>VDFB02000007.1:163758651-163775290 GCA_007258455.2 Sequoia sempervirens | reverse complement strand
GATAGAGAGAACTAGAGAGGGAAGGAGAGAGAGAGAAGGGGGGACATAGAGAATATTAGAGAAAGGAGGGAGATAGACAAACACATAGACACATAGACAGAGGGGGGAGAGAGAGAGAGATAGAAAAACAAAGAGACAGAGAGAGAGGTCAGGTCTAGGGAGATAGAGAGTAGAAAGGGAAGGATAGAGAGAGGAGCAATGGATGAACAGGTAGAGAGGTAGTTCTTAAGCTCAAGGGAGAGAGTCAAATAAAAGGATCTAGATAATGAGAGAGAGTTCTAGAGCATAAGAGATAAATAATGAGTGAGATAGAGAAAGAGATAAAGATGATACAACTTGTTGACTACTAAAATTTTACCTCTTGTTTACTAAAATTTGGAATTTACTAAAAGTTTCAAAGTCTAAAAAATTATAAGATCTTTCAAAAACTAGAATTTGTGTTATAACTCCAAGATATTCAAAACCATTCTCAAAAATTCTAAAACTATATACATGGAATATAAATTAATGTATAAAAAAGTAAATTTCCATATGTAAATTTCAATTTCATGTATATATAGTTTCACTGGTAGAGAAAGATAAAGACAAAGACAAAAAGAAAGAAAACATATTCTAAAAATTCATCATTCACATTTGGCAAGTGCCAAATTTGGCGCTTTCCAAATGGTTTACATTGGGAAATACCAACCCTTTGAGTTGGATTTTCCTCTAGCATCCAACCCAAAGGGTTGGACAACTATTTCATGCCAAAGACATGTTTTTTTGAAAAGGTAACAAAAATTCAGATATTAAATTTTGCCATGCCCTCTATTAGGTTTGCTTGTATTTCAATGCAAATTTACAAAAATAAAATGATGATGTTAAGCTCTCTCTTAGCTATCTAACAGTCATATAATTTTTTTCATGTTTTGATTATGTTAAGGTTTTCATATTTAACTTCTTTTGTTAGTGTCTCTATTTTTTGCTAAAAACCAACATGTGCTATTTTGGGCATAGTTTTTTACTCATTCATCAAATTTTGAAAAAAATTACATTTTTTGAAACTAGGCTCCTTTCTACATGTGTTGAAAAAAATGATTTTCAATTAGTTTTCAATTTTTTTAGGGGGAGCGTGTTCAAATTTTTGTTTTTTAAGATGTGTCACTTTGAAAATTATTAAAAAATATTTATTCATTAAAAAATCAACCATAAAAATGGCATAAACTACATGGTGTTAGCTAATTTATCACTGAAGTGATGTTTGAATTTTTTTTTTAAAGTTTAACATTTTAGGGGGAGCACAACATATGCTACATTATGTTTTTTGATAAAAATAGGACCAATTTGTGTGCTCCCCCTTTTTCAAACCCTTAATCTTCATTATTTTCAAGAAGAAATAGTAGCTTAAAAAGTAGATTCAAAGCACTACAACTCTTGTTCTTGTTAAATCTTCCAAATTTCAGCGTAACTATCTTCATTTTCTTGTCAAACATCAAACTTTACTGATTTCAAAAACAAAGTGGCATCTTAAGACCCCCTTTTTGTGTCACAACTTTGTGCACTTACTCAAGGGTTGCATACTATTTGTGCTATTGATACCTTGGTTTTTCTTTCAAGTGATCTATGTATCTATTATATGTTCCTATCTACTAGGTGGATGCAATGGTTGATTTCCCATTCATTTTTGTGGGATGAAACACTTAACATATAAACACTCTTGAATTCCTATTTTGTGGAGGCAATCTTTCATCCTTAGTTGATTATTTTATTTAGACTATTGGAACTTATATTTTTAACCTACTTCTTTCAATCGGTTAAGTAGTGTCATTGGGGTTACTCATGCAAATTCATGTGTCATCCATATCTTTTATAGTCAAATGTTTTACCTTTTTTTTCTATTTTGTAATCATTCAAGTTGTTTCATCAGGGGAACTCATGCATATTATCATCTTCTTGATCTTGATTTCATAGGATGTTCTTAATTTTAGCACTATAGTAGTCATCATTAGACAACTGTTTGTAGCTTCTTCATGTTTTTATTATTTTTTGATACATTTTTTTAGAGGCTTCTTAGTTTTTCATCTTCTATTTCTCTCTTTTAGAGAAATTTTTTTCCCATGAGGTTTCCTCCTTTCTTTTAATTGTGAGAGATATTTTGTACATGTGTACCTCACCAACACTTAATTGTCAAAGGCCCATCTTTTACATTTTATGCATTCACATTTAGAGGTTTAGGTACTCCCTAAGTTGGACTTAAGGGGATGTTAAATTAATCTAGTACTTTGGGACTTAATCTTACTTAGTTCATGTATGTTTTTTGTCTCAAATCATAGGATGATGACACATGTCATGATCTTGTTTTATACTCAACAAAGTTTTCTCTAGGGGTTTCTTTTAGATTTTTGTTTTATTTTATAAGGATTAATCATACTATTATTCACATATTATGAGGTTTTGTGCATTCATGATGATCCCTATCTTGAGATCTATCAACATTTGGCCTCCATGGTCTTGATTCTTCTCTCGTTCTATGATATGAATTTGATTGTAGGTGATATTTGGGAGTTGTGGGGTTGAGGGATCAACTCCAAGAATTACATGTTGAATTCTTGCCTCCATCTTCCTCAAATCCTTTCCTTGCATTAAACATTGCATCTTGACCCTTGATTTTCCTTATTGAAAATCTATAAATTGGAGGCCTTCCCTTCTATTTTCATCATCTATCTAAATCCTAGCTACATGCTATCCCTTTTTCTAATCATATATCCACAAATTATCCTTATGTTGTCCATTTTTATAAAAAATGTATTGTACCATATCCTCATGATATACATTTGATGTCTAATCCTAATCTTAAAGTCATGTTGTAGGTTCTGTAGACACTTTAAAATGTCCTAAATGATACTACACACTTGAATCCAATATACTAACATCCCTTTGTCCCGAATTTCACCTTCTTTTCACCTATTTGATTAACTTAGCCTAGCTATTTAATTAAATGCCTCATTTTCATTTATTGATCTAATTGATCTAATTGGGTTAATTCACCCCCTCTCGCACTACTGTTTCACCTTGTTTAATTAATAATTCAAATTATTTAATTTAAACCCTAAGTCCTCTTATTTAATTAAATAACCTTAAACTATTTAATTAAATGTCATATTTGCATCCCATTTTCATTAAATAAATCAATAATTTAAGGAATATCATATTATTCTCCATCTCGCACATTCAAATTTAGTTTTAATTAACTAAATTGCTAATTTCACTTCCATCCACTTGCATAGGGAATATTCCTTTGGAATATTCTCCTATTTGGCTCCAAAAAGAGATTATTCTTTTTAAACAAACTTTGTGACAAACTTTCAAAGTTGTTACAAAGTGGGTTTGTTGAAATCATTCTCAACCCTTGATTCTTTCCTTCATCCATGTGGTCTTTGATTCTCATCCATTGATAAGAATCTTTGATCCATGTGCTCACCCTTCTTTCATTATTGACCATTGATAGATCAAATCAATCTGATCCCTTGATTTTTCATTGGCTTTCCTATAAATACATCACTATTTGGAGAGAAATGGATCAATATTTTGATAGAAAATTTATGATGTTGAAATTCATATTCACTTGCATCCATATTTAGCATATTGTTAAGCATTTTTTATTAAAGCTTCATCTATTTATCTTAAGAATCTATTAATGGCTTCCATGGTAACTGATTTGATTAGGATCTAGACTAAATTGCAAAATTGAATGCTTAACTTTTACAAAGATTTATCCAAGTTAATCAGAACAAAATTAACTCATAGAAATAATTAAGGTAACAAGAAATAACAAAGAGATGAAAACAGAATGAGAGAGAAGAATAGAGAAAGAGATGCAAACAGAGTTTGATTACGGAGTTCGCCACAAACGTGACTATGTCTCCGGGTCGGCTCCAATAGAGTACGACCGATCTAATTAATCTCCAGAAATCAGTTACAATGATGCACCAAGACCATCACTTCGGCAGCATAACACTGCTCCGACGTAAAAAAATGGCTTCAAAATGATCTCCTTAGAACTCCTCTCGAATCACCTGTCACCTATTTCACTTAAAAATTCTGAATCTCACCCTTAGCCTAACTCTCACCCTTACATCCCTTTTATACAAAAAAATTCACCCAATTTGGTGAAAACCATAAAATCTACAAAATCTCCCTTATTCCTCCATTTACATATAAATCTTTATCAAAAATTCCCATTATTAATTTTAGGCCCCTAATTGATTTATTCTCGGGCTACTATTATTTACATTAGTTGTAATTAATCCTTAAAAAAGGATTATTGTTTAACAATTTGGAGGGAATAATTTAAACTAAGGGCATTCGGTTTCTAATAAGTCAACAAATAAAACAGATGCCACATAATATTCTAAAGCCATTCAATGGCTTAGCGGAGGTTTCAACTTTTGTTAGACCAGCGGTTGGGGGTTCAACCCCCACTGCTAGCTTTTAATAGTCGTTTACCTGTATTTCTTCAACAAAAACAACCGCTCGCCATATATAGATAAGCGCACACGGTTTGGTGCAATGGTGAACCGGCCGACAGTTAGGGAGGATGTTACGGGTTCGACTTGCTCAACAAACTTTTTTTTTTAACAAACAAATGAACTCACAACTCACCAGAGGATGAGAGATAGGCCACGTGGCATTTTGATGAGGTGCCATGTGGAAAATCCTGATTAGCCGATGACGCTAACGTGCATGCCAACTAAGATGCCAACTGTGCAATGACGTGCACTAACTGGGACGTCAACATGTATGCTGACTGTGCCGATGACTGTATGTACAGATGCCACGTGTTGCTCTGTGATTGGTTCCATACAATCTTGACATGGCTGACACGTGTCAGATTCTGATTGGTCTGCCTCACTGTTCGTATAGTACAGAATGATGACGTCAGCATTCTGTATAGTCAAAAGTCAACATTCCTTGCATGAACTTTGACTGCTGATAAGTTGAGCATACGATGTTGGATTTCAATGAAAAGAACATTGTCAAAATCATCTCGATGAGCTCTTTGCGATGACACTGGTTTCATCATTTTTTGAGATGATCATTTTTTCCACTTCCTAGACGCCCCCTGATCCCAATTTGACCCAAGGTTTGACTGGCCATAACTTGCACAAACAGACTCCTTTTCGCTCCATTCAAGTTGCATTGGAATTAGGACGTTGAGATCTTTCTGATGGTGCAAATTATGGAGAGAAATGAGAAACTTCAAATTTTGGTGAAGATCCTCCGGATCAGGCCTCCCCACTGAAGACCTTTTGGACCTCCAAAAGTGGCATTTATTCTAACATTAAGTGAGGACTTGGCCTCCCCACTTGTCTTGTATCCTCTGTACATCTGTATACCTGACTCACAATGACAACAAAGACTGCAACAACATTGTTGATCATAAACATCATTATATCACTTCCATAAGCATCTACATCAACTGTCGTAGCCACTAACTAACAAAAATTGACTAGCATCAAGCTAAACAATAATGCAGAAATGAAAGAGAACAAATCAACAACAATTTGATCCTTCACAACAAGAACATTTTTACCCAAGGAGCCATTAATGCTTCCAATCATCATTCCCTCATGTTGTACTGCGGGTGCATCCTGCAACATCTAACCTTGGTTAGCTACTCCAAGTTCAAGTTTAGAACCACTTGTACTGACAGACATAAGAGTTAACTCTTTACTTGCATTAATTACCATCTTTAATTGCCATGTGTTTGCAAAAGATCGATCAGTCTTAATCATGTGAGAATGTACAATATACTGAATGCCATCTTTAAACAAGTGATAATGATTCTTTTCCCTATAGAAAATAGCTTTCCTGTCATATAAATAAGGGCTACCAAGCACTATCCCACAGATATCTAGTGGAACCACATCAAACTGTACTTCATCCACAAATTTACTAGTGATTGTGAATCTTAAGGTGCATTGTCTTGTTACCTGCAACTTATCATTTTCACAAATCCAGCCTAGTGGATAAGGTTTCTTATGTTGTGTAGTTTTTAATCCCAAGTTTCTTACAACACTTTCTGAAATCAAGTTAACTTGAGAACCACTATCTATGAGTGCATCAATTTTACTATTCTTAGCAACAACCCTTAAATGAAATAACTCATTCCTTTTCTTATCTTCAGAGAAACCATTAACTGTAGAAGTAGAAGCACAACTAGCAACAAAAACACCATAAATAGGAGCTTTACCTTTTAGACCCATAGTTGTTATCTTAGTCTCATCATTTGAATATGAACCAAGATCCATAACAACATTTGCAGCTTTCTCCTTACCTTTTTGTTTTTGATTACGTTTCTGAGCCCACTTAGGCCTTAGTTCTAGACATTTTAGTTTGAACTTTATTTAAGACTTTCTTAATGTGGTAATGAAAAAATCTCACTTAAGCAAATATTAAATCAAATGAACACCCTAGGTTGATGTATGTTCCAATGTTGACTCTCCAAAACAAGAAAATTGAGACAAGGAAAATATTGCAAACATTGAGTCCAAATTCTATTGTCCAAAATCATTGAGTTTTATTGCCAAAATTATTGAGTTCTATTTTTCCTAATTCATTGAATTCTTAGGGTTTTTCACTTTAGAGGTATAGCATGTTTCTCACTACCTTGGTCTTGCAAAACATAGGTTCAATCAAGGTTAACATTTTGGGTCAAAAAATTTCATCCATTCTCCCACATTTTACATTGCATTTCACCAAACAAACTTTGGAAACTTTTTAGAAACACCAACACTTTTTAGACTTAGACATTTATCAAATCAATCCTCTAACTTAGCTATGTTGTATGTGAAATGGATCCTTTTCCATGCACTTATTTGAGTTAGTTATCACATTTTGTCAACAAGTTTATCTTGAAGGTCACAATTCTACCTTAAAGATTTACATGTTCATTAACACCTTTCATCAAAACATCAAACCTCTTTGACCAAAAGTTTATAAAGTTCATCTGCCATATTATTCACCCTTTTCATCATCCACTTCCACCATTGGTCCAAACCAACTTAGAAGGTCCCTTTTTCAAAAATTTGAGTCAACTAGAGAGTTTTAACACTATAAATCTCAACATACCTCTCCCATAGGTGACCCACAATTTATGATTACAACAAGATCAAAACACAAGAGAATCATGGAACAAACCAAAGGAACATCTACCACAAGTGATCCAAACCCACAAGAATTTGATCCAAGGAGTCATTCTACCCCCTCACAACAACACCAAAATTCATTGGAACCATATGAGGTGGAATATGTCACAAACAACCCCCTTGAGCTCACTAAGGAAGAACTCATTGAGAACAAACAAACTCATTAAACCTTAGAAAATGTGGCTCCAACTTTTCTCAGAAAAAACATGACATAAGGATTAACTCCTAGTCTTGCAACTTAGATTTCCACTGATTTTGGTCACACTCTCCCTTTGGGAGGAAACACAATTTTGGGTACTCAAAACACCAATCCTCCCCAAGACACCACTCAAAAACCAACATTTAGTGCCCCACCTCCATCTTCCACCACCATTCTAGAACACCCTCTACATCCACACAAACCACTTACATTCCATGATACCACGATGACCTCAACATTTCGAGCATATCCATCTTCATTTGGATCATCACAAGTACCCAAAATGTGCCCAACATTACGCAAGGAAATGGGAACCAAGTACCTCAAGTAGGAAAACAAGGGAAAGTTAACACTTTCATGCAAAGTCCACCCTTGGCAATTGGTTCCACCAACCCCATCAACAAATTGAAACAAGTGGTTACCCAAACTACTCAAGTCAATCCACCATCCACATCAGCCCCACCCAACATCAATCCACATCAAAACAACAGATTGATCACAAACCCCATCAACCAAGGTAATACCTTGGTCCCACATTAATTAACACAACAATGGAACCCTCAATGTACATCAATCAAGGGAACCCTTCCAATCAATTGATTCAAGGTCCCAATATGTCATTGACATCATAATACCAAATGACATCATCATCTTTACCATTGGTCCCCCATGTCATGCAAAATCAAATGGGGCCCCAAACTTACATTCCTCCATCCCAACCAATGATTTTACAAGGAATGCTAAGCAATATCCAACCACTCATCATCAACCCACAACCATCTCAAATAAATACACAACCCATGATCAATCACTCAAAATCTATCCCAACATCAAAACACTTACAAGTTGCAAGCACAACAAGCTCACGCTCTAAATTTATAACAAGTACAACAGGCTTATGAACAAGCATTGCAAGCACAACAAGCTCAATATCAAGCCGCAACAACAACAAGCTTATCAACAAGCCTTGCAACAACAACAAGCTCATGCTCTAGCTTTCCAACTAGCACAAGATGCCTATCAACAAGTATTTCAAGCACAACAAACCCAAGCACAAGCCTTGCAACAATAGCAAGACCAACAACAAGCCTTAATTGCACAAAAAAAATAGCAGCAAGAACAACAACAAGCCTTAATCACACAACAACAATAACAACAAGCATTGCTCACCCAACAATACATCAAACAACAACAAGTGCTTGTACAACAAGAAGAAGAAGAAGAAGAAGGTTTATACTATAATCCCCAACAAAACCTTGTCAATCCAAATACGTTAAGAGAATATACACCTCTACCACCATCACCTTCACAATATCAAACACCACCCTACACACCATAAAACACCCCATCATATCAAAATCTCACTTACAATCCATCCACCATCCCACAATATGCAACATATGATCCTCCACCAAACCCAAAAATTGATATGGCATAACAACTCAAGGCACTAACATAATAAATTTAGGACATTCAAATGGGAAAAATGAAGAAGCCCCATACACAACAAAACTTGTGTCCATACCCATTCGATAGAAACATCACAATGGTAACTTTCCCTCCCAATTTTGAGGTCCCTAAATTTTATAAATACAAAGGGAGGGGAAGTCCTATGGATCACATCAAAGAATTTGTCATGTGTACATGGAGTTGTCTACAATGATTCCTACTTAATCTACCTCTTTCCACGAAGTTTGACATGACTAGCCATCTATTGGTTTTTGCAGTTACCTCCAGGTATCAAAACCTTCTAAGAAATCATCGATAGATTCATAGATCACTTCTCCTTCAATCTTGGCATGGATGTAAGCTCAAAATAGTTATACACACTCAAGCAGAAAAAAGGAGAATCCTTCACTAATTTCCTACAAAGGTGGAGGAAAAGACCTAGTAAGAGCAAGTGGCCCATTCATAAAGAACAATAAGTAGGAATCATCATTGCTAATGATGACAGGGATCTATCCTTCCACTTGAATATGTAATGTATCACCACTTATGATGAGCTTGTCCCTAGGGCCCTCAATATCGAGAGAGCCCTAATCTCACAGGTAAACACACAAGTGTATAGAGACAATCACCCATCCACTAGTTCTAACAAGAAGCCCTAATTTTGGTCCAAGAAAAAGAATGTTACTAGTGATGGTGTTATTAATGCAAAGGTGGTCTTAACTGCTCCTAGGAAAGAAAACACCCAAACCATGAAGATACAAATGCCATCGCCAAACAATCAACCAACGATCAATTCTACAAACACTCAAAGTGGATCACAAAGAACAAATAGTGCTCCTAAGCAACAACTCACTCCCTTAGGAGAACCTATGGAGGATGTGTTGAAGAGATTGATACATTCTAACCTTATCACACTCCTAGGTTTCTCAAACTATCAAGTTCCACAAGTCAAACCTCTTGGCTATAGAAATGATCATTTTTGTGAATTTCACTGGTACAAAGGTCATAACACACAAAATTGTTTTAGACTCAAACATCTAATATAATATCTTATTCTACAAGGAGACATTGTTGTTGATCAAAAAACTGGGAATGAAAATTTGAAAATTTACACAAACCCTATGCCTGATCATGGAAAAACAAAAGATTCAAGGAAGGCATCAACTTCAAACAACATAAACCATACCCATGATACCTCAGTGGGACATATTTATGTTATTCCTTCATAACCACATGGGTAATAAAACATGCATCAAGATATTGTTTTAAAACAAAATCCAAACCCATCAATAGTGTCTAGCAATATTTCATATCATAAGGGCATCAAACATCTAATAGAATATCTTATTCTACAAGGAGACATTGTTGTTGATCAAAAAACTGGGAATGAAAATTTGAAAATTTACACAAACCCTATGCCTGATCATGGAAAAACAAAAGATTCAAGGAAGGCATCAACTTCAAACAACATAAACCATACCCATGATGCCTCAATGGGACATATTTATGTTATTCCTTCATCACCACATGGGTAATAAAACATGCATCAAGATATTGTTTTAAAACAAAATCCAAACCCATCAATAGTGTCTAGCAATATTTCATATCATAAGGGCATCAAGTATGCATCAAATTACAATATCTCTCCCACATATGACTTCATGATTGGGAATGTTGAATAAGTTCCAAATGATCAAGAAATATCCCTTATTGCACCCATACCCATAAACTATTGCGGAGATTATTTTACTGATGATATATCATCTACCCAAGGATCATGTCAACAAGAGGCTCTTGAGGATAATGAAAGTTACTTTGAATCAAGTCAGGATCAAGAACCCCTATCCCCAGAGTTTCACCAAGAGCTAATGGACATCTTCCAAACCATTTTAAACTCTAAAGATGTTCTCGATATCACCCTTGAGATGTTTCTTCCTCACGGATATATAGACATTATTCATCCAAAACAAGAGTCTCCCACTCTTGATATCCCCATACAAGAGGAAGTAACAGACAAGATTCTTGACTCCTATAATGATTTTACATCATCAACATCTTTTTAATTAGCACCCACATCTTTTGAAGCAATATCAACAAATAATGATGTCATCGAATTAGAGAAAATAGTTCATATTCTAGAACAATAGGAACCCATAGCAGTATCATGTGTTCATTACAAGTCATATTCAGTAGCTATGGATCAGACAATACATGATCAAGGAAAAGGATTAGGTATTGTTAATACCTTCACAATGTTGGGGGAAATCTTGTCTACCACAAACATCAACATATGGGCCACAAAGAATCCTTATGATGAAAATATTGTCAATGCTACAACTAGCCATATCATGAGTTGGAATTCACCCATTATTCCATTCACAAGTTGGGACCAACACAAAAAAGATAAGATCATCAAAGATAATGGAGGAATAAATAAAAAATTTCAAAGAAAATACAAATGGATACCAAAGTAAAATAAAGAAAATCATCCCTCCAAAACTCCATCAATCAAAGAAACTATGGGGAAAAATCAAAAAGGGAAATGTATCCATCAAAATCATCCTCGAATATAAAAGTAGGCTTCTCAAGCAAGGAATGAAGTATATCTATTGGTTGGTCCTAATTCCGCGAAAACATTCCCACCATCATTTCTCATATTCCCAAGTTCGCAGAGTTAAAGGTTCCATACCATCGACCAATCCATCTCATATTCCTTCATGCCTGACACTGTACACTCCATTCATGATATCAAATTCTTGCATTGACCATGTGTTGGCAGCTACTCTTTATCATAAGGATTCTGAAGTTACTGTATCATGATGTTCACACATAAATAAAGTTAATTTTGTTAACAACAAGGTAGATCAAAGTTCTCAAATGTTGCATTCAAGTGCTCGTATCCTAGCAAAGCAACTTCTTCAAGTGAGATATCACTAGCACATTATGACAGTGGCCTTTACATCAGTACCACCAGGTGGTTCAACATGAGGGTAAAATTAAAAAAAATCAAAAATAAATCAAAAAATCAAGAAAATAGTAAAAATGAAAGTCATCCTCCAATGAAAACCACTATGATGGCGCTTTGGTAAAGTACCATGATGAAGACCTAGAAAACATGTGTCATGAGTAGAATTGAGCATCTATATGATCCTCCTCAGACAAAAGCATCTCATCCTTGTCATTATAAATCCAATGTT
This sequence comes from Sequoia sempervirens, assembly GCA_007258455.2. Lineage (NCBI taxonomy): Eukaryota > Viridiplantae > Streptophyta > Pinopsida > Cupressales > Cupressaceae > Sequoia > Sequoia sempervirens. The sequence continues at coordinate 163,763,258 of VDFB02000007.1, read as the reverse complement.
TCATCCATCCATCCAATCTAGATTTATCCATATATTCCCATTTATTTTTTATCTTGACAAAGATTCTACGTATACTTCAACTCTACTCATGAATTTTTTTTGAAAATATCTTTACCATTTTATCTCTTGAAGTTCCATATCCCATATCTAATATGATAAAACTCTATTGAACTCTTCGCATATACATTACCTATCTTGGTTTTCCCATTAAACTATGAAGCATTGATAGACACTAGGGGTAGGTTATTGCATTCTTTTTTTCAAATAACTCTTGATCCATGTCTTATATCTCACAATGTGACATTGGCATTATGATTTAGGTATCATTTATCCTCAAAAAATCCAAAAAATTCTAAAAATCTCATTGAAAATCCCAAAAACATTCATAAAACCACATCAAAATCCAAAAACACTTGCAAAATTAGAAAAATCTAAAAACATCAAAATCTTGTACATCTAAAATCCAAAAACATTTGAAAAGTTGTAAATTCAAAATCCTAAAACATCCAAACATGTCAAAATCCCAAAAATAGGTCAAAACATAAAAAAATTCAAAAACATTACCTTGTTGAACTACGAGTCTCTGAGCTTGAATGTATGCAAGGCCATCATTGATGTTCCCCCGAGACACTCTAGGTCAATCCTTTAGAAGACCATCATAATAAACTAACAATCCATCAACTATTCATCTCTCATCAATGAACTAGTCAAGTTAGTTGAACTACACAGTCTCTGCATGTATAACGTAGGAAAGGCTCATCTTTGATAAGCCCCTGAGGCCCCTAGAATAGTCTTTTAGGTTAGGTTCTTGGTCAAAACTTAGAAAGCCCCAAAACATTTGAAAACTAAAAACCCAAAACATTGGAAAATATTGGAAAATCCTAAATAGCCTCAAATAATCGAAAACCAAAAACATTCACATAAACTTTCAAAAAGACCAAAAACAACCTCAAAACATTTTCAAAACATCAAAAACATTGAAATATTCCAAAAATCCCAAAACCATCCATCTCATCTTTATTTCACCTAAAACAAACCCTCATCCATAATAAATCGACCATTATCTTCAAACTTCAACAAAACAAATAGAAAACAAGTGTCACAAGTCGTAAAGTGAGAAATTAAAAGTCAAAATCTAAAGTATAGATCATTGGTAAATGAGTCAATGGTTTTTCTATCAGTGGCCTATCACACACTTAGTCTTCATCAAAACATCTAATAAACATGTCCTAGGATTCATCCTTCTGATAATGGACATCAATATCAAAAATCACCTTAGATATGTTAGGTTGGCAAGAGATATAAATAACATTGACTATTTTTTGTTGATATTTTCTTATGATTTATCTTATTGACCCATTCTAAGGACCTCTCAAGGATGTATAAATGATTTAGAGGGAAAGGAATGGGGTATCGATCATTGTCTTTCATTTTTTGTGCTTGTGGGCATTCTTCTAAAATAATCTTGGCACATACTTGCTTTGTTGTGTGTAGGGAGGTCATTTAGAGTAGATTGTTGACTATTGTGTATGCTTTGGTCCAATACATTCTAAACTTCTAAACTACATTCCAACAATGTTTTTGTATGTCAAGGTGTGAAAAAGGATTATCTTATAAGTTTGCATCTCGTCAAAGTCCATCACACTAGATACAACCCCATCCTGGTTATCAATACTGAGATGAATCGTGTTTATATGTTATATAAAACATAAGGAATTATTGAAAGCCCCAATCTTGAAATATGAGAAAAATCATCCATCTCATCACCATAATCTAATAAAGTCTCAAAAAATCATAGGCTTGTTGGACTTCTGAATCAATCTCAAAATCAATGGTTAATCCATCTCATTCTTCTATACATCCTATTCTCCTCATTATATCTTTACTAACATTTCTACCCAAGTATCGAATATTTTTGATATATCAAAATATACATGAGGCTACCCATGGTTGATGACTGTCTATACATCATCAAATTTGTCTACATCAGACATCTAAGCTTTCTAGTCCTCTTTGAGATGAATTAATATTTCACCTTTGTTGAGAGATCAATGCAAAAATTTTAAAAAAATCCCTATCTCTCGAGGGGGTAGAGTAACAACTTATTTTCCTTCTATTGGGGCAACAAAGGGGCATCTAAAAAAATATAATTTAAAAAAAAAAATTATCAGAGTAGTAGTTTTAATCTGAAAAGCATCAGTTTTTGAACCAACGCAACAAGTACCTCACTTCAAAGAGGGGAAAAATGTAGACACTTAAAAATATCATGAATGATACTACACACTCGAATCTAATATACTAACATCACTTCGCCCTGAATTTCACCTTCTTTTCACCTATTTGATTAAATTAACCTAGCTACTTAATTAAATGCATGATTTTCATCTATTGATCTAACTGATCTAATTGGGTTAATTCACCCCCTCTCACACTAACGTTTCACCCTGTTTAATTAAATAATGCAAATTATTTAATTTAAACCCTAAGTCCTCTTATTTAATTAAATAACCTTAAAAACTATTTAATTAAATATCATATTTTCATACCCTTTTCATTAAATAAATCAATAATTTAATGAATATCATATTATTCTCCATATTGCACATTCAAATTTAGTTCTAATTAACTAAATTGCAAATTTACCTCCCATCCACTTGCATAGGGAATATTCTCCTATTTGGCTCCAAAAAGGAATGATTGTTTTCAAACAAACTTTGTAACAAACTTTCAAAGTTGTTACAAAGTGTGTTTATTGAAATCATTATCAACTCTTGATTCTTTGATCCATGTGCTCACCCTTCTTTCATTATTGACCATTGATAGATCAAATCAATCTGAGCCCTTGATTTTTCATTTGCTTTCCTATAAATAAATCACTATTTGGAGAGAAATTGATCCATCTTTTGATAGAAAATTTATGCTATTGAAATTCATATTCACTTACATCCATATTTAGCATATTGTTAAGAATTTTAGATTAAAGCTCCATCCATTTAGCTTAAGCATCCATTAATGGCTTCTATGGTAACTTCACTTGCATCTATTTTAGTATATTTTGAATCTATGGCTTGCATCTTTGAACTTTGTTTACATCTAGAATAGATTGCATCCATTTTATCAAGAATCAAAGCATCTAGCAATCATCTCATCCAACTAAACTAGTTTTATATCATGTTTCATTCATATCTCATTGGTTTCATTAGTTTTCTTCAATAAAACTAATTGAAACAAGCTCATATTATCCAAGGGATTGGGAAAGGGTCACCATTCCACATCAATGTGACACCACTCCCCCAATAGGATAAGATTCAAGGTCTTAGAATAGATTTCTATTATGTTTTCATGTTCATATCATGTAAGTTTAATGGTTTCTTGTTCTTTGATGATTTTGAATATCTTATTGGGATCATTGTTTAGGGGATTAAATAGGCTTTAGATTCATTTGATTCTAGCATATTTAGTTCACACTATGAATTTTTCCATAGGTTCACTAAGCAACCACATCCACCATTAATACATAATATAGAGTACAAAAAGTAGAGAATAGTGTGCACTCTACTTCATCTCAATTAGAGGAAAAAAGAAAAACAAGGTATAAGGGTCCATTTATTGCATTTGAATCTTTGTGTTTGTAGCTTTGTTTCTCCCTTGCCTTCATTCTGACACAACCATGGGACCTAGGTCTCTATCATTAATGTTTGTTTGATTTTTTTATGTTTTTATGAGTAGGTTCATGGTTTAATAATTTCATTATATGCTTTAGTTCCTATTCTCCCAAATTATCACTTTCACATCTCATAGTTCTTGCACATTTTCTTATTTTTTTGAATTTTTGTGTCACTTCTAACTTTTGTTTGTTGGTTTTCTAAACTTTTTTTTTTTTTCATGTAGGATCTTTGTTTTATTTAATAATTTTTATTACTTCCTAATCCTATACTTGTAGGATAACATATTTTATTGTAGGTTTTTTAATCCAACCCAATTCAAAGCTTTCACTCTATAAATCCATGCATGTATATGGATAAGTGCTTCCACCCTATCATTCAATGCTTTCATGATTGGATAATTTTTTTCTCTATTTTGTATCATTCTATAATTTTATCTTATTATTTTATCATATTTTACTTTTTACTAACATGCATCCTTGTCTTTTTCACCAAATTTCTAAAATTTTGTCTTGCATGTCCTTGCTATTTTTTGGAAAAATCACTAACATCTATCTATTGTTTTGTGTAGGTTCTTGATTCGGCATATATGTACAGTTCAATGCTTTTTTAGTTTAGTGCTTATCTTATTTTGGTATAAATTTTATTTTCTACTTTCTATTTCTATGTATTAGCAATTATATCTTATTTTGTTTACATTCACCTCTCAATGCTTAGATCCTTTGTATAGACTCACTTCCATTTTAATATATTCTATTTTTTATTTTCTTAATTTTGTGCTAACCCTTTATTTTGATCTATTGCTCTAACTATGTGCTACAACTATCTACATCTATCAAAGATCATTATCCAATATTAATAACATATTTGGTATAGGTTACACTTGTCAAGTATTTTTTTATCACTAGTCTAGTTGCACCTCAACTAGAGTAGCTAGATAAT
>VDFB02000007.1:163670033-163758551 GCA_007258455.2 Sequoia sempervirens | reverse complement strand
CCACATTTGATTCTTTTTAATCTACATAAGTTCTTCTTTCATAGCTTCCATCCAATTTTCATCTTTACATGCTTCACTTACAATCTTCGGTTCAATCTCAGAAAATAAACACATATTTACTTCAGCAACAACTCTACTTCTTGTCAATACAACTTTTATCTTATCTCCAATTATCTAACTTTCTGAATGATTCTTCTACACATATTTAGGTGACTTAGGGGAAACCACAAGAACTTCTTCTTCTCTTTCTCATCCTTTTCCTATTCTTCCCCAATTTCTTCAATTCTAACACAGTCAAGTTTATCAGATACATAGCCATCAATATCAATTGAATTCTTCATTGTTTCATCAGCCTTGACTTTGCACTTTCTAAAATATTTCTTACTCTTTTATTGAAACATTTGTAAGCTTCAATTTTAGTAGAATATCCAAGAAAAATGCATTTGTCACTTCTTGCATCAAACTTTCCTAAAGTTTCTTCATCTCTTCTAATATAAAATATGCTTCCAAATACCTTGAAATACTTAGCGCTAGGAATTCCTCCACACCATAGCTCATAGGGAGTCTTTGTACTATTTTATTTTTTTTTAACTCAATTGAATACATAAACAATAGTATGAATATCTTCTTTTTAGTAAACTTCCAATAAACCAACCTCAGTAATCATTGATCTAGCAAACTCTTGAATTTTTCTATTCTTTATTTCAACAACTCCATTCTACTAAGGAGTTCTTAGCGAAGATAACTATCTTTTTATTCCATGCTCTTCACAAAACATATTAAACTCATCGGAGGTGAATTCTCCACCTGTGTTAGACCTTAAGCATTTTATCCTCAAATTTACTTCATTTTCAACCATAGCTTTGAATGTTTTGAATCTATCTAATGCATCTGATTTCCCTCTAAGAAATATAACCCATGTATATTTGGAATAACCATCAATCAAAAGCATAAAGCACCTTTCACCTTGTAGAATTCTCACTCTTATAGGACCACAAAGATCTATATGAATTAAATCTAGTAGTCTGGTAGCAGATTATTCCTTTATTCTATAATGGATTGTTGCTTGCTTTCCAAACTAACAATTCCTACAAATAGTATAACAGGCTTTATAATCCTTAGTAAATATCTCACAGCCTAAACTACACTAATCCTTACAAGTTATCAAAATTAATATGACACATCCTCTGATGCCATAACCAACTGTCATTATTCCGAGTCATAAAGTATTTTCCATCCACACCCTTAAGTTGATAGATATTTCTTTTTAATTTATTTCCTACAACAACCACTATTTTGAATCCTTTCCGGATCTCACATCTCTCATCCTTAAATACAATATTATATCCTTTAATACACATTTTTCCAACACTCAAGAGATTATGCCTTAAACACTTAGCATAGTAGAAATCATTAGTATTATGCTTTCCATCAAAACTTAACCTATCCCACAAATTTTAGCACCACTATCATCTCCAAACATAACCAAGCCTCCATCATATTCTTCAACTTTCAAACATACTCTAATCACAAGTCATGTGATGTGAACAAGCACTGTCAACAACCCAATAGTTCTTTTCCTGGATATCATGTAGGGTAGAGATTATAGTACCTTCATTTTTCTCTTTCTCTGGAGGGCTTTCCTTCACCTGTTTTTCATAATTAGTAGAAGTAGGTTCATAATTTATAGCCAAGAACAAGAATTCATTGTCATTAGGATCTTCATGTTCAAAATCCTCATAAGATATAGGAGCATTCTCATTTACATGATATGCTTTGTTGATGTTCTTACCTTTATTTTCTTTCTCATATCTTTGTTTATTCCTCTTAGCTCTTTCCAGAAATTTTGTAGTATAATGACCTATTTCTCCACAACTAAAGCATTTAAAGGGTAACTTAACTTCATACTTGTTAGATCCTTTCCTCATCCTTCTCATAAAGTTAGCTTCTATTTCATCAAGATTTTCTTGATTTGAATCTTTAGCTTTTATAGCCTTGAAAGCAATCTTTGATTTGCAACCATTTTTCAAATTCAACTTCCTCATCTCATACGATGTCAGAGATCCCAACAATAGATCTTTAGTGTAGGTATTGTAATCTATACTTTGTTCAATAGCACATACATTTTCATTGTAAGCATTAGGGAGAGTTCTAAGAATTTTATTTACAATCCTGATTTCATCTATAGTAGCACCAAGTCCTCATATCCCAGCTACTATCTCATCCAATCTCTATACATAAGCTTTAACATTCTCATCTTTAGAAATATGTAGGAGCTCAAAATTTGTTTCCAAATTCTAAAAAAAATTATTTTTGGCCCTTTCATCGCTTTCATGTTCCCTTTCCAAAGCATCCTAGACTTCCTTAGTAGTCTTTAGATTCTAAACCTTAATCAACTTAGAATACAAAAGACTATCTTCAAAATGTACTCTACCTTATTGTTCACTTCATGTGCTTTTATCTTATCATTCGTACTAAGACCATTAGTAGGAGGAGTGTAAGTATCCTTTTAAGCTTTCTCCACATCATATCCACAATACTCAAAATTTTCTTCCATTAGTATTTTCTAGATAGCATAATTAGTTCCATCAAACATTGAATAATCATAAATAACTTTTCCAACTATCATGGACCTTCATTAAGCAGTTAAGTTCTTCTCCAAAGAACCAAGCTTTGATATCAATTGTTGAACAAGAAAATTGAGAGGGGGGGTGAATCAGTTGTCACAAATTTAAACCTTAATTCATTCACCGGAACTATTCCTTAACACTACTTAAATGATTAAACATTAAGTGCAAGTGCAGAAACTAAAAACCATCACATAAACACAACAACAAATTTACATGGAAAACCATGGTGAGGATTAACAAACACTATATTAAATATCAAAGTTGATTAAAAAAGTCTCATTGCTTGAGAAAAAATGCTCACTACCAAAACAAGAACTCACTCTCTGGATTAGGACTCATTTTCCAATAGGGCTAACAACCTGGAGGGATCACTGCCATAGAGATACAAAGAACATAGAAGAGATATGTTACAAAGAGAAGAAAATATTAATGCAATAGATAAATCTAGCACAATTTTCTCAACCACCTGTAGAAATGCATGACTGATAGAGTACACCTTCATCCCATTGCATTCAAGAACTCAACATTTAGGCTTTGCATTGATCTACCACACTCACATCACACACACTTATTGATTTGCATCAATCTCTCATCTATTTGTTCTATTTCTATACACTTATCTCTTTTTGTGCTTGCTTGCACTTCTTCACCACTAACTCATGCTATATTTATGTCATCTTCAACTTTGAAACATATCCAAAGTTAGCCATCCAACATTAAATCCAAATTAGGTCAGTGCCAAAACATCCTAGGGTGGAATTAGAATGAGGGAAACCCAAACACACGCTTGATGTAGACCCAAATAGATCCAACATGCTTCATCAACATCAAAGATAGTGTTCAATACAAGGTCATCCAAACTAGTTTAAAACACAAAAAAATTAATCACACACCTTCCAGATACCAAAATTATCTTCAATACAATCATAACAACTTAACTCTAGAACCACAAGTCTTAAGACTAGAGAAATTTGGAGCAAAAAAATTTCTCTTGGACCTCACACTAGTAAAAAATATCAGTAAATGATTGAAAAATGTTGGTGTCATCCACTTCCCAGGAGAACTGTCTATAGAAATAGCCTTCACAGATACAAGAGAAGCAAAAGCTATTTCACAAAGAAAGAGTGAATTAATTGAGATGCTAAATTCCATATTGTACATGCTTTTTAAAGCCGTGAAAAAAATAGATGAGTCAAAAACTACCCTATGGGGAAAAACCACCTGAAGTGATTACCTTAAGTGAAAAAATTAACACACTAACACACCCCCCTTAAGTTCAAAATTAGGGAGAATGAAGATGCAATATGGGTCCCAGCTACACAACCATGTTAGGTACCCATTTACAATGCATTTTCTCACAACTAGAGAAAAGGAGAAAAACCCAATGGGAAAAAACCCCTCTCCAAAAGAGAGAAAAGAAAAAAAAAATTATGCATGGATGGAGGACTCAATCACCCCCCCAAGGACTACATACATCATGTATATATAATCTATAGTCTCCCCATAAGAGGGAAAGAGAGAGACTATGTATCCCCCCCACAATGTGTAATTACTTGCAAAAATGGTAAGTTATTGAAGACAAAATATGATCCAATGTCGACAAACAACTGGTCTCCCTTTTGGAAGAAACAAAACCAAGTATAAATGTAGGTATGCTTCCCATTCTTGATAGGAATTAGCAAGTAAAATCCAAATGTAGGATGAAAATATCTTTGAAATATTCTCATGTGTTGCCATGACCTTAGAAGATGATGCCACAAACCAATCAGGAACAAGCCCAATCACAATAGAAGGTGACAAACAAGGTACTTCTGGAAACTGATTTTGAACAATAGACAAAGATGGTTCAACAATAGTTGTGCAATAACTTGTTGGAAGACAATGATATACTGAGAGGGGGCTGAATCAGTAGATATTAAAACTTTTGAACAAGCCCTTAAGTGGCAAAAAATTTAGAAAAATTAGAGTTAGTCAACTTGACGTAAATATTTGAACAAGTTATCTATATTATTTCAAAAATATGTAAGAATAGAATCTGTAGCAAATTGAATGAAGTTTCTAAATACTAGGTTTATTTTTTAAAAATCTATTTGGTGAAAATTTGAAATTTCAATGTAGTAATTACTTAAATTCGAGGAAAAAATAAGTAGGTGTAAATGAAGCCACCCCTAACCACTATAAAATGATAATATTTTTTTTTTTTTTTTATGTTTTAGATATAAGTGAGAGGACTCATGTCGATGCTTGATGCATATGTTTTGTAATTTTTTTTTTCTAAGTAAATAATTAATTATAATTTTATTACAAATTTTAAAAATATAAAAACTTCGTATGTCACGACCACCTTAACATGGTCAAAACTTCATGAAATTCATTTTTAATCCTATAGTATGTGAAGCATAGAATGTGACACATATTTCAGATTCAAAAAATGTGATACCATTTGAAAGCTATAGATGTTTTTCAATTAGCCTATCAATCAGGACTTTAGACATAATTCAAATAAAAAATGAATAATAATTATTTATTAAATTCAAAGTAAAGCATAATTTATATTGGTGGAAAGTTGAGAATCTCCTTTAAAAACCCTTTTCGTTTCATCAATTTTGGGTAAAAGAAAAGTCATCAGCCACATACCCTACACATACCCATCATATCGCCACTTTTTGTCCCATCATGATCCTACACATACCCATATGATGTTTGATATTACAAAACTTTAAGGATTCCCTATGGAAATACCCAAGGTTGAAGCTATATCATTTCTTTTTTATATTGTAGTTGTAATAGTTGGATTTATATTTGCGAGAATAGAGGCTATAGCTGTAGGGAGGGAAACTTGAGAGCAACTAGCCATTGTAGGTTTATAATTATCTATTATATAGGATAGAATACACATTGCCTCTAATCCTTGAGCATCATCAAGTAGTTTCCTCATGTTATCTATGATAGGGATTGTTGTTCCAACAATATATTTCATTCTCACATAGTCTTGAAGTTTTTCTAAAGCTTTATCCAATTGTCTTAGTTTCTCTTGAAGAACATGGGAAACCATTGTTTCAACATCAGTTGAAGTGGTTGATGGTAATGTCATGGGGATTGTAGCATCAGGGATGGAGTCCAAAATGGGTTGAGTATTTACAACACATTGTGTGAAAGAGTTAGAAAACTCAAGATCCACAGTGGATGTACAAATAGTGTGAGATTACATGAGTCTCAAACTATGTCTCACTAAAGTATTGCTAATAGGAAACCAGGTTGTGAAACTCATGCAAGTTTTACAACATCAAAAGTGTACCCAAGGTAAACACCAAATTGTTAAAGAAGTACAAAAAAACTCAAAAATATATAGTAGACAATAGGAGTAAATAAGAAACACAGTAAGAGAGGTCTTTGAGGAATTTTGTTTGGCCAAGAAAAGTAGGATAGGGTCGCATAAGGGTGTTTAGGTCTTGGTCAAGGGTTCTAACAGATAAAATTTTGACTATGTACTACACTATTTAAGAAAGTTGATTCTACTTGAAAGCCAGTATGGTAGGCGAGAACGTATTTTTGCCAATGGCCATTAATGCTGTTGAAAGAATAAACAATATTTAAACAAGTGATGGAAAATATGAGTGAAATATTAATTGTAAATATTAATTAAAACAATGTTAACAAATAGAACTAAATAAAATTCTTTAAATAATGTATATCTGCATGTGTCAAGATAAGTGTGAGTGGGCAGGCTGGCTTGCTGTCTGGTCTTGTGTGTGTCTTATGATGGGCATGTGGCTAACGACTTTTTTTTTACCCAAAATTGATGAAAAAAAAGGGTTTTTAAAGGAGATTCTCAAATTTCCACCAATATAAATTATCCTTTACTTTGAATTTAATATGTAATTATTATTCATTTTCTATTCAAATTATGACTAAAGTCATAATTGATAGGCTGATTGAAAAACAACTATAGCTTTCAAACAATATCACATTTTTTGAATCCAAAACATGTGTCACATTCTATGGTTTGCATACTATAGGATTAAAAAAAGAATAATTGAATTTCATGAAGTTTTGACCAAGTTAAGGTGGTCAGACATATGAGCTTTTATATTTTCTAAAAGTTGTAATAAAAAAATCATAATTAATTATTTACTTCGAAAAAAATTACAATAAAATATCCATCACATCGAGACATGAGTCCTCTACTTATATCTAAAATATTATAAAAAAATATTATCATTTTATTGTGGTTAGCGTGGTTAGACAAACACCTACTTCTTATTTTTTCCCTGATATCCAAGTACTACTGCATTAAAATTTCAATTTTTCATCGAATAGATTTGTTTTCTTTTAAACAAACCTAGTAGTTTAGAAATTACATTCAATTTTCTACAGATTCTATTCTTACATATTTTTGAAATAGTATAGATAACTTATTCAATTTTTTAAGTCAAGTTGCCTAACTCTAATTTTTCTGAATTTTTTGCCACTTAAGGGCCTATTTTTCCCATGATGATCCTGCACATACCCTTAAATGTTTTGAAAATTAAAAAACTTAACGTAAAATGTGTTTTTTAAGGTGGATGTTTGTAAATGCAAATAGGTTTGACATTGACTATTTTTCAAGAACTATCATATGTAAATGCATGACAATTTTAGAACAAAATGACACTTTTTGAATGCAATTTTGAAATGAAAAACTGATCTAAATGACTAAAACACACCCTAATGCAATATATGATGGAATACAGATGTAATATTTTTGGATTTTTATGACTTTTATGATGTAAATATGAAACCCTAAATGAGAAATGCAAGATAAAATGATACAAAACCTAGATCTAGGGTGTGAAAGACTACCAAATCAAAAAGCTATGATGTCAATTGTCATGCTCACCAAAATAAAACATAGGGAAAGGGGGTCATAAGTCCTAAATACAAAAAGCCTAGGATCAATTCAATTTTTCCAAGGGTTTCATTATGATCCAAACCAACAACGTGCATAGATTGACTTTCAACTTCAAAGGTGAGCCAATTAGACTTAGATTTGTTCCATTTGAGTATTTAAAATTAATTAGAAATGATTAACCTAATTGAACTATATAACCTAATATGAAAAATCTAGTATCTCAAAGATGAATAGACTAAAACAATAATTTGAAGGTGAATTTGGGGGATGCAAAGTGATGTCTACCTATCACCAAAAGTTGGATCTACCACGTGTAAAGGGACTCAGTTGGCCATCAGAAAATGGGTCTATGATGAGGAATTCTAAAACTAATTTTGTAGTACACTAATGTCGGATCTGAGCTCCTAATTCCTAGTTGCAAATTATCAGAATATCGCTAGTAAATTTTGTAGGTGACTCTCCATGGCTTGAAAACTTTGATTAAAAAAAATACAAGAATGAATGAATTTCCTTCAAAACTTCATTGATCCTCCTCAAGCCTATAACCTTTACATTCAAAAAGAGAAGAGTGATTGGGACATTTAAGGGATTTCCATAGTCAAACCACGTGTAAGTTTTTTCACTTACACAAGGGAAAAATGTCAATGATAAATAATAATGGAAAGGAAGGAATGATGAAATCACAATGTGTTATAACTCACCATCATTCAATAGCTACCTTGAAGGAATGAGGTCACATAAAAATCCTCAAGTATTTTGATCTTGCTTGCATGAATGCTTGAGTTATTTGGAGACCTACAAAAAGATGTTAGCCTTCACAGAGTAATGAAAAAATGAACACATATAAATTTTGACATGATGTTGGATCTTGAATAGCCGCAATAGAGCTCTAAAATGCTATTGTTGACTTGCTCAATAGTTCTCTTGATGACATGTTTTCCAATATTTTTGTAGATCTTCCTTGTTGTTAGATTTAAAATGATAAAATAACTACGTATTTATATGCAATTGTTCTAATTTCCTAAAAATTTGGTTCTAAAAGCTAACAGTTGAAATTTTAATTTTTTATGTTAAAATGAAACTAATAGCATATTTGAATTTGGGTCTTGGCTAGGAAGGGGGAAATATTTTCGCATGGGTGGATGGATCCTTACCCAATTTCCAAGACACGCTTAGTCGAGAGAAAAATAACCATTGCATGCATTTATTCAATGTTTGTGATCCTTCAAAAAATGGTATAAATTAAGCCTTAGAATGCATAATTTTGAGAATAAGAGCTTAATTAAGTCCAATAAATTAGGGGGACAAAACAAAATGTGAAATTGTTAAGGGTGATTATTTCCTACCCTATAGATTTTAGTAGATACAATCAAATTCGTATAGCACTCAAGGATCAAGACAAAACTAAATTTAATTGTCCTTGGGTGACATTTGTATACAATGTTTTACCTTTTGGTTTATGTAATGCCTCTGCTAATTTTTAGAGGGTAGTTTTAAGTTTTCTTTTTTTCGATCTTATTCATAATCCTATAGAGTTTTATATGAATGATATTACTATTTATCATAACACTTATGAGGAAGCTAAAATGAATATTGAAAAGGTTTTGCAATGATGTGAAGACACTAATCTATCCATTAGTTAAGAAAAAAATCATATTTTAATGATAGAGGGTATAGTGTTAGAAAATTACATTTTTTCTAAAGGAATTCATATTGATCCTAAAAATTTGATAGATAATTTATTATTTACCTACACCTGTTTCTCAAAAAGATGTCCATAGTTTCTTAGGAAATGCATGGGGCAGGGGCACCATTGGTCAAAAATTGACAAGTTGGGCTGATTATGTCTAGACTTTATGTTTGCTATTGTTTTTATATAAATAAGGTCACTATGACCATTTTGATGTTAAATAAGTCATATTTGATGATGTCTAGATGATTAGGTGGTGAAGACTTCAAAAATGTGCAAAATGTGGAAAAATTGCAAATTTGAAAATGTTGTAAAGGGACAAGTTTAGAAGACCAATGGTCATGTCATTTGAAAGGGTAGTTTAGGAAGTTAGAATAGTTTAATTTTTTAGGGAAAAATCTTAAATACCATGTAGAACTCAAAGAAATGGTTGTTGAAGCATTTTGTGAAGATTGAAGCATCAATAGAATTTTTTTTCCTTCATTTTTTTGTATTTCCTGAAGTTAGCAGCAACTGTACTACCCGTACAATACCTCCTTGATTCAATTTACCTTGGAATTGATTCATATATTGTCTTACCTTTCTTTTGAATCCATTTTGAAGGATTTTCATTAGTTTTGGTGCATTTTATTGTTGTTTTTTTACAATTGGTCTAAACACACAGATTTGAGGTTTGAAAGTCATTTAAAATAGAGTATTGACCCATTCCTCTCACTGTGGCCACTATAACTTGAGGAATGGGTCTAAATTATCAATAAAAGGGTGTGAGAATGCTGAGTGAGTGCAGGGAAGGTCAATAATTGACTTGGGAATGAATCCCTAGTGAGGAAACTTGAGTTTTCCTAATGGAATCAAGAGGTTTTGTGATGTCAAAGTGTGTTTTGTGTTGGGGCAGCACCATTATATGTTGAATTGAGTTTATGTTGGACAGTTTAAACCTGTTTGAAGTGGTAGTAGGTTTTGATATGGTTGGGAAGTGATTTTTTGAATAAGCCCTAGGTTTTTGAAGTAAAAAGCAAGTTTTTGTGAAAAGGAACTTGGGTGATTTAATTTATGACAAATAATGGTGGATTCCTTGGTTTGAGCATAGGTAAATTTCTTCCTGATAGATTTTATTTGTTTTGGGAAAATTTTGTGAGTAGTCTCTTTGGAAAAGAGGCCTAATTTGTGGCCTGGTAGGTGTAAAAATCCTGTTTTGTTGAACTTGTTTTAACATAACCTATTGTGTGGTTGAGTTATGTTGAAAGGTGCTTTGATGGGTATTTGGAATGATTAAATAATTGGCTTGAAATAATCTCTTAGTGAAGATATACTTGATCTAGTTGGTTTCTAAGGCTACAAGGTAATAGGTTGTTTTGGTGAAAAGTGAAGAATTTTGAGAATAGTGACTTGAAGATTGTTGTTATTGGTTGGTTTTGTGTTTTGTTATGTTACAAGACCTCCCCTAATTGCATCAAGTGGTATCAAAGTAAAGGTACCAGGTCTTTGTGGAGAAAAGTTGAAGATTGTGAAAGTAAACTTGGAAGGTGAAGAGGCAAGATTGTGAAGATGCCTCCAAATAGAAAGAATGTGGCAAGAGAGGTGAATGACTTGAAGATTAAATAAATTAAAAAGATCAGAGAATTGAAAGAGAGATTGACAGCCTTAGAGACAAGAAAAGGAAGAGAAGAAGTTGAAAGCAGTGAATCAAAGGATGAAGATGATGAAGAGTTTGAAGATGTTGAAGAAGAAATTGATCCAGAAGATCAAAGAATGGCCAAGCTATTGAAGGTAATTAAAAGTGAGAAGTACAAGGTGAAAATATATGTAAAAAAGTTTGGAGGAAATCTAAATGAAGAAGATTTGTTAGATTGGATATCTTCTTTGGAATATTATTTTGAGTGTGAGGACATTCCAAAGGAACAAAGAGTCAGAATTGCAAAAAAAAAAAGTTAAAAGGTCATGCACCTATATAGTGGGATTATCTACAATAAAAAAGAAGGAAGCAAGGCAAGTCCAAAATTGTGGCATGGGACAAGATGGTAGCTAAGTCAAAAGGTAAGTTTCTCCCTTCATATTATTCAATTCAAATGTTTAAGAGATTGAAAATTTTAAGGAAAAAGGAAATGGATGTAAAGGCATACACTAAACAATTTTAAAGATTAAGTATGAGATCTAACCATAATCAAAATTAATATGAGAAGATTGCTAGGTACTTGGGTGGTTTGAGAATGAACATACAGGATGAGTTGGCTTTGAAAAATTCTAGGAGCATGGAGGAATGTTATCAAATGGTATTGAAGGTTGAAGAGAAAGTAGAAAGAAGACAAGAGAAAATAGTTAGAGGAAGAGGTATCACAATGAGAGGAAGAGGATCTTTTTCTACTTCAAGACAAGAAAATGAAAATCAAGAAGAACCAGGAAAAAGAGATGAGCAAGTTTAAAATTTTAGAGGAGGTTATAGAGGCACAAGGGGTAGATTTGGAGGTGGAAGGAATTCTAACACTTTTGCAAGTAGGTGTTACCATTTCCAAGAATATGGTCATCCTTCTTGTAAGTGCCCTAAGAAACTTGGTTCAACTTCAAGTGGAAGAGAAAATAAGAATGATAGGAGAGCACAAATAGTTCATGAAGATGAAGCTGAAAGTTCAAGCTCCAATACACTTTGTGCTACTCCTGAAGTAGGTGAGATGTTGATGATGAAGAAACAAGTCTTGAAGACAACAAAGGAGAGAGAGCTGCTTCAAAGAAGAGCATTGTTTAGGATAGCCTGTAGATGTAAAACCAAGGTATGCAAAGTCATAGTTGATTCAAGGTGTATTGATAACATTGTATCTAGTGAAATGGTGGATAAATTACATTTGGAAAGAGTTCCTAGAGAGAATCCATACAAAGTATCATGGGTTAGTGATAGTCAATTTATGGTGGTGAGTGAACAAGCTATAGTTGAATTTCATACTGTTTAGTATAGGGATATATTTTTTGTGACATATTACCCATGAATTGTTGCCATATGTTGCTAGGAAGGCCCTGGCAGTATGATAGGTCAACCATGTATAATGGAAGGAAAAATAGATACAAAATTAAAAAGGATGGGAGAGAGTTCATTTTAACTCCATTGGTTGGGGAGACAAAAGAGAAAGGTGAGATTATCATGGTAGGGAGAAATGATTTTGTGAATATTGATGGAGGAAAGAACATGATTCTAGAAGCCAATACAAGGCTTGACAGAGATAGGACAATAGACACAAGAAGTGGAGGTGATTTTCAATCAGTTAGGTGGAAAAATGTTTTTTTGTGGTGGAAGAAAGTAAATGGTAATGTGTCTCAGTCTAAGACAAAGTAGTGTGAGTGTAAAGTGCTTGTGAGAAATAAATAGATGAGTGATCTGTCTTGTAGTAGTAGTCAAAGGAGTGAATAGGTGGTTGAAAGTTGTTAGTATAGAGATTGGTGATATAATGAATAAGAGGATAGAGGTTGGTTGAGTTGGTAATATTTATGGGACAGTGGATTGTGATGGTCATAGGACAATGAAAAGGGTAAGTGTAGGTCTGATAGAGACCATTAAAAGTAATAGTACAGTTGTTAATGAGACTAACAGGGGAGAAGGTATAGTTAGTAGTGACAAGGATGTAGATAAACAAAGCATTGAGTAGGGAACCATGCACGATGAACAAAGGGAAGTGAAAGAAGTTGGTGGAGGTGAGTGTACAGGTGTAAAGGAAGGTGAGATAACAGGATTTGAAGTTGGGAAAGATGTAAAACATCCCACAGTACTATATGATAGTGAGAAGCATGAATCAAGAGAAGACAAAGTGAAGAATGTCAAAGAAAGTGAAAACAAAAGGAAAGGTGAACATGAGGACAATGATCAAGAAGGAAGAGATCCAAAGAACACAAAGCAGGGCAAGATATAGAATATTTTCCAAGAGACTTGGAAAATTTTAAAGTTTGGGTGTATGGTGCAGGGGCACCATTGGTCAAAAATTGTCAAGTTAGGTTGATTATGTCTAGGTTTTAGTTCTGGTGTTGTTTTTATCTAAATAAGGTCACTATGACCATTTTGATGTTAAATAATTCATATTCAATGATATCTAGGTGATTAGGTGGTGAAGACTTAAAAATGTGGAAAATATGGAAAATTGTAAATTGTGCAAAATTGCAAATTTGAAAATATTGTAAAGGGACAAGTTTAGAAGACCAACAGTCATGTTATTTGAAAGGGTAGTTTAGGAAGTTAGAATAGTATTATTTTTTATGGAAACATCTTAAATACCATGTAGAACTCGAAGAAAGGATTGTTGAAGCATTTTTTGAAGATTGAAGCATCAATAGAATTTTGTTTCCTTCATTTTTTTGTATTTCCCGAAGTTAGTAGCAAGTGTACGACCCGTACAAAACCTCCTTGATTCAATTTACTTTGGAATTGTTTAGTATATTGTATTACCTTTCTTTTAAATCCATTTTTAAGGATTTTCATTAGTTTTGGTGCATTATATTGTTGGTTTTTCACAACCAGTCTGAACACACAAATTTGAGGTTTGAAAGTCATTTAAAATGGAGTATTAACCCATTCCTCTCACTATGGCCACTATAACTTGAGGAATGGGTCTACATCATCAATAAAAGGGTGTGTGGATGATGAGTGAGTGTAGGGGAGGTCAAGAATTGAGTTGGGCATGAAGCCCTAGTGAGGAAACTTCAGTTTTCCTAATGAAATTAAGAGGTTTCGTGATGTCAAAGTGTGTTTTTTGTTGGGGCAGTTCCATTAGATGTTGAATTGAGTTTTTGTAGGCCATTTTAAACCTGTTTGAAGTGGTAGTAGGTTTTGATATGGTTGGGAAATGAGTTTTTCAATAAGGCCTAGGTTTTTTAATTAAAAAGGAGGGTTTTGTAAAAAGGCACCAAGGTGATTCAATTTCTAAAAAATAATGGTGGATTCATTGGTTTGAGCATAGAAGAATTTCTTCCCAATAGATTTTACTATTTTTTGGAAAGTTTTGTGACTATTTTCTTTGGAAAAGAGGCCTAATTTGTGGCCTAGTAGGCGTAAAAAGCTTGTTTTGTTGAACTTGTTTTAAAGTAACCTATTTTGTGGTTAGGCATGTTGAAAGGTGCTCTGATGGGTCTTTTAAATGACTCAATAATTGGCCTAAAATAATATCTTAGTGAAGATATACCCAATCTAGTTGGTTTCCAAGGCTACAATGAAATAGGTTGTTCTAGTGAAAAGTGAAGAATTTTGAGAATAGCGACTTGAAGATTGTTGTTATTGATTGGTTTTGTGTTGAGTTGTGTTTTAGGACCTCCCTTGATTGCATCAATGTAGGACATCATTGAAGGTTTTTTTAAAACTTTAGAAAAATTACCTCACCACTTTTTATTTTGTTAAGCAAAGATAATTCTTTCTCATGGACAGAGGAATGTTAGCAGGCTTCTAAAACCATCAAGGAAAAGCTTCTCACCACACTAGTGTTAAGTGGACCAAATTGGGAATTACCATTTCACATTCATATGGATATTTCAGATTCTTTAATGGGAGTTGTCCTAGGCCAAAAAGACAATACAATTTTGTATTCCATTTATTACATTAGCAAGAATTTTATAGGTTTTTAGGTAAATTATATAGTTATTAAAAAGGATTTTTTAGCAATTTTATATATGTAGTTAATAAGTTTCATCAGTATATTAGTGGATACAAAGTGTTTATTCATATTGATCATTTTTTAATATGATTTCTAATGAATAAACCTATTGTTACTGGTAGGGTTATTAGATGGTTGTTATTATAAGAATAATTTGAGATTACTATACTTGAGGTCATGAGAATTTTGTTGTAGAATTCTTATCGAGGTTACAACATGAGGATGACCCTATACTAGTTGATTATGTCTTTCCAAATGAGTATCTATTTGCAATTTCAATTAAAATTCCAGGGTTTGCAAATATTGCAAACTATTTTGTCACTTTAATTTCCCCCTACATTTCTCTCTTAGAAATTGTTGGAAACTTGTTGGACTAAGTGGTTAGTATATATGGATCAATGGACCTCTCTTCTACACTAGCATTGATAATGTCATGCATAATTTTGTAGCTGAATGTGACATCTTTGATATACTCCGTGCATGTCATATTGAGCCATGTAGATGAAATTTTGAATCCTAGAGGATAGCCAACAAGATTCTCATTGTCAAATATTATGCCACAATTCATAAGGATTCCAAATCGCATGTTCAACATTGTGACAAGTGTTAACATATGGGCTGACCTACACATTTAGATGAGATTCCTTTGTAACCTCAACTATTTATTGAACCCTTTGAAAAATGGGGTTTATATTTTGTGGCACCTTATCAATCCTCCATCTAGAAACAAGGAATTTTTTATTTTTGTACTGAATGTTCCCAAATGGGTTAAGGTCATCACACTGAAGCATGCTAGAGATACTAAGGTTTCTTATTTTTTGTACAAAATTTTTTTCACTAGGTTTGGGGTACCAAAGGAGATCAATGACCATAGTTCATATTAGAGCTAATTCTTGCTTTGATTCATGAGTATAAAATTTGAAATCATATAAATTCTATGTATCATAAACTAGATGAAATGTAGTAACAATATCTTTCCCATGAAGAGATAGTTAAAAAAATTGTGCTCTTTGGCATGACCATTTCATCTAACAAGGGTAATTTTAGCCAGGAGATTGGAAACTCTTTTATGATTCAAGATTCAAAGATTTTAATGGAAAATTCCACACCAGGTGACTAGGACCCTATGAGATTGAGATTCTCTATGAAAATGGTGTGATCAAGCTTCATATTGTGGACTCTAATTATACTTCCCTGATTGTTAATGGCCATCGTCTCAAGCTGTAAAAAAACCCCATCACGAAAGATAGTTTCATTTCCAATTTGAAGAAGGAACTCAATATTCTTGCAAGAGTTCTTGTTGCCTCTTTAAGTACCTTTGAGGTACTTCATATGTATAAAAAAATAAATAATATCTAGAAATGAAAACCCTCAGGTGTTGATGTATTGTTACAATTTGAAAACTGGGTCTCTAATAAATTGTACCTATTGAATGAACAAGACAACTAAGAGGGGGGTGAATTAGTTTTATCAAATTAAAATATTAAAACCACCAACAATAATCAGATCCACATGCATTAATTAAAACTTTAATATGTTATAATGTCTAAACATTAAACGTAGATAACAAAAATTGAAACAACCAACACCATACACAATAGAACACCATATTTACATGGAAAATACTAGAACGGAAAAAGCTTGATGATGATTAGCTCATAGTATAAGTAATTGCAAAATTGGTACAAGGAGGCTCACTACCAAAATAGGACAAACTTTCTAAAAAGGTTTGTAGCCTAGGTTCACTACCGAAATTGAGAGAAGAAAGAAGATAGACATTTATTACATAAAGAACAAAATCTCAATGAAATAGCTAATCCACACAATAGCTTCAACAACACTTGTAGTCCTAAAGAGATCAAGATACCTGAGCTCACTACATTCAAAAAAATTGCATTATAGCTTGCATTGCATTTCACACTTCCACACTTAATTTCACATCACAACACTCAACTCTATTCCACACTCCATCTCATGTCAATTTACCTTGCATTTATACTATCCTCAACTTTAGAACAATCTTAAAGTTGGCTGCAATCACCTTAGACTTTACAAATTCATAATATATCAACACCAAGCATTCCCACAGTGGATAGGAATAAAATTGGACCAATACAAAACTTAATTGAGACCCAAATTAGCACTTGTATACCACACTACACCTTCATCAATACTTAAACATATTCGAATGCAGTGTAAACACCAGGTCAATCGTTACCCATGCAAACACCATTAAAATTTGAATTACATGCTTCCTCAAATCCAAGGATTACTTGCAAACCACAAACCATTCTTCATCACTATCTATAGTATTCTTCTAACATCCTAAAATCCATCATACTCCACAACAACTCACACCTCTAGAATGTACATAGTTTGTATACTTAGAATACACTACCAAACACTTTAACTCTAAAATCTGACTTTTGGAGCACTTGACCATGAATCCTCTTGAATTTGGCAGAGATCAATACAATAAACATACCTTCAGAATTGCAAGTCCTGAAGAACAACTAGAAAAAATATAGAGTAAAAACATTTATCCTAGACACCTTTGTAAGCAACACTGTGAATCCAGTTCACATACTGGTGAACATAACTTTTTCTGACCATCGGTCAAGAAGCCAAAATTTTGGATATAGAAACTTTGAACACCACTATCCAAAATACCAAAAAACACACAAGAAAATATTCAACCCAAAAGGAATGTGAAGAAAAACCAAAACACCTATAGAACATCTTGTTTCCACATTTGATCAATTTTCTCAATATCCTTGAAATATTTATTACTACCACAATCATAAAATTAAGCTTATCAAAGTAAGACTAGAGGTTCACGTCAGCAACTTAACTAATGAAAACATAATGCAAATAATCAAAGAAACAATCTCTCTCAAACACTGCACAACTATCACCAATGACAACACCTTCATACTTGCAACAATCTCCGCCTTTGTCATTGATGACAACATAATATGTGAAAAACCATCAAAGAAAACATACACAACATCCATTGCAAATATACTCTCTATCTCAACCCCTTTGAACATTTTCTCTTTCTGGTGCAGTCAAGGATGGAGGGTCTAGAAATAGGACTGTCCAACCTTACAATAAGAGTAAACACAATGAAAAATCAAAGAATTGGAATAATAATCACACAAGTAAATATAGATAATGATCAATTATTAACTAGAAACATGCCCTACCTTCCAGCTTATAGATTACAAAAATATATGATGTTAAGCCTAGAAATAAAATGCAGGTCGAAGCCCTTCTCTATTACTTCTATCCTTCTAATTGATTGATTCTTAATGCAACTACATAATTCCTATATATATCAATCCCCAACTCATGAAATGTGAGAAGGTTGACCAAAACATATGATTTTCCTTTGATCCTTGGAAAAACATGATGTGGATCAGAATGAAGTTTCCTTGATGATTGTGCATCCTTAAGAAATGGTTTCCTGAGCTTTGCAAGCCACGGGATAGGTTCACACACTTGAAAAGCCAAGACTAGTTGGTGAACACTCTCTGTCAAAATATAACCAATATTCTATTAGTGATAACTTCATGATTGAATATCCAAAACACTCAAATTCTAGGTATGATGTAGATGTAGCCATGAAGATCATATATCCTACTTCATGAGCTATGATGTTACAATACGATACAATGCGGTATGAAATACTAAGACTGGGTCTGATAGTTAACTACTAAAATGCAAGAAAACATTAATGCAAATGTTTTTGGTTGATTCAAGATTGCTTGATACCTAGGATGCTCCTACATTAGACACCCGAGGTTGAAGAAAAGTGAGCCTCTCACTTTCCTGGGGCTAGAGGAAAACCAATGCAGTCTAGCTCAGCCTGAGAAATCTGAAATGAATCTTCCTCTAGTCTACCCTTCCATATGACTAGATACTCTTTGTATTTCCTTCCTCTAGTACTTCTTCAAAATATATTGTCTAAAATATCCTTAGTTTTCTCTAGATGGTGTGCTATTTGGTCCAGAAAACCAACTTCTTTGTCTTTCAGCGGCTCTCCTTCTTGATACTGATATCATTCTGCAATGTTGAATATAGCTGATATGCCAAATTCCTCTGGTAGTTCCACCTTATATGCATTTCTAGAATCAAACTTCCTGATGATCTTACAAGGTCCAAACTTCTTCATATTTAGCTTATTATATGTCCCAACTGGAAATCCCTCTTTCCTTAGATATGCCATTACTTCCTCTCCTACTACAAACTCCTTATTTCTTCTCTTCTTATCTGCATTCTCCTTGTAGGTACTATTCATCTTTCTCTAGATGCTACATAACTTGAGTATGCATTGTCTCCATAAATCCTACAAATTATTCTACCTTCACACTCCTTTTTTTCTTCAAGCTAATATCTCTTAATTCCACCACTCCTCTGGGTTGTTGTCCTATCACAATTTCAAATGGTGTCTTCCCTGTGCTCTAGTTTACTGAATTGTTGTATGCAAATTCTACTTGTTGTAGTATCAAGTCCCAATTTCTTACTTTTCCTTCATTCAAACACCTCAAAAATTTACCCAAACTCCTATTTACCACTTTTATTTGTCCACTTGTCTGTGGGTGAAATGTTGAACTATACTTTAAATCTATCTTCATCTTCTTCAATAATGTTTTATAGAAATATCCAATTAATCTATTGTCTCTATCTAATACTATACTCTTTGGTAGTCCATGTAATCTCACAATCTCTTTGAAAAATAGGTCTACAACATGTACTGCATCACTAGTTTTCTTACAAGGTATGAAATGCATGATCTTAGAAAATCTATCCACAACCTCAAATATAGAATCAAATCCCCTTAGTGTCTTAGGTAATCCCAATGAAAAATCCATGCTAATGTCTTCCCATGGTCTCTCTGGCAATGTCAATGGTGTATATACTCTAGTGTTCTAACTATTCCCTTTTGTAACCTGACAAATCCTGCAACCTTGGACATATTTCCTAACATCCTTATACAATTGTGGCTGAAAATAGTTCTCGCTCACCAATGTTGTTGTCTTATCAATTCCAAAATGTCCCGCTGATCCTTCACAGTGCTTTTCCTTGATCAAATTCTCTCTCATTGAGCTTCTAGGGATACATAACTATTTTTTTTTTAATAACATATCTCCCTGATTGAAATAATCCAACCATTTGCTCCTATCCATCTCCATGAGTTCCTTGAAAGCCTTCCATGCCTTATCAAAATCAATATCCCCCTCATACATATGCTTTCGTTCTTCAAAACCCAATACTTCAATTCTCATCTTGGTCAACAAACTCCTTCTCTTGCTCAATGCATCTGCAACCTTGTTTGAATTCCCACTCCGGTGCTTCAACACAAATGTGTAACTCTGTGGAATTCTACCCATCTCATGTGTCTCTGTTTCAACTTCCCTTACTATTTAAATATTGTAATACTTGGTGATCCATATAGAACACCAACTACTTAGGTAATAGGTAATGTCTCCACTTCTTCAAGGCTTGTATGATTGTATAGAACTCCTGATAATAAACTGAATATCTTCTCTTAGCATCATTCAAATTTTCACTAAAGTAGGCTATAGGTCTCCCTTCCAGACTTAACACAGTGTCTATTGCACTCCTACTAGCATCACAATGCACTTAGAATACCTTATCAAATTCTAGTAGTGCCAACACAGGTTTCTCTATCACCTTTTTCTTTAACAACTCAAGACTCTTTTGTGGTCTAGATGTCCACTTGAATTCCTTCTAGTCACCCCTCTTTTTTTTTTGTCATAGGTGTATAAATACCACTAAAATCTCTAATGAAATTCTGGTAAAATGTTACTAGTCCATGAAATGATCTTACCTCTGCAACATTCACAGGTGTTGGCCATTCAACTATTGCTTTAACCTTCTCAGGGTCCATCTTCAATCCTTCTACAGATATAAAAAATCCCAAATATACTAGTTCTTCATTCATGAAACTACACTTCTTGATGTTTATCAACAACTTCTCTTCCCTTAGCCTTTGAAATACTTGTTTGATGTGCTCCAAATTTTCTTCCATAGTCTTACTGAAAATTAGAATATCATCTAGATATACAATGAAAAACTTACCCAAGAATTTCTTCAAGACTTCATTCATCAACCTCATAAATGTACTAAGTGGATTAGTTAGTCCAAATGGAATGACCAACCACTCATATAATCCCTCATTTTTCTTGAAAGTAGTATTCCATTCATCTACCTCTCTAATCCTAATCTAATGGTATCCACTCTTTAGGTCTATCTTGGTAAAATACTTTGCTCCACTTAGACTTTCCATGTTGTCATCCATCCTAGGCAATGATAATTTATATTTCAATGTGATCTTATTGATAGCTCTTGAATCTATACACATCCTCCATTCTCCATTTTTCTTAGGTGCAAGTAAAACCGGTACCACACATGGGCTCATACTTTCTCTGATCAATTCTTTCTTCAACATTTCCTATACCTTTTCTTTTAGCTCCACATTCTCTACTGGTGTCACCCGATGTGTTTCTTTGTTTGGAAAACTAGCTCCTGGAATAAGATCCATATGATGACTAATACTCTAGATTGCTAGTAATCCATCAGGCACATTATTTGATACAACATCTTGGTACTTTGTCAATAGTTTAGTGACTTCCCTCAGTGGTTCTTCCTCTCTTGTAGTGATTCTCTCTGCATCTGGGGCTCCACACTTCCTTGGAATCAAAGAAAAGCACATGATTCATGTCTCAATCCATCCAAAAATTTCCTTCCATCTATGAAATTGATTCTAGTTGTACCACATACTTCACTGTCAGGTTCATCTTGTAAAGGTGTCAAGCTGATTCTCTTTCCATTAGATGTTATGGTATAGGTATTATTTATCCCATCATGTATAGCTTTCTTATCATACTATCAAGGTCTACCCAACAACATATGACATACATCCATTGGGATAATATCACATAGAACTTCATCATGATATGATCCTATATGAAATTTCACTAAGCATTTCTCACTTACTAATATCTTGTGCTCATCTCAAATCCAAGAAATCTTATAAGGCTTCAGATGTTTTCTTCTTTCCAAATTCAACCTCGTCACCATTTCCTCAAAAACCTAGTAATCTGAACTACCACTATCAATGATAACTTTGCAACACTTACCTCTTGCCTTGCATGTAGTTTGGAACAAAATTTTCCTCTATGGTGCTTCCTTAGGTACTTCTTTCTCCTAGAATAGTGCTTTCCTCATGAATAATGATTCTCCCTTCTCATAACTTCCTCCAAAACTTAGTGATTCACTGGTTCTTCCTCTACATATCTAGTTCTAGCATGATTTTTAGTCTTCTTACTTTCTTAGAGACACTCAAATGCTCGATGTCCTTCTCCTCCACATTTAAAAATGGTTCCTCTAGAAGTTATCGTGTCATACCTTTTCCTATCTCTCTAGTATCTATCATTGTAGTAAGAATTTCTATCATCTCTCCCTTTATGGTAAGAATTGGAATCCCTCTCTTCCTTGCAGTATGAATCTTTCTCCTTGTTTTTCTCTACAAATGGTTTTTCTCCTCCAGAATGTGACCTTCCTTTATGAAATCTACCTCCTCTTCCTCTCTGCCTTTGTTCATGTCTTTTGTTTAACTTTTCCTCCACCTTTCATGCAAACTAGTATGCTTCCTCTACTAAATTCATCCTTACCAGACTCAACTCCTCTTGAATGTTTACCCTCAACCCATTGATATATATTGCCACCTTCTCCTTGCTTGCTTCACTATGTCTAGTAGTGATGATGATCTTAAGAAATTCCTCATTGTACTCTTTCATAGTCTTCTTCTGTCTTAGGTTTTGCAATCACTTCAGCAACTCCAACTCATAGTTCATAAGTATAAACTGGTTCTTCAATTTTGTAACCATTTTATCCCATTTCACAATCTTCTCTTTACCTTTTTTGTTTCTTTCCAATTGAACTTCCTTCCACCATATTGTAGCATTTCCCTTCAACTTAGTCTTTGCAAATCTCACTCTCTCTAGATCTTCAATTTCTTCATATTCAAAGTATTCTTCAATGTAATTAATCCAATCCATCAAATCCTTAGGGTTCAAGTTACTAGTATAGTTTGGAATCTCAATTCTAGGTCACTTTTCTATCTTTGAAATAGCCTTCAACATCTTCATCAAATCTAATTCTTCCACTTTAGAGGTTTCTTTAGCTTGATCTACAACCTAAACTTCATCATCATCACCTTGATCATTAGGTCTAAGGTTTAAGCCCTTTCTTTTTTCTTCTTCAAAAGCATCCAATCTTACTTTCATTGTTCATGTCATTTCCATCATCTCATCCATCTTTCCAACAACATTAATAGTAGTATGAATTCATTTTGGTGGCATCTCTTCCTAGCATCTAGTGCAACTGCCTCAAGTTGGCGATCTGGCTATAGGGTCATCGCTTCCCCACAATCAGCAATCTATTGACAAACACAAGTAGGCTGCCTCAAGGCAATGATCTGTCCACACAAAGATCTTATGGAATTCCTTCACTCAAAATTTCTCTCCTCTTTTGAGGTCCGCAACTTCACTTTAATCTCCCAAAGGTTCACAACTTTGCTCTGATACCACTTGGTGTAGTCAAGGATAGAGGGTCTAGAAATAAGACTATCCAACCTTGCAACAAGAGTAAACACAATGGAAAATCAAAGAATTGGAATAAAAATCACACATGGAAATATAAAGAATGATCAATTATTCACTGGCAACATGCCTTTCCTTCTGAATTTCAGATTATAGAAAGATATAACGTTAAGCCCAGAAATACAATGCAGTTTGAAGCCCTTCTCTATTAATTTTATCCTTCTACTTGATTGATTCTTAATGCAACTACATA
This sequence comes from Sequoia sempervirens, assembly GCA_007258455.2. Lineage (NCBI taxonomy): Eukaryota > Viridiplantae > Streptophyta > Pinopsida > Cupressales > Cupressaceae > Sequoia > Sequoia sempervirens. The sequence goes on along the minus strand of VDFB02000007.1, from coordinate 163,734,833 downwards.
ATTCCTATATATATCAATCCCCAACTCTAGGAAAGCTCTACATTGGCCTTAAGAGATCTAAAACCCCAAAGTTGATGAAACATGTGAAGGTCGACCAAAACATTTGATTTTCATTTGATCCTTAGAAAAAAATGATGTGGATCAGAACGAAGGTTCTTTAATGATTGTGAATCATTAGGTAATGGTTTCATGAGCTCCACAAGGCACATGATAGGTACACACACTTGAAAATCCAAGATTGGTCAGTGAATGCTCTCTATCCAAATACAATTGATATTCTATTAGTGATAGCTTCATGCTGGAATCTCCAAAACACTTGAATTTTGGATATGATGTAGATGTAGCCATGAAGTTCATATATCCTGCTCCATGAGATTTGATGTTACAGTGTGGTACAATGTAGTATGAAATACTGAGACTAGGTTCGAAAGTTAACTAGTAAAATGCAAGAAAACATGAATGCAAATATTTTTGGTTGGTGCAAGATTGCTTGAAACCGAGGTGCTCCTACATCACTTTCACATGAATTCTCTTTCTCTCTCTATGTAATAAAACCTTTTCACATGAATCTCTTTCTTCCTCTTTGACATTGATGGAAAAGGATAAAATATTTTGCACTATTCTCCCCATTTGACATAGAGCCAAAATACTTACAACTACTTTAAATAAACCACCATAGGTGTACACACCAATCAACTTAGAAACCTCTACACAAAGAAAACATATATTCCATACTGTAACAATGTCACTACCTACTCCCCTTGAGAGATATCCACCAACATTAGTCTAAAAAGAGAATGAATCCATAGATCCATCTGAGTAATGCATCTCCATACACATCTAATTCAAAGGAGAGGCCATAACCCCTAACTTCTCCCGAAGGTACTCAAAAGTATTCATAGGAAGATCCTTAGCAAATATGTTAGAAATGTAATCCTTTGTAGGTACATGTTCAAGATTCACTTCATTCTACACAACCTTCTCTCCCAAAAATTGATACCTAATTGATATATTCTTAGTTCTAGAATGCATCACTAGATTCTTTAAAATGTTGATTGTACTTGTATTATCACAGTTAATCATTAAAGCTTGAGCTTCTCTGATAGCCTTATGGGAAATTCAATGAGCGGGGGTCCAATTTGTGCCTCAATGAATGAACTCCAAGATTTTTATAAAAATCCAACACTTCTTTGTGTTTGGGGAAAAGGTGGAAATAAATTTGAATAAAATATAAAAATGGTGATGTGCCAAAGCTTTTACAACATTTGAAACCTTAACTATTCATTATAATTGATATGATAGACACACATTGCCACATACCCTTCATTGTTGGGAATAAAACAAGCAATAAATGCTAGAGAATGTACAATGCAATCTTTCAAATCTCCCCATGGGAAGCAACCGTTAAGGTCCAATTGAACATAAGAAAACTCTAAATATTAATAAAAATATTTAGAAATGTACAAAATGCTGCTTCCTTTACAACATAATATGGAAAATGGAAAACCCTTTACAAAAAATGGAAAAGTTCATTATACATAATCCGATTTCTGAAAGCTAGCATTTAACATAGAAGCTTAATAACATGTAAATTAGTTATCTGAACTACCAATTTAAACTTTTAAAACAATTTTTTCAACATGAGGAAAATATGGGAAATAAATTTAACAAAGTCCATAGCATGCATAATTTCAAATATTTCTCTGCAATAGATCAAACTTCTATGATATATGAATTGAAAAAAAGGGTTGGATACCAATTTGATGATAGTTTGGAATAAATATAACATGCTAGAGAGAATATAAATATTCTATAAAGAGCCTTCTACTTCTGAGAAAATAGAAAATATCTAATAGATCTATATCCTTCAAAAATATTTTTGAAGAAATTTTTCTAACTCTTTACTTAATGTTGCCAACTCCAATTTATAACTAGAAGAAGAGGGAACTACTATGAACATTCTAGAAGAAGAAACTGCCAGATGCATGAACTTGATAGCTCACAATCCAATCTTAGATCTTGATTAGATCACGAAAATATTCCCTCATTAAGTCTCAACTACTTCATTAATGGCTTCAGATATTTTAGCAAAGATAACTAGTAGAAAATAATCAAATTTTAACACAGCCTGGAAAAAATATGATCAATCAACTATGGAGGTTGACGATGCCTACTCGAAGGTTCCACCCCAAAATTAAGATTCCTATTGTGCTCCCCAATAAACTCCACCCAAAAATATCCTTCGCAAAATTTAAACTGCCTGATGCAAATAGATGATGTGTCAAGCGAGCGAGAAATCTCAAACTTTTGAGAGTAGTTTTGAAGAAAATTCCCACCAAGCTAACACATACCCCAGTTCATGTCCAAAAGGAAAATGATATGTAAATAAAGTTGTGCAGCCACCATGTGGTACATTGCATGCCTTTATGCAAGATTTTTCTTCATCCTTTGGGTGCAAATTCATCCCAAAGTAGAAAAGAGTAAGGGCTGAGAACCAAAGAAAAGTTTAAAGGAAAAAATTCTTTACAGTTCTGACAACTCACAAGGGGCCTTCACTTTTGGAGGCATGAACCTAGACCTTTGGTAATTCCTAGAGTTTAAGGAAGGTGGAGTGTTGGACCTCCCAATCCAAATCAGTTGGCCAGTTGAGGGTGCATAGAATCTCATATGCTTGATCCAGATGGATGACTTCCTTAAAAGAAACATGTCCCCACGTTGATGAAACAAATATGATGTGGTAATAAAGCTGAGAAAGGAGAAGGATTTCTCTCTCGATTTCCTCAATAGTGGGTGATGGGCTTAGACCTGGAAATGTTGTGGAAGTGTGGATTTTGAATTTGATTGCATCCATGATCTTCTTGATTGATAGCACTTCTCCATCTTGTGAGAAAAGAGCCACTAATCTAGATTCAAGCCAAATTTTGAATTCCCCCTTGATCCCATTGACTTTCCTATTCAATACTGCAAATAAATCTTTACTTTTTGACACGACATTGTGGCAATTGACAAATTCACTTTTTTTCCTTGAGGTTTCCCTTTGGTTAGGAATTTCATCATCTCTTAAAGCTTCTTTAGTGGCCTTACATAACTTAGAGACTATGATCTCTAATTCCTTAGCTTGGGGAGCATACATATGAAGAATTTGGTTGACTACAAGGCCAACCTTCTTGTTTAATTCTTGAGCATCCCTCAAAAAATGAAAGAGAGGTTTCGAGGTAGCAACTACAACTATGATTCTCTCCCAATGTGTTGATATCAATCCTTTTAGTATCGAGAGGATCCCAATTCCTTGTGCCATAGTCAAGTTAGTGCAGGAGCACCTGTTTGATTACATGCCTCCATGAGGCCATATTGTATAAATTCATTAGATTAGGTGTTTTAATGTTGTAATAAGGTTGAATGAGCCATTTTTTATATGCATGAGGTCATTTGAGTCCTATGAAATCATATTTTAAGTTATTTGTCACATAATGTTCAAAGTCACTCCATATTGTAAACATTGTCAAAAGAGAAAAAATAAAGTAAACAATAAGTCCATTAGTTAAAAGTAGGTTGGAATTAGTTGTGGTCAGTTGATTTGAGTTATTTTTGGTTTTAAAAGCATAAATAAGCCTCTCATAGGTCGAGGCAGAGAGAAGAAATTGATTTGTAATCGAAAAAGTCCAATGGAATTCTAGTTTTTCTTAGAAATCACTGTAAAAATGTGATTCTTTGCTCTTGTACGGCCATGTACAACCTGATACTGAAGGGGAAGTCATTGGCGAAGTTAGAAATATGTTTCTACATAATTTTTCATTTGGTCTCATTTTATTTCATGAAGGTATGAAAAAGATATGGCATTTTTTGTAAAACTAGCCTAGAACCCTACCAAGGGTTACCCATTTTGGTAAAACCCTCATAACTTTTGTTTTAACCTTGGATCTGGCTAAAAATTGGGGAAAATTTCTATAAATAGGTAATCTACAAACTGACTGGAGCGATTGTATTTATAATTATTTTTGTGGAAGTTATTGTTGACTATTTGTTGCACTTTATAGTGAAGATCAGACTATGTATTCCTAGGACAATAGAGACAAACAATTTTTAGAATTGATGTTTGTTGTGAGTGGAATTGTTTGTGGTAGGTCTTGTGGATATTTAGACCCTCTTACAAGTTATTATGTTGACAAATACAATGGTGATGAAGACCAAGTTTAAGGAAGATAGGAAGGGCAAGATGTTGACAGTCTGGTCCAGACTGTAGCTTACTTTTAATTTGATTGTTTCTCCATTTAATACTATGTATTTCAGTTTAAGATCATTCAAGAGAATATATTGAATGTTCCACTTTTTTTTGGTCATCAAGAGGGTTGTTGATGTTGTATGTTGATTTTATGGAATGATGGCAGTCCATGAAGGTCTTGTTAGGCCTAATCTAGTATTGGCAATTCATTGTTTGGTGTTGTTGTAAAACAGAGTTGTTTCTTTATTTGACATATTTCAAGTTGATCTAAAAGGTGTCCCAAAAGCTTCTTACGGTATGGAGCTATGGATAGAATTGTGTAATTGTGATTTGATGGGGCCTAATAGGGCCTAATACTTGTTTTGGATAGTCAACATTGTAAATGCACATGTTTGAGAGTTTGTGTTGGGAATAGAGTTTGAGTTCATTGTTTTGGTGATGTCAATGTGTTTTGAGGAATCTACAAGTAGTTGTATGCTCTAATCTCAGATTGGTTGTGGAATCAAGTGATGTTTGTGAAATGAATGATGAGTTGAGTTGTGATCCTTGTAGCTTTGCATCATAGCGGTATCAGAGCCTAAAGATGCTTTCAGAAAGTTGTTTGTGGTTTGTGTGTGTGGTTGTTTGCATGTTGGTGCAGTAGACTAGGTAAGTGGAAAGACCTAGGTGAGGTAGAGTATTAAGATGGATTTGTTGAGAAGATTGGAAATATGTTTGTAGGCTTAGGATTCATGAACGAAGAAGAAAAGAGAGGAAAAGGAAATGAGAAAGAAGGAAAGAAAGAAGGCAAGACAATTAGAGTTTGAGAAAGCCATGGAAGAGATAAGCCAAGAGTTGGAAAGATTAGCTAAGGAACATGAACTTCTTAAAAAATCACTAAGGAGTTGGCATATACCAATGTCAAAATGGTTAAGATGGCCTCTAAAGAATATTATGTAGAAGCAAAGAAAACAGAAGAGGGCAGAAAATTCAGTCAAAGATGAAGAAGAAGACTTATGGGCACAATATGCAACCATTGAAGAAGAATGGGATAGTAAGGTGGGTAATGGACAATTCAAACAAGAGGAGGAGGAACTCATCAAGGTAGAAGAAGACAAGGACATTGAGGTTGCAAGTGAATTGGTGTCAAAAATAAATAAATTGGTCATGGGTGAAGATGAATTTGAAGTACAAGGAGACAAGGGGGATACCTCAAGGTCTCTATATTTTGTTTCTAATTTTTCTTTAGACTATGTATGTGCAAGTTATGAAGGACAAGGAAAGGTGTATGATCATTTGATAAAGTTTTGGTACCTCCAAGTTGCAATGATGCTTGATAGAAGAAGGCATCAAAAGAAGAAAAGGAAGAAAGGACCAAAATTGATTGAAAGGATAAAGGACAAAGTACAAAGTAACTGGAAGACCAGGAAGAAGACAATTCAAAGGGGCTTGAATTTTTTTTGCCCAGGGAGTTTGGTGCAGGAACACCTATTTGATTGCATGCCTCCATGAGGCCATATTGTATAAATTCATTAGATTAGGTGTTTTAATGTTGTAATAAGGTTGAATGAGCCATTTTTTATATGCATGAGGTCATTTGAGTCCTAGGAAATCATATTTTAAGTTATTTGTCACATAATGTTCAAAGTCACTCCATATTGTAAACATTGTCAAAAGAGCAAAAAATAAGTAAATAATAATTCCATTAGTTAGAATTAGGTTGGAATTAGTTGTGGTTGGTTGATTTGAGTTATTTTTGGTTTACAAATCATAAATAAGCCTCTCATAGGTCGAGGCAGAGAGAAGAAGTTGATTTGTAATGGAAAAAGTCTAATGGAATTGTGGTTTTCCTCATAAATCACTGTAAAAACATGATTCTTTGCTCCTGTATGGCCATGTACAACCTGATACTAAAGGGACATTCATTGGAGAAGTTAGAAATATGTTTCTACATAATTTTTCATTTGGTCTCATTTGATTCATGAAGGTATGAGAAAGATATGGCATTTTTTTGTAAAACCAGCTTGGAACCCTAACAAGGGTTACCCGTTTTGGTAAAACCATCATAACTTTTTTTTAACCGTTGGATCTAGCTAATCATTGGAGAAAAAATATGTAACTATGTAATCTACAAAATTACTGGAGCGATTGTATTTATAATTATTTTTGTGAAAGTTAATAATGATTGTTTACTACACTTTATAGTGAAGATCAGACTATGTATTCCTAGGACAGTAGAGACAAACAATTTTTGCAATTGATGTTTATTGTGAGTGGAATTGTTTGTGGCAGGTCTTGTGGAGATTTAGACCCTCTTACAAGTTATTATGTTGAAAAATACAATGGTGATGAAGACCAAGTTTAAGGAAGATAGGAAGGGCAAGATGTTGACAGTCTGGTCCAGACTGTAGCTTACTTTTAATTTGATTGTTTCTCCATTTAATACTATGTATTTCAGTTTAAGATCATTCAAGAGAATATATTGAATATTCCAATTTGTTTTTGTGATCAAGAGGGCTCTTGATGTTGTATGTTTATTTTATGGAAGGAGGGTAGTCCACGAAGGTATAGTTAGGCCTAATCTAGTATTGACAATTCATTGTTTGGTGCTATTGCAAAATAGAGTTGTTTCTTTATTTGAAATATTTCAAGTTGATCTAAAAGGTGTCCCAAAAGCTTCTTATAGTATGGAGTTAGGGTTAGAATGGTGTAATTTTAATTTGATGGGGCCTAAAAGGGCCTAATTGTGGTTTTGGACAGTCAACATTGTAAATGCACATGTTTGAGAGTTTGTGTTGGGAATAGAGTTTGAGTTCATTGTTTTGGTGATGTCAATGTGTTTTGAGGAATCTGCAAGTAGTTGTATGCTCTAATCTCAGATTGGTTGTGGAATCAATTGATGTTTGTGAAATGAATGTTTAGTTGAGTTGTGATCCTTGTAGCTCTACATCACAAGTCCAACAGGAATTGAGACTCCCTTAGTTTTATGCTTTCCTCCAATTCTCTCTTCTCCTAGACAACGTTCGTAAGCTCAAAGCTTATATTTTTGATATCTTTAACGTGAGTCTACAAAATAGACTCGATCTCCTTTTTTTCTTGTTTTTCCCTTTTTTTTCTATCTAGGTCTTTTAATGATTGTCACAGGCTTGAGATCAAATGCTATCCAATTATTTCTACATGTCATCCTTTTGTTGATCCAACATTCATATCTCCTTTGGTAGTGCATCATATACACCATTTACTCTAGTTATATCAATATCCATCTTATATTGTTTGTGTTGATATTCTGCATTTGTCTCACGTCTAGCAACAATCTCACCCTTCAATTTCTCTCTTGGCATGAAGCCAGTCTTGCTCGTTTTGGGCCTCTTCAAGTAACTTAGTTGCCTACCCCTACTGACCTTGTAACTACCTTAGGTTGGCCATTTCCACATACTTGCCCTTGATTTCTACCTATAGCCTAGCCATCGTGTCTTTTACATTTTCAAACTTTCCCTTGCACTTCTTCAATTTTTTTTCCAACTTCTCATAGTCGGTGTAGACCACCTTCTGAGTGGCTTTAGCCAAAACCACTTTGTCACTTGGGAGAGTCTGAATTAAATAAAGGCCCACAACTCAGATGTCATAATATTCTAACTACATTTCTCTTTCTAGCTTGGATACTAGTGGCCTCATGGTAGCAATCACTAAGAAATTTTGATCTTCATCTAAACATGACACAATCTCCTAAGAAACTATTTTTGTTGGCCTTCATCTATTTTTTTTGTTTTATAGCTTGTTAAGTGTGCTTCATTATATCTAACTAGCTTCAGAGACTCCATGGGGTGTTGATACTTTATGCAATAATAAAATCACCTAGAGGGAGACGAAAAAGGGTTATAGAAGGGGAAGCCTTAGATGTATGAGATTATGGAGGGGCGAAGGGGAGTGTTATCATGGAAAAAGGTTGGATGCCATATGTGGACTGAGAGGGAGGGATACCTATTAGAGTGAAAGGGGAAGTGAGAAAAAGGAGAGACATTTTCTCAGAAGCAAATGGGTTTGGTGAAATTAGCAGCATGGATGCTTCAGTATTTTCAATTGGGGCCATTGATAGGGTAATTAAAGAATCAATTTTGGCTAACAAGGATGATGCTTGCTCAATTCATAAGATTTCTTCATGGGGTTAATTATTGAATACAACTAGGTGTACATGCAGAAAGAGGACATCAAAATTTGTAGATGAAGGACTCTTTTCAGTAAATGAGGGTGGAGGAACAACTAAAGTTGTAGAAGTAGAAAGAAGAGTAGGAGAAAAAATTACCTAGGTCCTGTTGAAGTCGAATATCCTGGCAGAGTGAACTTTGCCTCTTCCTATCCTCTACTTGATGTCCTTAGTCCACCTAGGTCCTTGAATTGTCTCCTCTTCATATGGGTGGAACTAGAAAATTTAGATTCCTTGTTAGTCGATCCCACTAAAACTTGGCCTTCAACAATAACAACAAACCTCTTTGGGGACCGTCAAGTCTTTTTTCCTTTTGGTCAGGCACTAGTGGAAAATGTGATTTGTGATCCCTTCTATTTTGACCCCTTTCCTTTCCCTTTCTGTGTGTCGAGCACTTGAGGTTGGGAGGCATAGAGTGGAAGCTCCTTCAGTCCAATCTCTTGATCAAACTAAAGATTACTATCATCTATATTGGCCTCCTTATCATAAATTTGCTCAAACTTCTCATCATGTGTGGCTTAACATCTCCGTACATGGCACTAAGGCATTTAATTTCCTATTGGCATCTCTAAAAATCTACCTTCTTTCTTTTCGACCATCCCAATTACTTCAGTTGTGTGTTGAGGAATTTTCCTATTGGGATGCTCTACTAGTATGAGCTACAACCTTGACATATAAGTCGAGCCATGGTGGCCAGTCAAATAGTATGAAGGTCAAGTTGATGTAAAACTCTAACCTCCCCTCGACCGGGTTCATTCTTGATTCAAAGTACTTCCACCTCTCATTCGTTACAGTTGGGAGATGCCTATTAGGTTGTCTACTCCATAGATCACAAATGAAGACTGGGCCTAGGTGACCCAATTTTCTAGTAAGAACATCTTGCTCCTTCCTTTTCCCAAGTGTTACTTGACTATTGGCAATGGTGAGGGGAATCAATAAAAGCATTGTCTTGTGCCTTCCGAAACCATAGGCTTTGTCGGTAATAGTTGTCTGACGACATGCCTCCAAAGAAAAAGTCCTATCTATTGGAAATTTAGGGCTCCACCTAAAAGGATCCACAACAAAACCATGGAATTTGATAAAGGTAAACTCAACTCCCATAAAATAATCCACCTGGGTCTGGTGACTTTTCATCCATTGTAAGACTTCAGGAGAAAAATGGACCGAAGGGCATGGGAGACAAATCTATGAGCACTAGCCTCAAGAAGTAATCCTAAAATGAATAATAATCCCATGGTTTAGAAAGCACATGGGTCTAGACCCAAACCGGCTAATACAACCCCTTTACATTAAACTTAAAAAGCAACAAATTCTTTTTGAAAATTTTAGGGTTTTTATGCAAGATCAAATGTGCCAGAAAAGAAGAATGCTTGAATTTAAAAGTAGTTATGTAATTTCTCAATTGTTCCACCATCCTTTTAGGTATTACATGAGCAAAATTGAAATATTTTTGGGTTTTCTCCCTCTTGAGCATGAAAGCCAAGCCCATCTGGAAAGCATAAACCCTTTCATCATCGTCATAGCCATAGATACATGCCAACATTGTGAAAATGGTCTATACATCTGCTTTGAATTTTTTGCATACCAAAGGGAAGAGGAGTTGATTTCCTTCAAGCTTCTCTTCTATTTCATCCTCATAAAAATTCAATTGATTAGTTCTACTCCTCCAAAACTCTTCCATTATTTTATGCTTGAATCATTTGGCACCCCAATTTGTAGGGATACATAACATATCCCCGATGGCTGCTCCATTGATTGTAACCCTTAGCTTGCCACCGATTATAACCCCTACTTATTTGACCAACCTCTTAGCACATGCATCCACCTGCTTTGGACAGAGTTGTACAACGTGTTAGTTATTTTTTAAGAACCAAGATGATCTTCAAAATTACCTATGTACTTTTCCATTTCCAATATTCAATAATTTAAAGGGATTTCTCAATGAATGAATGAAAGCTGTGAAACTTTCCTCCTGCACTTTGGGCTCTGTGAAACCCAGGAGGGTGATCCCATGATGTATATTCAAGAACTTTTGCAACTAAAATTTAAATATATTGTAAACAACATATAATTTTCATATGAGCACTCAACAACATAGTGTATCAAAAGAGTTGGAAGTTATTTTAATAATACCCTACAATTGGAGCATGAGAATAATTAAATTCATCATAGAATAACTACAATTCTAACTCATTTGGAAGGTTTGTAAATAAAGAGTGTTTTGTTGATGAACTAATGCAAAAATTGAATTGTGAATATTTTTCTCAAACTAGTGCCGTATCTTAAACACGGAGTCAATCTTAACATATGCAACCTAATAAAAATTCAACACATAGCAACATATATAAGGTTGAAAATAACTACATTACAACACTTCCACATTACATTCTCAACCACCACTTCTTATAGATATCATGACACATAATTCATATGAGTAAACAACATCATTCAATAATTTACCATAACTCATTTAACAAATAAGAAATAATGAAATTATACATCCACTGGAAAGAAATGGAGATGAATAGGACAATCCTTGACTATATTATTCATAACTCATAGAATAAGTATAGAGGAGAGAAAATGGCCATGAAATTACCACCATTCTGATTATATTTTCTATATTGTTATCAAAATTACATACATAACTATAGACTTAGAACCTAAGACAAAGCTCAAAATATGCTTAGTATTCTTTTTACAATTCACTCTGTCAATTACAATACAATGAACCCCATACTTCTAGCCTTGAGTTCCTTATAGAAATGAAGGAGAAAAACAAGCCTCAGGCTAGAAAGTACACATGTCACTAAGTTCTATTGGACCATTCTAATGTATATCCCCCTTTCAGTTATATTTGAGTTCTCAGATGGTGGGAAACATATATGAGACAAAATTAATCCTCATTTGTTGTTGGAGATCTAGTCCCACCTTCAAAAGGCATAAATTGTTCATTACAACAACTACCAAATATATTCCTTCTAATAAAAAAAAAAATTCCACATGCACATCCAGTCAACAAAATCTAAAAAGCATGAAAAACAATAAAAGATACAAAACTGATTCATCCATATCAACATTTATGCCACCAATTTTTATGTTGAGGAGAGAACAATATCTTTTGCAATACTTTAACAAAAGCCTAATCTACACTATTTTCATGTTATGCATTTTTCCTCTCATATCCATTATTCACCATATTCATCATCACCTTCACACATATAAGATTACTCAGTAAAATTTTCCAACTAGGTGTTGTATTTCTCTTCAATGGGTCATTTTACATCCAACAATTTCTCCACTTTTACACTATGCTTAGTGTATCTAGCATTAATCGATGCTCTAGCCTCTTTGATAAAAATGTCCATTTTCCTTTCAATCCCCACCATAAAATCAATATTAAGATTCAACAAGGTATAATCAAATATCTTTAGTATCATCTTAGCTTGTGTGAGAAGATCTCCCAGACCATTCCTCCATTTATCAAACTCCTTCCACTCAAATTCGTGATTTAATATCATAGGCATACCTGACTTCTCCATTTCTTTGAATACTTTTAGTTTGTTTTGGATTTTCATTCCAATGTTTTGATGAAAAACTATTATCTCATTTACCAATTTAATAGCTTGTAATATTTTAGGGAGATTTGGAGGTGCTTCAGGATCCTCTTGCATCTGATGCAGAGTCTGGAGGCTCAACCTTAATCAACTTGGAAACCTGCCTTCAAGAAGTATCCAGAAAGATTAAAATGACCACATAAAGTAATTTAACCAGCCTTTCAAGTTCTACAATCATCAGAAGCACAATTTCCCAATTTCACTCCTAAACCCCAGTTTTAGTGCAAACCAAGTTTAGGCATTTTCACCAAAATTTTCCAAAACACCTAACAAAATCAAGGATGATTAAGATACCCTTTTGCAAGTTATAAAACATATAGGAAAACCAATATCAACTCTTTTGGACAAACTCAAAGATCCAATACTCCTGCCATGGAAAAGGCTAGTGGATTAGCCCACTTTTACAAAGAAAGTACACTTCAAACTCCACCAAACTTTATGAAACCTTGGGGCAGCAATTAAAATGGCCAAAAAATACTAAATCCACCACTAGTTTCCAGAAATCACTCTTCCAACATAGCACAGCCTAAAACCCTTTATTCTAGGCCTTCAAAAGGAGGGTTTATTGTAAATCATACCTCCAGACCTTTCCAGACTCTGCCACCTGTTCAAACACACATAATTATGCCTGAAAAAGCTTTAAACTTCATCACATAGGTTATTTCTTCCAAAAAACTCATAAACCATCATTTAGTTCCTCACTTTCACAAGGAAAATCACCCAAATTCAACCTAGGGCAACACCCAAAACCCACAAACACACTTCCTCTGACTTGAAAATAATTTTGAAACCTATTTTACAACAAATGGGGCCATTCCACTGAGTTACAATTGCTACAGTAGGTTAAATGCCCTAAAAACTCATTTTAATACTCTCAAATCACCAATTTACACCAAAACAGGGCAGTTTCAGTAAAACGTCAATAAAACCCTCTAACCTTAATGAAAATTCACCAAACCACTTTCAAATGAAATTTGACACTCTCCTCTTTCCAACCATACTAGGGTTGAGCCCGTACAAGTTGTACAAAGGTCGTACCACATGTTTTAGCAGCAAATTTACACACAAAAATTTCCAAAAAGCAGCCTTTTTTTCATTATAACTTCAAAAAAAATGATTCAACAACCATGCCTCAACCATGAGAGGCTTATTTAACATATAAAAACCCTTACAAATATCCTCCAACTGGAATTTTAATTAGTTGGACATTGGAAACCAACTTTTTACCAATTAGACCCCTAATTGCCTAGTTTTGCACTTATAACAATTTGTTGACAATAAGTACATTTTTATGCAACCTTTTGCATTTTTTGAACTAAATAACATCAAAAACCCCTAATTAAATCATTAATAGTCTCAAAGACCTTATTTAACATAAAAATTACTCATACTATCACTAACTCCTAGACTAACCCTCATAGAATGCACTTTGCAATTACATGTTTTTTAGGTGCTCCTGCACCACCATATTAGGCATCATTTCCCTTAAATCACTTACTCTAGTACTCCATTTGATCCATTCATTCTTTAAGGCTACATGAACCTACAAATACTTTATTTTTGATTCATGGATGTTCCTGCAAGTGTCCCACTCATCATCAACTCTATTTATCAACTTTCTAACCCTATGTTTCAACACATGCTCAAAAATTTCATTCACCATTGTAACAGTTTCAAACTTGGCCTTCTTGACATTTTCCTTCTCCATATTTAATTGATTTTTCAAATCATCAATCCTTAAGGCCAAGGTCTCCCTATCTTTTGTAGAAAAGTATAAAGAAGAGGAGGATGGAAAAGACAACTTCCTCACTGAGTGGCTAGCATGAACAACGGCTCTCATTTTGTTTATTTCATCCAAGGCCTTATTATACTCCTTCACCAAGGAATCATACTCATTCTGAGAAATTTGTGTTGTGTCTACACTAAGCATGGTGGCATGAGCGATTGACTTAGCTACTTGGAAAGGATATATAATAGTGGATCTCTTCACCACCAAGGAGCCCATGACCTATTCAATAGGTCTAGCAACCTCATGATTTATAGTATTGGGTGAAATGGACCAGACTGCAAGAGTATGCAATTCCAGACTATATCCAGATCCAAACACCTTGTCTTCAAAATTCTCCTCAGATATAGAAGCCTGAGGATCTCTTCTTATTGCATAAAGTGAAATAGCTGAGGTGATAGTGCACCCTTGTAGTAACATAATTCCACTATCTGTGAAAATTTTCCTAGCCTCAATAGTAGTGATAGTTGCAATCTCAGCCATAATATTTTCTTCCTCTTCCCTCTCAGCCTCTTCTTATTGGGAAGGATCAGTATTAGCCCTTTCTTGTTCAAGCCTCTCCTTTATTTCTTTGGTTTTATGTTGAACCATAAATTCCTTGAATTCCTTAGATTGAAAAAACCTATCATCTACAAGGAACTCATTACAATCCTTGATCCTGGTATCATCATTAGTCTTTTCATCATAATTCCATTAGACAATTCTATCTTGGGGAACTTGTGAATCAAGAGTATCTTGAATATTGGGGGGGGGGGCTTTCTTTTCCACCTCCTCATCACCATACACATGCTCTATTTTTTTTTCCTCCTCAATAACTTGGACATATTCTTCTTGCACATCTGCAGGCTTCTCTGGAACATTCATAGCCTGAGGTTGTTTTTCTAGTAGGGCTTATGCTCTCTCAACAACCTCTTTTACCTTTTCCTTGAAATCACCATTATGGTAATCCCTTAGCTTTGCAAAATCGCTTTCAAAAGGATTTTCAATTACATCATAGGGACTTACATAGAAGGAATTCCTCTTCATAATTCTCTCTTTAATGTCCATTATGGATGTCCAAACCCTTTTTCTAGATATAATAGTCTCATCACTAGTCAAATTTTTCAACATATCATCTATGTAGAGAAACTAGTGATAGATCACTAATATATTTTTCTTCCTTCTCTTTGCATGCACAAAACCTTTTGGGTCAAAAATCCTAACCTCATCAATAGGTAGCCTTAGGTTATTCACCATGATTCCAAAATTTTCATACCTTTCAGGGGCAGTAACTTTAAAGTAAGAAAAATAACATTGGGAATTACCATAGTACCCTTCCTATGCTTTCTAAACAGTTCAAAATCCATAAAATCAATTTTCTACATCAACTCCATAAAATCCAATCGATCAGAGACATGCAGAGGAAAATAGTGTGGTGCTACCTTAGATCCATAAGCCCTGATCAAAGTATACTATGAGTGAGAAACCAATATGCCTGGAATTATGGTCTTTATGCGACCCTGCCATCTCCTTTGGGTGTATGATGTTTCTGATTGCTGGAGAAAGCCTATGAATAAGTGCCACACCCAAACTCTCCAAGATAACAAACTTGATGGTATTAGAAAACACCAAATAGTTGGAATTGGAGCAATCCTGGTCCTAAATGTGTGTCCACATTTGGACAAGAAAAACATTATTCTCATTATCTCTCAGCCCCAATTTCAGCTTTCTTTTCTAGTTCTGATCACCTTCAAATAAAATCATATGCATTAACTAAGAATATTGTCAGAAAAGTAGAGGGAGAACCTCCTTCTCCAAATTGATGAAATCCTAATGCATCTTTTCTACAACATAAGAAACATAATCAAAACTAGTGTTTCGATTGTGACCTTGTATATCCCTTTCCATCACCAGTATATTGATAGCTATCCTAGCCTCAAAATTTTGAGCTAGAACCTGAATCAAGCCATAATATGTATTTTTGAAATAGTCAAAAAATTCTTCACATTTAAAGGGCTCTATATCTTTAGGGCCAAATCTTTCCTTGCTCTTTCTATGTTGTACCAACAATCTATTTCTAAAGGAAAATCTATTTTACTCATAGTCACCATATAGGTCCACACACTTGATATTAATAGTATAATTGGGATTAAACCTAAATATCTCAACAATCTTATCGCTTGTCACCTTGAGGACTACATTTCCATTCTCACTCTTTATTTTTCTACCTATGGGGTCATAATACTTGGCCAATTCTAGGGTTTACAATTTTCTTAATTCGAAAAGACCTACTTAGTTTTAAAACCTAAGACACAATTTACAAAATAAAACTCCCAAACCTTACACAATGTTTATCACCCCAATTAATGACACTTAATGAGTAAACTATAAGCAATTTATCTCTCAAATTCCATACTATCTTTTTAGACTACCAGAATATAGTATACGTAACAAGAAGAGATACAACAATTTGGTTACCCGGGTGAACAACTAATACTAATACTACTGTAATTGCTTGTTGGAGTTCTCTACACTATTTTTTTAGCTTCTAACTTTCTTCTTCACTCTTAAGTAGTTCCAAATGTGTAGGAAACAAGCCAGTCACCTAATTTATGGCCAGGAAATGGAACATAACACCATTAATGTTTGATAGAAATCTCACATGAGAAAATTGACACTTAGTCATTCATGTTTAAAACCTGGTCGTTGATCATCTCACTTTAAAACCACATCAATGGTTCTCCTTTCACTTTTCTACTTTCTTCTTTTCTTTAAACAATGTCCTTGGGATGTTGCAACATAGTCTTTCATCTAGAAGCCATCGCTCATCATAGATAAATTTCACCCTCTATAAGTCATATCAACGATGTGAGAATCTATGTGATGAGATCTTAGCCATTGAATTTATCACCCATCCATAATCACATTCATTTCCCATTGTGTATACCTGATTCAAGCATCAAAGTATAGATCATATCAATGATGAGAGATAAGGAAATCAAATAAGATTAAGACGCGTGCACCTACATGAAAATCAAAGGCACAAGAGACATCACTCACAAGAGCAACTCAAATCAATGAAAGTTTATACAAATGACTCCATTGTTCATCACTATTTTGAAACTCAAAGCTTGGAACAAATCCATGATGAGTGATAGGAGAAAATACAAAGAGCACCAAGGGCCATTGCACATCGCTAATTCATATCACAAAAATCATAAGTAATTAGTGATAAAAGAGATGCCAGTGATAATGAAAGACACACATATATCATACATCGCTAATGTAAAACTCAAGACTCACAACCTATCCATGATATGTGAAACAAAAGAAAACCCATTCATCGCACATCTCTAATGTAAATTTGCATTCATAAAGCTATCCATGATGAGTGATGAATGAAAGAGTAGACGAGACTTAAGTGGGCCAATTTAGCACGTGCTCATAAGTTCTATTAAGAAAGGGGACCACCTAGGACAATGTATGGAAAGGCCTCAAAGGACTTAAATCATATTATTTCAAAGGATGTAAAGGCCAAATAAGGTCAATTGATCAACCTTATATAAAATCAAAGTATTCCGGACCTAGGAATGAGGGTTGGTAATTTCATGGGCTTCAATGGAACAATATGTAACTTAAATGACTGAGGACAGGTGATGAGAAGAAAAATAGATATTCTTAGAGATGTCACTCTTTTTCCACCAATCATTCAATAATGTCCTAGGGCTCCCAATTGGATTGACTAACAACCTCACAAGGTGAGTCAATTTCAAAATTGGGAAAGACCTAGGAGGGGGTTCTTTGAGTTCTAAGGGGTTCACCAACAAGCAAATGCTTGGAAAAGAGAATGTTGGAAAACACAATGTGATATGCAAAATGACCTTGTTATCCCAAAATTTGAAATTGAAAATTTTAAAATTTCTAGAGCACCTGAACCATGAACTTGCCAAATCATGAAAACAATTAATTTTCAAAACTTATGTGAGCTGGTACAAATTCTTCTTATGGACTTAGTCCTAACCCCATTCCACCCAATCTGGCTAGTTTTCATGCCCAAATGCCTTGCCATTTGAGAGATTTTAAACCTTACATTTTTCCTTGCCAAGTTGCAAATGAGGCTAAAATTCAAGTTTCATAGTGCTAGAATGTAAAATAATTTTTGTTTTTTCTCAAAAGAACTCAATCCTCTTGCTTCCATATTTCAAGCAAACTAGGGTTGATTTGGAAGATATGAAGGTTTTCATGTTTCAACCAGAGCATAATGTTGGGAAAAAGAATAGATGCATTATTTTTGGGAATTATTCCATGTCATTGGATTAGCTTCTAGTGGCATTCAAATCTTATGAGGAAATTTTTTTCTAAGGTGGAAATTTGGATGAAGACATAAAGTTATCTACCATCCTTTATTTCAAGAGTTGGAAGATTTAAATATTCTAATGAGAGACTTTATTAAAGCAATTTAAACTCTCTATGAAAATTTAAAAAGGATGGAAACTTAGATGTCACCTATTTTTCAAATTTCCTAACCATGTTGCAGGTTTTTCAAATTTCCTAACCTTGTCACGAATTTCTCAAATTTCCTAACCATGTCACAAGTTTTTCAAATTTCCTAACCTTGTCGCAGATTTCTCAAATTTCCTAACCATGTCACGGGTTTCTCAAATTTCCTAACCTTGTCACGGGTTTTTCAATTTTCATAACCTCCTCATTTAATCATGTGTATGACATGGCTTTGTTTATATTTTAGAATTATATAGAATGTATTTAAAGAAGAAAATAAAAATTCAGTCCATGAGATTGTAACGGAAAGAAATAAATGGTCATTGTAACTTCTTTAAGAAGTGACTAATCTCAAAAGGGAGATTATTTTTCATTTGCAAGGGATTTTAGAGAAACAGTTACAAGAACTGAGGATTCTCATTGGTGAGGCTTATTTATTTTAAAAGTCTTTCTAGTGGGGGATATTTTTGTAGCTATTCTAGAACCAGGGGAAGTAGGGGCAGTTTATTTTCTTTGCAACCATAGTTTGTTGTACAGGGAATTGAGTCTTTGAACTCATTTTGGCATTAGAGAATAAAGGGGATATTTTTGAATTTGTGTATTGAATAATGTTTTTTTTTATTGTGAATGAACTATGATTTTTCATAGTTACTCTTCAATGTTTTATTTGTTATGCCAGGCTATGTATGTGGTTATTTTTGAGGATTTAAATTTAGTCTAATCTATCTGTTGAAAGGAGTTTTCTGCTCATTCTTTTCTTTTTTCTCATTCGTGGTTGTAGGATAAATGAAATTTTTGTTATTTGTTCACATTCACTACATTTTCAATCAATATTTATTTTCTTCTTTCTAGTTAGTTAAAAAAAATTCACTTCAATTTTATACTATTAGGTATCTTAGTCCTCCTAGGCTTATTTTTTTAGATATTTTTCAAGATCCGGTTCTAAAATCTGAAGACTCTATATTTTCCCTGATAATTTTGCATATCACAACATGTTTTCAAATATTTTCTTTTCCAAGAATTCACTTGGCGGTAAACCCATTAGAACTTGAAGATCCCCCTCGTAAGACCTTCATAATTATGAAATTGACTCACCTTAAGAGGTTGTTAGTCAATCCAATTGGGACTCCTAGGGCATTAGTGAATGGTTGAGTGGAAAAGTGTGATACCATTAGATACCACATTTTTCTATTCATCATTTTGGTTAACCTAAATTTTAAGCATTTATTTCTGATTTGGAGTCCATTAAATTCCTTAGATCTAAATTGCATTCATTCTTGCATTGCATCTTGCATTAGTGAAAGTGCATCTAGGGTTTCTTGCATTTTGCATTAGTGAAAGTGCATATTGGTTGCATTTTTCTTTACTTTATTGCATCATTTTTTTTTATTGAAAAACTAAAAAGTGCATTGTTGCTCATCCTAATTGCATTTAGAAACATTTGTTATTGCATTGAAAATTGAAAAATTGCATTCAACTCTCACATTCAATTGCTTGTTATTAGTTGTTTTTCTTTGCATCAATTTGCACAATTTCCTTTTTCCAAACATTAGGTCCTTAGGAGAGCAAACTGGGAATTCTATTTTCAACTCATATCTTGTTGTTTTTCTAAAAAAAACCTTTACTAGGACTAAAATTCCCTTACTGGCATCTTAGTCCCTCTAAGGGTTTTTTTAATCTAGAATCCTATTTGAGTGTTGTGTTGTTTATTCTAGTGTCTAGAATCTCTAAATTTCATCAGGAGGACCAAGACACCATTCTTGGTATCTTATTCCATGTGTTGTTTGAGGTTACAATTTTTGGGATTACACATTATAGTTTTGTGCTTCTGTTTGTTTTAATTAGTTTGTTGTTTCAATTTTCCAATTTACTGTTTTATGCATTTTCATAGTTTAAGTTTACATTTTCTTGATAAAGATAGTTTTTTATATTTCCATATTGTTTTTTCTAGAATCCATTCATTATAAAATCAAAACATAGAACCAAAAACATTAAACTTAAACATGCATAGGTGTATGGTTACTTAAGGATATTCACCCCCTTTTTCAAAGTTAGCCTAAACCTCATGCCTTTTAGTGGTGATGACCTTGATATGTTAGATGAATCCCTTAAGGACTTCACCTTGCAAGGTTTATCCACTAATTCTTGTTCAAACAACCCTAACCATACTAAAGTAAACATTATCCAACCTCAACCTATTAACAAACACAAGCCCTTTAGTCATGATGACTTTGACATGTTAGATGAAGCCCTTGAGGAATTTATCTCACAAGGTTCATCTACTAGGGCTTTTTCAACTAAATCTAAGAAAAAACAAGTTAATTTTATTCAACCTCAACTTATCCTTTATATATCCACCTTCAAACAATCCTTAACCTTCTAACAAACCTATCATTATCCTTGATGCACCTAAAGAGAACTTGTCGCAACAATCAAACTATAACATTGTTGCTCATACATATAACACAAGGAATAATAGACAACCTCAAACTAATCTTGTTTCATTACCATTATTGAATCTTGTGTTGCCTAGTACTCCTCGTTTACCATCACATAGTGGAAAGAGTATGATCTTGTTGGAAAACTTAAGAATACTCCTGCTAAGATTTCTTTGTG
Source organism: Sequoia sempervirens (assembly GCA_007258455.2). Lineage (NCBI taxonomy): Eukaryota > Viridiplantae > Streptophyta > Pinopsida > Cupressales > Cupressaceae > Sequoia > Sequoia sempervirens. The sequence goes on along the minus strand of VDFB02000007.1, from coordinate 163,713,930 downwards.
GGATCTTATTCAAGATTCACCTAGTTACCACACAATGCTTCAAATGGATTTGCAACAAGTTGTGGTTCCTCCTAATACAAATGAAAATGATGTGGCAGCTCTAATACAAGGAATGAATGTAGTTAATGTAGACATTACCTTTCACCAACATGAGCTCCCTCCCTTAGAAATGAGAAAGAGATATGATCCATTCATGATAATATCTAGATACAACACCAAAGGAATATAAAGGACCCTTGTTGATAATGGCTCAACTCTAAATGTGTCCAACATAAATATTTTAGATAAGGTGATAGTAGATAAATCACAAATAAAACCTAATTCCCTATCAATTCAAGGATTTGACAATATAGGAAAGCAACCACTTAGTGCAATTACCTTGCCAATTTTAGTCAGAAAGGATACCCTATAAACTTATGTCCATGTTATGCCCCATGAACTTTCATACAATCTTCTCTTAGGTAGACCATGGATTCATGAGATGGATGTGGTTCCTTCGACTCTTCATTGTATCATGAAGTATGTTTATTAGAATAAGGTATACCAAATTGAAACAGAACCTGAGCCTAAAAGTTGTTTGCAAATTGAAAAGGGAACTACTAGTCCTCTAAAAATAAAAATTCAAACATAAAAAATAGAGCCTATCACTGAGGAAAAACAAGAGATGGAAAAAGTGTCAAAATTAGTAGATGATGATTGGGGTTCCTTGGATTTCACACCTTCATTCATGGGGGAATATATAATCACAAGGAAAGAGGATGAAAAGAAAAGGCAACCAATGATTTTTTCAACACAGAATTCAGGAGAAAAGTCACAAACATCTACTCTTCAACAAGATACAAGCTACACAATGAATTTTAGTGAGATATACTATCAACAACCACCAAACCCACAAGCAATGAAACAAATTTATGGGAGAGGTTTTGAACTTCTAAAACAATTAGGATATAGTGGAAAAGGATGTGTAAAGAAAGAGAAAGGAATTCAAGTCCCTATAGAACCTAACATGCAAGAGACAAAAAATGGTTTGAGATACTATGCTTCTAAGATAACATAAGCAAAGAAAAGACCTTCATTAAACATCAACACCATTATGTGCAAACCAAAAATCACTCTCACTTTAAAACATCCTGAATTACTTTATATGGACTTACCACCATCATGGGAGTGCTTTGAAAATGATGAATACTTGGAACAAAGGCTCAAAGTTTATGATAAACCATCTACTCCTCCTCAGAAGAACAAGGTTACATGTGTTGTGATAAGCACCAAAAAAGTAGATGGAGAAAAGGAAAAAAATGAGACAAAAATTCATAATGAAGAATACAACCCTGAATTTTTGAGATCAAACACACTTCCTTTAGGGGATACAGTAAACATAGAAATGGACAAAGAGAAAGTAATTAAGATAGGTAAATTCCTCAATGATGAAAAACAAGAAGATACTACAACCTTAATTAATTTCCTTAATTCCTTGCTTGGAATTATTCAGATATGACATGAATTGATCCTAAGATTGTAACACACAACATAGTTCTTGCTGAAAATGCCAAGCTTGTTAAACAAAAAATTCAAAAAATGAACCCTAAAATAGAATTTCTAGTTAAGGAGGAAATTGAAAAACTCCTTGAGATTGGTTTCATAAGAACTATAGATTATTCTCCTTGGCTCTCAAATATTGTCACAATCACAAAACCTGATAATCGTATTAGGATGTGTATGAAATTTCGTGATTTGAATAAATCATCTTTAAAAGATGACTTTACTCTTCCTAATATTGACATGATAGTAGATTTGGATGTGGGACATGCTTTGTTGTCATTCATGGATGGATTTTCTGGATACAATCAAATTTTTATCAACCCTTAAGATCAGTACAAAATGGCATTTACAACTATTTGGGGAACATTTTGTTATGTTATGATTGCTTTTGGATTGAAAAATACAAGCGCAACATATCAATGAGCTATGACATTGATATTCCATGATTACATAAACAAGATCTTGGAAGATTATGTTGATGATATTCTCACTAAATCTTTAACATCACAAGATAATGTGAATATTCTTTAGAAGATCTTTGAGTGACTTCGAAAAGATAATATGAGATTGAACCCAAAAAGGTGTGTCTTTGGCATATATAGTGGTAAAATTTTAGGTTTTATTGAATCCCTTAGATGCATCAAGGTGGATACAAAGAAAATTGATGCTATAGTTAACATGCCACCTCCTAGAAACATCTCTTAATTGTGTACCTTACAAGGAATAATTCAAGCCATTTGACAATTTGTAGCATCCTTAGCAGATTGAATGTTACTATTTACACATATTCTTAAGAATGGAATACACTTTGATTGGAATGAGGATTGTAAACATGATTTTGAGAGTTTGAAAGATTATCTTTTCACTCCACCTTTTTTACAACCTACTATAAAAAAAACCATTCAATCTTTACACATCAGCTTTAGCCCATGCGCTTGCAACAGTGTTGGCCAAACAAGATGACAAAGGTAAAGAGCATACTATTTCTTACATTAGTGAAATGTTGATTGATTATGAGAAATGATATACAACAATATAAAAACAATGTTTGGCTCTTGTATTCACTACCAGTAAGTTGCAACATTACATATTGAATGTTGAAATACAAGTAATGACAAATTTTGATCCTCTAAAACACTTGTTCACTAGAATAGATTTATTTGGATGCTTAGCTAAATGGGTAATGTTGTTGAATGATTTTGACCTTAAATTTGTTTCACAAAAATAAATTAAGGGTCAAGCCTTGACCAGCTAGTTAGCTTATACTACTCTGTTAGCACGCATTACCTGGTAATGATTTTTTCCCCAATGACAATGTGTTAACCATCAAAGATGATGCATGGGAATTGTATTTTGATGGATCTAAGTGCATAACTGGCTCCAACATAGGGGTTATAATAAAACCATCTACAAAAGAGCCTATTCCCTTATCATATCAGTTAAATTTCCTATATACAGATAACACCACTAAATATGAGGTGTTAATCACTGGTTTGCATGCCGCTCTTTTTATGGGTGCTAGGGACATTAAGATAGTTTGCCATTAAAAATTAGTCATCAAGAAAATAAATGTAACATATCAAATGAAACATGGAAAATAATCAAAATACAAGGATCTCACAATCAAAATGTTAGAGAAGTTTGAATCCTTCACCATTTATAACATCCCTCAAAAAACTAATTGTCACGTGGATGCAATGGCAAATGTAGCTTCACTCATTTCTCCTCAAGGTCCTTCATAAGATTTCACTTTCATTATGCATACAATAATGAAACCATTGATTGATGATAAGGTAGATGAAGTGTTAGTGACAACAGTCGACAACTCAAGTGAATGGTATGACCCGATATTCAATTATTTGAAAAATGGTACCATTTATAAGCCAACCAATAAAAACTCTCGCTCTCGTCTCTGAAAAGTTGAATATAGATATATCATCTTAGCAAAAATATTATATAAGTGGTCCTTTGATAACCTATTTCTTAGGTGACTTAAAAAAATTAAAATCCCTATAGCACTTGAACAAGCTCATCCAGGTGCTTGTGGTGGAAATTTTAGAGGAAGATCATTAGTTCAAAAGTTAATCCTCATAGGATATTATTGGAACAATATGGAATGATATTGCTTTGAATATGTTAAGAAATGTCACAAGTGTCAAGAGCATTAGCACTTAATTCATGCTTTTTCCTATGAGATTTGTGTACAAGTTCCTACTTGTCCATTCTAGTATGGGGATTGGATATTATTGGAAAAATATCTCTACCCTCATCCATGTGACATAGGTTTATCATCACAACAACAGATTATTTCACGAAATGGGTAGAAGCTATCCCCTTGCATTCAACAATAGTTGATGTAATATGTCATTTCATATTAGAACACATTATTTCCCACTTTGGGATTCCTTCCATGTTAGTTTTAGACAATGGAATACCATTTAAGAATAATGACATGAAAAAGTTCTTGGAAACATTTAATATACAACATTGATTCTTAATGCCTTACTACCTACAATCCAATGGACAAGGGGAATCAATCAACAAAACTCTTGAGAAAATCCTAAGAATGACAGTAAATAAACATATAGAGACTAGCATATGCAATTAACATATGCATTATGGGCTTATCGTACTAGTATTAGAAGGTCAATAGGAAACACGCCTTATAACCTTGTTTATGGTGTTGAGAAAATTATGCCCCTGGAGTTAGAGATTCCTTCATTAAGAATCACTTTTCAAGGGATAATTGATGACAATACTTACAAGGAACAATGATTACACCAAATTGAAATGCTCAATGAAAGGAACATCAATGCCCTTGAACATCTTCAAGCTTATAATAAGAAAATGCAGCATTTAATTATAATGAACAGGTCATCCCTCGCTCATTTAACAAAGGTGATTTAGTGCTATATGAGAATCAACAAAATGTCAATGCTAACCCGATAGAAAAAGGAAAGTTTAGTCCTAACTAGTTAGGACCTTATGTAGTTCAAGAGAGCTATGGGTATGGAGAATACCTAATATCCAAAATGGATGGCACAATTTTTTGAGAACCTATTAATGCCACACATTTGCATTGGTATTATGTCTAGACCTTTTCTGAAAAGTGAGTTTCAAAGCAACAATGTTAGGATTAATGGATAGTATGTCAGTATCTCTCATGCTTTCTTAATTTCTAACACATGGTTCTTTGTGTCTTGAATTCTAGGGTAGTGGGTCCAATGTGGTTTTGGATTCTTACTGTAGGTATCATGCTATTTAGACCTTTTGGTGTATGTTATGTTACGTTAAATCCTTAGTGGTATTTAATGTTCTACAAATAAATCATAAGTGCATTTAATTTAGCATAACATACTACATTATATAAGAAAACTTAAAGAAAAGACATGTTAGATCGTGGAGATATTTATTGAGTAGTCTATTATAGATTATTTAATAAATCACATTGCCATCTAACAAAAAAACAGAAAAATCCATCCATGCTCATATATATATTAGACATTTTAATACATCTCATCAAATGGTACAATGTCACTATGGCCTATGAGTACTAGATCCCTTCAGATTTGGTGTCTGCACCCATCGAGAGACACTCATGTGGGACCTCAATCTACTCATGTTGGTCATCTCCTGCATAGTCCATAATGACTTGCATAGGTCACCCTCACATATCAGTGCCTCCACCTGCTCTCGCTCGATGCTAGTATTAATACTTGATGCTCAGTATGCTTAGTGCAACTCGATACGCCAACAAATGCTCCCCTGAGCCTGACATAAGGCTTAAACAGGTCCATGTGCTTTGCTACGAATGGTGGGGTCATGAAATCTATGGTTGTAGCCTCATTTGTAGGAAGGCATGGTGCTATCACTGCAATTGCATGTCAGAATAGGTCCTCAGACTCTGTCATGGGCCGTGAAAGATATAAATCACAAGAATAATCAGTATTTGTCATCATAATATATCCATATATATGAGTACGATATACATAAAAACATAAAAAATAACAATATATATCATCACATAGGTCTGTAGCATGATCAATAGGAATCTCAAATGCCCTACTACTCTCCATGTGCTCTCAAACACTAACAAGTGCAAACTATGACCTCATCACCCATGTGGGGACTGTATCTCTCCACTCATGTCTAGGAGGACTAGCCTCACCTCTATCAATTTCCTCACTCATGGGTTGGCTTTGCTCGTCCTCTATCTCCTCATCATCCTCATCATCCTCCTCCACCTTGTAATTGTTGTCCTCCTTTGTTTTCTCCTCATCCTCATCTGGGAATACGTTTGTTGGATCTACCCTCCTGCCTCACTCCCTATCCTCCTCCCCTAAATCTAGTAAAGGCCCTGCGAAGTCCATAGGGTTGTACATAGGAAAGATGGCTCCTCGCCATGTCACTTCACACCACTCTTCATGCTCCAGTGTCATATTGACATAATATACGTTGGAGACCAAGGGCATGTATGTATCATCCTCCTCTACATCACTCGGGATGATGTCATTTGTTGTCAGTTGTTTAAGATCTCTAGGTCTACGAGTGCTTTGTATTGACCATCTGTATGAATCTCATAGTTGTGGTCACCTTTGTATTGACCATCTTACTACATGGTTGCATTATCCTAGCAGCAACCTATCTCTCTGCACCCATCTCAGTTATCCTGTCTTGTCTAGCAAGAATAGCTCCATGAGGTAGGGTCTCCATATGATATACTCCTCACTCAAAATATCAAACCTCACCATCTAGAATAGCACATCACTGTGCTTCAATGACTATCTCAAAGGATAGCTGAAAACTAGTGGATACCCCACCATTATGGTGATCGAAAATCCTATAGGCTAGGTACATGCAATATTCTCTAAGATCCATGAATGTAATAGGGTATAGTGGAACATGCTATGCACCTCTCCATAGGTAAATCGACCTAGATCATAGTACAAGTGTGCTAGTATGCTTTGGCCCCAAGCGAAAACCACATGGTAGTGCTCCATGTCTCTAATCATGTTCACTAATCTTCCATCCACATGTGCTTTGCAGACATCGACGACTAGTGCTAAAGCTACTGTAAAAATCAGAATGCCTTTCAATAGTGATGAGTGTGCATGTAATAGCTAAGAAAGCTCAATGAATGGTCTCACAATACTGTAGTGGACTAGTTCTCCTAAGTAATACTCGGTTTCTGCTTGCATCTCCTCAAAACTCTTGCCCTATGCTAAGAATACCCTCTCTCCTCAGATGGGAACCCGTAATATGCGAGGGACATCCTCCAGCATGACTATCATCTCCCCTGTCGGTAGGTGGAAGGTGTGGGTTTCTGTGTCCCATCTCTCCGCTAGTGCCATTAACATGGCATCATGGTATAACATTCCTGGCACAAGATAGACCTTGTAAAAACCCGTCTCCCAGAGGATTTACATGTCCTCCACAAGTAGTTGATTGGAAAGCTCTCAAAGTTGGTTGAACATCTGATTGCCTAGGTGTTGGCACGATCGAGGTGTAGTCTGTCATAAGAAAAGGAAGAAAAATGTCATCTAACATTTTAAAATATTGAATTTGTTCTTTAATGGTCAAAAAGTGTGCTAAATTTGTTCTACAATATATTAATTAAGGGTTCTAGACACTTTATTCCTTAACTAGGACACTTTGCCACAATCTGAAAACATGAATGAAAAACCTTCCCTACCTTGTAATTTCATTTAAAATTTTCATAAAAACATAAAAAAATTGATTAAATCAAAGTACAAAGAAGGCAATATTCACTCACAGTGTGCTATAGCTCGCCCCATGTGACCTCCTCCCATCGAACCTCGATCTGCAGACAAGTGGATGGACATTTGCTTGGCATGGTGGCTCACTCTATTCCAAGCTCACTCTACAGAAAGGTAAAAAGACAAAATGAATGAATTTTACCCTCCGTTTTATCTTTGTATTCATGTAATTTTAAGTCACTTTTATTGTAAAGAAGAAAAACAAGTTATTTTTGTTTAAATTAACATATTTTTAGTTGGAAAACTTTATTTTCAATGTCTTTTTTTTGCATTGGAAACATGGTTCCACTCCCATTCTAATCAAATGTCTATCATCAAGTGGCATGGTACTTGGAAATTCCCTATGATGGAATTTTCTAGTTCGATGTGGTTGATTTTCTACCTTGATTCTGCCTCTGTAAAGCAAGTGGAATCAAGTGTGCATACATCTACCCTCGAATGTAATTTTCTAGGAAAGTTAGATAAGAGGATTACTTTTGAGCTACTAACAAATCTGCGATGTAGGATGTGGTTCCTAACATTTTCTTTTTGCAGGTAACTACAATGGGGGTTTCGTTCTCCCTAACAAATCCATATGAGTATCCTTTTATAAAGTTACTTGTTGAAGTACTTTAGCTTACATATGCACATAGTATCATATGGGTGCTAAAGTGGGGGATAAATTTAGTATAGAAAAATGCATACTTTTGCATTTTCACACTTAATTTGGACCTATTTTAGCATGCCTTGCATTAATTTCCCTTTAGGTCACTTATTATGGGCCCCTAAGACCCCTTTTTATGCATCTTGAGGCATATTTTAGACATAGACTTGACCAAAACCAATAAGCAATCATTAATCCTAGTAACCCAACTTTTGAATTTGAAAATCAAGCCTTCTGGGACCAAGATGCCATTGGTGGCATCTTAGTGTAGAGGGCTTTTTTTTTGGGAATTAAGAGTGGGAAATGAAAATATTTGAATTTATTTCATATTTTTTCAGCGTTTGGTATCTAATAATCGAATTATTATGTAGAAATTCCTATAAAAGTAAGATTCACACACCATATTTTCATAAGAAGCAAGTAAAAAGTCCATAAGTTGAGAAAGTTGAAGGAAGTTTCAAAGCTTTGGAGTAGCCTTCTATTGTGCTTTTGCAGGTTTTTCAAGTTTATTTCCAGGGATTAGTAATGGATTCCTATTCTGGATCATGAGAGATTCTAGGTTGGAGATGCAACTAGCCATTTATCCAAGCCTAAGGACTTGTTTCTTGATTGATCCCATCTTCCATTATTGCTCTATTTTATTCCTAAGGTACATTTTATGTTTGTGACTTGTTAGGGTCATTAGAAGTCTCCTTCAAAGGTCATCTATATTTTCATCTTAGGGATATTTTTCTAACATATTTGAGTAGGATTTCTTCATATTATAGTTTGCATAATATTAGACACACTTAAGATTAGGGGACACACTTATTACTAGGGGACACACATTTCCATTTTTTAAATTTATACTTTTTCCATCAAGGTTTAACTACCAAACAAGGGGTTTGACCAAGGAAAACCTCCATAAAGAATCAATCCAAATTCCTTTGTTTTGCAAGTCTTTTTGTAGGTTTACATTTGAAGACTTGGTGAAGAACAAAGTGCAGATCTTGATCTTCAGGACCACACTCAGAAGTTCTAAAAATTCATAATAGGACTAATACACCATCTTTGGTGTCTAAGTCCTTCCAGTCTTATTTTTTAGATATTTTCCAAGATCTGGTTCCAACATCTGAAGACTTTGTATTTTCCCCAAAAATAGTAGTGGGACTAATACGCCATCCTAGGCAACTTAGTCCTCCACAACATATTTTGATAGGTTCTTTACATTTCTAGAATCCTCACATCTCCAAACTTCCCAAGTACACACATACTATCTTCCTATTGCAGAATTTCATCATTTGCATCTCCCATTTAGCTTGCATTTCTAGTTTTAGGTCATTTTACATATCACAATGTGTTTTCAAACATTTGCTTTTCCAAGCATTTACTTGGTGGTGAACTCCTTATAACTTAAAGAACCCTTTCCTAGGACCTTCCTAATTGTGAAATTTACTCACCTTGAGAGGTTGTTAGTCAATCCAATTGGGACTCCTAGGAAATTAGTGAATGGTTGAGTGGAAAAGTGTGATACTATTAGATACCACATTTTTCTATTCATTAGGTATGTATTTTGCTGCACTATAATGGGAAATAGAAGGTCAATGATGAATTAAATATTTGGCAAGGATGCAAGCTTCTAGGTTATTTAGGAAGGGTCCCAGGTAACAATAAACCCTACAAAAATGACGATAAACAAAACCCTAAGCTGAGAGAGATCGATTTAACCAAAAAATTGCAGGATGAGAAATGGAACAAAAACAATATTTAGGGGTTCCAACATAGTGGACAACATAAATTGTGGAAAAAAACAATACTAAATCCATAACAAAAATCATTTTGTTCCCCCATACTTGATCATTATTTGTATTTTTCCTTCCTTAAAGATTTTAGGGTTCATATTCAAGTTTGGGTCTAGTTTTGAATTTTGAAGTCTCTGAATGTGGTCCTAAGGGTTGATGACTGCACTAGATTCTTCTTAGATCTAACCTATAGGTGATTTTTTGTGAACATGACAACTTTTAGAATGCAACTTTGCAACTTTTCAATCTTGCATTCCAAATGATCTTCGAGTCTTCAACAGAGATCTAAAAATACAAACACACAAGAGAGGGAAAACTTGTTGATTTTTAGCAAATGGGGGTTTTCCTTGGTCAAACCCCTTTTAGGTAAATAAACCAAATGATGAAATGACTTGCATGAAACATGAAATATGTAAATGATATCACCTTGTATGATGTATTGTGAAGAAAATATGCAATCTACCATGTAGTGGCCATGAAGAATGTAGATCTTGGATCCTCGGGTTTGATGTGAGCAATGGTGGCAAATAAATATTCAATGCTACATCCACAATCCTTGCTCAACAACATGAATGGATGCTCTAAACAATTGACATGATGCTTGAATCTTGGTGATGGATTCAAATACTTGATTAAATTATCTTGAATGCTTAGATTGCTTGTTATTAAAATGGGTGGAGGAACCTTGTATTTATACTTATTCATGCTTAATATTCCAAAATTACACCACAACAAGTCGACATATAAAATCATTAAATAAAGGAAGCTAAATCCCACCCAAATTTGAAATTGAATCCCAAAGAATAAGCCAAAGAGGACTAATATGTCCTAGGTGGAATCTTAGTCCCAAGGCTCAATTCTTGGGGCACAAACTCCATAAAGGGACCTTTTTCAGGTGTTTTCAATATCAGGGTCCCAAGATCCATGGAGGAAAAAGACGGCCTAGGTGGAATTTTAGACCCACTCCAAAAATTAGGGACACAAAGATAGAAACATTAAATAATTATTTACCTTTTGAGGTTTTTTAGGATTTTCCATAAAAATATATAGTTTATTAGGTTTGTGGATGCAAAATAGGTCCAATAAAGCCATAAATAAGCATAAATAAAGCAAGGTGGAACCAAACAAGTGTGAAAATTCAAGGGTATGCCTTTTTATACACTATATTTAGCCCCCACTTTAGTTAGATGATGAACTTGCTTCAAACAAACACTAAAGTATCCAACCAGACAATCAACAAGGGTTTAAATGTACAAATGTTAGTAAGATAGGATGATAATAATTAAGAGAGTGGCCAAGCCCCCAAGATCAAGATCCCATGGAAAAACCAACATAATCACAAAGGAACATGCGTGCAAATGATATACGAAGCCATAATCAAATCATAAATATACACCATCAAAGAAAAAGAAAGGAGAAAGGCAAAAGAAAAAGGAAAAAAAGCAATGGATCAAGCTTTGACTGGCCATCCAACGTGGTGGATCGGGTTTAGGATATTTTTCCAAAACAAAGTTTACAAGTGGAACACACTATACACTATGCAAATGAAACACATGCTCACAAGGGCTAGTGAAGCTAGGTGTCCACTAGGTGAGCTCGAGGAAGTCCATATCAAATTCATAACCTGATGACTATGATAAGGAAAAAAGAAAATACACACTCACAATGGCTAGTGAAGCTAATTGTTCACTAGGTGAGCCCTAGGGGACAATATCAAAGACATACCTCCATGAATTTAATAAGGAAGAAAAATGCATTCTCACATAGGCTAGTGAAGCTAAGTGTTCACTAGGTGAACCTGAAGGGACCATATTAAAGCCATACCTCTATGACTTAAATAAGGTACAAAAATGTAACAAGAAAGAGGGATGATAAAAGGAATTTTGCTTAGTTTGTGCAAGGTATCTTCTTAGGGAACATTGTGCCTAATGTTTCCAAGAGAGGACAAGTCAAAAACATATCACGTTCTTGGAGGAAATCAGGCCTAATGACACTACCAAGAAAGAAACACATCACAAGAAGAAAGAAAAATCGCACAAGGAACATGAAAACAAATGCAAATAAAATCATGCCAAAATAATGCCAATATATGCCCCCACTTTAAAGAAATTTCTAACACCATGCTATGAGAAAGTAATTTAAAGTAGCCAAAAATGAAAAAGGGAAAGAGGGTTGCCCCCAAAATGTAGAACTCAGTACGTCACATGTGAGCCAACTTAAGGCATGTTGTCCACATCCCAAGCTTGCTCTTATATGTACATGAAAGTTGGTCAACTAGCCAAAAGAAACAACGGCAAGTGACATACAAGGACAAGGCTACCTAACCCTTTGCCCCCACTTAGTGCTAGACAAGGGTGAGCTGAATAGGATGAAAATGAGTATTAGTTAGAGGAATTAGGTGCTTTAATACAAGGAAGAGCACCAAAATCTTTAATATCTTGAATTTTGTTACTTAAATCCTTACATTCATTAGTAGCATGACCATGAACTCTATGATATGCACAAAATGAACTCTTGTAGTAAAATTTATTTGGTGTTCTTGGAGGAAGGGATATCAAATGATCTTGGAGGAGTCTCTCCAAGATGCTCTCTTGATCAATAGTATAAGGTGTTCCTTGAGTTATGTAAGATGTCATACCGACACTAAATGATAAGGCTTTAAATGAAAATGGAGATAAGTGAGGTAAACCTCGATCTTTCTTGAAAGAGAATGGTATGTTGGTTTGCTTCATGTGTTCATTATTTCAATGTGTAGGAGGGAGATTGTATCTGATACCATAAAAATATTCCAAATCAGATGAAGGGGGTTTATGCTTCTGAGAAGGATCAACTTCTTCACGAGAACATAAATCCTTTTTAAAGTTATGTGTCATTCATCCACGAGGAATGTGAGTTATATAGCCCCATCACCACCATGGGGTAATGTTGTAGAATCAAGTTGAGAAAAGGAAACAAAAGGTTGCTTCATTTTAGATTGTGAGATTTTTCACTCTCCTATAAAGGGAGGTGTAAAACCCCAATCATCATTAGAACTTGTATCTAAAAATGAATCATTGGCATATGACTCTTTGGATTTCAAGGGAGAGATTTTGGATTCTCTATTGAAAGGAGGTGTAAAATCTAACAACCCACAGTTATCACTAAAGAGGTTTATTATAGGTGAAGGATGAGCATCAACATGTATAGGTTAAAATTTTTATTTTTGAATGAAAGTATTAGGAGAGATGAAAATGTTGTGATTATATGATTCATATCTTTTTTCATCTGCTTCAATCATGTATATCTTGTTGTAGTGTTCAAATTTTATTGTACGGTGTAGAGTAGATGGGATTACTTTCATAGCATGAATCCATGGTCTCCCTAGGAGAAGATTGTATGAAAGGGGTCCTTGCATGATATGGATAAGGGTAGGCAACACTACAGGTCCAACCTCAATAGGTAATGTGATCATCCCTAGTGGTTTAACATTGTCAAATCCATAAATATGAATATCATTAAATTGAATGAGCCTTTTTCCATGCCAATTTTGTCTAGGAGGTCAATGATATAGACATTAATTTCAGCTTGATTGTCAATGAGAGTGCACCTAACTAATGTTTCAATAATGACCACCTTGATTATTAAGGATTCATTCTTGTTCTGAGTCTCAAGTGAGGGAAATTCATGTTTAGTGAATGTTATTTCTGATTGTGTGACTTGTGTGTGATGAAAGGAGGAATTTTCCTTATTCAATTTCATAGAAGCTTGGATCTCCTCTTGCTTTATTTGTAACATTTATTGAAATAGGTACTTGTATATAGGTGATAGTTGAATAAGCTTCCATATGGATATAATAGCAGTAGTCTTATTAAGATCTTCAACTATATTCTGAAATGGTGAACGAGGAGCACTAGGAAAAATATGTTGAGGTGATGGTGATGTTGCAGGAGCTATTTGTGGTCCCCTACATGTTTGAGAAATCATGTTATATCTTGGTTGTTTCCAAACATTGTTAGATTGCATTGTAGATTTCAATAAATATCTTAGTTTCTTATGTGATTCACTAATGGGAGGTTACTTAGGAAGCTCACTAATTAAAGGAGATCCAGTTTGTTTCATTATAACCTCAAAAATCTTGTGTTTATTTTCATGATCTCTAAGTTAAGAGGATTCTAATGTTACTTCATCATCTTCATCTAAGGAATTACTATTTTCAATGTTTTCATTTTCTTGCACCATGATATCTTCCAAAGGGGGAGAGTTTTTAGGAGAACCATAAACTAGATGTTCGTGACATGGAAAGTTTGGTTCTCCTTTAATGACTTCATCATATGCAATGGAGTTATCAATGGTTGGGATGTCTTTTTGAATAAGTTTCTCCCTAGGGGAAGAGGAATACATAAGATTATCATCATATTATTGTCTTCACAACTAGGGGAGGAATATATGTGATTGTCATGTTTATCTATGTTTTTATCATCTTTAACTAGGACATTCTCACAAGCAAGGGATGAATGGAGGCTAGGTAAGGTGATGTTTAGGAATGTTTCTATGATCTCATTCTCTTGTGCCTTAATATCTTCCCAAGGGGGATGAGGATAAGAACAAGCAAGACCTTCGTGATTCTCAATGATTCTATCTTCTTTCACCAAGATACCTTTATCACTAAAAGGAGAGGTATTGGGAGTTCAAAACACTTATGATCATCATGATTATCTATGTTTGTATTCTCTTCTATCACATCATCCTCACAAATAGGGGAGATAGGAGGGGGGTAAGTTTAATGCAAGTGTTAATGTTTTCACTCTCTTGCACTCAGAGACTCTCAAAACTAGGGAATGCATTGAATGAATGAGTAACATGCTTATTGACTAAATTTTTCCTTGCAAACTTGTAGAAGACTGAATCTAACATTTTTAAAAAGTAATTTAAATGCAAACTTAAAATGCAATGTAAAGACTTAAAAGGAAACACAATTTTCAATTTTCAAGCAAGATAATTTTATGATTACACTATGCAATGATTTAAAAATGAAATGTTGAAAATACAAATTTGGAATTGAGCAATGCATGAAATGAAGCACTTTAAGCTAGATTTAGTAAAATGCATGAAACAAAAAGTCAACCCACTAAAATAGGTAACCAATGTTAATAAAATAGAAGCACAAAAATGTTGATTTAGATCCTAAAAAGTGCAATGTGAAATTCCATAGGGACTAATACACCAAGGAGGGCATCTTAGTCCTCCTTATGAAATTTGAAGGTGTTAGAAGTTGAAATAGATAGCAAATCACTTAGACGGGGTACTGCAATAAAAAGCAGAGAGGGACTAAGATGCCACCAAGGGAATTTTATTCCCAATAAGGGATTTTGGTAGAAAGTTAAACAATTATAGGTTCACAATAGTGTTATGAGGTTTCCTACCCAAGGACCTGATGTTTGGAAACAAAAATTTGTGCAAATGAAGGCTAGAAAAAGTAACTTGTAACAAGCAATTGGATGCAAAAGTGAGTGCAATTTTCTTAGTTTTTAATGCAATAAGAATGTTCCTAAATGTAATTAAGATGATGAAAAATGCACTTTTTAGTTTTTAAAAGAGATAAAATGATGCAAGAAAGAAAAAATGCAACCTATATGCACTTTCACTAATGCAAATATGAGAAATCCTAAATGCAATTTCACTAATTATATGCCAGACACAATGAAAGAATTAATGCAATATATATCTAATATTTTAATGAACTCCAAATTATAAAATGAATGCTCAACAAGGTCGGTTGACCAAAATGATGAAAAGAAAAATGAATACTCTTAGAGATATCACTCTTTTTCCACCAATCATTCAATAATGTCTTAGGGGTCCCAATTGGATTGACTAACAACCTCACAAGGTGAGTCAATTTCACAATTAGGAAGGACCTAGGAGGTGGTTCTTTGAGTTCTAAGGGGTTCACCACCAAGCAAATGCTTGGAAAAGAGAATGTTGGAAAACACAATGTGATATGCAAAATGACCTAAAACTAGAAAAGTAATGAGAGATGCAAATAATGAAATTAAGCTATACCCAGTTAGGGTATGTGTACCTAGGAAGTCTAGATATGTTGTGAGGATTCTAGAAATGCAAAGAAGTTTCCAAAATATGCTAAGGAGGACTAAGAAGCCTAAGATGGCATATTAGTCCTGCTACTATTTTTTCGGGCAAATGCAGAGTCTTCAGATGCCAAAACAAAATCCTAAAGAATCTATGAAAAATACCCTGTGGAGGACAAAGATGCCCTAGGTGGCATAATAGTCCCATTTTGAATTTTTGGAGTCTTAGAATGTGGTCCTAAGGGTTGATGACTGCACTTGCTTCTTCTCAGATCTAAGGTCCTGAAACATCCAAATCTGACTTGTAGGTGAGTTTCCATGAAGATGACAACTTTGAGAATGTAACTTTGCAACTTTTCAATTTTACACTCTAAATGATCTTCAAGTCTTCAACCTAGATTTACAAATACAAACACACAAGAGAGGGGAAACTTGTTGATTGTTAGAAAATGGGGGTTTTCCTTGGTCAAACCGCTTTTAGGTAATTAAACAAAATGATGAAATGAAGCATGAAACATGAAATATGTAAATGATATCACCTTGTATCATGTCTTGTGAAGAAAATATGCAATCTACAATGTAGTTTCCATGAAGAATGTAGATCTTGGATCCTTGGATTTGATGTGAACAATGGTTCCAAATAGATCTTCAATCCTACATCCACAATCTTAGCTCAACAACATGAATGGATGAACTAAACCCTTGGCATGATGCTTGAATCTTTATGATGGCTTCAAATATTTAATGAAATGCTCTTGAATGCTTGAATATTTAGATTGCTTGTTATGAAAAATGGGTGGAGGAACCTTGTATTTATACTTATTCATGCTTAATATCCTGAAATTACACCAGAATAAGCTAACATATGAAATCATTAAATAAAGTAGGCTAAATCCCACCCAATTTGAAATTAAATGGATAAAATAAGCCAAGGAGGACTAAGACACCCTAGGTGGCGTCTTAGTCCCAAGGCTCAATTCTTGGGGCACAAACTCCAAAAAGGGACCTTTCGAGGTGTTTTCAATATCAGGGTCCCAAGACCCATGGAGGAAAAAGATGCCCTAGGTGGCATTTTAGTCCCACTCCACAAATCAGGGACACATAGACAAAAACATTAAATGATAATTTATCTTTTCACATTTTTCAAGATTTTCCATAAAAATATTAGCTTATTAGGCTTGTGGATGCAAAATAGGGCCAATTAAGCCATAAAGAAGCATAAATAAAGCAAGGTGGATCCAAACAAGTGTGAAAATGCAAGTGTATGCATTTTTCTACACTACAATGGGCAATAGAAAGTCAACGATGAATTAGAGCTTTGGAAAGGATGCAAGCATGAGGGTTATTTAGGAAGGGTCCCAAGTAACAATAAACCCTACAATAGTGATGGTAAACAAAACCCTAAGCCCAAAGAGATGGATTTAACCAAAAATTTGCATGATGAGAAATGGAACCAAAAAAATATTCAGAGGTTCCATCCCAACAGGAAACATGAATTGTGGCAAACCACAATACCAAAGCCATAACACAAAGGATTATGTTCCCCCATACTTGATCATTCTTTGTATTACCCCTTCCCTAAGGATTTTAGGGTTCGTATTCAAATTTGGGTCAAAAATATTATCTACAAAATCGAGGACTACTTCTTTCTTAACTGGGTTGTCCACTAGTACATTTTTCATATGAGCAAAATGCCACTCCTCTAGCACTAAGGCATTAGAAAATGAATCCCTCCAAAAAATGTTGGTGTAACCTAGTCTGGTAGATGAAACTCTAGCCTATCGACCAAAAGATGATGATTTTTCCATTGTTGTGTTGAAAAATTTGCAGAGAACTTCTTCAGAGAAATGGTTGTTTGTTATTTTCATTACTTAGCAAAAAATTGCTTTTTGGGTGCATACAATTTTCTTACATGTACATGTAGTAAGGCACTTCCATTACCACTAGCTTGTTAAATGTTTCCAATGAGGTGATACTTGTGGATTAGGGATCTGTATCCCTCAGGAATGACAACTTCACCGCGATAATGTAATTAGTACATTCCCCTTGCTGCCTTTTTCACAAATAAGCTCTAAATGTTGGGAAGATTGCTTTTAGCCATGGGAAGCATGCTTTAAGCGATGCAAGGTACCCCGAAAGGAAATTCATATTTAAGGCTATGTGTAGGACCTTGATGGGCCAAAAAGTGGCAATATGATCGGTATGTGTAGGGTATTTGGCTAATGACTTTCTTTTTACCCAAAATTGATGAAATGGAAAGGGTTTTTAAAGGACATTCTCAGCTTTCCACCAATATAAATTATTATTTACTTTGAATTTAATAAATAATTATTATTCATTTTCTATTTGAATTATGACTAAAGTCCTGATTGATAGGATGATTGAAAAACATCTATAGCTTTCAAATGGTATCATATTTTTTGAATCTAAAACATGTGTCACATTCTATGCTTCGCATACAATAGGATTAAAAAAAAAATTAATTTTATGAAGTTTTGACCAAGTTAAGGTGGTTAGATATATGAGTTTTTTATATTTTTAAAAGTTGTAATAAAAATTAATAATTAATTATTTACTTAGAAAAAAATTACAAAAATATGCATCGCATCCGGACATGAGTCCTCTACTTATATCTAAAATCTTATAAAAAATATTATCATTTTATTCTTGTTAGGATGGTCAGACAGACACCTACTTATTGTTTCCTTGAAATTTAAGTACTATTACATTGAAATTTCAAATTTTATATAAACCTAGTAGTTAAGAAACTACATTCAATTTTCTATAGATTCTATTGTTATATAGATTCTATTGTTACATATTTTTGAAATAATATAGATTCCTTATTCAAATTTTTACCTCAAGTTGCCTAACTCTGATTTTTCTAAATGTTTCACCACATAAGGGCCTGTTTTTCTATGATGATCCTGCACATACCCTTAATTTGTCTTCTCATATGAGCAAGAAAGTTGGTGTTGATGATGAAAATGGACACATGTCAGTAATCGATACATGTGAGCATTTACTCCCAACACCCGAATTTATTTCTCAAGGCTTGGTGGAATTTTTTCATACGATTTATCTCTTACCCTCCTATTTCTTTTATATTTTCTCGATTACTGTTCAACAAGAGATGTATTTTCCATTTATTGAGCTTGTTGGCACACCTTTTCTATAAATAACCAGGGCATTCCAACTTGTTGATATGATTGATTTTTATTTTATTTTGGCATCCCTACTTGTTTATTTTGTGTTGTTAATGTTGGTTAAAGTTGTGTTTATTATAATTTTATCAGTGAAAAACTCACTTGAATTAACTCTTAATTTAGTAAGCTTTCCCAACTATATCCTCTATTCTGCTAGCCTTAGCTTGTTTTCTATTATGATATTCATCCTAGGTACCCGTATTGAACTCTTACCATGAAGGATTCAATATTCCTTCATGGGTGAAGTTAGTAATGATAGAATTAAGTGCTTGGTAAAGAAGAATGACCACCTGATGATTGTTGCATTTAAATGCTTGCTTGATAAAGATTACATGAAGGATGAAAACTAGCCATGGTGCAACTCCAACATCATCTCCCACATCATAGCCTCTTTGCTTGATTTGGAGATTTCCAAGCCCTAGATAATCGAACTATGCCATGCCATGTTTGATTCTATATATTTGGATAGGATCGATGAGATTGTGCAAGTGGATACCCCTTGTGGAAGAATTTTGAGTGCCATGGACCTTCACAGGCACGTTGATTATTTGGAGGAGGCTCCCTAGCTGCCCCTTCTCATTAACTTTCGCACCATGGACCTGGAGAGGCAGCGCTCGCTATCTTGACCTATGGCCTCCTTCCTTTTGAGTGAGTATGGCATGGAACACATTCCTAGGCTTGACTGGAAAAATCACTTTGAATTTTTGGTATATAGCCATGGTACCGAGGACTAATATTTGTGTCGTGTCAAGCTCACATGTGTTTTCTGTTAACCCCACTTACCACCTTGTTTGAAGAAAAACCTGAAGAAATGCCATTTTGAATACCTATCAATGAATGGAGGCTTCAATTTCACCATGTTTTGCACGCACCCTACTCTTTTTCCTTTTAATCTATAGCTCTTTTTGGATTTGCATGAGAAAGCTTCAAGCTTCTCTCAGAGCTTTGAGCTTTTATTATAGTGTAAATTTTTTTAATGAATATAATATAGTACTTTTTTGCTTATTCTTGTGCTATTCTTATGGCTTATTTGTAAAAATATCATATTCTATAATTTTTTTACATATGGTACATAACTATGAAAATTTTAAAAGAACTTGCATGTTTCAATGGAAAATTTTTAGATGAATATCATTTCCCAGTATATCGAGAATGTTTCCATCCATTTCTTCTAGCTCATATGCATTATTTTATTTTCCCATGTTAATGAAAAAGGGACCCTTGCATAGTGCTTCAAACTTTACAGGTTGTCCTCATTTTGTAGCGTGTGCATTGTACTTTAGCACAAGGCTCCCCTCCAAGAAATCTAGGTTGGAGGCCTTTTTATCAAACCATCATTTGACTATCTTCTAGTGCCCAATCTTGGCATCATACACACTTTCCCTTTTTCTTCAAGACTTAGGATTTTGGCTAATATTACTTCCATTCTTCCATTTTCTTGGACTTCTAAGGCTTTAATAGTTGTAATTCTAGAATTTTAATGGAAATCGGTAAAACCACCTCTTTTCCATACACTGATTCATAAGGAGAGGCCCTCAAGATTTGTTTCGGTGTAATTTTGTCAGCCCATAGAGCATCTTGTAGGTACTTGTGCCATTCCTTTCAGTGTTCCAACCTAATGTGCTTAATTAGTCTAATAAGGTTCTTGTTGGTTTCACTCTACTAACCCATTTCCTTGTGGGTAATAATTTGATGAAGTCTTGAGGTAGACCCCATTGTTGAGACTGAATTCCAACATCCTATAACCCAAAAATGCTTGTCCGTTATTGGATATGATATTTTTTAGCGAACCAAACCGCACCACCAGCTCCTCAAGAAAATTGACAATTTCAATTTTCATAGCATTTTTTATAGCAATGACCTTTTTCCATCTTGTGAAATAATCGGTTTCCATAAGTATACACTTATGGCCAATGCTGGAGATAGGATTTATCATTATGAAAGTATCCAAACCCAATTGTAAAAATGGTCCTTAGTCATGATTAGGCTCAGTGGCATGGCGGAGTTCTTCTGCTTACCAATGAAATATTGACATTGATATATTTTTGTACCATGTGGTATGCCTTGCAAAACATGGAAAGCTAGTAATATCATACCTACATTATCTTCAAAGTAGTAGTTTTTGTAGAGGAATGTCTGCCTTCAGGACTATTATGGAATTCATTTAAAACTCTTTTTTTCATGTGGCTTATCTAAGAAATGGAGCAAGATTCCATCATAATTTCTTTTAAAAAAATTTCCCTCAATTAGTACATACCTAGTGCCTTGTAGTTTGTAGTAGCATTTTTTGTTAGGTGGAATGCTAGTAAGGTACTAGCCCTTTCACATATATCATGTCTATTCCACCAACCATGACTCATTGGACTCAAACTAATTTGAATAGGCCTGAGTGATCTCTTCCTCTACCAAGGAGCTTAATTCCTATGCAAGGTATTTACAAAGACCTCTTCCCCAAACCAGCTTGGTTGGTCAAATGTCTACATCATACTCTAGGATCTAAGTGATCTAGTTTTCCCTCTTTTAAGTTATTTCACCTTCAATGATATACTTGCAAACACTAGGATGGGCAATGAGGATGGTGATTCTATTGGCTAATATGAGGTGTCAAAATTTCTTGAGGCTTTTAACAATAGAAAAGACCTATTTCTCAATAAAATTGTACCTAGTTTCATATCCTTTGAGAGTCCTAGAGTGGAATGTGATGGGATGTTCCCCTATTTCTTCTTCTTCCTTCTAAGTGAGAATTGAAGCTATGTTATGTTGGCTATTGTAGATGTAAAGCAGGAAATCCTTGGATAATTTTGGGTTACCTAACACCAAGGCCATGAAGATGGTTGCCTTTATTTGCTTGAAACCTATCTTTCCTTTGGGAGTCCATTTGAACACTAGATTCTTCTTGAACATCAACTTGATAGGTCTTGTGATGCCCACAAAGTCTAAAATTAACCAACTAACAAAAGTAATCTTCCCCAAAAAGGATTGTAGCCACTTTTGATTGAATGATAGTGATAGCTCCATTATATCCTTTACCCTTTGGGGATCTTTGGCTATTCATTCTTTTGATACCACAAAACTAAGTAGCTTGACTTAGGGAACTATGAAAACAAATTTCTTGGGATTTAAGGATATCCTGAACTGTTGGCATTATTGGAAGACCTTTTCCAAATGATCAAAATGATCATCCTTTGATTTTGAAAAAACTATCAGGTCCTCCAGATATATTAAGATAATCTTATTAATCAACCCCTTGAAGGTGATATCCATTGCTCGCTGAAAGGTTGCAATAGCATTGGAGAGACTAAAAAGATTTTTTTAGTATGAAAATATTCCCTACATGGTAGTGAACATTGTTTTATGCTAGTCTTCTTCCTTTACATAGACCTTACTTTAACCCAAAAAATAATTGAGCAATAAGAACATTTATGATCTAGCCATGGTCTGGAAAATTTGCTGCATTAAGGGAAAAGGGTAGTGATCTTTTAGCAAAGCTTTGTTCAAATCCCTAAAATCCACATAGAGCTAAATATCCCCATTATTTTTCCACACTAGTATAAGATTGGATACCTAGGAGGAATTTTTGATTGGTTATATGATCCTTGATTTGATTAATTTGATGAGCTCATGTGCTATTAATGCTTCGACTTTCAGATTGGGTTGCCTTTGTTTCTATCGAATAGGCTTTGTTTCTTCATCCAAATCGATAGTATGTTGAATTATGCTCGAATCGTATACCATAATATAATCATAGGTCCAAGTAATGACCACATCATATCTAGAACATAGCCCTTTCAATATATCTTTATCCTTCTATAGAACGTCTCTTCTGACTTTTAACTTTCTGCCATTTTCGATATTGAGATATTGATAGTCCTTTGCATCAATAGGGATTCTTTGTTTGCTATTCCTCTCATCCTCACAATCAAAAATATTTTTGAGAGAAATCAAACCTCACATTTGAGCTTATTACCTTTCAATTGCATCACTTTCCCTTCTCTAGCTCTTCTAACTTTGGACTATGAATGGTCAAAAACATTTCTTGATTTTAATAAAAAGGTAGCAATCTAAACGTTGTAGTAAAAAATTTCTAGTTTTGATCATTGTCAAGAATTGATAGTGAAATGATGATCTGCATTGTATTTTGTTTCATTATGAATATTAAAATTGGCTCATATTGTGAACTAATCAAATCCATCTAATCAACAAAATTATTTTGGGACCGTGAGATAACCTGTATGTTAAAAGCTTCAAAGCTCTCGATTAGATCCCATACCCTATCTATAAGACTTGCTTCTTAAATTTTTGGCAGTCTCTTATCCATAGAATTTTCTTACGACCAACTTAGAGTCTCTAAATATTTGTACTCTCTTCATGCCCATCTGTTCGGCGAGAAAAAAACCATGGACCAAGGCCTCATACTTAGCATCATTATTCAAGCATGGGAACTAGAAATAGAAAGATTTGAGGGTCTTTGATATAGTCAGGGATACCAACCAAACACCTAATCCAGAAGTGACCTTGCATTTGGTGCCATCAAAATATCACATCCATCAATAGTTGTCACCCAATCCACTACTCATCTTCTAACATTTCTACACAAAATGTCTCCCCTTTTGAGGAGGTATACATTGCTTCAAAGCATAGGACCACATTGTTTGCTATATGTTTTGGGTGGAAGGATTTAGATAGGATCTTCATCTTTTCCCCACGCTTGGTCTGCAATATTAGATGAGACCAATGAAGTGCTAATTATCTACCAAGATCCATTATAAAGTCCCTTGAAAGGTGCATCCCAAACACTGGGGGATGTCTATCATAACTATTTCTTGCTTGACCGTTTGGATCGGGCATAAGAAGAGGGTCAAAGATAGATCCTTGATGCAACCAATGGTCAAGAACTTCTTCCCATCTAATTGCATGATCCCTTTCTTGAGAGGTTCATACTTGAGTTTGAGGGCGTCGGCCACTTGTTTAGGCATGATCATAGTACTACCTCCTGAATCAATCATGTTACTGTATAAAATATTATCTCCCACAATAAGTGTTAAAAAGAAAGGTGTTGGCTTTGGTTTTCTTACCAATTTCACATTTTCATTGTCCTTGATGTTCATGTATGTCACAACTCTCAAAGATTGGGGGTCCAATGTGGGCCCTTTGTCTCTAACTTGATCACATGGTGGAGGGTGAAGCCACAATAGTGGTTTACAATTCAAGTGAGGAAGGAAAACTCACAAAAAATGACCCCATGGCAAAAAACTTGATTTTAGGGGTTTGTACGAACCTACTAGTTCGAGCAAACCCTTTTAATCCTTTCTTTCCCAAAAACCAAACAAAATCCCTTATTTAAGGGTGGTTCGTTCGAACCCCCCTTACCCCTCATCCCCCTCCTAAGACACAAAAAAACTAAATTTTTACACTTCGGAGCTCAGGTTGAGGATGAAAATGGAGGATTCTTTACAAACCCAATTGGAATCAGGTAGTCCTCAAAACGAGCTATCCAATGAATATAATTTTAATATCTTTTTATTTTATTATGTATTTGTTTTTTTAGTTTTATTAAACATAGGTTTTTCACTGAAAATGAAGGTCTTTGTTTTGTACATGTGGAAAAATAGTAGATTATCAAAAAAAAATTGGAAAATATGAGTGCACCAAATATTGAAGTCCTTGATCCAACAAAAAAATAAAATTGAATTTTGATATTACAAAAAAAACTTACGTGTTATACAATCGCGCTATGTCTGAATTGTAATTGGTTTCACTTCAAAACTTGATTAAAGAAAAAAAATCAATAAAAAACTATCTAACCAAGTGGAATCACTAGATATCAGAGTTACAAATCTAAATTTGAAAGAATTAGAATTTTATTCTTCATGGAAAAAAAGTTATGCATTATACGGTGTGTGTTACTTTTTAAAAATGTTGTTTTCTAAAAAAAACTAGTTTTCATGGGAGATGGAAAAAGAAGTGCAATCTGATTCCAAAAATTTTGAACAAAATATTTTTAAAATCTATAGACAAAATGTGACGAGACTTTAGTTTGCATCACCTTCAAATTCCTCACGGTTTAGCCGCTATAGGTGCTTGAATGTGAATATTTAGTTAAAAAAATAATCTTAGTGTCTAGTTTGGCCAAAAATTATAAATCACTATTGTGAGATCACCCTTGAATCACATCCATTTGTAATATTTGTTCTTCTTTCTTCAATTCTTCCTGGAGAAATTTATTTTGTTTCAAAATCGATATGTCCCATAGGTATACATTAGTGGGTGCCTTTTTCAACTATTCAACCACGTTGAGTGTTCTGACTAATAGGACCTTGGGTTTGAATGGTGACATCTCTTTCTTCTTTGGGAGAATCCAATCTGATGTCGGTGGGATCAATGCTTTGTCTCTCCTTCTCTAGAAATGGTAGATATTGTGACTGCTTAGTAGGTCAGGCCTACACGACTTTCTTTTCTTGTGGTTGTGGTTGACCTAGTTTTGGACATTATGGATCTTGTGGCACATATTCTATAGTGAGCCTTCTTTTGGAACTTGTGTTGTAGTTCGACTGTACTTGTTGGGCACTAGTCATTAGAGCATCATTTGCAAATATTGCATCGTCTGGTTTAATCAAATAGAAGAGCGTTTGGTTTGGTGTGATATCTAGCTCTTGTTCTAAGGAAATTACTTCCATTTGCGCTCTAAAGCAGGAATTCTCCATTTCAGCAAACTAATAGTATTTCATGTTTGAGAAAATGCGTTAGGTCCTTTTCTCCACTATCTTCTACTATAGATTTCCCCTTGGACAATTTCGAGGCATATGGCTATTATACGGGAAGCACCATGCATTCTCATCCTCTGTCAGGTTGGTTTGACCTAGGACTAAATTTTGCTTGGACTATTCTTGACGGTCTGAAGTGGCATGGTAACTAGGATTATATAGTTTTTGGGTATTGGTTGTTGACTTCCTCCTTTTGGAGCTCCTTGATATACATTTTGTTGATAAGATGGCCTTCCTCATTGTTAGGTCTACATGGGAGGCTTTGAAGATGCTACTTGCTATCATCGAATGAGGAATAGCTCATTTGCAAAGGACCACATGAGGTTCTTCATATCATTAACTTGCACTGCTAATGAAGAGGATCCCAACAAAATTGGTTGTGCACTAAGGTATACATACATGGATGGTGGTACAACCAACATGGTTGCTTGTGGATTAGAGGCACTCAGAGTTGCTTCTTCCTAAGGCCACTAGAGATGTCTATGAACATGGGCATCGATAGACATGGTGGAATCTTCCCAACATTGATCAGATTGTTTTCTATGCACATAGCCAGATTGCATGCATTAGGAAAATTATCTCCTCTCATAGAATACACCATGGCTATGATATCTGAAATGAAAACCTTTATATAAAAAATGAATTCCATAGCAGTTGTAGGCCTAGCAGTCATAAGAATCCTTTGCCAAGTTTTTTGAAACCGGTGTTGAAGTCACTCATGGCCTCTTGTGGGGCCCTTTTGATGGTAATTAATTATTGTAACAAAGAAGAGTGATCCCTTTTCCAAGAAGTTCTCGAAAAACTTATCTTTGAGTTGATCCCAAGAGTGGATATAACTGAAATCCAAAGACCTGTACCATTTATGGGTTGTTCCTTTGAAAGATGTGGCTAGCAACCTGAAAGCAACATTCTCCTCCATGATGTTATTTACTCTACATACCTTCGGTACATCTTGGAGATGTTCGGAAGGGGTATTGAAATCATCCCTAGAAAACATTGGGATGACCTTGAGAGCATTGGCGGGTATGGTGGGCCATACATCTAGGGGTGTAGGTGGTTGTAGAGGGGTACCACTATCCCATGTTATAAAATTTCTAAGAGCGGGGACACCTATATGAGCCATTCTAAACATATTCATGTGGATAGGGTATACGGGTATTCTAATTTGGAAGGTTTAGCCTCCTAATGGAGTAGATAAGGCTCTAGATTGTGGGGTAGGACTTATTACCTTGTTTCTTCTTATAGGTGATAGAAAACCTACAAGTCTTCTTCTCCTTGATATAGAGGGAGACAACTAGGAGTACTAGAAATGACCTCTTGAAGATGCTCTTGTTTGAACTCTGGGCATGAAATTTCCAGCCTCTTTTCTTGGTCTAATTTAAGAAATATTTTTGACTTCTAATAATACATTTGAAAAACTTCAATCCCACCTAGAATGCCAAAAAAATAACTATTGATCATCAAATCTTGCACTTCTTTGACAACCTTATGGGAAATTCACCTTTGGGATTTTTATAGAAAGTTGACTCTTCTTTGTGTTTTTGAAAAAGGTAGAAAGAAATGTGAATAAAACATAAAATTGTGATGTTTCAAAGCTTTTACAACATTTTAAACCTTAACTATTCCTTATAACTGATATGATAGACACAAAATACCAGAAACCCTTCATTGTTGGGAAGAGAATGAGCAATAAAGGCTAGAGAAAGAATAATACAATCTTTCAAATCTCCTTGTGGGAAACACCCATTAAGGACCAATCATACATAATACAAATCTAAAGTTTAATAGAAATATTCAGAAATTTACATAATCCTTCTTTAACCTTTACAACATAATATGAAAAATGGCAAACCCTTTACAAAAAAATGGAAAAGTTGAATAGACATAATCCAATTTCTAAAAGCTAGCATTTAACATAGATTCTTAACAACATGTAAATTAGTTATCTAAAATACCGACACAAACTCTTAACAAAAGGTTTTCAACATGAATGAAATATGGGATAGAAATTTAACAAAGGCCATAGAATGCATAATTTCAAAGATTTCTCCCAAATAGATCAAACTTCTATGATATATGAACTAAAAACAAAGGTCAGCAATCTGATGATAATTTGGACTAAATATAACATGCAAGAGAGAATAGCAATATTCTATAAGGACCCTTCTACTTCTCAGAAAAGAGAAACTCCCTAATAGATCTATATCCTTCAAAAATATTTTTTGAATAATTTTTTTCTAACTCTTTACTCAATGTTGCGAACTCTTATTTATAACCAAAAGAGGAGGGCACCACCGCAAACATTCCAAAAGCAGAAAATTTGGGATTCATAAACCTAATAGCTCACAATCCAATCTTAGATCTTGATTAGATCATGGAAATATTTTCTCATTAAGTCTCAACTGCTTCACTAATGGCTTTAGATATTTTAGCGAAGATAGCTATTAGAAAATAATCAAATTTTAACACAACCTAGCAAAAATTTGATTGATCATCTATGGAGGTTGACGATGCATAATTGAAGGTTCCACCCCGAAAGAAATATTTTTACTGTGCTCCCCCAAAAAATCTACCCAGAAAGATCACTCCACAAAAATAAAAACTGCCTGATGCAAATAGATGAAATTTCAAGTGAGTAGGAAATCACATACTTGCAAGAGTAGTTTTGAAGAAAATCCCTGCCAAATTGACACATACCCTAGTTCACTCTTGAAAGGAAAACAATATGTAAATAAAGTCATGCAACCACCACGTGGTGCATTGTGCACATTTTATACAGGAGTAATCTTCATCCTTTGGGCGTGGATTCATCCCAAAGTGCAAAAGAGTAAGGGATAAAAACCAAAGAAAAGTTTAAAGGAAAATTTTGTTTACAATCACAAAAGATAGAAATAGGCTCATCATACACCACACTGATATCCCTCAATATTTGTCTCATCCACAATACTTGTGTGAAATAATATGTCATTGCAATACAATCAACCTCTACAGTAGATAAAAAAGCATAATCATGTTTCTTGCTTAGCCATGATACCAATCTACAACTAAGAAATAAGGTGTTGGTGTTCCAAATCAAACAATCCAATGAATCCTATAGACTAGCCACTTTCTAATGATCAAACTGAATGGTGGATTTAGCCAACTGATAAGATTTAGTCAAATACTAAGATCTTCTGCACTTCTAGCTCTATAGGGCCAAGGTGGGTCAACCTATACAATGCCTAAAAACTTATTCACTCATACATAGACATTGATTTTTATAGCAGATAATTCCTAATTCAAATACACTAAGGAAAGCATTGAAAACCTCAAATTTGGCTACATTCTTGGTAAATCAACGCTCACTTAGTAATTGGGAGGAAGAACACTAAACCTCAACCAAACAACAAGGATTTAAAATGATTTTGAATTTAAACTTGTTTATGAGATGCATTAAGCTAAATGATAGATCGATGCCTAATTATGGGCCATGTAGTCAAATCATAGAGAGAATTCATTAGCAAATAGACTTCAACCAGTGACTTTAAATTGCTAATGTATTACACCAACATATCCACTCATGTTGTCAATCTAATTCTTCTTATAAATCCAACCTGTACACTTAAAATCATAATTATTTGCTCAAAGTATTTGAACGATTTCATTAAAACAGGACCATGAACAGACAAAACAATCTCAGGAAATTTGAGATGACAAACTCAAACATACTTGGTATTATTGAATTCATATGACTTAAACTGTACAAGTTTGGAGATAATTTGAAGACATTCATGACTTATTTGTACAAATTGGCTGATATTTACTCATGAAATTAGAATTTACAGCTTACAGACTCAAGTTATTACTTGAACTCAACATTTCTCTATTTACCCAACCCCACACCAGAATTTAGAACCCTTTGCAAATGATAATAGAAGAGAAGATATAGAAGAATAGAAGGCTCCAAAAGTTGATTTTTTGAAGACATCTGGCAGCTCCATCCACTGTCAATCAGCAAAAATGAAAAGAATCTCTCCTCTCTCTTCCTTCAAACTTTTCCTCTCAATTTTCCTTTGCTTCAAGTTGTTCAACAATAGAAAATTTTCCCATGTGGAGAATTTCACTCCATTTTACCCAACAGCTGAAAAAAAACTCTGCTATGTAAAAATGCCTCTGCCCATTATAACTCTTTTTCTGCCCTTTTATTATGCTGGAGTTGCACATTATATTTTGCCTCCAGATATTAAAGTTTTTTAACTTCAATATTTAGGCTTTGACTTAATTTTGATTGCCCAACACATAACACATTTCTCATTAAAATATTTCCTCATGCATTTTCATGCGCAAATTTTTGAACTTTATTTGGGGTTAAAAATTTAACCCACACCATTATACTCATCATTAAAATATTTTCCCATAATACTTTTTATTTCACTTTACAAAAGTGAAAACCCCTTTTTAAAAAATCTATCGGGAAAATGAAGATTTTACCCATGCTATAGACAATTAAAATATTTTCCCATTTATAACTCCACATCACCTTATTGGGAAAATATTAAAAATAAACTATTACCCACTATTTAAAATAGAATCAATCAGGCCCATTAAATATTTTTCACTTTATAGCGTGTACTTTTTCTATTTCAAATTTAAATGGGGCCTCCTTTAATATTTCCATCGGGCATTCAAATCTTCATATTTAAAAGACTTGTTTTAAAAATAATCATGTCCACCTCAATCCTTCTAGCAACATTTAACTCCCTCGAGCATGAGAAAATTTTGAAGAAAACCATTGGGCCCACCGAAGCCATGTGGCATGTTTTTGTGCATCACGTAGGAAGTGAAAAGTGATAAGCTTTTTTTCATGAGATGGCGAGCAAGGGTGGAGATTCAGCTACACTTCTCCATTTCTGGTCATCGATCTCTTTTTTGTCTTTACTGTTTTCCCTAATTCTTCTTTGTTCATACTCTGCACTTCATAGGTGATGGGAGTGAGCAAATTTCATAAAACAATCTTCATCATTTCCACTGCAAATACCAATATTGGTTCACATCCAAGCTATCGAGCCCTTTCAAGATGGACAACCATGCTCCATTGATCACTTCTCTCTCTTAGAGATCCCTATAGTCTTCTCAACAAGTTTCGAGCCACACTCTAGATCTCTCCTTTCTAATATATGATGGAAGAATTGTTAATATACATATGTATAATGAAGGAACATAAATAGTGCTAGCTAGTATAAGAAGTTTACCACTCAAGAAAAAATTATCTACTCAAATATCTGAGCAAAGTCAAATAATGTTGTGGCTTGTTCAACTGCACCTAAGCAAAACACTATCGTCATTCATCATGGTTCAATGGTATGGTTTCCAAAGCTCATACCCATGGCATCATACCCATTACAAGCACATCCCCCAGGTTTGTTTACTTGCATCCTCTCTGTAGTTGGCACAAATAAAGTGCATTTTCTTAAAAAAAATTGTAGCCCTTCAACAAATGCTACTCCATCAAATGTATATCATGCAATTGTAGCATTCCATTAACCACACTTATTTTGGGGAACAATTCTTTGAAAAAATTCATACACCTTATGAGTGATGGCACCACCTCTATTTAGTATGATGAAAACTACAAAAACATCAAATATCAGTCATCCATTAAAGATTGTGTTGTACTCTTTGTTTACATCTTTCATTGGAAAAAATGTTGTAGATCATTATTTTGTTTGGTGAATTTTTATTTTCCCTCCATATTGGCATGTGGCTATTTTATTTGCAACACATTTTTTTGGAGATTTCTAAATGTGTTTTCAACAGCTCATTTTGTCTATTGCTTGGGTGTAGTGGTTGTCTATGAGATTACATTTATTGAGGCACCCTATTCCATAATTGCTTTCTAAAGCCTTTTCAATAAATCCATTTTGTATATATCTTACAGCCATGGTATTAACTCTAACCACATTTTCTTGGAATTTTCTTTGTTTTTCAATGCATCCAGTTTTTCAATGTGTAGCAAGTGTGGCATCTTTGTTGCTGATTGCATTTGTTTGCAAGTTTTGAAGATTTTTCAACAAATCTATCTTTGTGTGGTGCATTGTGATTCCTCTGTCAGCATATACTCCCAAATCCCATATGAATCGGCCCCCCCTTAAGCTTGGTGCGGTGGCAGCTTCCTTGAAAATATCTAAGGTCTTTCCAAATAATTTTCTATGAAGTGCACTCTCCTTCAACAAATTTTGTTTCATTGCTACTAAACTCCAAATTATCTCCTTTCATATGGTGCACTAACCTCATCATGACTTTTTCTTTTAATAGTCACTTCTTGCATTAGTGTTGCATTTTTTTTTGCAGCATCAAACAGACCCTTTCAACCAACATACTAATTGCTTGCAAATGCCTAAGTCCTTTCAAAAATTCAGCTTTGTGTAAATGTGTACCATATACTTTCATATTTCTACATATACATTTAGCTTCCTTCCATGTTAGGTAGATTTGAGAGTTTCTTTTACTTCATACTAGTCACTCCTTCACATGGCACATTAGTTTTCTTCATTTTCTTCATTTGGAAAAGCAACCTATCCCTCCAAAGTTGTTCCATGTGATGTATTGGTTATAATCTTCCACTTGATATTGAAGGAAAAAGAGTAGAGCCTCTGTTTGAGGCAGTTCATCTCATAATAGTGGCTTTTCTCCATAGTGCCTCAAGTCACTACCTTCATTAGCATTTGAAACTTCATTGAAGACAAGATTCTTTTGTGTTTTCAAATAAATTTGCATTACATGAATTCCATATCAATTTTAATCTTGTGTTTCCACTCAAAAATGAAGGAGAATCTCCAAAATAATTCCAATTTGCAAGCAAGTTGTCAACATAAGAATTCTTTGCATCTGATTTATTTAGTGCAACCTTGACTATATCCTTTGCTTTGAGTAGTCACTACTTTCAATTCCATGATTCCAAGTATACTCAAAGATTTGATACGTTTCTTATCCACCTTAAAGGCATCCCAATTGAGCCTAAGAATCTCATAACTATGTGATGCATTTTGGGTCCTCATGTGGGCCTGACTTAAAAAAAATGTTTTCCAACAATTTTTACCTTAAATTTATCAAACACAACTCTGAATGCTTCAAAAATTAGAACATGAACTGGGTTATCATCAAGATCTATGTTCTGGCTCATTTGAAGAATGAGCAAAACTGGTGATGTGGGCTCTGGAATCGCCCTTGAAAACCAGTCAAACAACCTTTTGAAGCAATGAAAACTTACAGGCATGCAAAATTCAACCCAAGAATGGAGTGCAACAAATAGTTCAGAAAAAGAGATCCTGAGGTGAATGTTAATCATTGTCAACGTTGCTCAGTTTAACTTTCTACAACTTGTTCATAATCAATTAAAACTCACCAAATCATCTCATTGACAAAATATCAAATCAACTCCTGGCACACTACCACTAGACACAATAGTTCATTTTGGTATATTGAGCACATGTGCAAGAGGAATTTTCTTTAATCATCATTCATCAAATGATATTGAATGTCAAAGTTGACCTCTCTGAAAGGTTTCTAAAAATGTAGGTGAAAATCTAAACAAATTGCATTTGGTTTTGATCTATTAAAAATAACAAATCAAATCATGAAGCTCTAAAACATGACATGGGAGTACATTTATGTATGGTGAATGAAGAGAAGCCATTGGTTTGACATGACGATCTTCTAGTTACAAAATATTCACTCGAATAGGAGGCTATTTTGTAAAACTGAACGTTTGCAAACAACAGAAAAGTGCCAAAACCATCCAGCTTCACTTTTCAAAACCTTGACAAAACTTATCGTGGGAAGCTAAAAATTGATGTGCACATTCAAATTTTTCACATGAGTGGGCTTGCAAATGTATTTTTTATGATAATCAGTAGACACCAAATCATGACCCTCCAAAGAAAGTCATTTAGGCAGATTTCTCAAGTGCACTTCTGAGAGTGCACAGGCAATTTTTTAAAAATGGGCACTTCAAATTTTCAAAATTTGATAGTCCCAATAGTGGCTCTAACTAGGGATGTATGGCCCTTGTGGGCATAGCAAGATTCCAAATCTCTGGGGAGTAGACCAAATTTTGAGTCCATTAGGTGTCATCAAACTGCTCCTTTATTCATCTTTATTTTTCAACTTCACTTGGTGACCCCAGGCCACCAAATGAAAAAGGGGATCAATATTTACCTCTATCAAACACATTTCTAATAAAAAAATTGATCTCGCTCAACTTGTGCTTGCCTCTGTCAAACCACAACAACATGAGTGATTGCACTTCTACAAACACAAGTATCAAGCTACCTTTGTGCAAGTGAAAACTTGCTCTCTATTGAGCTTTCTTATCACATGGTAGCCAAAAAAAATAGGCCACATCACTGTCGCTTTCTTTAGTTTCTAATTTTGTATCAAGTGGGAACATTTGAAAATGGTGATCAAGACCATGTGAAAGCATAGTCTGATCACAACCATCTTCCTAATTAAACATGTTGGTACCTCTAACAGGAAATCATATACAACATTATCAACATGTTCATTATCACTATGCATTTGAAAGTCGGGCATACTCTCAAAATGCTCATTATCATGTGGCAACAGCTGATCATGTTCATTATTTAAATCATTCTCAAGCTGAAAACAACTTTCTTCAATGCCTTGCACATTACCACACTTTGTGAAAACTTCTTCCACCTGACAAAAGTAGCAATCACATTTCGCCGTATGGTTGGTACCATTATGCTCAATTTGATCACTATTTTTCATATCAAAGGTGAAACCATCACAAGAGCTTACTAGAAGATCTTGCTCATCATGCAAACCATCTCGAAGTGTATGTAAAGAGATAAACTCATGCAGTATTACACTCTACAACTGTCCTCCATCATGCTGGTACTGAGAATCATTAGAGATTTCTGACTCATCCTCATCATTTCTCACTTTTTTATCCTTTGAACATGAGGTATCAACACATTCAACATCCCAAGCTTGCTCATAAATGAGCAATCCTGTTTCAGAAGGAAAATTAGATTTCTCATGGAAATCAACATTCATATTCACATTCAAAGACTCATGACTAGGCTCATTCAAGTTAGCAAAAAAATACTTGTCCAAATCTGCATTGAAATTTTCAAGACTTGGCTCATTGGATATGCAAACCTCATGGTCATCTACTACTTCAAACTCATCAAAACATATTTCTAAACTTGCATCAACATACAAACTGTCATACTCATCATACAATGCATCACTATCATCAAATGGTTGCTTTTCTTCATCTGCATTATCATCATGTTGATCAATTGGTTCATGACTAGAAGGAAGATAATAAACACATGCATCATACCTTGAGTCTTGAAGACCATCATCACTATCAAAATCAATGTGAGAAGCACACAAAAATTGAGATTCATCTACCTGTGCACATCTCTAATATTTAGTGGTCAACGGATTTGAAATTTGTTCACTACTCAATAGATCATTATTTTGATCCATTCTTTCAACCACTTCCTCTCCTTTACCTTCACTAGAATTGAATGCATTATCAAATTTCAAATTAGGATATCCCATGATGTCATCATCTTCAAACTCTGAAAACTCAATGGGTTGATCATAGACAGGATTTCCCCAATCATAGGAGATTGAATTGCTAACAACCTTGTCAAAATCATCATCACAACCCGTCACAGAGAATAGGCTATCTATTTCTTCCCTCTTGCTTACTTCTAGGTTGTCATAACAACAATCCACATCATGTTGCATTTTAGTATTAGATTGGGTGTCTTCACTAAGTTTATCATTTACATCATCTTGAGGATAAACCCAAACATTTTCACTGTCAAACTGAGAACCATCAATGGTTTATTCATTGTAGCTACTTGTGGTTGATCTTGCCAACTTAAATTCATTGCATACCTCTTCACTTGGAGCTCATATACTAACATTCTGAGCAACATTTCATAAATCAAAAAATTCCAATGTCTCATCATGGAGACTTGCATCAAAGCTACACTCAACACATGTAGAATTGACATGATCAATAGTACCATAACATTGTTGATCACATATCTCTTCTTCAAAGAGAAAATCCAATTATATCCCTTATCATGTCCTTGGCTCGAAAAACTTGGTTGTTGAATTGCAATTGGGTACATTTCTTTTGTAGGTTGTTCAAAGACAACTTCCTCATTACTTGATCATGCATCATTCTCATGTTCTACCTTCTCAAGCATGCACTTTTTTGAAGAGCTCTGATAATTTGAATTCACATAGTTGTTGATTTTATCAGCATGGTTTCCCACAATTGAAGACAACAAACTTTTCACATATTCATTCCTCTATTTCTCCAAATTATCTAGAAATGTGTAAGCTATCTACATACTCAATATTATGAAATCTTTTAACAATGCACTAGATCCCTCCTCAAAAGCTTCAAAATATATATGAATACAATCTAGAGTACTAGGTCTATAATTTGTAAGGATTAGTAAAAGAGCAATAGAAAATCTATGACTGAAATCAATGCTTGACTCTTCATTTTTCTTTCTAATCACCTTTAACCTTGTGACAAGGTCAAAGGGGTCTCTTGCAAATTCTTTTATGTAAGCAGTCACTAGTTTATCCCAGCAAGGAAAAGATTTCTCAGGAAAACTTAGGTACCAATCTCTAGTTCTTTCTTCAAGAGACCTAGAAAAAAATCTCATCCACATATCCTGATATCCAAATGAATGTTTCTCCATGGAGCTAGACAAAAATTTGACATGTGCATCTCCTTCACAAATATTGTATCCATTAAAATCTAGGCATCTTCTTATAGACTTGAGTTGACATACTTTCAGTTTTGTAATCAACCCATGACATCTAATTGATCATACAACGGATCAAAGGAATTGACAAAAGGTGCAACAATTTGGTGATTAGACACAATATGATTTTATCTTAACTAGGCTTGTTGAAACATCTAGTGCCTTTCATCCATCTCTTTGAGTCCCCTTTCAAATATAGCTTTCCATTCTAGCCTTATCCTAGGCTTGTGCACTCTTGGATTCTTACACTTTGGGGTGTCAAATGTTTTAGGATTATCAAACTTCTTACACTTCTTGACAAGATGTCTCAAAGTTTCTAGGGTATGTCCAAGATCATCATGGAAAAAATAGGCCCTTAAGTGGCAAAAAAACTAGAAAAATCAGAGTTAGGCAACTTGACATAAAAAATTGAATAAGTTATCTATATTATTTCAAAAATATGTAACAATAGAATTTATAAAAAATTAACGTAGTTTCTAAACTACTAGGTTTGTTTAAAAAAGGAGAAAGCTATTTAGTGAAAATTTGAAATTTCAATGCAGTAGTACTTAAATTTTAGGATAAAAATAAGAAATAGGTGTATGTCTGACCACCCTAACCACAATAAAATGATAATATTTTTTTATAATATTTTAGATATAAGTATAGGACTCATGTCCCAATGTGATGCATTTTTTTTTGTAATTTTTTTCCAAGTAAATAATTAATTATGAATTTTTTATTACAACTTTTAAAAAATATAAAATTTTTGTATGTCTAACCACTTTAACTTGAGAAAAAATTCATGAAATTGAATTTTTATTTTTTTAATCCTATAGTATGTGAAGCATAGAATGTGATGCATGTTTTGGATTCAAAAAATGCAATGCGATTTGAAAGCTATAGATTTTTTTCGACCAGTCTATCAATCAGGACTTTAGTCATAATTTGAATAGAAAATGAATAATAATTACTTCTTAAATTCAAAGTAAAGCATAATTTATATTGGTGGAAAGTTGAGAATCTCCTTTAAAAACCCTTTTTGTTTCATCAATTTTGGGTTAAAGAAAAGTCATCAGCCACATACCCATCATATTGCCACGTTTTGGCCCATCGTGATCCTGCACATACCCTCTACTAGTATGGCTATTTTATCTTGATGATCCATGGATATTTTTAAAATCAAGGCTCAACTAATTGTGCATTATGACGACCATGACCAAATGAAGGATTACTATGACAATTGTTGACATAATGATAACATGGGCTTGAAAAATATGATAATGCAAATGGATGGAAATCCCTAGAATATACAATTTCCTTCTAACCATCCACACAAGAAGATATTTAAGCACTAGACAACATTCTTTCAATGGAACTACAATTATATTCGATATAACAGATCCAACAAATGGGAGTCTGTAAACTCAATATTATAGTCATTTCCCTTTGTCCGTGCTAATTCACTTAATAGGTAACCAAAATATTTTCCTAATACATTTAAATATGTTTTCCATACACAAATTTTTTGAAAATCAAAGGTGAAGAATACCTAGAAATGTTGTAGCTGCTACAAATTGTTCTAGAAATATTGTAGATCTGGAACTGTATTCAACTCCTCAATAGGCTCTTCTAACAAAGTTGCCACCTCTCTTCATAGAGGACTAAATTTCAAACAACAGGAAGTTCTTTCATAGTTAAATTTATTTCTGAGCTCCTTTCACTAGCAGAGCACCACAAATCATGAAATCTTTAGGTGCAATGCAAAAAATTCTTTCTTCAGGTTTGAAATCTTTCAATATTTGAACTAAATTCAAAATAAAAAATATGACTCTATGAAATGAATTTTAAGGCTAGATTCTTCAAGATTTGAATGAATCTTTGATAAGACAATTTTCCACCAAATTTCTGAGTGCATTCCCCAACAGAGTCACCATTTTGTTGGTGTTCCAAATTGAACAATTCAATGAATCCTATAGACTAACCACTTTCTAATGATCAAAATCAATGGTGGATTTGACCAACTAACAATATCTGGTCAAAGACTAAGATCTTCTGCACTTCTAGCTCTATAGGACCAAGGTGGGTCAACCTATACAATGCCTAAACACTTAATTCACTCATACACAAACATTTCTTTTTATAACAGATAATTCCCAATTCAAAAACACTAAGGAAATAATTGACAACCTCAAATCTGGCTACGTTCTTGGTAAATCAACACTCAATTAGTAATTGGGAGGTAGAACACTAAACCTCAACCAAACAACAAGGATTTAAAATGATTTTGAATTTAAACTTGTTTATGAGATGCATTAAGCTAAATGATAGATGAGTGCCTAATTTTGGACCATGGATTCAAATTCATAGAGAGAATTCATCAGCAAATAGACTTCAACCAGTGGATTTAAATTGCTAATGTATTACACCACCATATCCACTCCTGATGTCAATCAAATTCTTCTTATAAATCCAACCTACACACTTAAAATCACAATTATCTACTCAAAGTATTTTAACCATGAATAGAAAAAATAATCTCAAGAAATTTGAGATGACAAAAGCAAACATACTTGGAATTATTGAATTCATATGACTTAAACTATAAAAGTTTTGAGACAATTTGAAGACATTCATGATTTATCTGCACAAACTCACTGATATTTACTCATGAAAATAGAATTTATAGCTTACAAACTCAAATTATGACTTGAACTCAACATTTCTCTATCTGCCCAGCCGCACACTAGAATTCAAAACCCTTTACAAATGAGAATAGAAGAGAAGATATGGAAGAATAGAAGGCTCTAGAAGTTGATCCATTGAAGACATCTAGAAGCTCCATCCACCGTCAATTAGTAAAAATGAAAAGAATCTCTCCTCTCTCTTCCTTCAACAAAATTTTCCTCTCAATTTTCCTTTGCTTCAAGTTGTTCAACAATAGAACATTTTCCCATGTGGAGAATTTTACTGCATTTTACCCAGTAGTTGAAAAAATCTCTGTTGTGTAAAAATGCCTCTTGTGAAAACTCTTTTTCTACCCTTTTATTATGTTGGAGTTGCACATTATATTTTGCCTCTGGATATTAAAGTTTTATAAGTTTAATATCCAGTATTTGACTTTATTTTTATTTCCCATCACATAACACATTTCTCATTAAAATATTTCCTCATGCATTTTCACGTGCAAATGTATGAACTTTATTTTGGGTTAAAGATTTAACCCACACCATTATAACCATCATTAAAATATTTAACCATAATAGTTTTGAGTTCACTTTACAAAAGTGAAAACCCCTTTTTTTTAAATTTATTGGGAAAATGAAGATTTTACCTATGTTGCACAAAGTTAAAATATTTTCCCTTTTAAAACTCCACATCACGTTATCGGGCAAATATTAAAAATAAAATATTACCCACCATTTAAAACATAATCAATCACACCCATTAAATATTTTCCACTTTATAGGTTGTACTTTTTCCATTTAAAATTTAAATGGGGCCTCCTTTAATATTTCCATCGGGCATTTCAATCTTCATATTTGAAAGACTTTTTTTAAAATAGTCATGTCCACCTTGATCCTTCTGGTGATATTTAACTCCCTTAAACATGAGAAAAGTTTTTAGAAAACCATCAGGCCCACCATAGCCACGTGGCATGTTTTCACACATCACACAGGAAATAACAAGTGAGCATCTTGTTTCTGCGAGATGGCGAGCAAGGATGGAGACTCGGTTGCACTTGCATCTCCATTCATGGCTATCAATCTCTTTTCAGTATTTGCAGTTTACCCTAATTCTTCTTTGTTCATACTCTGCACTTCACTGGTGATGGCAGTGAGCAAATTTCCTAAAACAATCTCAATCATTTTCACTCTAAATACTAATACTAGTTCACATCCTAGCTACCGAGCCCTTTCAAGATGGACAACCATGCTCCATTGATGCCTTCTCTCTCTTGGAGATCCCTATAGTCTTCTCAACAAGTTTTGAGCCACACTCTGGATCTCTCCTTTCTCAAATATGATGGCAACATTGTTGATATACATCCTTATAATGTGTTGGGACTCTAAAAATCTGATGTTTTTACATATGTTTTCACTCATAAATTTCCATATTTGGTCCTACCATATGCATTTTTCACCTATTTTGCCATATTGTCCCATTGAATCCATTGGGTCATGCATATTTTATATTCTAGTTCATATCGGCATAGGTTCCCATTGTCTCCTCGACCCACTGCAATTTTCTGCTAATATCTTCTGTTTCAGGTGTTTTGGCGTGACGACATTTGGGTCTCTCCAACCTGCTTCTCTACTAGAAAATGTCTGTTTCCTATCAGCAAGATGTTTCTATTATTTCGACGACTGTGGTGGCTTCTATCGACATTGGTCTTGGTGGTCAGGCTAGCGTCTTGTAGAATTCTGGTTGTCTCACCAACTTCACATGTGGGTTTCTTTTTGGCATGGCTATGGGTTATCGGTATCATGTCTTGGCGAGCTTAGCATGTTATACCGATTGGCACATATGGAGGTGTTTCGGCTAAGCTAGGGGTTTTCGGCACAAGGTCTCAGCGAGTGACCTCCGGTCTTGCCGATGGAAAACATGTAGATCCCCGTCGGCATAGATGTTGCCTTGTCTTGGTGACGTGGGGATAATTGATGACCTTTGGTGAAGCATTAGATAATCTACAAGAGGTCCCCTTGAAAGTTGAAAGATATGGCGATATATGTGGGGCATAAGGACTCTATCGGTGAGAAATTTGTAGTGTCTTAGCGAAGACAAGTGAAAGATGGCTTTCGGTGGGAAATACATAATGTCACAGTGACACTCAAGGATGGATGAGAGTTTTTTGTATTGCTTGGTATGAATTTTTGTTTCGGTGTGAGGTCTTGGCAAGATGCCCGGGGTCTCGCCGAATGAGGTGCAAGGGTGACTTTATTGGCGTAAAAATTGGAGTGTCTCAGTGATATTCAGAGTGGATAAGGATTTTCAGTAAAGCAATGTGGAGTCTGCGAGAATTCTTCCCGATATCATAAAGCTATAGCTAAACACAAAGGGAACTGGGGGTGCTTCTTAGCTTCGGTGTGACCAACATAATGTTATAGCGACATATAGAAGGTGACAATCCATATCGATAAAACATAATGTGATCTACGAGACATCTCTTAGACTCGGATAAGTCACAACGAAAGTGAAATATAAGGGCGAAGTGATTCAAGAGTGAATTGCCTTCAGTATAGCTGCTACATTGTCTCACCGACTGTCTCACTCGTGAATAACAGAAATACAGTTCCTGTGGCCGACATGTGAATTCATATAATTGTTGTAGGCCGACATATTTTGGGCCTAAATTTTGTGTTGGGCCAACATGAGTTCTCAATTTGATATTTTCTTCAAATGCTCGTGTATAAATAAGCATTCTTGCAATTGTAATGATAGAGCTATTAGTTATTTCGATATAGTAGGCATTTTTTGATGGATACAGTAATATAGATTCATCAGATTAGAGACTAAGTTGTGATGAGGGCGCAGCCCGAGACTTAGAAAATAACCCACAAACAAGAGAATAATTTTATTATTCAGAAAATGGAGCTTCTTACATGCAGAGGATCTCAAATCCCAAAGTTCTACAATACATGCAAGTTATAGAAAGCTACAGAATCACCCTTTCGAAATATGCGAGCTTGTCCCCAAAAAGTTACCCAAATATTAGAAACCCGCCCATAAATAGAGCTCCTCTCTAGTTTGGAGCCAAAACAACATTCAAATTTGAGTTTAGGTGGTTTGGCGCCAAAAAATTACAACTTGAAGCTCAAATTTCAAAAGAACATTTGCAATTGTGTCTTCTAGAAAGTGCGCCAACTTACCTGGGCCATAACTTTTGATCCGGGACTCTGATTCGCGAACCGTTTGAACCATTGGAAAGGTCTAGAAGTCAGTAACATGCTCAAAATTTGCTACGCTAATTTTGGAAAGTTTCGGGGCCGTTATGGGAACTCTAAATGCCTCAAATCTAACTTGAAAGATTTTTAGGTGCAAATCTAGGAAACTAAAACTGCAATATCTTTCAACCAAGGAATAGAAAATAAAAACCATAAATTGGGAATTTTATTATGACGAAAAGGGTATCCAAAAATCTAAAAACATCTAAAAATTGAGAAACTTGAAATTTAACTATTTTTGGGTGATGCAAGATTGCCCTTACACCACTGGATGCTCCTACACCAGACACCCAGGGTAATTTGAGAAGTGACCCCATCACATCTCAGATGGTGGAGGAAAACCCAAACGGTCGACCTCTACCTTAAGCAACCAAGATGAATCTTCAACAGGCCTTCTTTTCCATTTCACCAGATATTCTTCATACTGCCTGTTCCTGATACTCCTTTCCACACGACTATCCAGGATTTCTTCAATCTCTTCCTTTTCTAAAGTAGGTGTTGGAATCCCACACTATTCCATCATTGGTACTTCCTCTATGCCACCTTCATAATACTCTGTCAAATCTAAAAAGTTGAACACAGGGGAAATGTTGAATCCATCCAGCAACTTTACCTCATTTGCATTCCCTGAATCATGCCTCTTCAAAATTTTACTGGGACCGAACTTCTTCATCTTCAATTTTTTATATGTTCCCACTAGAAACCTTTCTTTCCTCAAGTGGACCATCATTTCATCACCAATCTGAAACTCCTTATACCTCCTCTTCTGATCTGCCTTAGCCTTATACTGCATATTCATCTTGTTAATATGTTCTCTTACCTTCTCATGTATATCCTTGATGTGTTCTGC
Organism: Sequoia sempervirens; assembly: GCA_007258455.2. Lineage (NCBI taxonomy): Eukaryota > Viridiplantae > Streptophyta > Pinopsida > Cupressales > Cupressaceae > Sequoia > Sequoia sempervirens. The sequence continues at coordinate 163,670,567 of VDFB02000007.1, read as the reverse complement.
AAAATCTTCGGCTTTAGCACTTATTTTCTTCTCTTGGTCCATCTTCCTCAATTCTAGAGTTGTTCTGGGGATACCTCCATACACAATCTGGAATGGTGATCTACCAAGCTTCAAGGACAAAATTGTTGTAATAAAATTCTACCTCGGGTAAGATCAAGTCCCATCCCTTTGGCTGCGTCCCACCAAACATCTTAGTAGGTTACCCAAACTCTCATGTTAACAACCTTTGTCTCCCATCTCAAGCTTGTGGATGGTACATAACTGAACTTCAACTTTGTCTTTAGCTTCTTCCACAATGTCGTCCAAAAGTACCCCACAAATTTGGTGTCACAATCTGAAACAATACTCTTTGGCAGACCATGTAGCCTCACCACCTCTTTGAAGAACAAGTCAGCAATGTGGACTGCATCATGGGTCTTCCGACATGGAATGAAATGTGCCATCTTCGAAAACCTATCAACCACCACAAAGACCGAATCATTCCCTCGTTGTGTCCTTGGCAAACCAAGAACAAAGTCCATACTTATATCCTCC
>VDFB02000007.1:163548898-163669933 GCA_007258455.2 Sequoia sempervirens | reverse complement strand
TTTATTATGATGAAAAGGGTATCCAAAAGTGTAAAAACATCTAAAAACTGAGAAACTTGAAATTTAACTATTTTTGGGTGATGCAAGATTGCCCTTACACGACTGGATGCTCCTGTATCAAGTTGCATGTTTTCAAAGTGGAGGTATTTATGAAAGTCAATTAATGTTGCTACACATTTTTGGTCTCAATTATCTATTGAATTTGATGAAAGTATGGCTAAGATATCTCCAAGATGGGCTCTTTCTTGTTGTTTAAATTGATATGACAAGTTTATATTCTATTTATCAGTTTAAATTTGATGTACATGTGTGATTGATTGATTGGTTCTTTCAAGTAAAGACTAAATCCTTTTAGCTAATCATAGTAATCAGATAGATTCAATTGGATTATTCAAGTAGAGCTTAGTAGTCACAGTTTTGCATGTTTATACAAGTTGTAAACAAAATATATGCCAGATAGTTTGAGTTTTCTCCAGAATGTGTTTCTCATTTGATTTCATTTGACTCTTCATACCTAATAAGGCACTGGCCTCTGCATTTTATCATTCATTGAATTCATTCATTCTCTTTACATCTTTCAAAATTGAGCATTTTTATAATGTAGACCAGAGTATTGTTACCGTTTTCAAGTTGAATTATAATTGTTCACTCCCATCTGCCTTTGCGAACAAGTTATTATAAGAATATTGATTACAAGTCAAGTATGCATTATTCAGAGAGGTACACCCACCCAGGTTTTGCAGCACCTAAAGAGTAGAAGGTTGAATTCTTCCAACCTTGTCTGTTACCCTGAAGCGTATCAAGAGATTGGTAGCCTCTTGAGGTATCTTGCCTACGTTTTTGAGAGCTAACAAATTGGTGACTCCGTTGGGGAATACATTTAGAATCAAAGCCTTAATCATAGAGTCGGGAACTTTGTACAGATTCCACTAGGAATAAGAAGCATTAAGTATTTTCTCATTTTTTGAAAAAAGTGAGTGGTGACTCTGACATAAATTTTGCAGGTGTTCATCATGAATGGAAGAAGATCTCAGTATAGAGGAGGTCATACTAGAGCTCCTACTGGCAGCAATAAGTGGACACATAAAGATGACAGAGCTGATAAAGGAAAGAGGATCAATGAGGACATGTGCATAATAGATAAAGGCAAAGCACCAAGAGCACATTGTGAAACATATAATTGCTATGATACATGGAGAGATGATTCAAGTGCAGAGCCTTGTACCCCAGAAGATCAAAGAAATCCTTTCCCTTCTCTTGATCCTTAGAAACAGGCTGTGTTTGAAGCTAGAAAGAGGTAGGAATATGATCTATAAATGCAAGGTGATCAGAATGAACCTATTGATCATGCATCTCCTCAAGAAGATTACGAGTCTTTGAGTTTTGAAGAAATCAAGGCGCTATTTGAATCCCAAGAAAAGGAAAGAAAAGAACAAGAAAAGGCTCGGATGATACAAGCAATAAAAGAATCCAAATTGCAGAAAGCACAAGTTACAGATCAGATAGTTGATTGATCCCCAAAGTATGTACCACCTCATAAGCAGGGTAGTCATGGTGCAGGGCCATCTAATCAATCGAATGCTCAGAACCATCAGACTGGGAATCACTACAGGTAACCAAGTCAACTGCCTCATATTCCCACATAGCATACAAATGTGCATCCGCCTCCTGGTTAGCATCACACCCCTCAACATAATGCATAATACAATAATCCTATGTATTAGTATCAATATCCACCTATCCATCCTCCTCACCAATACGCAACAATGATTAGACAGTCTGATTTGGCAGGTTTTAATCTATGCCCTTACCCTATGGATATCAGCTGGAGAGGTATGATTCCCAAGTCTGTAGGGAGCAATGCAGTCACTGCTAAAGAACATCTAAGGAATTTCAACATGTCCATTCAAGACATAGGTCTGCCACATGAAGATTTGCACATGAGGTTGTTTATGATGTCACTTATTGAAGACGCTAGGGAATGGTTTAATAGCTTGCCAACATATTCAATTAATTCTCTCAAAGCATTTCAAGAAAAATTATTAGAGCAATATGGCAATCAAAATGCTCCAGATGCAGCTCTTCATGAATTAATGAGAATTCAGAAAAATTAGAATGATTCAATTTATTATTTCAACCGAAAATTCAACAAGTTGCATACTAAAGTACCTCATGGATCAAGGTTTCCAGATTCTGTTGCACTGAGTGTTTATTTAAATGCATTTGATCCTAAGATAGGGTATGAACTAAGAAGTAAATCCCCAAGAGATCTAGTTGAAGCACAAAAGATCACTTTGACAATTGAAAATAACAGGAGGGTTGCTAGTATAACTAATAAATGGGACAACTCAAGGCCTCCTCAACAAAACAATAGTTACCAGTACAGACAAGAGAATACATACAGAAATGAGAACATGAATGAAAGACCAAGGTTGCATGATATGCCTTACAATATAGACTGGAAATATGGGAAACTTGTGATAGTCAAGCCAAGAAATAAAGAGACTCCTGATCCATTGAACAAAAAGGGAACTTACAGGGTGAGTAATAATTATTTCTGTGAAGTTTGTAATCAGCCACATTCTCTAGACTACTGTGTTGTAGCTCAAAAGATGCAAGAAGAGGGAATGTTAATAGAGGATAATGGAGATGATCACAAAATTTACTTGACTTCAAATACTTTTTACCATGCTGAGGAAGGATATTCATCTTTAGAGGATGATGGCTATGAGTATGGCATTTCTAGTCAGAAGTATAATGTCCATATGGCTGAACAACAGATCTTTTGCGATTCTGATGAAGACTACACAAAGCCACATCTTGTTGAATCACCTGTTCAGTGCAATGTAAGGAGACTCACAAAAGATGAAATGGAGAAAATAACTGTTGCAACAGTTGAGGATGCAAGGAGTAAATATTGGTTGAGAAACATAAAAGTGAATGAGCTAGATGGAGTTCTTGGGGGAATTTTTATAAAAGATCAAAAGACAACACAGGAAATTGCAAAAAGGCCAGGAAACAAGTAACATGAAAAAATTGAATAGAAAATAGGCCAAAAGGAGGAAGTAAAAGTATTAAATAAAGAAATATAGAGCTTGACCAGTCCAGTAAAAAAGAAAAAGAAGAAAATAAAAGAGAAGCGCCAGAATTAAAGAAGATTGTCAAGGTGGAGGGCTCCTCTTTTGATTTCACACAGGTGTTATCCCAGGTAAAAATATCTATTCCACTACTTGAGATGATGAAAATTAAAGAATATAGGGATACTATTGTTCAATTGATAACGAATGGAGAACATGTGAATGATGAGAATAAAATAACTGTTAAAGTAGTCAATAGGCAAGAGAAAATAAATAATTCTGAAGTCTGCTTGAGTGATATATTATCGACTCCTCCTCAAGTTGATCCCTTCTTTACTACATTTCTTATTAATAATAAATTGATGAGGAATTGCATGATAGATTCTAGTGCTACTATAAATATTATGTCAGTAGGAGTAATGAAACAACTTGGCATGTGGGTTGATAAATGTGAGGGGAAGTGCTATGCAATGGATAATAGACTTGTACCTATGGTAGGCATTATGAGAGGTGTTGAAGTCAAATTAGCTACTTATCCACAGGTGGCTTATAATATAGATATAATAGTGATTGATACTCCTCCTTAGTTTGGGATGCTTCTGTCAAGGCAATGGACAACAACTATTGGTGAAAATGTTCAGTTTGATTTATCTTATGCTACTATTCCAGTGAATGGACAGGATGTCAAATTATATAGAGAACCAAGAATGCATCAGCTTGTTGACTATGTATCACAAGATCAGATTAATTATTTATATGATGTTGATCTTGGAAGTTTTAAGGTTGAACCAACTTAGCCAGAGTTAACCAATAGTGATCCAATTGAAAAGCATGTGGCACAAGGCTGCCATGAAGTATGGAAGATGTATTTTGATGGAGCATGCAGCCAAGAAGGTAATGGCACTGGGATTGTATTTGTTTCTCCTGAAGGTACTACTTTTAAATATTCATTCCTGTTAGCATTTGAATGTACAAATAATGTGGCAGAGTATGAAGCTTTATTGATAGGTTTGAACATGGCTGTGAAACACAAGATTAAGTTGTTAACTATTTTTAGTGATTCTGAGTTGGTTGTTTCACAAATTAAATCCAAATATGCAGCAAAGCACAAAAGATTAAAACAATATAGGAATGTTGTATGGGATACAATTGAATTGTTTGATGCCTTCTCAATTGAGTGGATCGACAGGTCAAAGAATATAATGGTTGATTTCTTAGCAAATGTGGTGCTCAAAAGAGATGATATTACATTGGCTGGGGTATCATAGATTGAGTTTAAAACAAAGCCTGTTGTTCCCGATAGTATTTATAACTGGAAATTTTTTAATTATGATACTGACCTTTTGAAATTCCTCAATTGTATAGATCAGTATGAGACACAGAAAATTGTTTTTAATGTTTTTGTTGAAGAAGTGGATGGGAAGCAAACTGTGTTTGGTAAAGAGATATTGCAGCTCAAAACAAATAAATTACCCAAGGGTCTGGTGGCATTGGAGAGGTTGTATGATGGAAATGATAGATCTCTAATGAAACAAATGCTAGTCAGAAGAGAAGATATTGAAGAATTCAACTTGGGGACTGCGATAGCACCAAGAAAGGTATACATTGGAAAGAAGATCAGCCCTACAATTAGAAGAATATTGATTGAGTTGTTGAGAAAATACAAGCATGTGTTTGCTTGGTCTTATGAAGATCTGAAAGCATACAGGGAAGATTTATTTCAGTATGAAATACCACTGAAGCCAAATGCCAAGCCTTTCAGACAAAAGCAAAGACCTAAAAATCCAACACTAGAGCCTAAAATGCAAGAGGAATTGATAAAGCTTAGGGATGGAGGAATTATCAAACCAATTAGACATTCAATGTGGGTTTCAAATCTAGTTCATGTGAGAAAGAAGAATGGTGATATCAGATTATGTGTGGACTTCAGGAATTTAAATATGGCATCTCTCAAAGATAATTATCCTTTACCCAATATGGAGGCCATATTACATAAGGTGATAGGGTGTGAGCTATTGTCCATGATGGATGGTTTCTCTGGGTATAATTAGGTTAAAGTTAAGGAATCTGATCAATACAAGACAACATTTACAACTCCTTGGGGAACATATGTATACATAAGAATTCCATTTGGTCTCACAAATGTTGGAGCGACTTTCCAAAGAGCTATGGATGTAGTATTTGCAGATTTGATTAACGCTATCATGGTGGTGTACCAAGATGACTTGACTACTTATTCAAAGAAGGATGAAGATCATGTGCAACATCTGGAAAAGGTATTTATTAAAGCTTTTGAATATGGTATTAGTTTAAATCCAAAGAAATATCATTTTGCAGTCACAGAGGGTAAGCTCTTGGGACATATTACAGTCATAGGCCAAACATGTTTTGAAGGAAATGCATGAAGGAGTTTGTGGAGGTTATTATTCAGCAAAGACAATTGCACAAAAGATTCTCAGGGTAGGGTATTTTTGGCCAAAGGTTTTTAATGACTCCTTTACACATGTGAGAAAATGTGAGGCTTGCCAAAAGTTTTTTGGAAAATTGAAATATCAAGGCACTTTGCCACTTCGACCTTTGTAGGCTGATGCCCCTTTTCATCAATGGGGAATTGATTTCATTGGAGAGATACAAGAGAAGTCAAGTGGAGGACATAGATGGATACTAGTTTCCACTGATTATTTTAAAAAGTGGGTGGAGGCAATCCCAACCAAGCAGGTACAAGTAAAGTTGTAATAAATTTCTTGATGGACAACATTATCACCAGATTTGGTACACCATTGAGGATAATCACAGACAATGGGATGTTCTTCATGTCAGATGAATTCAAAAGCTTTTGTAATAGGTATGACATTACTATTTCTTATGCATCTCCTTATCATCCACAAGCCAATGGTCAGGCAGAGTCTAGCAATAAGAGTCTTTTGAAGATTATAAAGAGGATGTTGGGACGTAATAAGAAGGCTTGGGATTCAAAGTTAAAGCTGGCTGTGTGGGCTGATAGGGTCACTGTGAAAAGGGAAATTGGAAAATCTCCATTTAAATTAGTATATGGAGCACAGGCTAGGTTGCCTCTGCAGAATTTGTTACCAGTCTACAAGTTTTCTCTTGCAAGAAGATTTGGAATTTCTTGAACCCGTGGAAGACAGGATGGAGCAACTTGCTAAACTTGATGAAGTAAGGAGGGAAGCCCAAAGTCAAAACGTGAAGCTACAGGCACAGATGAAGTATCTATTTGACAAGAAGGAAAATAATAGAAAATTTGAAGAAAATGATTTGGTGTTGATGTGGAATGTAAGGTGTCAAGAGAAAGGCAAGCATGGTAAATTAGAAGCTCTTTGGCTGGGACCTTTTGTTGTTGTTGGAAAGAAGGGTGAAGACTCATTTTTCTACAGAACATGGCTGGTGAAGATCAGGAATTTCCTGTACATGGGAAATTCTTGAAGTTTTTCTTCTCTTGAGAAGCGCAGAGGATTAAGGGTTGGTAGTGCATGGACAACTCTTGCTTGTCATCTTAAAAATTATTTTTCCATGCATAGTAGTTTTAGGTTTTCATCCACCTCCATTCCACTCTCATTTTCCATTCACCCCCATCTTGCATTCACTTTGCATTCACTCCAACTTCACATTCACTTCCATTACCATTCATTCCATTGCTGCTAACTGGTTTATCATTTTGTGTCTGGTCTACTCACCCAGGATTCTAGATCCTTGCAATGATCTGACTATCATTCATCACCAGACAAAGCCACTAATGGGACTATAAAAATTTGATGTTTTTACATATGTTTTCACTCATAAATTTCTAGATTTGGTCCTACTGTATGCATTTTTCACCAATTTTTTCCATATTGTCCCATTCAATCCATTGGGTCATGCATATTTTATATTCTGGTTAATATCGGCATAGGTCTCCCATTGTCTCCTCAACCCACTGCACTTTTCTGCTAATATCTTTTGTTTCAGGTGTTTTAGTGTGATGACATTTGGGTCTCTCTAACCTGCTTCTCTACTAGCAAACATCTTTTGCCTATTGGCAAGACGTTTATGTTGTTTCAGCGACCATGGTGGCTTCTATTGACATTGGTCTTGGCGGTCAAGCTAGCGTCTTGTCAAATTTTGGTTGTCTCACTAACTTCACATGTGGGTTTATTTTCAGCATGGCTATGGGTTATCGGTATCATGTCTTGGTGAGCTTAGCATGTTATACCAACTAGCTCATATATAGGTTTTTCAGCCAAGCTAGGGGTTTTTGGCATGAGGTCTCAGCGAGTGACCTCCAATCTTGCCGATGGAAAACATGTAGATCCCCGTCGGCATAGGTGTTGCCTTGTCTCGGTGACACGAGAATAATTAATGACCTTCGATGAAGCATTGGATAATCTACAAGAGGTCCCCCCGAAAGTTGAAAGATATGGTGATATACGTGGGGCATAAGGACTCTATCGGTGAGAAATTTATAGTGTCTTGGCGAACAGGCTTGAGCTCGGATCCTTTGGTGTAACAAGGGGATTTCTATGTAACGTCTCCTTGAGTTTGATATGTCTCGGCGAAGACAAGTGAAAGATGGATTTCGATGGGAAATACATAATGTCACAGCGACACTCAAGGATGGATGACAGTTTTTTGTATTGCTTGGTATGACTTTTTGTTTCGGTGTGAGGTCTTGGCGAGGAGCTCGGGGTCTCACCGAATGAGGTGTAAGGGTGATTTTATAGGCATAAAAATTGGAGTGTCTTGGCGACATTTAGAGTGGATAAGGATTTTTGGTAAAGCAATGTGGAGTCTGCGAGAAGTCTTCCTGATATCATAAAGCTACAGTGATACACAAAGGGAACTGGGGGTGCTTCTTGGCTTCGGTGTGACCAACAGAATGTTATAGTGACATATAGAAGGAGACAATGCATATCGATAAAACATAATGTGATCTACGGGACATCTCTTTGACTTGGATAAGTCATAGCGAAAGCGAAATACAAGGGCGGAGTGATTAACAAGTGAATTGCCTTTAGCATAGCTGTTGCATTGTCTCGCTGACTGTCTCACTGGTGAATAACAGAAATACAGTTCCTATGGCCGACATGTGAATTCATATAATCATTGCAGGCTGACATATTTTGGGCCCAAATTTTGTGCTGGGCCGACATGAGTTCTCAATTTGATCTTTTCTTCAAATGCTCGTGTATAAATAAGCATTTTTGCAATTTTAATGAGAGGGCTATTAGTTATTTCGATACAGTAGGCATTTTCTGATGGATATAGTAATATAGATTCATCAGATTAGAGACTAATTTGCATGTTTTCAAAATGGAGGTATTTATGAAAGTCAATTAATGTTGCTGCACATTTTTGGTCTCAATTATCTGTTGAATTTGATGAAAGTGTGGCTAAGCTGTCTCCAAGATGGACTATTTCTGGTTGTTTAAATTGATATGACAAGTTTATATTTGATTTATCAGTGCACATTTGATGTACTTTTGTGATTGATTGATTGGCTCTTTTAAGTAAAGACTAAATCCTTTTAGCTAATCACAGTAATCAGATAGATTCAATTGGATTATTCAAGTAGAGCTTAGTAGTCACAGTTTTGCATGTTTATACAAGTTGTAAACAGAATATATGCCAGATAATTTGAGTTTTCTCTAGAATGTGTTGCTCATTTGATTTCATTTGACTCCACATACCCAATAAGGCACTGGTCTCTACATTTTATCATTCATTGAATTCATTCATTCTCTTTACATCTTTCAAAATTGAGCATTTTAGAATGTAGACCAAAGTATTGTTACCGTTTTCAAGTTGAATTATAATTGTTCACTCCCATCTGCCTTTGTGAAAAAGTTGTTATAAGAAGATTGATTACAAGTCAAGTCTGTGTTATTCAGAGAGGTACACCCACCTAGGTTTTGCAGCACCTAAAGAGTAGAAGGTTGAATTCTTCCAACGTTGTCTGTTACCCTGAAGCGTATCAAGAGATTGGCAGCCTCTTGAGGTATCTTGCCTGCGTTTTTGAGAGCTAACATAATGAAGGAACATAAATAGTGATAGCTTGTATAATAATTTTTCCACTTAAGAAACATGTAGCTGCTCAAACAACATAGCAATGTCAAATAACATTGTGACCTGTTTAACTACACCTAAGCAAAACATTGTCGCCTTCCATCATGGTTCAATGGTATGGTTTCCAGAGCTCATACCCATGGAATCATATCCATTACAAGCGCATCTCCCAAGTTTTTTGACTGGCGTCCTCTCTACAGTTGGCACAAATAAATTGCATTTTCTTAAAAAAGATTGTAGCCATTCAACAAATGATGCGCCATCAAATGTATATCATGCAACTATAGCATTCCATTAAACCACACTTATTTATGGAAAAATTCTTTAAACAAATTCATACACCTTATGAGTGTTGGCACCTCCTCTATTTTCTTTGATGAAAACTACAAACACATCAAATACCAGTCCTCCATTCAAGATTGTGTTGTACTCTTGTTTTACATCTTTTTATTGCAAAAAATGATCTAGATCATCATTTTGTTTGGTTAATTTTTATTTTCCCTCCATATTGGAGTGTGGCTGCTTTATTTGCAACACATTTGTTTGGAGATTTCTAAATGTGTTTTCAACAGTTCATTTTGTCTATTACCTAGGCATGGTGGTTGTCTATGAGATTACATTTATTGAAGCACCCTGTGCCATAATTTCTTTCTAAAGCCTTTTCAATAAATCCATTTTGTATATATCCGGCAGCCATGGTACTCCCTCTAACCACATTTGCTTGGAATTTTTTTTATTTTTCAACGCATCCAGTTTGTCAATGTGTAGCAAGTGTGGTGTCCTAGTTGTTGATTGCATTTTTTTGCAAGTTTTGAAAAAAATTCAACAAATCAATCTTTGTGTGATGCGTTGTGATTCCTCTATCATCATATACTCCCAAATCCCATATGAATTGACCCCCCTTTAAGCTTGGTGTTGTGGTATCTTCCTTGAAAATATCTAAGGTCTTTCCAAATAATACACTGTGAAGTGTGCTCTCCTTCAACAAATTTTGTTTCATTGGTACTAAACTCCAAATTATCTCCTTTCATATGGTGTTCTAACCTCATCATGGCTTTTGATTTTAATAGCTGCTTCTTGCATTGGTGTTGTAATTTTGTTTGCAGCATCAAATAAACCCTTTCAGCCAACATACTAATTGCTTGCAACTACCTAAAGTCCTTTCAAAAAATCAGCTTTGTGTAAATGTGTACTGTATACTTTCATATTTCTACATATACATTTAGCTTCCTTCCACGTTATGTATATTTTGAGAGTTTCTTTTACTTCATACTAGTCACTTCTTCACATGGCGCATTGGTTGTCTTCAATTTTTGCATTTGGAAAAGCAACCTATCCATCCAAATTTGTTCCATGTGATGTATTGGTTATAATATCACACTTGATATTGAAGGAGAAAGAGTAGAGCCTCTCTCTCAAGTAGTTCATCTCATAATAGTGGCTTTTCTCCATAGTGCCTCAACTCATTGCCTTCATTGGAATTTTAAACTTCATTGAAGACAAGCTTCTTATGTGTTTTCAAATAAATTTGTATTACATGAATTCCATATCAATTTTAACCTTATGTTTCCACTTAACCATGAAGGAGAATCTCCAAAATAATCCCAATTTGCAAGCAAGTTGTTAGCATAAAAATTCTTTGCATCTGATTTATTTAGTGCAGCCTTGACTATATCCTTTGCTTTGAGTAATCACTAATTTCAGTTGTATGATGCCAAGTATACTCAAATAATTTTATACATTTATTATCCACCTTAAAGGAATCCCAATTAATCCTAAGAACCTCATAATTGTGTGATGCATGATGGGTCCTCATGTGGGCCCGGTCTAAAAAAAAATTGTTTTCAAACATATTTTACCTTGAATTGATCAAACACAGCCTCTAAATGCTTCAGAAGTGAGAACATCAATTGGGTTATCATCAAGATTTGTCTTTTGGCTCATTTGAAGAATAAGCAAAACTGGCCAGGTGGGCTCTAGAATAGCCCTTGAAAACGAGTCAAACGACCTCCTGGAGCAATGAAAACTTACAAGCATGCAAAAATTTGACCTAGGAAAGGAGTGCAATAAATGGCTCAAAAAAAGAGATCTCGAGGTGAAATTTATTCACTGTCAAAGTTGATCAATTGAACTTTTTGCAACAACAGCTTGTTCAAAATCAATTAAAATTGACCAAAACACCTGAGTGAAAAAATATCAAATCAACTCCTGGCAAGCTGCCACTAGACATAGTAGTTCATTTTGGTATATTGAGCAGGTTTCCAAGAGGAATATTATTGAATCATCATTCATCAAAAGGTATTCAAGGTCAAATTTGACCTCTCTGAAAGGTTTCTAAAAATGTAGGTGCAAAACTGAATAAATTGCATTTGGTTTTGATCTATTAAAAATAGAAAATCATATCATGGAGCTTTGAAACCTGACATGGGAGTACATTTATGTATGGAGAATGGAGAGAAACCATTGGTTTTGCATGACCATCTTCCAATTGCAAAATATTCACTCAAACAAGAGGCTATTTTGTAAAACTGAAAGTTTGCAAACAACATAAAAGTGCCAAAACCCTCCAGCTTCACTTTTCGAAACCCTGACAAAACTTATTGTGGGAAGCTGGAAATTGACATGCTTGTTCACATATGTTACATGAGTGGGCTTGTAAATGGGTTTTGCATGAAAATCAACAGAGACCAAATCATGACCCTCTAAAGTAGGTCATTCAGGTAGGTTTCTCAAGTGCACTTTTGAGAGTGCAGAGGCAATATTTTTGAAATGGGCACTTCAAATTTGCAAAATTTGATAGTCCCAACATAATGCAAAACCACTTGTACTTTACCTATCATTCACACAACCAACCCAATCTGCATTTGTGTAAGAATTCAATGTAAAATTAGTATCTTAGGATACCACAAGCCATAATCTAGAGTGTCCTTCAAATATTTGAATATCCTCTTCACTACTCCAACATGTGTCTCTTTAGGATCTTCTTGAAATCAAGCCACAAGACAAACTAAATGCATGATATTTGGTCTAGTAGCGGTTATATATATATCAGTCCACCAATCATAGATCTATACTTGCTCTGATCAATCTTAGGGGATTCATCATCCTTACTCAGTTTGCAACCAATAACCATAAGAGTACATATTGGTTTGGAGTCTTCAATTCCAAACTTCTTCAACATTTCTTTAACATACTTTGATTGTGAAATGAATATGCCTTTATTAGTTTGATTGACTTGTAGCCCAAGGAAGAAATTCATCTCCCCAAACAATATCGTCTCAAACTCTTTATGCATCTCTTTTGCAAACTTTCTACCCATAGCTTCATTGGCTTCAAAATTTATGTCATCAACATACACAACCACTATCAAGATTTGATCTTTTTCAACTTTGAAGTAAAGATTACTATCTTTGGAGTCATTATTGAATCCTTATTGTATGAAATATCTATCCAAACTTGTATACCAAGCTCTAGGAGCTTGCTTCAACCCATACAATTAAAACATCCCAATGATCCATTCAAGAAAGATAACTTTACATCCATTTGATAAAATTTAAAGTCCTTATGTGTTGCAAATTCCAAGAACATCCTAAATTCTTCAATTGTGAACATTGGAAAAAATGTCTCCTCAAAGTCTATTCCTTCATCTTGTCCATATCCCTTAGACATAAATCTTGCCTTGTTTCTTACTACTTATCAATTCTTAGTCAACTTGTTTCTAAATACCCACTTAGTACTAATTATATTCATGTTTTCAGGTCTGGGGACTAGTTCCCAAGTTTTATTCTTCTCAATTTACATAAGTGCTTCTTCCATTTCTTTCATCTAGTGTTCATCTTTACATGCCTCAATCACTATTTTTGGTTTGAATTTATAAATTACAAACACATATTAACCTCTAATTGAGCTTATCTTCTTCTTGTCAACACACCTTTACTTTTGTCTCCAATGATCTATTCTTCGAAATTATTTCTCTATACATGCTTAGGGATCTTAAGGGTCTTTTTCAAAGCTTTTTCCTCTTCATTCTATACTTCTTTTTCTTTTTCTTTAGCTTTTTCTTCTTCTCCTCCTCCACAAGTAGGTTCATCTGACTCATATCCATCTATTACCACTGAATTAATAAGATCTTTATCAACCTTGACACTTGCACTTTCAACAATCCTTCTTAGCCTTTTGTTGTAAGATTTGTAAGATTTTCTTTTAGTAGAATATCCAAGGAAGATACCTTCATTAGACCTTGCATCAAACTTTCCTAATTTTTCATCATCTCTTATGATATAGCATTTGCTTCCAAATAGTATAAAGGACTTGATAGTACCTAGATCCTTCCATACCACAACTCATCGGAAGTCTTTGTGTTGTTAGCTCTTTCTTGAACTCTGTGAAGTATGTAAATAATAGTATGAATTGATTCACTCCAACAAACTTCCAATAGGTTAGCTTCTTTCATCATAGTCCTTGCAACTTCTTAAATAGTCATGTTTTTCCTTTCAAATAATCCATTTTGTTGAGTCTTGCTAACCTAAATACTTCTAACTCTTGTAGGACCAAAAAGGTTTCTATACTAATTCCAACAATGTGATAAAATATTGTTATTTTCCCTTATTGAAACTACTACTAGTTTTTTTTCCAAATTGACAATATCTACAAACAACATTGATAGGATTTGTAATCCTCGATAGATCTCTCACTATTTGAATTGAATAAATTCTAACCAGGTTATCAAAATTGATGTGACACATTCTCCTATGCAATAACCAACTATCATTAATCTGAGTCAAAAAATAGTGACCATCAACAACCTTGAGCTTATAGATATTTCCATCTATCCTCTTTCTAGTAGTAATCATAGTTTTGGATCCTTTTTTGATATCACATCCATCATCCTAAAAAATAATTTTGTATCTTTTGTTACACATTTATTCAAAAAATAAGATGTTATTCCTTAAACCATTAACATAGTAATGATCTTTAGTATTATGCTTTCCATCAAAATTGATTGAACTGATTCTACAATTCTTAACACCTGAATCATCTACAAAACTAACAAGTTCTCCATTATATTTTTCAAGTTTAATAAACGTGTGCTTGTCTCTAGTCATGTGATTAGAGAAACCACTATCAATAACCCAATAGTTCTTATATTTTCTAACATGAAAGGAAGATACCAAAGTACCTCCAATTTTATCCTTTTTCTCTTAAACACTTTCCTTCACACAACTTTTAGAGTTAGCAAAACTAGATTCATCTTTTAAAGCCAAGAACAAAAATTCATTATCATCAACATCTCCATAATCAAATTATTCATTAGAAATACTAGCATCTTCTCTAACATAATAGCTTTTTGTGATCATTTTTCCTTTGTTTTCCTTGTTCTTATTCTTCACAACTCTATTTGGACATCTCGAAGCATAATGACCTATATTTCCACAACTAAAACATTTGAAAGGTAATTTACCTTTGTACCTACCAATGCCCTTTTTCCTTCTTCTTACAAAGTTAGCTTTCACATCATCAAGATCATTTCCATCTAAATCTTCAACTTTTTCTAATTTTCTAGTCCTGAAAGCCTTCTCCACACTTGCACCATTTTTTTAGACTGATTTTTCTCATTTCAAATGAAGTTAGTGTGCCAAACAACTAATATCTAGTGCAGGTATTAAAATTTTCAACTTCCTCAATAGGAGAAACCTTTTTAATATGAGAATTAGTAAGAGTTCTAAGAATTTTCTTTACCACTTTAGGTTCTTTTCCTTGTGCACCAAGACCTCTGATAGCACTTACCAATTCATCAACCCTCTACATGTAACATGAAATTGTTTCATCTTCAATCATTCACAAATTATTAAATTGTGTCTTCAAATTCTGTAGCTAAAGTGTCTTCAAATTCTATAGCTTAATTTGTTTAACCTTATCATCTCCTTCATAAATACTTTCTAGCTTATGTCAAACTTCTTTAATAGTTTTCAGATCCATATCTTTCACTAATTTAGTATTTTCAAGACTACTCAAAAGAAAAACCCTTTCCTTACCATTTGTTTCATAGATCTTAATTTCATCACTTGTGCTTGGTCCATTTGCAGGTATGTTATATACAGTCTTCATTACCTTGGAAACTTCAAATCCAAGATACACCAGATGGACTTCCATATTCATTTTCTAGAATGCATAGTTTGTTCCATCAAACATAGGGATCCCTTTCTTGTTCTCCATCCTAGATCTACATCAAGTGGTTAATCTTTTCTCCAAAGAACCTTTCTCTAGTACAAATTGTTGAATGAACAAGACAAGTGAGAGGGAGGTGAATCTTTTGTATCAAATTAAAAATTTAAAACCCTCAACTGTAATGAAATCCACATGCATTCATTAAAACCTTAATCTGTTATAATGTTTAACCATGAAAATTGTAAGATAATAAAAAACTAAAAATAACAACACCATACACAAGAGAATACCATATTTATGTGAAAACCCTAGAAGTGAAAAACCACATTGAGGATTAGCTCACAGTATAAGTAATTGCAAAACTGCTACAAGGAGGCTCACTACTAGAATAGGACACACTATCTAGAAAGTCTCACAACTCAGGCTCACTTCCAGAATAGAAAGAAGAAAGAACATAGAATGTTACATAGAGAACACAAACTCAATGCAATAGAGAATCCACCATAATAGCCTCAACAACACTTGCAGTCTTCAAGAGATTAAGATACCTCAACTTACTACATTCAATAATCTTGCATTATAGCTCACATTTCATTTCACACTTCTACACTTAATTTCACATCACAACACTGAACTCTATTCCAAACTCCATCTCGTATCAATTCACCTTGCATTTATACCATCCTCAACTAGAAAAATATCTTCAAGTTGGCTACACTCACCTTACACTTTACAAAATCAGAATAGGCCATCACTAAGCATTGTCACATTAGATAAGAATGAAAGTGGACCAATACAAAACATAATTGGGACCCAAATCAACACTCACACACAATGCTATGACTTCATCAATACTTAAACATATTCAAATGTAGTGTAAAAACCATGTTGGTTGTTATCCATGCAAACACCATTAAACTTTGAATTACATGCTTCCTCAAATCTAAGTACTACTTGTGAACCACACACCATGCTCCGTCACTATCTAGAATATTCCTCTAACAACCTCAAATCCATCAAACTCCTTCACAATAACTTGCACCTCCATAATGTACACAACTTGTACACTAAGACTACACTACCAAACACTGGAGCTCTCAAATCCATCTTCTAGAGCACCAAACCATGAATTCTATTGATGCTAGCAAGAGACCATCACCATCAACATACCTTCATAATAACAAGACTTGAAGAACAATTTTGGAGAGATATGGAGAAGAAACATTTCTCCCAGACACCTCTATAAGAAAAAATGTGAGTCTAGTTCACATATGGGTGAACATAACTTTCTCTGATCATTGATCAAAAAGCCAAAATTCAAGATATATAGACTATGAACACCTCTATCCAACATATCCAAACCACACAAGAAAATATTCAACCTAGAAGGAATGCAAAGAAAAATTGTAATACCTATACAACATCTAGTTTCCTCATTTTTTCAATTTTCTCAATATCCTTGACATCTTTATTACTACCACATTCATAAATAAAATCTTATCAAAGCAACACAAGAGATTGAAATCAGAAACTTAACTGATGACAACATAATGCAACTAATCAAAGCAACAATCTCTCTCATCCACTACACAACTACAACCAATGACAACACAATCTTGTTGAAATCAATGGCAATACCATCATACTTGCAACAATAACTAGATAAATAACTTAGTGGTGAAAACCAGGTTTTTGGTGCCCCTAGGTGTTACATAACTAAAAAAAAAAATTTCAGTGGTTGTGTATTGATTTGAAAAATACAAAAAAAGTAAAAAATAAAATAAAATAAATTGTGATAGTAACTTTCCTATCACTCTTATGATAGGAAGTTATTTCTTCAAGAATGTATTTCTATTTCACCTTTTTGTATGCCACCTTTCTTCTATTTGGCAGTTGACTAGTGTTCTTTGTGGCCTTTATTAAGTTCATGTCACTAGCTACATTCTACTATGGATTTCCATCATAGGTTTTCACAACATTTATTTATGTAGAAGTTGAAAAACCAACTTCACAGTCCCCAAGAATCACCTGCAAGAAATCACCTATCACATGCAATAGATATTCAAAACAAAATCTGTAAAACCCTCAGAGCCAATGTGTGCAAGCAAAAATCAGATTTTTTTATTATTGAATGTAATGTTTTACAAATAATACAAAAGCCTTCGAAAAAGAAATGATGCAATAAAGCAGGAAAAGAAAACCCTAATCTTATCTTGAGCAAAAAGATAGCTCAATAAGATAAGATTAGAATTAAATAATAATTATCCTAGGAAATAAAATATCCTAAGTAAACTTATGCTATTGTGTAATTAAATAATTAATTACACCAACACCTCCCCATAAGTGCAACTTAGGGAGAAGCAAATTATTATGCAAAGATGAGTCCTAACAATAAGGCCTGATCAGGTACTCATTTAAAAATGCAATGCAAACTAAATCAAACGGGGTAAAGGAGAAAACCACATGGGAACAAAACTCCTCCCAAAAATAGAATGCAACAAACTACCTAAGTGATGAAAGATGGAGGACTCCATAAGACCCCCCAAGAACACCATCCATCACAAAGATACATGAAAGAATCCCCCCATAAGAGAGGAAGAAAGAGACCATAGATCCCCCCCAGAATGGAGTAACTCCAAAAGAACTGAAGAAAATGCATCTCCTAAGAGAAGTGAGAGGGAAGAGGTCGAATGAAAGAAATCTCTGAAGGTGATGTAGGTGCAGCCCAAGATGTCTCCACAGAAGCAAGTGTGACCTCAACAAATGAAGAAGTCAAAGTAGGTGAAGACTCAATAGAAACCTCCAAAGATGGATGATCAATAAGATCCTATTGCACTGAAACATAAGAAGCAACAGGAGGAGGAGATGGAATGGAAGGCTCGAGAACAGGATCCAAAGTGAAAACAACAATGTTCAAGAAGCCAAATCTATCCTCTGAATGATGATGCACACTTGAAGTGTGAGGAATAGTTGTAGAAACAAAAGCACCACCAATAGAAAAACCAGTGAAGGAATACAACTGAGAGGAGTGATCCACTATCCCAATAGCAATAACTGCTCTACTCTTCAAGTCTCTGATGATAACCAAATCAGGTGTGAACTCCACAGATCTCCCATTACCCCCATGAGTTATCTGATAGATGGAAAGAAGGTTATTTGTCAAGTGAGGGACACACAAGACATCCTAAAAGGAGTGGTCCCCAAAACTAATAGACCCCTTCCCTATAACACTCTTGTAAGTGTTGTTTCCCATCAAAATGGGAGACATAGTGCAAGGCTCAAAAGAAATAAACATAGTCTGTGAAGATGCCATATGATGAGATGCTCTTGAATCTAGAAGCCATCTCCCTGATCCAATACCTGAAGAAGCACAAAGAGAATGTCCCTTCATATCTGATGAAGTATGTAAACCAGTTGTGCCTATGTTATGTTGCTCTGAAGAAGAAGAAGAATGAGGACAAGAAGATGATGTAGACATCCTAGAAGGAAAATCAATCTAATGTTTATGAAGAAGATGTTTCAGCTCATCAATGTCCTTGTAACAATTATGTTCTACATGTCCTTCCCTCTTACAATATGCACATGGACCCTTCTCCTTCCTGAATGATTTTCCCTTAGAAGAGAAGGATGAATCTAAGGACTCATTTTGCTGCTAATGAGGTTTGGAATCCTTTTGTTTCTATTTCTTGCCATTTCTTGTAGAAGCCTTCTGATCTCCAGGCTCCTGTGATGCAATAAGTGTCTATGAAGAGGAAGAAGGTTTCACCATGCCCATGCTAGCTAAATTAGTTTGCTCTTGAGTGAGAGATGAAGAAAAGTCATCAAGGGATGGCATAGTGAATCTCGTACTAAGTGCATCCCTAGTGGAATAAAAGGTAGAGACAAAAAATGAATAATTTGGTCCAAGCTTAGAAAGAATGGACAATATCAACTGAGAGTCTTCTTTTTGAACACCACACTGTGACAATTGTAATCTAAGAGACTTGAGCTTGGTGAAAAACTCCTAGATGCTATCAAAATCCCTAGGATTTAAGCCAATAAGCTCATTCTCTAACTGAAACTCTCTCATAGTATCTTGCTTCCCAAACAAAGACCCCAAAGTAGCCCATATCTCATTTGGTGTAGTGAAAGATTCAATGTGAAAAAGGAGGTCAGACGAAAGAGAAAGAAATAATGTACCATAAGCTTCATCACACCTATTAAACCATTTTCTCTTTTCAGTAGCAACTGTATGTTCAATTTTTGTACCCATGGTTACCCTATACAACCCTTTTTGTTTCAAGTCAATCTCCATTTGTTTTTTTCCAACCAAAATAGTTGAATGGAGTAAGGGGTGCAATGTGATGTAAATCCATGAAAGAAAAATAGTAGTATATACTCTCAAATAAGAAAATATTCCTCTTTGATCTCAAAAAACTCCTGATTGCACATTTCCCACAAAAATAAATTAAAAGGTAAAGGCGGAGTTTTGACAAAAAAATTAGATACCTGGTGAAAATTCTATAGAAATCAGGTCTGAGATCTGAGAAGAGGGAAGAACCAGCTTTCCAACACCTATTTGTTTTCGAAAAACAAAGCTAGGATGCAAAAGTTACGCCTCCCAGAATGAAAACCACAACTTCTGGCTTTGATAGGCAAAAAAGGCACCAAAATGAAAAAAAATAAAGTCAAACCACCACCATTAGATCCATCATTGAATCAAATTTCTGGTGACTATTCGTTTTCAAAAAAATACCTCCATTTGCAAAAGTTATGAGCAAATGAAAAAATGCCTAAAAAGGGACCTCCAGCCTGAACAGGTGCAAAAATATAGCTCCTTCGCCTTTGCCCCTTGGTTCGCAATATGACTGACTGTGCAGGGAGTTTGAAAAATGATAGAGCCTCTGGTCCTTAATAGGACTATAGCCAAGGGCTAAAAATCAGGTGGGAGCTAGGTCGGGCTCCTGGTCCCCGATATGACCTCGCGGGGGCTAGAGAGCTCGGCGGGCCACAGGTTTTAAGCTCTCGAGGGCTGGACTCCAACGAGTTAGCTAACAATGGAGCTCAGCTAAGCTCAACAGAGCATGACAGAGCTCGACAGAGCTTTAGGTGAAGCTCGGTGGTGACCGTCGGTGTTGGGGGCGGAAGCAGTGGCTAGGTGATAGAAGCCGCCAGTGGCGGTGGCGATGGAGTGGAGCTCGGCGAATGGAGGTGGCCGTCGGGTTGCGGTGTTGGGGCTGATGGCAGGTGGTGCCCTGGTGGCTACTTGGTAGCACTGGGGTGGCACAATGAATTTCTATTAGATCCATAATTTTTTTAATAAAAAACTTGTGTTTTCTTCTTGAAATTTCTACCTCAAAATGTGTGCTGGGGAGGCCGTACGGCCTCTCTGGCTAATTTTTTTTCCTTTTTTTCAAGTTTCACCTAAATTGAAAAAATAAAAGGCATTTCTAGGGTTTTTGGATGCTCTGATCACAATGGCAACATTCGTTCAAGCCCAAAATGCTCCAAAAATTTGGCTACCCCCAGATCCACAAAAAATCAACCTGACTTCAAACCCTTACATAGAAAAAGACGTCGTGAGAGAATATATTCATATCACAAATAGGAAGCAACAGGTCTGGAGCTCTGATACCATGTAGAAGCTGAAAAACCAACTTCACAATCCCCAAGAATCTCCTGCAAGCAATCACCTATCACATGCAATAGATATTCAGAATAAAATCTGTAAAACCCTTAGAGCCAATGTGTGCAAGAAAAAATCAGAATTGTTGATTATTGAATGTAATGTTTTACAAATAATACAAAAGCCTTCGAAAAGGAAATGATGTAATAAATCAAGAAAAGACAACCCTAATCTTATCTTGAGCAAAAAGATAGGTCAATAAGATAAGATAAGAATTAAATAATAATTATCCTAGGAAATAAAATATCCTAACTTATGCTAAAGTGTAATTAAATAATTAATTACACCAACAATTTATGTCCCATCTGGACATTTCTTACTTCATTTAAATTTTGTTATTGCATTCTATCTTTAGCCTCTAATAGACTAGCCATAGTGGAATTGGTTTGTGACATGCACTAGTTTCTCACTCGGCCACGTATACTTGTTTTCCAACTATGTAGGAAATATCACATATGATAGGTTTCACCATCATTTCATTTGATAGTTAAAAATTCCCTATCATTTTATGAAGACATTTCCTCTTTCCATGTGAGCCTTCATAATTTTCTTTGTGTTATGGCACACTTCAATCCATCTTTATTCCTTTCTTAGATTGGAATGTCCTTTCATTCCTGCTGAATTTTCATCTCTACAGATTATCTTTTGCCTATTACAGGACCTCCATCTCAATTATTCACACATGTCCAGTGATCTTTCCATCATCTCCCATCAAGCAAGATGATATTTTGCATAATTGGTAACATTTTGCATTATTTTTTTCTTTTAAAACGTGCTAACTACTTTTTATTATGTAGGCTAATTATAATTTCCATGCCAAGATGATGTTCATGAATAATCTAGGGGGAGGAATTGTCATATCTATTTTAATTCTAATTGCAACTATGAAATCTACTGCTACATCATACAAAAAATTAATTAAAACCTTTCATATCTATTCCTATAGTCGTTACAATCCTTTATTTCCATGACTAATCTAGGGGAAGGAATTGTCATATCTATTTTAAGCCTAGTTAAAACTATGAAATCTACTGCTACATCCTAGAAAAATTCAATTAAAACCTTTCATATATATTCCTATAGTCATTACAATCCTTTATTTCCATGTACATCAAATATATCCATACATGCCATATATATCACCCTTCTTTATCATTTTACATCCTCTCATTCCTATTGTATATCACCATTTTTGTATACTATAATACCATTTTCTTGTACCATAACTTCCTATCACAATAAAATGTGTAGAACCAATACTAGGTGGGAACCATCAAACACAAAAAAATCACTAGATGATAAGGAAGCCCATAAAAAATTTTGGCAAGTCAAATGGCATGTATTCTATAGGAAGTTATGTGGCTTTAATGACTAGATTACACTTGAATTTTCTATCGGTCTTGAGAAAAACTAGGTATCTTTGAGTGGGATTTCTTTTGCTATCAATATTTAAATAGTTAATGATGTCACTTTTTTTCCCCAAAGTGGTCATATGTTCTTCCCTATAGGATCTAGCAAGGTCACTAATATAAATCCTCTTCAAAACCAATTCTAGCAATGAGGTTAATCTATTTAGATGGTGCAAGGCCAAGGTATGAAATTGGCTTCCTTATCTAAGCCATGGGACTCTATTGCTAGTTTTATCATCAAGTATATCATCTATGAAAGTAGGTACAGTTATGTATTTTCTCACCATTTCAGATTAATGTGCCATCTACATGAAAATTCTCTAGTTAAGGTACCCTACTATTTGTTTTTGTGTTTCCAATGCATGAGTAAAGAGGTCAAAAGGGGCATGCAAATTCTATTGCTGACCATGGTTTCATTAAGTTACTAGTGATAGAGGGTTTGAGGTTTGTTGTGCCCATTTTGAGTTGGTATGTTTTTATTCAAAACATAGAAGATAAAAAATTTAGTGACTCCATTCAAGATAAGGAAGAATATTCTAAATGGTTTGAGCAAGAAAATATGTCTATAGAAGAAGATGCTTCTAAGAAGTGTGAGACAGAGAATGAAGAAGAAGCTTCTAGAAACCATGAGCTAGAAAATATTTAGGAGGAAGAAGAAACCCTTAGGCATAATGAGAAAGAAAGCATATCAAATGAGAACAAAGCCTTTGATAGCCATAAGAAGGGAAATTTGTTAGTAGAAGAAGTGGCTCAAGGGAATGTGTTAGTATATAATTTAGCCACTAAAAGTCATGGTACTATAAAAAATAGAACTAAGAAAACCCTTAAAGTCTTGACTCCCTAGATCCTTGATAAAAGGAAACCAAAGAATAGAAGGATGCAGGCTAGACTTGATTCTAAGTTACAAGAATTAGTAGTTGTAGCTAATACAATGGGAGGAACAGAGCAGGGTGAAGAATCTTATATGGAGGTCTTAGCTAGTACTCTCATAAGGGCTGGAAAGGATTGTATTAGTTGATAGAAACATGGACAAAATAGACAAAAGAAAAAAGAGAAAAGGATGAGAGCATAAATGGTAGTTGCAAATGACAATGCACCCCTACTTGATTGGGTGAAAAAAATTCCACTCAAAGTAAAACCATTACATAATAAAATGAAGAACCTTCACAAGAATTGGATATGGATGATAAAAATCAAGTGGATGTAAAAGTAACTCAAGATATACCTAGGCTACATGAAGTCAACAATCCTACTCTAGAGGAAAATTTTTATTTTGTTTTTGAGAATTTATTCAGAGAGGAGCTTTAGAACATATGCTACCTATGGATTCAAAACCACTAGAACAACTTAATCCTATGGAGATAATTAACAAGTAGAAGGATAAAATTTGGTTTCTATAGGATTAGGTGAACCAACTTCAAATTGAAATTCAAACTCTACAAGGGTGGCTTAGGGATGCTTTCATAGCTTACCAACAACAACAAAAAGAAATGTAGGGGATGAAAATCCAATAAAATCAAATAATTAAACATATAGAGTAACTTGCAACACATGAATTTTACATCTCTGGAAAGGATCATCAGCAAATAATTGAGCAATTGAAGGCTTCCTTGTCTAGTTAAATCATGACAACTATGCAAAAATTATCCATCTTACCATCACCGAAAGAAAACCTTTAGGTCTATAAGAAACTGGTGTTTACATGAGGACATGGAAATTTTTAAGATGGAGGAAATGATATGCTAAAAACTAGTATAAATTTTTATATCTAAAAGACTTTTCTTTTCCCAGTCCATTCCCATTAACCACCATTTTAATTCCTCATTCTACCATTATTATTTTTCACATATTAAAATTTATTTAGCATTTTTCAGGAGAATAAAATATTTTTAAATTATTTATTTATGTTGAAATTAATCCAATTGGTTGGAAATGAATGAATAAGAGGTTTTGTAGCATGAAAAGCATAGATTTGAAGACTATCAAAGGCCTTTTTGTTATGCAACAAAGGGCATATTATTAGCATATTATTTTATATTTATGGGTAGTGACCAACATTTTCTATCAATTGAAAATTTTATTTTGTTGGTTGTAGGCTATAACAAACTAATACATCTTTTGTTATGCCTAGTTTTTATAAAGACTCAGTATAAATATTTAGTTTGGTATGAACTATAAGTTTAAGAAGAAAATGGTGTATCTCATTTTGAAAATAAATATTTTTTTTTTAATGAGTGAGACAATGTAGATAAGCATTTATGGTTTAATTACTTGGAAGACTAAGGAGGAAGGGCCCACTTCTTGGAACATTGGTGATTTCACTTCTTTCAGTAGTATGTGTGTGTTGAATACACAAGACAACTGAAAGGGGGGTGAATCATTTGTACGTTAAAACTTAAAAAACCCTCATTAACATTCAAATCCACATTCATTCATTCATTAAACCCTTAAATTTGTTATGATGAATTAGCATGAAAAGAAAATAATAAAAAATTGAAAGCACTTAACAACATACACAAGTGAATACTAGATTTATGTGGAAAATCTAAGAAGGGAAAAACTATGGTGAGGATTACAATATATGTAATTTCAACACCCAATACAGTATGGCTCACTACCCCAATGAAGAAAGGATCACTTTGCATTCCGATTGAGAAATTGTAGCTACCTTCTATGAGCACTACATCTAGTAAACTAACACATGTACACTTGCACTACACTTCACATCATTTGCATCTCTTACATCTATCTTAACATCCTTCAATAACTCATCTCATACTTATACCATATTCAACCTTGAAATCTTCTCTAAGGTTGGCTATGCACCTCAAACATGTAAATTCAAATTAGGTCAGGGTAAAAATACTTCCTTGGTAGATAGAAGTGAAAGTGAACCACATCAAACCTTAATTGGGACCCAAATCAACAAAACCACTCAATGAAATGCTTCTATAAACAATAATTATTCATCACATGTAGTCTAAACACTAGGTCAATAGTTAACCATGCAAACACCATTAAACTTTAAAGAAAATTCTTCCTCAAACCCAAGGATGACTTGCAAACCAAACATGACACTTGAACATGGTCTATAATATTTTCTTCAAACACCCTAAACTCCAACAAACTCCTTTGCAATATCTTTCACCTAAAGGATGTACATGCCCAGTATAGTCAGAAAGCTCTTTCATAAATTGTTACTTAGGAATCCATCTTTCGAAACACCAAGTCTAAAACCATATTGACTAAAAAAATATATCAACACCATCAACACTCCTTTAGATTCATAATACCTGAAACATAACTACAGAGAAACATGGAGTAGAAACATTTCTCTTAGACAACTTTGTAATGCACAATTCAAACATTCTTGAATATAACTTATTTTGTACAATGATCTAACATACCAACTCTTTAATGTGACACCTTTGACCACCTCTCACCAGAATATCCAAATTTCATACGCATATCTTCAACTTAGAAGAAATTTGAAGCAAAACCAAAACAAAACTCTATCACCCAGAATGCCACTACAACACATAGTTTCCTCTTTTTATAAACTTTTCTCAAAATCACTTGGAAACCAAGCACCAAAGACACATCCTCATCATCTTAAGTACTTCCAAAAGCATATACAAAATCTTATCAAAGCAACACTATAGGTTGATGCCAGTAGCTTTAATAATGACAACATAATGCAACTAATTAAAGCATGAATAACATCACCTACTAACATTCTTGCAACAATCTCAATAGACATTAATGACAACACATGATTGCTGAAATCAATGAAAATACCAACTACTCATACTTGTAACAATATCCCCCTTTGTCATTGATGACAACACATGATATGAAAACCATCAAAGACACAACAACTATGAATAACTTGTCTTTTTCACTTTGCTCTCTCTCCCTAGATGGATTATGAATTTCTCTCCCCCTTTATTAATTATTATTTTTCACATGTTTCTCTCTCCCCCTTTCACATCAATGATAAAGGACTAAAATGTTTGCATTGTTTATTATCTTCCTTTGACTTCAAACAACCTTCTTATTATTTCTTTGTAATACATTTTCTTCACTAATGTGTATACTCCCCCTTAGGAGCACACAAAAACTTGTACCAAATCAACAACCACTACATGATGACAACACACACTCTTCTGAATGCAACAAATAGAAATATCACAACCTACTCCCCCTAAGAGGTAGCCACCAACATCAGTCCAAAAGAGAAAGAACAAATCTTGAGATCCACTAGATTGATGCATCTCCTTATTCATCTAGTTCAAAGGAGGGTAAATAACCCAAAACTTCTCTCAGAGATACTCAAAAGTATCCTTAGGAAGATCCTTAGTGAATGTATCAACTATCAGATCCTTTGTAGGTACATATTCAATCTTTAATTCATTCTCCAAAACCTCCTCTCTTAGAAAGTGATACCAAATTGAAATATTCTTTTTCCTTGATTACATCATTGGATTCTTTGAGATATTGATTGCACTTGTATTGTCAAAGAAGATAGAAATTGGTTCATCATACACTACTCTAATATCCTTCAATATTTTCCTCATCCATAACACTTTTGTGCAGTAAGATGCTATTGTAATATACTTAACCTCTGTAGTAGATAAAGATACTCAATCTTGTTTCCTACTTTGCCATCTTACTAATCTACATCCAAGAAACAATGCACCACCACTTGTACTTTTCCTATCATCAACACAACCATCCCATTTTGCATCTATGTAAGCACTCAAAGTGAATTTAGTAATGTTTGGGTACCATAAGCGATGATCTAGAGTGCTCTTTAAGTATTTTAATATCCTCTTTATTGCTATGACATGTGACTCTCTAGGATCTTCTTAAAATCTAGCCACAAGAAAAACTACATGCATGATATCAGATCTAGTAGCAATTAGATATAACAGTCCACCAATCATTGATTTGTACTTTCTCTAAACATCCTAAGAAGATTCAACATTCTTTCTTAGTTTCAATTAGTAACCATAGGAGTACATACCAGTTTAGTGTCTTTCATTCCAAACTTCTTCAACATCCATTTTACATAATTTGATTGTGAAATGAATATAACTTTGTTTGTTTGATTGATTTGTAGCCCAAGCAAGAAATTTGTCTCCCCAAACATAGACATCTCAAACTCTTTCTAAAATTATCTTACAAACTTCTTGCACATAGCTTCATTTCCTCCAAAAAATATGTCATCAACTTACACAACTATAATCATGAATTGATATTTTTCATCTTTGAAGTAGAGATTACTATCTACAATACCTTTATTGAATCCTTGTTGTATCAAGTACTTATCCAAGCTTGCATGCCAAGCTCTAGGAGCTTGCTTCAATCCATATAATTCCTTCTTAATTATGAAAACCATATTTAGTTTATCTTATAACTAAAATACTTCTAGTTGTTTCATGTATACTTCTTCTTCCAATTCTCCATTCAAGAAATAAAAATTCACATCCATTTGATAAACATTGAAATCCTTGTGTGTTACAAAATCCAAAAACATCCTAATAGATTCCATTCTCCCCATTGGAGAAAATATATCCTCAAAATCTATTACTTGAACTTGTGAATAACCCTTACACACAAGCCTTTCTTTGTTCCTTACCACTTCTCCATTCTCATTCAGTTTTTTTCTAAATACCCATTTTATTCTGATTATATTTTTTTGTAGGTCTTAGGATAATTTCAAAATTCTAATTCTTCTCAATCTATAATAGTTCTTGTTCAAAATATTTCATCCAATTTTCATCTTTGTGTGCCTAAATTACTACTTTAGGTTCAACTTCAAAAATTTAAACACAAATTTACCTCTTCTTTAGTAGCTTTCCTTCATGTTAATACACCTTTTCTTTTTTATCCAATAATATGTTCTTTAGAATGATTCCTTTGCACATACTTCAAGGTTCTTGGGGTCTTTTTTAGAGCTTCTTCTTCTTCTTCTTCAAACTATACTTCATTTTCCTTAGCTTGTTCCTTTTCTCTTGAATCAAGCTCATTTGATTCATATCCATTTATCACCACTAAGTTCTTAAAATATTCATCAACCTTAACACTTGCTCTTTCAACAATATTTGTTAATATTTTAATGTAGCATCGATAGACTTTTCTCTTAGTAGAATATCCAAGGAAGATTCCTTCATTAGACCTTGCATAAAACTTCCCCAAATTTTCATCATGTCTTTTGATATAACATTTTCTTTGACAAACTCTAAATATTTGATAGTAGGTATCCTTCCATACCACAACTCATAGGAATTATTTGCATTGTTTTATTTTTCTTGAACTTTGTTAAGTATGTAAACAATAGTATGAATTGCTTCTCTCTAGTAGTCTTCCGATAGGTTATCTTCTTTCATCATAGTCCTTAAAGCTTCTTGAACATATCTACTTTTCCTTTCAACCACTCCATTTTGCTGAGGGGTCCCATGGGTAGTCAAGTGCCTCTTTATTCCATGGTTCCCACAAAAAAAATTAAATTCATTGGAGGTGAACTCTCCACCTCTATCAGACCTCAAACACTTGATCTTCATATCCATTTCATAATCAATCATAACTTTCAATTCTTTGAAATTATCTAGGGATTTAGATTTTTCTTTAAGAAAAGTAACCCATGTCACTTTAGAATAATCATCAATAAAAAGAATGAAATACATGTAACCTTGAAGAATTATTATTCTTGTATGACCAAAAAGATCTGTATGCACCAATTCCAGAGATCTGATAGAAGATTGTTCTTTTCCTTTGAAAATTCTTCTTTTCCTTCCAATTTGACACTCCTTGTAGAAAACATTAATAAGCTTTGTAATCTTTGGAAAATCTCTCACTACTTGAAGTAAAATGATTCTTACCAGATTATCAAAATTAATGTGACACATCCTCCTATTCCATAACCAACTTTCATTGATCCAAGTCATAAAATAATGACCATGAACACCCTTGAGTTGATAAACATCCTCATCTATCCTTCTTCCAGTAGCAATCTAAGTTCTTGACCCTTTTTTAATCTCACATACATCATACTAAAAATTAAGATTGTATCCTTTGCTACACATTTTTCCAAAACTCAAGAGGTTATGTCTTAAACCTTTAACATAGTAAACATTTTTTAGTATTAGATTTTTCCATCAAAACTAATTGAACCTATTCTACATATCTTAGGACCTAAATCATCACCTAATCTAACAAGTCCATCATACTTCTCAAGTTTAAGAAACTTATCTTATCTTTGATCATATGATTAGAGAATCCACTATCAATGATCCAATAGTTCTTATCCTATCTAATAGAAAAAGTAGATACCAAAGTTCATTTAGTCTTATCCTTTCTTTCTAGAAAAGCCATGAAGAGGAAAAGTCAATCACTCATATTTGTTGGCTATAATTAATATGTTAAGGCATATAGGTTGTTTGATCCTAATTCTATAGATAACTTTTTTTTATGTGAAATCCAGTATGATGAGTGCTTTCCTAAAATGAATTCTCTATCCCTAGCTTCTACCTAATCACCTACTACTCGGTAATCATATCTTTATGATTACTCCTCTTGAGGATGAGGATGATGCTTCAAATATCCCTTCACCTCTATATATTTAGCCCTTACCCAAATGTTCACGTAATACTAATGATGCATTTGGAACTTTGGTAGGTGATCCTTTAGATTCTCATTGCACTCATGCATACACATTAGGTGATAGTATTTTGAGTCATACCATTTGGGATTATCCTCAAAAAATTTCAAAGGTGGTTGGTATTCCTAATTGGGATAGTGCCATGGAATATGAGTATTCTTCAAGCTAATAAAGAATCGTATTTGGGATCTTGTTCCTCATCATAAGGGAGGAAATTTTCCTTAGTGGAAGTTAGTGTACTATACCAAAATCATCTACAAATGGTTCTATTGATAAGTATAAGGATCATCTTGTGGAAAATGGTTTCTCTTAGGTCAAAGTAATTTATTTTTTTGAGAATTTTTCCCCTATTTCCAAGATGAATTCTATTTTCCTTATACTTTCCCTTGTAGCTTCATAAGGATGGTCAATATTTCAAATGGATGTGAATGGTTCCTCTCTTCATGGTGATTTTCATGAAGAGATTTATATGGAGCTACCACAAGGTTTTACTATGGAATATTCATTGTTTTATACACTTTTTCATTCATTATATGGTCTCAAACAAGTCCCTTGGACTTTGTATGAGAATATGGATACTTTATGCTTTCTTTTGGTCTCATAATATGTCATTTTGATACTATAGTATATATTTAGAGACAAGAAGGTGATATTTTGATCCTTGTGCTATATGTGGATAATTTGATCCTTGTAGGTGGTTCATCCTCTATGACACAAAATGTTTAGTGTGATTTGATGGAATAGTTTGAAATGAAAAATATTTTCATTGTGCACTACTTTCTTGGTTTATAGGTTATTTAGTCTTTGGATGTGATTTCCATATTTCATCAGAAGTATACTATTCATATGTTTCAAATATTTGGCATGCTTGATTGTAAGCCTACCCCGCACCATTCCAATAAAGGGTTTTTTTGTATTCCACTTGTAAGACTCCTTCAGTATTGATTAGGTGGAAAAATTAGAGCTTATCAAGATCAAGATAAACCACAAGGAATTCCCCACCAAAATCACTATGATTTGATGTAATTACCAAGGCCAATAGATATAAATAACAATTAGAAATGATACCTAACTATTATAGAAACTATGAGGGAAGTTTTTAGAGATTAAAGAGGTGTGTACCTTGTTGCAAGAAGCCTATTTTTAGGGAAAAAAAGACTAATTCTCCTAGAGTGGTGAATGGGTCCTTGTTAGGTTTTTTGAAATTGAGATCTGGGTTGTTTTCCTTAATGTATGCACTCTAAAATTCCTAGTTGTTAGCTCACAAAAACTTGTACTTAATTCTGTAGCTTCAACTCTTCATTCTTGCACTTTAAAGGTCAACTTTGCAACTTGACAACTTTGACAATTTTGCTCCAAATCTTTCCTGCACTTGATCTTCAATCTATAAATCTGCAAACACACATTCAAGGGAAGAAAAACTTGTTGATTATTATTGAATAGGGGTTTTCCTAAGTCAAACTCCTTGTAGGTAATTAAACCAAATGATGAGACAATGAAATTGAAGCATGAAATATTAAATGATGTAATATAGATACCTTGGATATTGTCTTGTAATGCAAATCTAAAATCGAACATGTAGTGGCCATGAATAATGTAGACCTTGATCCTTGAATATGATGTGAAATAATGATTTCAAGTAGATCCTCAATGCTACAATCACTTTCTTAGCTCAACAACATGTATGAATGAATCAAACCCTTGACATGATGATATGATCTTAAATTTCTACAATAAACCTTTAAAATATACCTTGAAATTCCTTTGAAAATGCTCTTGTAATACTATAATACTTATAAAATTTAATTCTTGTAGACTTAGAATGAATTGCTAGGATGCTTTATAAACTTGCGAGAAGAAACAATGTGAATTAACCCTTTATTTATACTAAATTGTGATATTAACCCCAAAATTCAAACAATTCAAGCTGACACTAGATCTAGAGATAAACATTATTAAATTCCCACCACAATGAAATTCAAAAAGGGGATGTTGATTAAGGGAGGACCCATTCGCCACCTAGTGTGAATGGGTCTTGGATAAGTTTTCTAGGACCTAACCCTGAGGGATGGAAAGATGACTAAAATTCCATTTAGAATCAAGTGATACAGGGGGGTCCTATAGAGGGAGGACCGATTTTCCACCTAGGTTAAATGGGTCATAGCACCAATTTCTAAGACCTTGATTTTTCCCAATTAATTGTTATGAAATTTGAATTGTGGGTGTCGGGACAGATCTTTGGGAAGTGTCATAAATAAGGTTAAAATTTCAATTAAAGGGGATAATTAACTCTAATTAACAAAAAATAATTAAAATGACCCACGATAAATGTGAAAGTTTGTTACAACACCTAGATAGGGTACACATTAGGTGCATTTCATTAAAAGGGGCCCATTAGGCTTAATTCATTAAATAAACCCTAGAAAAGTGTGAAAGTGTGTTACAACACTTTAGAATTCTCATGTAAAGGAAAATTTAAGGTACAATTTAATTAAATAAGGAACCTAGAATGATGTGAATGTGTACAACACATTACAACACTATTCCAAGATACAATTCATTCAAATTTATGTCAATTATCCAAATTAAGTGTGAAAAAGGATTACTTTTTTGACACCACCTTTTTGCCCCACTTTAGTGAGAGGATGACCCCATATCAAACTCACACTAAAGTATGCATTTGAGACACTGAAATATGCAAAAATAACAATGATACATTGTCATACCCTATCAAAGGACAATAAAAAAGAAAAAGAAAAAAAGGATGAAGCACAACCATCCCAATGCAATGTAGAAAGGGGTTGTTTTTCCATTACATATGTTTCTCACTCTGAGTAGTGGAACCTCATTCTATCCACTCTAGGTGAGTTATCCCAATGAAGTGGAAAATTATATAATCATATTAGCCTCTCATACCATACCAAATTTATCCTCCTGAAAACTCCAATAAGGCACCACAATGTAATGCTTTTGTAAGTGATTTTGTAATGTAAGATTTTGTTAAAGGGGATTTTTATTTGTTCATGTAAAGGTTTTCTTCTTAGGGAGGATTGTGCATAATGTATCCAAGAGAGAACAAGTCAAGGTGCTAGATCTTCACTCATGAGATGCCTCATTCACATCATGACATGATGGTAGATCGTACACTCTTGGACAACATCAAACCCAATGACACTGCCAAGAAGAGGAAACACCATAAGAAAAAGGAAAATAATACCATGCAATTTTGTCAAAAGATGTCTTTGATATATTCCCCCACTTTAAATTAGTTACTATACCATCACTATGAGAAATTTCTTTAAAGTAGCCAAATATTTTTCGTAAGACATGAGAGATTTTCTTAGAAAACCCTATGCCAAGTCATATATTTTGGAGATGAGTTGCATCATGAAATAGGAAAGAAGGGTTTTCCCCCAAAAATACATAAGGGATCTATGGATTTGGGGTCAGGTTGTTTATGCTACAATATTTTCATAGAGCATAGAATTGTCAACATTCCCCAAATACACATGGAACTAGAAGAATGACACAAAGAGAGCAACAATGAAGGAAAAAAAATTAGGTCAACATGGAAGAGACCTAAATGTCTTGACGCCTTGGGTCATCCCCAAAAGGAAAACACAAGACAAATGAAAAAGATAAAGAAAAAGCTTTTGGGTCAACATGGAAGAGACATGAATGTCTCAACGCCTTGTGTCATCCCCAAAAGGAAAACACAAGACAAATGAAATGATTACAACACATAGAATAATGAAAGATACATATAGAGGAATGCACTAAAAGAGAGAGCTACATCAAATGAAACATCACATGTAATCACATAAAGAAAACATGAAAATATGAAAGACTAGTACATAATATGTGATTCAACCTAAATCAAGTCATTTGTATCCCAATCTTGATTGGTATAAATAGAAGGTGGACAACTAGCAAAAGGAAGAGCACCAAGTTCAACACTCCTTTTAGGAGATGTGTCAATTAAGTTCATAGAAGAATGGAACAATGTATTCAACTCATCATGTACTTGTTCATCAATTTTTTCTATGTCAATGTCATCATCTAGAATTATCACAACAAGAGGTCGAATAACAATGTCCATGCAATGGTATTTTTTATGTTGTCACGAAGGTATAGGATCATCATGCTTTTCTTTAGGTAAGTTTAGATTCTTATTTTCTATGTTGTTCTTGTCTTCTTGGGTTTGTAATTTACGAGCAATAACACGTCTCCTATTGGTTATTTTTTAAGAACCAAGATGATCTTTAGAAATAACTATGGAATTTTCCATTTCCAATACTTAGTACTCCAAAAGGATTGTCCAACAAACAAGTAAAAGCTGAAAAAATTCTACTCCTACACTTTGGTCTCTATGAAACCTGGGAGGGTTATCCCACAATGTATACTCAAGAATTTATATAATTACTACTTAGATACATTGTCAATCAACAGATAATTCTCATAAAATTAATCAACAATGTAGTATATCAAACAATTTGGTAGCTCATTTATTGATAGCCTACACATGGAGCACGAGAATAACAAAACTCAACACAAAACAATTATAGTGGTATTCATTTGAAAGTTTGTGAATAAAAAGTGATTAGCTAATTAATCAACCCTGAAACTGAATTATGAATACTTTGCATGAACTAGTGCCTTATCCCAAACGCAGAGTCAATCTCATCATATGCAACAAAACAACAACTCAACAATGGAAACATACAATCTCAACAAACACTGCATTACAACACTCCCATATTACATTCATGATCATCACTACTTACAAATGTCCTAGTACCTAATTCTTATTTGTTAACAATCTCATCCAAGCATTTACATTAATTCATTGAATTAATAAGTAGGAATGAAATTAAACATCGATTGAGAAACAACTGAGATGAACAAAATAATCATTGATTATTTTCATTCATAACTAATAAAATGAGTACAGAGGAGAGGAAATAGCGATGAAATTGGTATCACTCTATATTGTATTTGCAATATTTTTATCAAAATTACATACGTAATTATACACTCTAAACTTAAGACAAAACTTGGAACATGCTTGATATTCCTTCCACAACTCACAGTGTTGATTACAAAACAACAAGCTGCCACTTTCTAGTCACAAATTCCTTCCTATATAAATAAAAGAACAAAAGAAGCCTCGGGCCAGAAAGTACACATGTCATTACCCAATTGGACTACTATAAAAAAGATTCCCTATTCAGTTATTCTACATTCCCAACAGGTGGGAAATATGTGTGAAATAAAAGTGGTCTTCATTCATGATTGGAGATTTGGCCCCATTTTCAAAAATTATCTTCAAATTTTTTCCTCAAAAATTGTGCCCACACACACAAAATGAAAGTGAAAGAAAGCATGAAAGAAACAAAAAGGAACAGACAAGGAATATGTCCATGTTTGCAGTCCTGTCATCAATTCAATTTGAAGAAGATGCACTATATTTTCCATACTTTATCAAAATCCTAATGTGTACTAAATCCTAGCTATGCAATGCATTTTCACCCATCCATTACTCATCATGACTATAGACTTCAAAATAAAAAAATTTAAATCACCACCCTGCCATTTTATATTAATCCACCACCCCCTCCAAGTATTTTCCTCTCCATGCTAGGAATTCCTCTTCAGTTGGCCAATCAAAAGTCATGACCTCATCAACATTTTCTCTATAGGGCGCATACTTGGTAACAATTTGGTTGGTCTCCTTGTCAAACTCCAACAAGACGATCTATGCATGAGCCAACATATCCATATTTCTCTTCATTATGCCCATATCATATCTTTGATAAATTGAAGCTGTCTAATCTGAAATAGTTCTAATAGTTTAATCTTTCCATTCTTGTAGGGTTTTTATGCTACCATCATCTCCTAAAATGGGTGGAAAGAGACCATGATGAGATTCATGACATGATTTTACAAGCTCTCTTATTTTGATCCCCAAAGGTTCAATAATTCCCTTGTAGCCCTCAATTTTACCGACGAGAGTAATAGTGGGCTTATGATGTAGGAGCATCTAGGGTGTAAGAGAAATATTGCATCACCCAAAAAAAAAAATTATTTCTTTTCAATAAGGGGTAAATTTGGTAGGGTTACTATTTTAGTAAGTTTGCATTTATGCACAGTTGGACACAAAATCTTACATAGACCTCCAGAATGGTAAATTGAAGCCAATGGTGAAGAAATCACTTCGATACCATTTGTCATTTGAGATGTATTAAAATTTTAATTTTTGAAAATCCTAGTAAAATCTTTGGGGTCAATTTTGAGGCACTTAGAGGCTCCGAATGGGCCTATAAATTGTTGGAAAATGAAAGTATTTGGCCTTTTTCCCCTAATTTTTCGCACAATATTTTATCGATAACTTTATGAAAAGTTATTATAATTGAAAATCTGATGGTTGGATCAAAAGTTATAACCCCACAAAGTTGTAATACAAAAATTAATAAAATTTCAAAATATCTTCCTGAGGAAGTTACACTTTCTAGAAGATTCTAGGGAAGTTACACTTTCTAGAAGATTCTAGGGTGGTTACACCATACAAATAAAGGATATAAGCAGAGACTATAGCGAAAGGCCAAAGCAAAGTAGATGGTGGCTTCAATTTGCAGATTTGCAGATTTATGTAATTAGAAAGCCCATGTGATGGCAAATATAATGTTGTAATTTCATTTTCATTTCAGTGATAATAGAAAATATTTTCTTTCCTTCTTTCATTTTTTTTGTGACTTTTAGATTGTAAGGGGAGTACCCTTCATCAAGTGGTATTAAAGCAGGTTTTTCTGAGTGTGTAAAGAGATAGTTGAACATGAGGTAGTTTGCACTAGGACTTGTGGTTGTGTGTCTATGAGAAAATATTCCTCCACGAAGTAACCATGGTGGGAGAAATGTTAAGATAATAGAAGAGGGTTTTAGAGCCCTCCATAGACAAGTTCAAGCATTGCAAGAGGAGCTGTGTAGGGGAGTTGATGTTAGAAGAAGAGATGAAAGTGAGGATGAGGATGAAGATGAGGAGCCATTCGAAGAGGAAGCACAGGATGTAATGGATCCTGGAGAAGTCGAACTAATTAGGGCCATTTCAAAGATTGGAAAAAAGCCAAAGTTAGAAGCTTATAATTTTTCTAGAAACCTAAATCTAGAGGAGTTGATCGATTGGATCAATGACATGGAAGAGTATTTTGAGTATGAGGAAATAAAAGGCCCATATCAGGTCAAATTTTCAAAGGTCAAATTGAAAGGCCATGCTAGTATATGGTGGAAAGAAGTCCAATTGGAAAGAAATAGAAGAGGAAAAGAGAAAATAACAAGATGGGATCGGATGGTGGAAAATTTTAAAATAACAAGATGAGGAATAGGGAGAGGGGGCTTTGCTGGAACCTATTTCCAATGTGGAGAAGAAGGGCGTAGGGAATATAAGTGTCCTCAATATCAAGGAAGGAGAAATAGAAGACCTGAGGGCAATGCACGAGTTGCAAATGTAGATGAAGATGTTGAATCTCCACATTATGAGGATGTAGAAAGAGGAGAGGTTCTTGTTACTAGAAGAGCCTTTTTGAATGAGGAGAAAGAGCCAACTCAAAGGAAGAATTTGTTTCACACTAGATGTAAGTGTGAAGGTAAAGTTTACAATGTTATTATTGATGGAGGTAGTACTGATAACCTTGTTTCAGAAGTGATGGTTAGTAAGTTACAGTTGGAGAGAAGAAGGTATCTAAATCCATACCAGATTGCTTGGTTGCAGAAGGACCATAAGGCTTTGGTAAATAAACAATGTCTAGTAAAGTTCAAGATTGGAAATTACCATGATGAGGTGTTGTGTGATATTATTCCTATGGATGTTTTTCATATGTTGTTAGGTAGACCATGGTAATTTGATCGGCAAGCAGTACATGATGGACATGACAAAACCTATTCTTTGACATAGGATGGAGTTCGACATAAGTTGAAGTCCTTGAAAGAGGCAGAGGAAAAGGTATGTAGTAGTGCAATAAATTGTTTGGTTGATGGAAGAAAGTTTCTAGAAGGTATGAAGCATGAGCATATGTGTTTTTCATTGATCCCTAGAGTTGATAAAGAAGATACTATTGAGGTACTTGTAGAGGTTTCAGATTTTTTGAATGAGTTTCAAGCTATTATTTTTTATAACATACTAGATGGTTTTCCTCCAGTAAGAAAGATTAGTCATCAAATGGACCTGATTCTTGGAGCTAGTTTAACAAATAAGGCAGCTCATCATATGACTCTAGCATAGAGAGAAGAGTTGAACAGAAAAGTGCAAGAGTTGTTGTGGAAGGGATTGATTCAAGAGAGCCTGATTCCATCTAAAATACCTATAGTACTAGCACCAAAGAAGGATGGGGAATGGTAGATGTGTATATATTCTAGAGGCATCAACAAGATCTCCATCAAGTACATATTTCCCTTGCCAAGGATGGATGACATTATGGATTGTTTGAATGGAGCTGAGTACTTGACGAAGATAGATTTGAAGAGTGGATATCACCAGATCTATATTAGAGAAGGAGATGAATGGAAGACAACCTTTAAAACCAAGGAGGGCTTGTACACGTGGCTAGTCATAAGTTTTATGCTAACCAATGCACCGAGCACATATACGCAGCTTATGAATGAGGTATTAAAAGAATTTTTAGGAAAATTTGTTATTGTATAGTTGGATGATATTTTCATTTTTATTAAGACATTGGAGGAGCACTTGATGCATATCCAAAAAGTTTTTGAGAAGCTAAGGGAGGAGAAATTGTTGATTAATTTGAAGAAATGTAGTTTTGTAAAAAGGGAGTTGGTGTATCTGGGATTTGTTGTCTCAGCAGAGGGTCTTAAGATGGATCCAGAGAAGGTGAGATCTATCATTGAATGGCCTACCCCAAGGAGTGTTACAGAGGTAAGATCATTTCATGGTCTAGCAAGTTTTTACAGAAATTTTATTAAGAGTTTCAGTAGTATTTGTGCACCTCTAACTAAAGCAATGAGAGGGGGTAGAAAAGAGTTTAAGTGGACTATAGGAGAAGAAAAAAGTTTTGATATGTTGAAGAAGATAGTTACAAAGTAACCTATTTTGGCACTTCTAGATTTCAATAAGGTCTTTCAGGTAGATTGTGATGCTAGTGGCACTTCCATAGGAGTTGTTTTGAGTCAAGAAGTTAAGCCTGTAGCCTATTTTGGTGAGAAGTTAAATGATGCTAAGAAGAAATATTGTCATTGATCAAGAGTTATATGCTATAATCTAGGATTTGAAGAAATGGAGACATTATTTGTATCCAAAAGAATTTTTTTTATATACTGATCACCAAGCTTTGTAGTATCTCAATAGTTAAGGAAAGTTGAATCAAAGGCACTTAAAATGGGTTGAGTCTTTGTAGAGTTATACTTTTGTTTTGAAGCATAGGAGTGGAAGATCAAACAGAGTGGTAGATGCCTTAAGTAGAAGGAAAAATTTGTTGATAGAGATGAATATAGAGGTTTTTGGGTTTAATGAACTCAAGAGTTTGTATCCAAAAGATCAAGACTTTGCAGAAGCTTGGAAGGCTCATTTGGAACCTATTGCATTGGATAAGAAAAGATGGTTGGATTTATTAATCCAAGATGGAATGTTGTTCAGAGGATGCCAATTGTGCATTCCAAGGAGTTCTATGAGAGAGAATCTAATCAAGGAGAAGCATAGTGGAGGATATGCTTAGAATTTCGGTCAAGATAAGACCATTGCTCTTGTTAGTGAGAATTATTACTGGCCATAGTTACAACAAGATGTGAAGAATTTTGTACAAAGTTGCAGAGCATCGTAGTTGGTGAAAGGAACAAGTCAGAATACTGGATTGTATCAGCCATTACCTGTAGCTAAGAGGCCATGGGAGGACATTAGTATGGATTTTGTCCTTGGATTGCTAAGGACACAAAGAGGGAATGAGTTGATATTTATGGTGGTGGATAGATTTTAAAATATGGCACATTTCATTCCATTCCATAAGACCAGTGAAGTTGTTCATATTGCAAAGTTGATTTTCAGAGAGGTGGTGAGACTACATGGTCTACCGAAGAGTATAATTTCAGACAGAGATACCAAATTTGTTGGTTATTTCTGGAGAAAATTATGGAAGAAGTTGATAGATTTGAAGTTCAATTCTTCTCACCATCCATAGACTGATGGACACATGAAGGTGGTCAATAGGATTTTGGGTAACTGGCTAAGATGCTCAATAGGAGATAAACCAAAGGGATGTTATTTTATTTTACCATAGGCGAAATTTGCTTATAACAATTTTTTCAATAGGAGCACTGGAAAATAAAATTCCAAATAGTATATGGGAGTAGTATGAGGAATGCTTCTTAACTAAGGAAAATGGAAAAAGGGGAGAAGAGTATTTCTGAGGCTAAATATTTTGTTGAGTACCTAAAGAATTTGCATGATGAGGTTAAGAATCATATCAATAAGATGAACTCTCAGTATAAGGCTAAGGCAGATCGGAAAAGGAGGTGTAAGGAGTTCTAGGTAGGAGATGAAGTCATGGTTCATTTGTGAAAGGAAAGGTTTCCAGTTGGTACATACAACAAGTTGAAGATGAAGAAGTTTGGACCATGCAAGATCCTGAAGAAGCATGATTTAGGAAATTCATATGAGGTAGAGTTGCCTAATGGAATTCATATTTCACCTATGTTTAAAATCTCAAATTTAACATAATATCATGAGGGAGGAATTGATGAAGAAATAATAGAGGCAAATTGGAGAATTCCTGCACCTACTTTAGAAAACGAGGAGATAGAAGACATTTTGGATAGTTGTGTGGGAAGAAGCAAAAGAAACAAGGAATATGCAGAGTACTTGGTGAAATGGAGAGGAAGGCTTATTGAAGATTCATCATGGTTATCTGAGTCTAAGGTTAACCATCTTGGTTTCCCTCTAACTCTTGAGAAGTGACAGGGTCACTTTTCAAATTACCCCATGTGTGTAAGAGCAATATTGCACCACCCAAAAAAAATGTTGTTTCTTTTCAATAAGGGATAAATTTGGTAGGGCTACTATTTTAGTAAGTTTGCATTTATGCACAATTGGACACAAAATCTTACAAAAAAATATAGAATGGTAAGTTGAAGCCAATGGCGAAGAAATCACTTCGATACCATTTGTCATTTGACATGTATTAAAATTTTAATTTTAAAAAATCCTAGTAAAATCTTCGCGGTCAATTTTGAGGCACTTAGAGGCTCCGGATGGGCCTGGAAATTGGTGGAAAACATAAGTATTTGGCCATCAAGCCATACTATTTGGAATAAGATTTTCTCAAGAAATTTCTAAAAAGGTATTATAACTGAAAATCCGATGGTTAGATCAAAATTTATGACCCCACAAAGTTGTAATACCAAAATTAATAAAATTTCAAAATATCTTCCTAAGGAAGTTACACTTTCCAAAAAATTCTAGGGTGATTACACTTTCCATAAGATTCTAGGGAAGTTACACCTTCCAAATAAAGGATGTAAGGTTGGACTATAGAGAAAGGCCATAGCAAAGTAGATGGTGGCTCCGATTTGTAGATTTCTAGATTTACATAATCAAAAAGCCCATGTGATAGAAAATATATTGTTGTAATTTCATTTTCATTTTAGTGATAATCGAAAATATTTTCTTTCCTTGCATTTTGTTCATGCCATTATCTAATGTTTTTGTGAGTTTTATATTGTAAGGGGAGTACCCTTCATCAAGTGGTATCAGAGTGGGTTTTCCTGAGTGTGTAAACAAATCACTGAACGTGAGGCAGTTTGCATCAGGACTTGTGGTTGTGGGTCTGTGAGAAAAGATGCCTCCACGAATAAACTATGGTGGGAGAAATGTTGGGGTAACAAAAGATGGTTTTAGAGCCCTCCAAAGACAAGTTCAAGCATTGCAAGAGGAGGTGCATAGGGGAGCTAATGTCAGAAGAAGAGATGAAAGTGAGGATGAGGGTGAAGATGAGGAGCCATTCGAAGAGGAAACACATGATGTAATGGATCCTAGAGAAGTCGGACTGATTAGGGCCATTTCCAGGATTGGAAAGAGGCCAAATTTAGAAGTTTCTAATTTTTATGGAAACCTAAATCTAGAGGAGTTGATCGATTGGATCAATGACATGGAAGAGTATTTTGAGTATGAGGAAATAGAAGAACCATATAGGGTCAAATTTGTAAATGCCAAATTGAAAGGCCATGCTAGCATATGGTGGAAATAAGTCCAGTTGGAAAGAAATAGAAGCGGAAAAGAGAAAATAAAAAGATGGGATCAGATGGTGGAAAATTGGAAAAGATAGTTCATTCCTAGGGACTATGAGTTGGATTTTTTTAAGAAGATGCAATTGTTGAAACAAGTAGGAAAATATATTAAGGAGTATATAGAATAATTATATCAATTCCTAATTAGAATAGGTCATTCTAAGGCCAACAAGGAGAAATTTTCCTATTACATAAATGGGTTGAAGTCGAACATTCAAGAAGAGTTGAGTCTAGTAAGAATGTCTACCATTGAAGGTGTATATTAGTTTGCTTTGAACGTAGAAGAGAAGTTGAATATGAGGTTTCAAAGTAAGCAAAGAGGTGGAGGTTACAATGGAAGGACTAGTGGATGGTCATATGGAGGTCGAAATGAAGACCGAAATAAGGGAAAAGGATCTAGTAGCATCCAGAACTAGAAAGGAGATAACACCTATCGTCCTCATAATGGAGACCAAAGAGGAAGATCTAGTCGAGGAAAAGGGAGAGGAGGCTTTCATGGAACCTATTTCCAATGTGGAGAAGAAGGGCATAGGGAATATGAGTGTCCTCAACATCAAGGAAGGACAAATAGAAGACCTGAGGGTAATTCATGAGTTGCACATGTAGATGAAGATGTTGAGTCTTCACATTCTAAGGATGCAAAAAGAGGAGAGGTTCTTGTTAAGTTATAAGAGTCTTGTTGAAAGAGGAGAAAAATCTGACTCAAAGGAAGAATTTGTTTTGCAGAAGATGTAAGTGTGAAGGTAAAGTTTGCAATGTTATTATTGATGGAGGTAGTACTGATAACCTTGTTTCATAAGTGATGGTTAGTAAGTTATAGTTGGAGAGAAGAAGGTGTTTAAATCCATACCATATTGCTTGGTTGTAGAAGGACCATAAGGCTTTGGTAAATAAACAATGTATGGTAATGTTCAAGATTGGAAATTACCATGATGAGGTGTTGTGTGATATTATTCCTATGGATGTTTTTCATATGTTGTTAGGTAGACCATGGCAGTTTGATCGGCGAGCAGTACATGATGGACATGCCAACAGGTCTATTCTTTGACAAAGGATGGAGTCCATCATAAGTTGAAGCCTTTGAAAGAGGTAGAGGAAAAGGTATGTAGTAATACAAGAATTTGTTTGGTTGATGGAAGAAATTTTCTAGAAGGTATGAAGAATAAGCATATGTTTTTTGCATTGATCCCTAGAGTTGATAAAGAAGATAATAATGAGGTACTTATAGAGGTTTCAGATTTGTTGAATGAGTTTCAAGCTATTATTTTTGATAACGTACCAGAAGGTTTTCCTCTAGTAAGAAAGATTAGTCATCTGATGGACTTGATTCTTGGAGCCAGTTTTCCAAATAGGGCAGCTCATCATATGACTCTAGCAGAGAGTGAAGAATCAAATAGACAAGTGCAAGGGTTGTTGTGGAAGGGATTAATTTGAGACACCATAAGTCCATGTGCAGTACTTGTAGTACTAGCACCAAAGAAGGATTGGGAATGGCGGATGTCTACAGATTGTCTAGAGCCATCAACAAGATCACCATCAAGTATAGATTTCCCTTTCAAAGGATGGATGACATTATGGATTGTTTGAGTGGAGTTGAGTACTTCACGAAGATAGAATTGAAGATCGGATATCACCAGATCCTTATTAGAGAAGGAGATAAATGGAAGACACTCTTTAAAACCAAGGAGGGCTTGTATGAGCAGTTATTCATGCCTTTTGGGCTAACCAATGCACTAAGAAAATTTATGCAGATTATGAATGAGGTATTAAAATTTTTTTTAGGAAACTTTGTTATTGTTTATTTGGATGATATTTTGATTTTCAGTAAGATATTGGAGGAGTACCTGATACATATCTGAAAAGTTTTTGAGAAGCTAAGGGAGGAGAATTTGTTTATTAATATGAAGAAATTTAGTTTTTTAAAAGGGAGTTGGTGTATCTAGGATTTTTTGTCTCAATAG
This sequence comes from Sequoia sempervirens, assembly GCA_007258455.2. Taxonomy (NCBI): domain Eukaryota; kingdom Viridiplantae; phylum Streptophyta; class Pinopsida; order Cupressales; family Cupressaceae; genus Sequoia; species Sequoia sempervirens. The sequence continues at coordinate 163,625,645 of VDFB02000007.1, read as the reverse complement.
AGGGTCTGAAAATGGATCCAGATAAGGTGAGAGCTACCATTGAATGGCCTACCTCAAGGATTATTACAGAGGTAAGAACATTTCATGGTCTAGCAAGTTTTTGCATAAAGTTTATTAAGAGTTTCAGTAGTATTTTTTCCCCTCTAACTAAAGGAATGAGAGGGGGTAGAAAAGAGTTTAAGTGGACTATAGGAGCAGAAAAAAATTTTGATATGTTGAAGAAGAAAGTTATAGATCAATCAATTTTGGCACTTCCAAATTTCAATAAGGTCTTTCAGGTAGATTGTGATTCTAGTGGCACTTCCATAGGAGTTATTTTGAGTCAAGAAGGTAAGAATGTTGCCTATTTTAGTTAGAATTTAAATGATGATAAGAATAAATATTTTGTCTATGATGAAGAGTTTTATGCCATAGTTCAGGCTTCAAAGAAATGGAGACACTATTTGTTGCCAAAAGATTTTTTTTATATACTGATCACTGGGCTTTGCAGTATCTCAATAGTCAAGGAAAGTTTAGTCAAAGGCACTTAAAGTGGGTTGAGTTTTTGTAGAGTTACACTTTTTTTTTGTAGCACATGAGTGGAAGATCAAACAGAGTGGCAGATGCCTTAAGTAGAAGGAAAAATTTGTTGATAGAGATGAATATAGAGGTTGTTGGGTTCAATGAGCTCAAGAGTTTGTATCTAGAAGATCCAGACTTTGCAGAAGCTTGGAAGGATTGTTTGGAACCTATTGCATTTGATAGGACAAGATGGTTGGATTTATTAATCCAAGATGGAATGTTGTTTAGAGGAATCCAATTGTGCATTCCAATGAGTTCTATCAAAGAGAATCTAATCAAGGAGAAGCATAGTGGAGGATTGGCTGGGAATTTCAGTTGAGATAATAATGTTGCTCTTGTTAGTGAGAATTATTACTGGCCACAGTTACAAGAGGATGTGAAGAAGCTTGTACAAAGTTGTAGAGTATGTCAGTTGGTGAAAGGAACAAGTTAGAATACTGGATTGTATCAGCCATTACCTATAGTTGAGGGGCCATGGGAGGACATTAGTATGGATTTTGTCCTTGGATTTTTGAGGACACAAAGAGGGAATGATTCCATATTTGTCATGGCAGATAGTTTTTTGAAGATGGAACATTTCATTCCATGTCATAAGTCTAGTGATGTTCATATTGCAGAGTTGTTTTTCAGAGAGGTGGTGAGACTACATCGTCTACCGTAGAGTATAGTTTAAAATAGAGATACCAAATTTGTTGGTTATTTCTGGAGAACATTATGGAAGAAGTTGAAGAAAAATTTGAAGTTCAGTTCTTCTCACCATTCACAAACTGTTGAAAAAATGGAGGTTGTCAATAGGAGTTTTTTTAACCTGCTAAGATGCTTAGTAGGAGATAAACCAAAGGGATGGGATTTGATTTTATCACAAGAAGAATTTGCTTATAACAATTTTGTCAACAGGAGCACTGGAAAATCACCATTCCAGATTGTATATGGGAGTAGTCCGAGGAATGCTTCTAAATTGAGAAATATGGATAAAGGGGAGAAGAGTAGTGTTGAGGTTGAAGATTTTGCTGAGCACCTGAAGAATTTGCATGACGAGGTGAAGAAACATATCAATAATATGAACTCTCAGTATAAGGCTAAGGAAGATCAAAAAAGGAGGTATAAGGAGTTCTAGGTAGGAGATGAAGTCATGGTTTGTTTGCAAAAGGAAAGGTTTCTAGTTGGTACATACAAGTTGAAGATGAAGAAGTTTGGACCATGCAAGATCCTGAAGAAGCATGATTGAGGAAATGCACATGAGGTAGAGTGTCCTGATGGAATTCATATTTCACCTATGTTTAACATCTCAGATTTAACAAAATTTCATGAGGGAGGAATTGATGAAGAAATAATAGAGGCATAGTGGAACATTCCAGCACCTACTTTAGAAAAGGAGATAGAAGACATTTTGGATAGTCATGTGGGAAGAAGAAAAAGAAACAAGCAATATGCAGAGTACTTGGTGAAATGGAGAGGAAGGCCTGTTGAAGATTCATCATGGTTATTTGAGTTTGAGGTTAACAGTCTTGGTTTCCCTCTAACTCCTGAGAAGTGACATGGTAACTTTTCAAATTACCCTGGGTGTCTAATGCAGGAGCATCTAGGGTGTAAGAGTAATCTTGCATCACCCAAAAAAAATGGTTTTTCTTTTCAATAAAGGGATAAATTTGGTAGGGTTACTATTTTAGTAACTTTGCATTTATGCACAGTTGGACACAAAATCTTACACAGACCTCTAGAATGGAAAATTGAAGCCAATGGCGAAGAAACCACTTTGATACCATTTTTCATTTGAAAGTTATTAAATTTTAATTTTTGAAAATCCTTGTAAAATATTTGCGGTCAATTTTGAGGCACTTAGAGACTCTGGATGGGCTTGAAAAATGGTGGAAAATAAAAGTATCACCTTTAGTCCCTACTTTATAGCACAATATTTTCTCAAGACCTTTCTAAAAGGTATTATAATTCAAAAGTTATGACCCCACAAAGTTGTAATACCAAAATTAGTAAAATTTCAAAATATCTTCCTAAGGAAGTTACACTTTCTAGAAGATTCTAGGGAGGTTACAATTTCTAGAAGATTCTAGGGCGGTTACACCTTCCAAATAAAGGATGTAAGGGGGAACTATAGAGAAAGTCCAGAACAGAGTAGATGGTGGCTCCGATTTGCAGATTAGCAGATTTCTATAATCAGAAAACCCATGTGATGGAAAATATAATGTTGTAATTTCATTTTCATTTCCGTGATAATAGAAAATATTTGCTTTCCTTCTTGCATTTTGTTTGTGTTGTTATTTGTTGTTTTTGTGATTTTTAGATTGTAAGGGGAGTACCCTTCATCAGCTTAAACTTTTTAGGAGGGTTGGAATCTTGTGTAGCTCCAATGCACATCAATCTCAATTCCTTCATCTTAAGGATCCATGTTTTCATAAGGGGAATAGATCTTTCCCTATCATTGTCAAAATTATTTATAGAAGCCACCATGGATGAATAGCTATAATGAACGTTATTCAATCTATTATTCACTCCTCTGTTCAAATGTTACACTATTGTAGTGACAATCTCCATATTGCTATTAAAAAGCTCCTTATCATGATTGTCACTTTTCTCTTTATATTCATTTAGCTACTTGAGAAACTCCTTGCTATTGATATCTTCCTTAGCCTATGGTGTTTATGATTTACTGGGTTCTATTATTGAAATGGGCACACTTCACATGTTGTGTGGCATAATTTCATGTGAGGAACTCACTTCAGTAGTAAATTCAAGAGGTGCAGTTTCTTGCAAAGTGGTAGGAGAGTCAACATCAACCTGCTTATGCTTTCTTGGTTGCAAACTTTGCAACTTATCCTTCAATATTGCTACCTTTTTTCTGTAACTACATACTGTGTTGCTCAAGCTTTCCATATTTAACTAACAAATCATTATGTTCTATCCTAATCTTTTCCTTTTTTGTAGTTACAGATTCTATAGTGGCCCTTGTGAATTGTGCAACATGTACTGACATGTTTACTGCCTCTAGAGATGATGTTTCTAAAACCCTCTTTATTATTAGGCCTCCACTATAGTTAGGTGCAGGCTCAACAATGTAAGGCTTCCTTGTCTAAAACAATAGTCCAACACTACATAGGAAAATCCAAGTTACCCTCCTTATCCAAATTCATATTTTTCCCAAAGTAAGGTGCACATTTGAATAGAAACATATGCATCAACAATGAGTACCAACTAAACCTTACTCCATCTACACCTTTCTTCAACCTTATCAAGCCCTCATGAATCTTTTCTACAAGAAAGCTCGCATAATAATACATTGTGCAATATTGGGGGTGCTAAATATGGGCTTCCATAGGCATCCATGCCATAGGCATTTCCATGATAGGATCATAACCAATTATCTGGAAAATGGAGTAAAAGGTTTTTGGGAGTAAGAAACAAAATAATTAAGAAGGAAAGGCTCCTTATCATATTTCCCTATTGTAATCCTTTGGCCTACAATTTCTACTAGATATCTTGGCAGGATGTGGACTCTGAATGCAATCTTAGTCTTAACATATTCTTCCTTAAGAGTGTTTTCATTGACCTTAGGCATTTCATCACTCCATCTAGTGAGTTTGAAAATATGAGTAAATTGCTCCTTGGTAATTTTTACCATTTCCTTCCCATCATATGTTCTTATAGTTCTTGTAAATGGATCATAATTGGCGGCCACTAATTTGAGAAAATCAAAATCCATGTAGACATTGGTTACAATCAACTTTCCTAGGTCACAATTCCAAGGGTTACCTACTCGAATACCCAGGTTTTTATTCTTGAAACAACTATAGAACAATTCCCACCCAGTATAAGGTAATTTGGCATCCTTAATAGAATTGTTCTTATCAATCAAACCCTCTACTACCTATGGACCTTAGAGAAGTAGTTGACCCTTAGGTTTCTCATTGGTCAAGGGTGGTAACTGGTCAATAAGGTCTTTACTCAATGGCCTTTTGGAAGAAGAATCTTCCCCTTTAGAAAGAGACACTTGTGATTGTGCTTTGGGAGCCATGACACAAAAGGTATTACAAGAAAGGGTTTCTACTTTCTTGAACATGAATTATAGCTTAGAAAAGGTTTTGACATGAATTATGACAATGCAAGACAAACCAATTATCCTTTATGAACATCAAACATTAAAATGCAAAACCAAGAAAAACCCTAAAAGACTCAAAGGTTTGGGAAACCACAATTCTATCAATAATTCTAATGGGAAGGTAGTATTTTACTTATTGGTTCTTTTGTATGTTGATAACCCTATGCATGGCGTTTAGACAAGCCTAAAAACCATGACACAAGCTCTCCAAGTGTATAGGCTATCCTTTAAAATGCTCAATTATGCTTTCAAGATAGGTTTTAATAGCTACATAACCTTTTCTTTGGTAGCTCGATGTCCTTTCCATTATTAAGGCTCACTTGTGTGAACCAAAATGACTCACTTTCCCTCAAACTAAGTTTTGAATGCCATCCATTGATCAAGAGGCATGTTAACTCATGGACAATCCAAATTTAGTCAGCTTTATTTGAAAATCCTAATTGTACATAGCCACAATACTTATCAAATGATAGTAAGCCACCTGGAACTACTTGCTAGTGATCTATGGGCTCCACTATTCCTCTTTCGCTACAGCCAAAATCCACATGTATTCTTCCCCTTGCCCCCATGATTCTTAAGCTATGTACAACTCTCATCAGTTGAGATATGAGGAAGGGTTGAGATTAAATCTTATCCTCTTCATACTCAAATATTAATCCAAGATCAATTGCATGCAACCTTATTCTTCTTACACCATCAACAACCCAAATTAAAAGATCTCAAACACATGCATTATATTTTATTTTAGTAGCATAGAATTTATTATCTATTCCCTGTGTCAAAATATTTAATTAATATTTTCCTTTTCTCCAATGTTTCTACACCCTCTAGGTTATTCCACGTGGCAATCGCCGACTAGCCCATTGAGAATCAATTAGTAAACGTGGGACCCAAGTAGTATAGCGGGGAGTGGTCAGAATGACCCATGTCACTCGCTATCGATCATTGATCCTCTTCAAATCTCTACTTTATAATCACTTAGAAACATTGGGCCCATAGTAGGACAAGAAATGTAGTGACCTACTAGCCCGCTCAAATATTTTAATGAGCAATGAAATTGTGCGGGTGCACAGGGAATAGTTGACATGTGGCCATATTACTCAACAACCATCATTGATCTTCTTTCAATACTACTCACCATCCTCAAAATAGACATTGGTCCCACCTAGACATAGAACATGTGGCTTATGCCTACTAGCTTATGAGGAAAAAATAGTAAGCAATGAAATAGAACAGGCGCATAGGGAACAACGAAGATCTTCTTGTTACAATCGAATGGTCATCAAATATTTTCATATCTGCACATGCTGAAATTGTTATTCTTAAAAGGACTCAACTAGGCCACTAGGACTATGACCCATAGGATTAAACACTTAAGGCTTAAATGAATTTAACAGGAAATATTTAGCTCAACCTTGGAAAAATTTAAAGTAATGTGTTAACATATAAAAATCGAGAAAAATAGACCAAAGGGTTGACCACTTCATGGATTTTGATGGCATAAGTTGTAACTTAAAAGACTAGGAACCGAGAAAAAGGGTTCAACGGAGAATGAAAACCTTGTCAAGGAAATAAAATCAAGGATTTTTCAAGTAGGATCTTAGGTAAGCTAAAACCCTTAAACAGTGATAGAAAAAAAAATCCCTAAGCCCTCAAATAAAAATCTAACCCAAAATTTATCAAGATTTTGAGATGGACACATGAAAATTTTAGGATTTCCATTAGTGGCTCCAACTGGGGAGGCATGCCTCTTGTAGGCATAGTGAGATCCTAGAATCACACATTGAAGTAGACCAGTCAAACTTAGCAAACCAAAAATTAGGGAACTACCCAGACTAGGTAGTAAGACCAAACCAGACACAACCAATGCAAAAACACATATACAGAATGTACAAAACCTATAGTGTGCATGGAAACATAACATACTTAGGAAAAGTATGGCTTTAAGAACTTTCCATGTATCGACAGTTCAAAAAGTTCACCTATCAAGGTTTGGAGGAAGTATGAATCCTCCCCATGTCTATTGGCTATCAAATAAGGGGTCTAACCATAATGCTTCAAAATTTCCATGTTTACCCTTATTTTGAGCCCTTGCATTCCAGACTAGTACCATACTATTCAACTCAAATTTCCTTGGAGAAGCTATCTTATCATGCATGTCTTTGACTTGCAGTTGTAGTTTTGCATTTTTAGCATGATCTTCTCTTCTAGTTTCATCTAATTGTACCAGATTATCAATTATGTGTTGGATATCATCATAGATATCATCACCATATTATTGTACAAACTTATACATCTTTAGCAAGTTATTTTGTGGCAACCTAGCATCTAGACCATATACCAAGCCAGATAATGAATAACCAATAGCCTTTTTCACAACCATTTTTTTTGCCCAAAGTGCCAACTTTAGCTTTGAGTCACAAGCCTTTTTGTTCTACTCCACCACCCTCTTGATGATTTTCATTAAGCTCTTATTGCTAAACTCAACCTAACCATTTCCCTGAGTATGGTAAGATAAAGAATAAGAAAATTATATGTCATGTTCATCACAAAAGTTTTTGAATTCCTCAAATCTAAAAAACATGGAATTATCTAAAATGATGTTTCCTGGGACTCCAAACCTAATAAGAATGTTATTCAATAGGAAGTCCACCACCATTTTTCTTGTTTCCTTTATTGTGTGTATTGCTTCTACCCATTTTGTGAAATAGTTAGTAGCAACAAGGATCCATGAGTGCCCTCCACTATACTTTTTAGGGTTCTCTCCAATTAAATAAATTACCCATTGTTGGGAAGGGGCCTAAATAGAAATAGGCATAAGTGATAGATTCCCTAAAAAAAATTAGTTTTCCTACAAATCGCTGACAAGCATCACAAGTCTTAACAAAGTTGTGAGCATCCTTAAAGATAGTAGTCCACTAGAATCCTACTCTCAAGACCTTATGAGTTGTGGTATTCTCAATGTAATGACCACCACACACTCCATTATGTATTTCCTACAAGAGTCCCAATGCCTATTTTCCGTCCACACATTTAAGCAGTACACCATCTAGGTTTCTCCACCATAGCTCATTGTCAATAATCGCATACTTGATGGCATGCAGTTTTAATGTCCTCTTGTCATTTTTGGTCATATTTGTAGGACACTGCAAAGTTTGTAAATATTGGATGTAATCCTTCTATACCATTTTCATGTTTTCATATCATAGATAGGTGCAACACCAACAATCTCTATCTGATTAATCTGGTTAGCCTCCAAATTAGTTTCTGCCATCTATTTAGCTAGGCCCTGCCCTCTTACTAATTTGGTAATCTTTAAATCAATATTTAATTATTGGATCCTATTGATCCATCTACACCTTATGCCTATAGTTTCTTGTTGAGTGAAGATTCATTTCACAATAGCACTTGTTACAAAAGCTATGACAATAAGTCCCACTAGGTCAATTCTAAAATTATTAACAGCTTTAACCAGAGCATATGCTTTCTTTACAATCATGTCATATTTGAGCTCTACAACCTATAAATATTTGTTGAAGAATGCAATGGGTTGTTCAAATCCCTCTTCATTTTTCTATAATAGAACAACAATAATAGTATGAAAATAAGCAAGAGAGAAAATGTACATTGGCTTAGAGAAATCTAGATATTTCAAAACTGGAGCCTCCTTGATAGCTTGTTTAATTTTCTTGAATGTCTACCTAGGCTTCTCACTCCAGAGCACCTTTTCTCCCTTCTTCAGCATCTTGGAAATGGGTCTTATGATTTTTGCAAAGTTAGTCACAAACCTTCTTAGAAAATTTATCTATCCAAAGAATGACTAAATTCCTTTGACATTATTTGGTTGAGGGATCCTATCTATAGCTGCAAACCTTTTAGGATCAATCCTTACTCCTTACTCCTTCTTTGGACAAAATTTTCCCAAGCAATTTTTCCTCAGTGACCCCAAAGGCACATTTCTTCAGATTCAGAGATATCCCATACTCTAGAGACCTAACAAACATATTTTCCAAGTGCATACAATGATTTTCCTCTTTCGTAGAGTAGGAAATCAAGTCATCTTGGTAGATAGCCATAAATAAATCAATAAAATAAAAAAAGGCTACATCCATAGCCCTATGAAAAGTGGCACCTAAATTTGTTAAACCAAATGGAATCCTTACATATACATAAGTACCCCATGGAGTAGTGAATGTAGTCTTATACTACTCAGAATCCTTTACTTTCACCTAGTTATAATTGGAAAATTCATCCATCATTGATAGTATCTCATAGCCAGTTTACCTTGTGTAACATAGCTTCCATGTTCAACAATGGATAGTTGTCCTTTAATGAGGATATATTCAGTTTCATAAAGTCCATGCACAACCTTATATCTCAATTCTCTTTTCTGATTGGCACCAAATTAGATATGCATGAAGAATGTCTGATGGGCTTTACGATGCCAACATATCTTAACTCTATGAGCTACTCTTACATCTTGGGAGCCAAATTAGGATTAATTGGTCTTTGCTTCTGCTTGAAAGGCTTAACATTCTTCTTCAGGGGAATTTCATGATGAAATAACTCCTCTCTATATGCTTTCAAGTCAGCATATGACCAATCAAAGACATGTCTATATTTTCTCGGTAAGGAATTCAACATTACCTTAACTTTAGTATTCATTTTCTTTCCTACATACACATTCTTAGGGACATTCTAAGTCCCCAGATTTACTTCCTTTAGGTCCTCTAGATGACCAACAGTTGTCTTAATCTTGCTTTTATCTTGATTGCCAAAGACCCTTTCAAGTGCTACAAGGAATTTGCCGATTTTATTTGTCTTCAACTAGATGACCTCCTTCTCAAATATTGTGTCCTTTCCATTTGCGTTTTAAACAAATCCACCAAATTCTTTCCCTTGACCTTCATATTCATCAACACATTTCAAAAATTTGAGAATATCCTCATCCTCATTGAATATAGGCCAGTTGTGCACATTGTCAGGATTTGAAGGCCTTGACTGTACCTCAACCTTAGAGATACCTATAAAAGTTATGTCATTTGGTCTTAATGTAATGTTAGCAAGTAAGTCAGCTACTTTGTTCTATCCTCTTTCCATCTAGTCAATTCTAAAAACATCAAACTAATCAATGGAATCCTAGACAACATTTTTGTACTACTTTAGTTTGTTGTTCTTGCAAGCATATTTGGCTCTTACTTGGGATATCACAAGCTTAGAATCACCAATTACCTTTATTTTTTTTATTCCTTTCTTCTCAGCTAATCTCAATTCTAGTAATAATTCTTCATTTTCTGCCACATTATTCATGCAGACAAAAGATAAAGTGAATGAAAATTTGTAAGTATTTCCACTAGGTGACACCAATAATATTCCTGCACCAGACCCTTCCTTGTAAATTGCACCATCAAAGTACATTTTCCAAAGTCCATCTTTGTTAGATAATTTCAAAAGCTGATTTCTTATGGGTGCAAGGAACTTATCATCTTCTCTTGGTACTTCTTCCACCTTGAAATCACTGATATCAGTTTCTATAAAAAGAATTGTGTCATCTTTAGGAGCATGCTCCAACAGATGTGGTACCTTTGGTTCTCACACCACTTGAACATCCTTACCATCAATGGGAAATGTGGCATAAGACATGTCACATTGCATATTGCCTCCCATAGATGCACTTCATTTATGAGATAGCAACATTCCATAATTAGGTGGGATATCCACTATCACCGCACTCATTTTAAACTCTTTTTTTGGATAGGATGCTAATCTGTAAGGAAGTTCATTTATCACTCTAATAACATGGACTTCTCTTGAATCTATGGCATAGCACTTACCATGAGTGATATCAACTTTCAGTCCTAATGCTTCCATGATTTTGGCTGGCATGATATTGTTGGATGCTCTAGAATCAATAATACATTATTTTAGAAAATTTCCCTCAAAAATTAGTGTGAGGAAAAATGGATTAGTCTTCCTAGGACAAGCAGTCACTAAATTTCCTAGGAATATATGAGGAATCTCAGTGATGACTCCCTCAACTTCCTTGTCTTTCTTATTTTTTTCACTCACTTTGGGTGGAGTGGGAACCACTAAATGATCACAGGCTATAGTAGCACCATTGACAATGACTACTACCTTTTTTTTATGTTTATTTATTCTCATCATTTCAAGAAAAGGCATAGATACTTTTACTTGGCTAAGAAATTGAAACATATCAACATGAGTATACTTGGGTAATTCATTTGGGAGCATACCTTGTTTAGTGTTGCTTTCATTCTGTTGATTTTTAGTTACCTCATCTCTATGCTTGGCATCCTTCCTTGTAACTTTAGGATTTTTTTTATGTGTCTTTATATTAATAGCAGGGGATTTGGATTCTTCACTAGCTTTTGGCTTATCTACTTTCTTAGCCCAAATTTTATCTCCCCTGACTTCTTTAGCTTTGAATGCTTCTATTTTTCCATCAAGCTTGTGCCCTTGGATTTTGGAATTTTTCTCCTTGATAAGAATACCAACAAGAGTGCCTTATTCACCATCAAATTTTATATTCCTTAGATGATATGAACTTCTAGCTTGGGCAACCAAGGACATAGTATATATTGCAATCTCTTCATCTGAGGGTGTTATCTCTTCAATATCACTATCAACATCCTCATCTGAGATAACTTGCTAATGATATGTACTAACAATTTTCCTTTGATCATCTATATCCATTTCATGGGGCTCCATATTAGATGAGAATTCACTTTCAACAAAATTAGAATCACCCATAACCATGAGTATATCAATATCCTCCTCATTTGGTTGATCACAATCTTCAAGTACATCTTCTTCCACCTAAACCATATGTGTAACTACACATTGCTGAGGAGAATGTGGCATTTGGAAAAAAATGCACCAAGGGGTTTCTTCAACCAAATTTCCTAAATTCTTCTATAGAGGATTCAAAGGGACCTTATTCTAGGAATTTCTTTGATTATTAGGAAAAATCTTCCCATTATATTAATTGGTATTATATGGGTGATCCTGTAACTAAGGAGGTCTCTCATTCCTTTGATATTTTTTGGTTGAGCCTTTTCTTGTTACACAATTTTTTCATTTATAGTTTTCATAAAATTATCAATCTTATCCTCAAGAGTGCCCCCTTTAGCACCCAAAATTTTATCCTCCTTTTTTGGATTTTTTAAGAGCTTTGCATCATCTCTTCTACCAAATTTACTAGTCGCTCTACTGATATTCTCAATATGTTCCACTATCTTGTAAGCTTCACTCAATGTCTGAGGATTCTTATCCAGTAGGCGGTAGCTCATTTTTGTATCAAAAGCATTGTAGTAATTTACCAAGAACACATTGTCATTCAATTGTAGATGAGGAGGCAACCTCTTCCTAGCCTTTTGGAACCTTGTTTTAAACTGACCCACAAACTCATTAGAACCTTTAGCAATATTATTAAATTGATTCAACAAAAAGCTTGAATGAGTCTTGTCACTATACTACTATTTAAATATCCTTTTTAATTCCTCCCAAGAGCCAATGCTATTGGTAGAAAAACTCCTATACCACTCTCGAGTATCTTCAATGAGATACTACATAAATAATTTAATAATGAAATCCTTTGCCTCTACCTCAAAGTCTTCCATAACATTGGAAAATGCTCTGAGATGGTCTTCACCACTTAGAGCATTGTTTCCAGAAAATCTGACTAGAGTAGGCCTGATATCTTTAGGAAATGGGTTGAGATAGCTCGATATTTTGGTGAAACATAGCTATTAATATCTATCTACTTGGAGTGGTCTCCTAGTATGTTGATCTCTATGAGCATATCTTTTCTCATCATCTCTTTTTTTGTCAAATTGATTGCTATCCTTACCCTTTTGACTTTCATCACTACCACATGCTTTCTTGTCTCCTTCATCATCATCTGAATAAGAATTCTTATTCTTATTATTTACTCCACTTCCACCACCCTAATCCCAACCACCACCTTTATTAACAGTATATCTCATAGACTTCTTTTTTTGGGATTCATTATCATCATGTCTAGAGCTAGAAGCTTCTAGAGTTGGTGTAGACATTATAAGAAAAGAAATATTCCTAGCTATTTCTACATTGGAAGCTTCTATTTCAGCTTTCCTCAACTCTTCTTGCAGTTTGTCATTTACCAACTGCAATTTTAAGATCTTGGGATCTGGAGGCGTAGTGGATGGAGTAGGATCAAATTTGGCATTATTTGTGGGGGTTTTAACAAATGAAGTATGGGTATTGGTTCCGGTGTTGAAGGTATTTTACTTTGGTTGATCAATGGACTTATTCCCATGATCTATAAATGATGTTTTCTTAGCAGTAGAAAAAGGATCTAAGGATCTGGTAGTTGAAAACTATGTGGTATAGGTATTACAAATAGAGGTTCCTATCTCAACTATTACTTTAGGAATTCCAAGGGTAATCTCAATGGAAATCTTAAAGATATTTTCTTCAAATGCCTTCCACCTAGCAACATCTTCTCTCATCCTTTCTATTTTTTGTTTCCTAGCATCTCTCTCAAGTTGCTTAGCTCAAATCCTATCTTGTTTCTCATTCAACCACTTTAATCTACTCTCTTCTTCTTCCTTAAGTCTAAGTTATTCTTCTTATAAGGCTTGCATGTCTTTTTCTATTTCATCTTCATTTTCTAAGACATCTCAAAGCTCACTCGGTGTGGGAGTATAGTAGGGTTGATTGATATGTTCTTACTCAAGAGAAAGTTGCACTTCTATATTAGGAGACTCACCCCTTGACTTTAAATTTCCATTAAAAACAAACCCAACTCCAAGGGTTAAAGGTTCTGAGAACTTCTTATGTTGCAAGTATGAGCAAGTTTGGTGGTGTTGTCATTAATGTTGTCATTGATGTCAACATAGTTCAACATGTTGTAGATTGTACATGTATGGCTGAGATGCTGCTGAGATATTGTGAGTACATGGACCTATCTCTATGGTGTAGCAGATGTGTTGGTTTGATGAGTTTCCAAATGCTTTTGAGAAAATTAAATAAAGAAGAGAAAACAAAATGATGAAAGTGTTCAAAATGTGCTCTATTATGTGCTCTGCATTTCTCCTATGTTGATCCTATGCTTGTGCAGATTTGAAGGTTTGATAATGGGGATTTAGTGGTGATATCTCTTGAGTTTTAGCTTCTGGTTTGATGCTACATGAAACTTGTGTACACCAGTTTGTGAATTGTTCTAGTAGATTTGGTCTTTTGTGGATTGGGAGAAATATTGTTGCTCTACAATTCTTCTCTATTTTGTTTTAGATCTTGTAGATATGGAATATGTCTTGTGAAGATCTTTTCTATGCTCTGGAAAAGTGGCTTGAAGATTGGTGATCTAGAAGTTATGTTTTAATAATTCAATGTGAGTTTATATGGTCCAATTGGACTGGTGAAGGGTATTCAGTGACTGAAGTTTGTTATTTTTCTATGGATGTATTTGGAAGATTTTGAAGTGTATTCTCATGTATAAGGAATCATGTTGTGGTGTTTGAATGTTATCATCTTATTGGGAAGCTTGTACATCAGTGATCATTTGTGTTTTCATTAGGTTTGGCCGACCTGGTGTTTACACTTCATTCAAAGAATAAAATTTAATTAAGAAGCATGTGGTTGTTTCGAGATGTTATTTTTTATCTTGAAAAATGTATTTTATTGGTCCAATCTTGAGTTGCCAACCTAATTTGAATTTTTGAAATAAGGCATGTGTGGCTAACCTTGGAGAAAGTTTCTAAGGTTGAGGATGGTATAAAAGAAAGTTGAATTGTGAAGAGTTTTATGATAGTGTGATGCAAAGTGATGAAAGTGAGCCAGAAATCATAAGAGAAGAAGTGTGTGTGTGTGAGTTGTACTAGCAGTTCTTCATTGTGTTGAAGGTAGTGAGATAAAGGTTTGTACAATCCTGTGAATGTGTTAATTGTTGTGGTGGATCTTTTTGTTCTCTTTTGTATATGTAGGCAATGAGCCTTCCTGTTGGACAGTGAGTCCTCTTCTGGGTAGTGAGCCTTTGTTTTATGATCTTTATATTTTGATTTAATCCTCACCGTGGTTTTTCCCTCATTAGGTATTCCATGTAAAAATATGGTGTTCATTGTGTTGATTTACTTTCTATTATTTTTGTTTCATGCTCTTAATTAATAATAAAACAATGTGGTTGTGGAATTAATAAGTGTTGAAGTTAAGTTTGAATTTTGTGACAACTAATTCAGCTCCCCTCTCAGTTGTCCTATGCTTGTTTAACAATTGGTAACCGAGCGTTGGTTCCTTGTTGTTGAGCTTAACTACTTAAGGAAGATTCGATCGTGCACAAGTTGGTGATCCCTATGTTTGATGGAACTGACTATAATGACTGGAAGGGACAGATGAAAGGATATATTATCTCCTTTGGTTTCAAGACCTAGAAGGCTATTGAGACAAAGTATACCTACTCATCTAGCAGTCTTACTACTGAGGATGAGATCTCTGCTTATGAAGAAAATGAGAAGGCGAAGTATGATATTTGTAGTGGTTTATCTAGAAATGAGCGAGCAAAGGTTTCTTCTTTGGAAACTGCATATGAATTCTAGAAGAAGTTGGAAGATATGTATGAAGGAAATGAAAGAGTGAAATTAACAAAGAAGCTGGCAGTGAAGCACAAATTTATGAATCCAAAGATGGAAGAAGGTGAGATTTTACAAGTTTCTTTTAGAGAGTTGAACTAATTACAAATGAAGTTAGAAATCAAGGAGGAAAAATACCAGATGAAGATATAATTGAGAAGATCTTGATAGGGTATGTGTAGGATCATCATGGAAAATGTAGGCCCTTAAGTGGCAAAAAATTTAGAAAAATCAGAGTTATGCAACTTGACGTAAAAATTTGAATAAGGTATCTATATTATTTCAAAAATATGTAAGAATATAATCTATATAAAATTGAATTTAGTTTCTAAACTACTAGGTTTATTTAAAAAAAAAAATCTATTTGGTGAAATTTTGAAATTTCAATGTAGTAGTAATTAAATTTCAGAGAAAAACTAAGTAGGTGTCTATCTAACCACCCTAACCACAATAAAATGATAATATTTTTTATAAGATTTTAGGTACAAGTGGAGGACTCATGTTCCAATGTGATATATTTTTGTAATTTTTTCCAAGTAAATAATTAATTATGATTTTTTTATTACAACTTTTAAAAAATATAAAAATTCGTATGTGTGACCACTTTAACTTAGCCAAAACCTCATGAAATTCTTTTTTTTTAGTCCTATAGTATGTGAAGCATAGAATGTGACACATGTTTCAGATTCAAAAAATGTGATACTGTTTGAAAGCTATAGATGTTTTTCAATCAGCCTATCAATCAGGACTTTAGTCGTAATTCAAATAGAAAATGGATAATATTATTTATTAAATTCAAAGTAAAACATAATTTATATTGGTGGAAAGCTGAGAATGTCCTTTAAAAACCCTTTTGTTTCATTAGTTTTGGGTAAAAAAAAATCACCATCTACATACCCTACACATACCCATCATATCACCACTTTTTGGCCCATCATGATCCTACACATACCCAATAACCCTATCTATGGATTGTGATTGAAGAAGTCTATGATCCTAAGAAATATACTTTGGAACAGTTGTTCGACACCTTGCAAGAATTTGAGTTGAGAAAGTTCTAGAAAGAAGACAAGATAGAATAAAAGACCAAATGACATTTAAAGCATTGAAGATTGAAGAGGAACTAGATAGTGATGGAATTGATGAGTTGGAAGCAAACTTCACCAAGAATTTGAAGAAAGGCACCAAAAAGTATAAAGGTATGTTTCCCTTTAAATGTTTTAATTGTGGTAATATTGGTCATTATGCTTCAAGATGTTTGAATAGAGCTATGCATAAGAAGAATAAGGATTATAAGGATAAGAAATATAAGAAGCTATACTATGTTAAAGAAGAAGTGGGAATTTTTTATGATGAATTTGAGATTGAGGTTGATGATAGTGAATGCTTATTCTTAGCTTTGGAAAGTAAATTTGTATCCACTAACCCTAGAAAATGTGTAAGCAAGAAAGCTCCAGAGAATAAGAAAAATATGATGGAAGGTACTTTGGTTACCACCTTTCATGCAAGAGAGGATGAAGACTACTGGGTAATTTATAGTGGATGTTTAAAATACATGACCAAAGATAAGAGTAAGTTCACTAAACTTGATAAATATGATGGTGGTCTAGTTATGTTTGGTGATGATTCAGGAGAAAATATCTATGGGAAAGGTTCACTTAGATTTTATGGAATGAATAGTACTGATGATGTATATTATGTGAAGGGTTTGATGCATAATCTTTTGAGTGTAGGTTAGATGTGTAGAAATGGTTTTAGACTTGTGTTTTAGAATAATACCTATGAAATCAAAAAAGGATCTATAAATTGAGATATTATTGTTGCTGCAAGAAGAACTCATGGAAACATCTATCAGTTGAAGGTAGTTGATGGTCATTTTCTTGTATCTCAAATCAGTTAAAGTTAGTTATGGCACCAGAGAATGGTATGTGTAAATTTTGATAACCTTGTCAAGATCAGTGCAAAGGTGATTGTTTGAGGGCTCCCCAGAATCACAAGAACTACTAATGCTATTTGTAGAAGTTGTAAATTGGGGAAATAGACAAGATGCAACTTTAAGGGAAAAGAGAATTCTCCTACTAGAATGTTGGAGTTAGTTCACACTGATCTTTGTGGTCTGACTAGAACTGGAAGCCTGAATGGTGACAGATATTTCATGTTGCTTATTGATGATTATACTCAAATGACATGGGTTTCTTTTCTCAGAGAAAAGACTTAGGCTCTGGATAGGTTTAAGGTATTCAAAGCAAGAGTAGAAAATGAAGTAAATTTGAAAGTCAAGTGTTTGAGATCCGATAGAGGTGGAGAATTCACTTATGGTGAATTTAATGCATTATGTGAACAACATGGCATAAGAAGATAGTTTTCTGCTATGAGAACCCCTTAGCAAAATGTTGTAGTTGAAAGAAAAAATAGGAACTGTACAAGAAGCTGCAAGAACCATGATGAAAGAATCAAATGTACTGGATGTGTACTAGAGAGAAGAGATACATACTACTATTTATGTTATTAATAGAGTCTAGATCAGATACAATATCACTAAGACACCTACCATGAAGTATTTTAAGGTATTTAGAAGCGAATGCTATATTAAAAGAGATGATGAAAATCTTGGAAAGTTTGATGCTAGATGTGATGAAGGAATCTTTCTTGGATACTCTACTACTAGAAAAACATACAGATGCTTTAACAAAAGATTGAGAAAGATTATTGAAAGTGCTAATGTAAAAGTTGATGAATACATACACAAACCTATTGAGATAGGTGAACTTGAACCTGATGATCTTATCTGTGGACATGTACCTAAAAAAAACAAGAAGGAAGAAGAAGAGAAAGAAGAACAAGTGGGAGAAGAAGAAGGAGAAGAAAATGAACAAGAACCTACTGTTAGGACTCCTAACTATGTACATAAGAATCATCTAGAGGATTAGATAATTTGAGATAAAAGTGAAGGTGTGAAGACAAGAAGCAGAGTTGTAGCTGAGGTAAATTTATGTAAATTATCTAAAATTGAACCCAAGTTTGTAAGTGAAGCATGTAAAGATGAGAATAGGATGAGAGTTATGAAAGAAGAGTTGCAGTAGATAAAAAAGAATCAAACATGCGAACTAGTCCCCAAGCCTGTGAATAAAAATGTGATTGGTTTGAAATGGGTGTTTTAGAATAAGCTAAATGAAAGTGGAAAAGTTGCAAGGAATAAGGAAAGAATTGTATGTAAGGGATATTCACAAGTTGAAGGTATAGATTTTGAAAAAACATTTTCCCCTATGGCTAGAATGGAAGCTATTAGGTTTGGTTTTCTTTTCCCACAAGGACTTCAAAGTGTATCAGATGGATGTTAAGTCAACATTTATAAATGGTGATTTGGAAGAAGAGGTGTACATGGAGCAACCTGAAGGGTTTCAATTGTTTGACAAACTGGACATGGTTTGTAAGTTGAAGAAGGCATTATATGGGTTGAAGCAAGCTCCTAGAGCTTGGTATGCAAGACTGGACAAATATTTGAAAAAGAAAGGATTTAGCAAAGGTTCTGTTGACAACAATCTTTACTTCAAAGTGGAAGTTAACAAAATATTGATAGTAGTTGTTTATGTTGATGATATCATTTTTGGTGGAAATGAAGGCATGCGTAAAAAATTTGTTGAAGAGATGCAAAAAAAATTGAGATGTCTATGATCAATGAATTGAATTTCTTCCTTGGTCTACAAGTGAATCAAAGTAATAAAGGGATATTCATTTCACAATCGATGTATGTAAAAGAGTTTTTCAAGAAGTTTGGGATGAATGATTCCAAACTAGTTTGTACTCATATGGTAACCAGATGTAAACTAAGCAAATATGATGAATCCGCTAGGACTAATCAGAGCAAATATAGATCTATGATTGGTGGACTACTATATCTTACTACTACCAGACCAGACATTATGCATGTAGTATGTTTAGTTGCTATATTCTAAGTAGATCCCAAAGAAACACATGTCACAACTCTGTAAAGAGGATATTTAGATATCTTAAAGGCATGTCGGATTATGGATTATGGTATCCCAAGAGTGATGATTTCACCTTGAGTGCTTACTTATACAGATGTTGATTGGGTCGAATGTGTAGATGACTGGAAGAGTACCAGTGGTGGTGATTTCTTTCTTGGTGGAACATTAGTTTCATGGTTGAGCAAAAAGAAAGACTCAATTTCTTTATCCACAACATATCTAGAATATATTGCTACAACATCTTGCTACTCATAGGTTTTATGGATGAAGCAAACACTGAAAGACATTGGTGTGGTATGTGATGTTCCTATTTCTATTTTTGTGACAACACAAGTGCAATAAACATTTCAAATAACTTGGTTATGCATTCAGAAACAAAACATATATCTATTAAGTATCATTTTCTAGTAGAAAAAGTGCTAGAGAATGAGGTCAGTTTGGAGTATGTGACAACAAAGGAACAAATTGTAGACACATTCACTAAGGATCTTCTAAAGGATAATTTTTAGCATCTTAGGGAGATGTTGGGGGTCATTGGACCTCCTAACTAGGTGCACATGAAGGTGGATCAATCCATTGAATTCATAGATTCTTCATTTATTTGGACTGAGAAATGGGTCTACTCCTTCAGGGGAGTAGAAAAGGTTTTCATTGTTGCAGTATGGGTGTATTCCTAAGGGGGAGTAATCAATGTTGTTTATATTTGTCATTGATGTCAAAAGGGGAGAGAAATTCATGTAAAAAATAGGTGAAGAAGAAGAGAAGGTGTTCTCCTAGGATAGTGCGTAATTTTTTTGTCTTTGATTTTTTTTCACATCATGTGTTGCCATAAATGACAAAGGGGGAGATTGTTGTAAGTACGAGCAAGTTGGTGGTGTTGTCATTAATGTTTTCATTGATGTCAACATAGTTTAGCATGTTGCAAATTGTACATGTATGGCTGAGATGTTGTTGAGATGTAGTGAGTACATGGAGCTATCTCTATGGTGTAGCACATGTCTTGGTTTGATGAGTTTCCAAGTGCTTTCGAGAAAATTAAATAAAGAAGCAAAAAAAAATGATGAAAGTGTTCAGAATGTGCTCTAGTATGTGCTTTGCATTTCTCTTGTGTTGATCTTATGCTTGAGTGGATTTAAAGGTTTGATAATGGGGATTTAGTGGTGATATCTCTTGAGTTTTAGCTTCTAGTTTGATGGTATGTGAAATTTGTGTTCACCAGTTTGTGAACTATTCTGGCAGAGTTGGTCTTTTGTGAAATATTGTTGCTTTACATTTCTTCTTTATTTTGTTTCAGATCTTGCAGATCTAGAATATTTCTTGTGAAGGTCTTTTCTGTGCTCTAGCAAAGTGTCTGGAAGATTGGTGATCCAGAAGTCATGTTTCAATAATTCAGTGTGAGTTTATATAGTTTGGTTGGACTGGTGAAAGGTATTTAGTGATTGAAGTTTGTTGTTTTGTGATGGATGGATCTGGAAGATTATGAAGTTTATTCTGATGCATAAGGAAGCGTTTTGTGGCATCCATGTGTCATATTCTTGTTGGGAAGCATGTACATCAATGATCATTTGTGTTTTCATTAGGTTTGACTGACCTGGTGTTTACACTTCATTCGAAGAATAAAATTTAATTAAGAAGCATGTGGTTGTTTCGAGATGTTATTTATGATCTTGAAAAATGTATTTTATTGGTCCACTCTTATTACTTTCCACCATGGTAATCTTGAGTTGCCAACCTAATTTGAATTTTTGAAATGAGGCATTTGTGGTCGACCTTGGAGAAAGTTTCTAAGGTTGAGGATGGTATAAAAGCAAGTCAAATTGTGAATTCTCATATGACAGTGTGATGCAAAGTGATGAAAGTGAGCCACAAATCATAAGAGAAGAAGTGTGTGTGTGTGAGTTGTAATAGTAGTTCTTCATTGTGTTGAAGACAGTGAGATAAAGGTTTCTACAATCTTGTGAATGTGTTAATTTTTGTGGTGGATATTTTTGTTATCTTTTGTATCTATAGGTAGTGACCCTTCTTGTTGGATAGTGAGTCCTTTCTATGGACAGTGAGTCCTTTTTGTAGGAAGCGAACCTGTGTACTTGGAAAATGAGTCCTCTTCAGAGTAGTGAGCCTCTATTTTATGATCTTTATATTGTGAGTTAACCCTCATCATTGTTTTTCCCTCATTGGTTTTTCCATGTAAAAATATCATGTTCATTATGTTGATTTTCTTTCTGTTATTTGTGTTTCATGCTCTTAATTAATAATAGAACAACATGGTTGTGGAATTAATTAGTGTTGAAGTTTTAAGTTTGAATTGTGTGACAACTGCTTTACCCCTCGTCTCAGTTGTTTTGCGCCTGTTTAACATCTTATTCTTACTCCAAAAATATCACCTATCCTCCTCTCTTGAAATGTCAAGTTCATTATCAAACACTTTCTCAAGAGGAAAGCTTCCTTGATCTATGTTAGACACTTCAACTTCTTATGCATCTTCATAGATATTTGCACTAATTACTTCAACATTAAAAGTAGGAAATGCATAGGCAAGGGATTCAACATAGTTACTTGATTTTGAGTGTTTCTTAACCCAGGTAGCTTGCTTCTCTTTTGCAAGTTTAGATTCTGCTTTCTTCTTAGGATGCTTCTTCGTATAACTTCTAGTCTTCTTCACAATGTCAAATATGTTAGAATCCTTCTTACATTCCTTTTGAGAATTTATCTTATGTTGGGAAATAGAAAGTTATTACACTTTGACTTTGTACTTGTAACCTCAAAAAAGATTTTAAACATACCTAACACAAGGTGACAAAATGAACTAGGACTTGACACATAAGATTGGGTATGATGTGACCATTGCAACAAAATTTGAACCAATTATTCTTCAAAAAGTAAGAATAATATAATAAAATACTCGACTCTAACTATATGTACCAGGTCTGAACTAGAGAATTTGGAGTTAGCAAATCCACAGTAGAGTCAACAATTTTTTGGTTATTTTTTAAGAAACAAGCTAATCTTTAGAAATAACTATGGACTTTTCCATTTCCAATACTTAGTACTCCAAAGGGATTGGCCAATGAATGAGTACAAGCTGAAAAAATTCTACTCCTACACTTTGGGCTCTGTGAAACTCAGGAGGGTGATCCCACAATGTATACTTGGAAATTTATATGATTACTACTTAGATACATTATCAATCAACAAATAATTCTCATAAAATTACTTAACAAGGTAGTATATCAAACAAGTTGGTAGCTCATTTTTTGATACCCTACACTTGGAGCATGAGAATAATGAAACTCAAAACAAAACAACTACAGTGGTATTCATTTGAAAGTTTTTGAATAAAAAGTGATTAGCTAGTGAATCAACCCAGAAACTGAATTATGAATACTTTGCACAAACTAGTGCTTTATCCCAATCATGAAGTCAATCTCAACCTATGTAACTTGACAAATCAACAAAAGCAACATCCAATCTCAAGAAACACTACATTACACCACTCCCATATTGCATTCATGATAATCAATGCTTACAAATATTCTATTACCTAATTCTTATGAGTTAACAATCTCATCCAATTATTTACATTAATTCATTGAACTAATAAGCAAGAATGAAATTAAACATCCATTGAGAAACAATAGAGATGAACAAAACAATCATTTATTATTTTCATTCATAACTCATAAACGAGTACAGAGGTGAGACAATAGCCATGAAATTGGTATCACTTTGTATTGTATTTTCTATCTTCTTATCAAAACTACATATGTAATTACAAACTATGAACTTAAGACAAAACTTGAAACATGCTTGGTATTCCTTTCAAAATTCACAATGTTGATTGCAAAACAATGAACCTCAACTTTCTAGCCCCGAATTCCTTATAAAAATGAAGGAGAAAAACAAGCCTCCAACTAGAAAGTACACATGTTATTACCTAATTTGACCACAATAACAAAGATTCCCTATTTAGTTATTATGCATTCCCAAGAGGTGGGAAACATGTGTGAAATAAAATTAGTCTTGATTCATGATTGGAGATCTGGTCCCATTTTCAAAAAGTATCTTCAAACTATTTACTCAAAAATTGTGCCCACACACACAAAAAGAAAGTGAAAGAAAACATGAAAGAAATAGAAAGGAAAGGACAAGGAATATGTCCACGTTTGTAGTCTCATCATGAATTCAATTTGAAGAAGATGCACTATATTTTCTATACTTTAGTAAAAGCCTAATGTGTACTAAATCTAGGCTATGTAGTGCATTTTCACCCATCCATTACTCATAATGATTGCAAACTTCAAAATAAAAATTTTCAAATCACCACCCTACCATTTTATACTAACCCACCACCCCCTCCAAGTATTTTCCTCTCCATTCCAAGAATTCCTCTTCAGTAGGCCAATTGAAATTCATAACCTCATCAACATTTTTTCTATTAGGTGCATACTTGGTAACAATTTGGTTGGCCTCATTTTCAAGCTCCAACAAGACAATCTCTACATGAGCCAACATATCCATATTTCTCTTCAGTGTGCCCATATCATATTTTTGAAAAATGAAACTTCCTAATCTGAAATAGTTTAACTAGTTTAATCTTTCCATTCCTGTAGGGTTTTTATGCTACCATCATCCCTCATAATGGATGAAAGGAGACCATGATGAGATTCATGAAATTATTTCACCATCTCCCTTATTTTTATCTCCAAAGGTTCAATAATTCCTCTATACCCCTCAATTTTACCTACGAGAGTAATAGTGGGATTAAATTTTTTAGGAGGGTTGGCATCTTACCTAGCTCCAATGGACATCAATCTCAATTCCTTCACCCTAGGGATCCATGTTTCCATAAGTGGAATATCTCTTTCCCTGTCATTCTTAAAATTATTTATAGCACCCACCATAGATGAATAGTTATAATGAATGTTATTCAATATATTATTCACTGCTCTGTTCAAATGCTCCAATACTATAGTGACAGTCTCCATATTGCTATTAAAAACCTCTCTATCATGATTGTCACTTTTCTCTTTATATTCATTTAGCTGCTTGAGCAACTCCTCCCCACCGATATCTTCCCCAGCCTATTGCATTTCTAATTTACTAGGCTCTATTATTGAAATTGTAACACTTCCCATGTTCTATGGCACAATTTCCCATGAGGAACTCACTTCAATAGTAAATTCAGGGGGTGCAGATTATTATGAACTAGTAGGTGAGTCAACATCAGTCTGCTTATACTTTCCTAGTTGTAAACTTTACAACTTATCCTCCACTAATGCTACCTTTTTCTATAACTCCATATTGTGTTGTTCACACTTTCCATATTTAACTAACATATTATTGTGCTCTTTCCAAAGGTCAATAATTCCTCTGTAATCCTCAATGTGTTATATTAGTACATGTTAGCTATCTCTAGAGTTGATGATTTTGACACCCTATGTTATTATTAGGCCTCCTCTATAGTTAGGTGTAGGCTCAACAATGTCAGGTTTCCCTGTCTAAAACAGTAGTCCAACACTACACAGGGAAATCCAAGTTACCCTCCTCCTTATCCAAAGTCATATTTTTCCCAAAGTAAGGTGCACCTTTGAAAAGAAACATATGAATCAACAATGAGTACTATCTAAACCTTACTCCATCTGCACCTTTCTTCAACCTTATTAAGCCTTCATGAATCTTTTATGCAAGAAACCCCACATAGTCATACACTATGCAATATTGGGGGTGCTAAATATGGGTTGCAATATACATCCATATCATAAGAATTCCCATGACAAGATAATAACCAATTATCTAGCATATGGAGTAAAATATTTTTTGAAAATAAGAAACAAAATAATTAATAGGGAAAGGCTCCTTATCATATTTCCCTATTGTAATCCTCTAGCCTACAATTTTTGTTAGATAGCTTGGCATGATGTGGACTCTGAATGCAATCTTAGTCTTATCATATTCTTCCTTAAGAGTGTTTTCATTGACCTTAGGAATTTCATTACTCCATCTAGTGAGTTTGAAAATATGAGCAAATTCCTCCTTAGTAATTTTGACCATTTCTTTCACATCATATGTTCTTATAGTTCTTGTAACTAGGTCATAATTGGTGGCCACTGCTTTGAGCAAATCAACATCCATGTAGACATTGGGTACAATCAACTTCCCCAAGTCACAATTTTGAGGGTTACCTACTAGAATACATAGGTTTCTATTCTTGAACCAACTATAGAACAATTCCCACCCAATTTAAGGTAATTTGGCATCCTTAATAGAATTTTTATTTTCAATCAAACCCTCTACTACCTGCACGGACCTCAAAGAAGTAGTTGAATCTTAGGTTTTTCACTAGTTGAGGGTGGTAACTAGTCAATAAGGTCTTTATTCAATGGCCTTTTGGAAGCAGAAGCTTCCCCTTTAGATGAAGACACTTTTGATTGTGCTTTGGGAGCCATGACACAAAAGGTATTACAAGGTATGGTTTTTGGTTTCTTGAACATGGCTTACAACTCAAATAATGTTTTGACATGAACTATGACAATGCAGGACCAACCAATTATCCTTTTTGAACATAAAACCTTAAAATGTTGATAGCATCATTTTATTTAAGATTAAATAACCCATTCAAACCTTAGGGAAAATTGAAACATTTGAAATAGTTATGAATTGATTAAGAAATTTGATTTGAAAATGCGACAATCATTGATTCAGAAAGTTGATGTTGACAAATTAAATAAATGGGGCCCAAAGTCTAGGTGACCATTTTAGGTTGCATACAACTAGTTCTTTTGTAGGTTGATAACCCTAGCCTTAATGTTTAGACAAGCCTGAAAATCATAGCACAGTCTATCCAAATGTGTAGGATATCCTTTAAAATTCCCAATTATGCTTTCAAGATAGGTTTTAATAGCTACACAACCTTCTACTTTGGTAGCTCAATGTCCTTTCCATTATTAAGGCTCACTCGCATGAACCGGAATGGCTTGCTTTCCCTTAAACAAAGTTTTGAATGCGAGCCATTGATCACATAGGCATGTTAACTGATGGATGATATAGATTTAGTTAGCTTGATTTTAAAATCCTGATTGAACACAACTACAATACTTATCAAATGACAATAAGCTACCTCGAACCACTTGCTAGTGATCTATAGGCTGTACCATTCCTGTATCGCTGCAAAAATCCACTTGTCTTCTTCCCCTCACCCCCATGAGTCTTAACCCATGCACAAATCTCATCAATGGGGAGACTGGGAAGGGCTGAGATTAAATCTCATGACCTCTTCATACTCAAATCTTAATCCAAGATCAATTGGCTACAACCTTATTCTTCTTACACCATTAGTGACCCAAATTAAAATATTTCAAATATGTGCATTATATCTTCTTTTAGTAATGCAAAATTTATTCTCTATGCCCCGTGTCTTAATATTTGATTAATATTTTCCATTTATCCAATGATTCCACACCCTCTAAGTTATTCCACATGGAAATCACCCACTAGCCCATTGAGAATTAGTTAATAAAGGTGGGACCCACACGAGATAGTAAGGAGAAGTCAGGATTGAACCATGTCACCCACTATTGGCCATTGATCCTCTTCAAATATTTGCTTTCTAATCACTTAGAAACACTTGGCCTAGAATAGGAAAAGACACACGGTGACTACCCATTGGCCCACTCAAATATTTTAATGAGGAATGAAATGGAGCGGGCACGCGGGGAACAGTCAAGATGCAGCCACATTACTCAATGACCATCATTGATCTTCTTTCAATACCGCTTACCATCTTCAACACAAACATCGGTCCCACCAATACATAGAACACATGGCTTACGCCCGCTAGCCCATGAGGAAAAAATAGTAAGCAATGAAATAGAACGGGTGTGTGGGGAACATCCAAGATCTGTTCATGACAATCGAATGGTCATCAAAGATTTTCATATCTCCACAAAAAAAAAAAAAATTAGTCTTCAAAGAGGGACCCAACTAAGCCGAAAGGAATGTGACCCATAGGATTAAAGAATTAAGTCTCAAATGAATTTAACAAGAAATATTTAGCCCAACCTTAGGAAAATTTAAAGTAATGGGTTAAAATATAACAACCAAGAAAACTAGACCAAAGGGTCAGTCACTTCATGGATTTTGATGGCATAAGTCATAACTTAAAAGACTAAGAACTAGGAACAAGGGGTCAACAGAGAATTAAAACCTTGGCAAGGAAATAAACTCAAGGGTTTTTCAAGGAGGACCTTAGGTAAGTTAAAACCCTTAAACAGTGATAGAAGAAAAAAACCCTAAGCCCTCAGATACAAATCTAACCCATAATTTAGCAAGATTTTGAGATGGAAAATGAAAATTTTAGGAGTTCCATTATCACATATGCCTACACTCTCTATCACTTCGATTCCTTTTCAATCTATTGTCAATTTTTGTTTGTGTTAGAGCGATTTTATCAATCATAGGTTCCTTCTCTTCCTTGGGAGGAATAGAAGAAACAATAGTAGGTTGTTCAATCACTTTTTCTTTGGATTTATAATCTTGTTTGAATCTAGGAGGGACAACGAGATTGTTTGTGTTATCTCACGGTCTCTTGTAGAAAATTTTAGGAGTTTTTTCTACAGGTTTTTCTTGTATGTTCAAAAGTGCTTTTAGTTCAATCATTACTTCATCAAGGATAGGTTTTTCATTTATATGTTGAGGCATGTTTCGAAGGGATATTTCAACTATTTTATTTTCCTTGAAATTTAGATATGATTTGAAAAAGAAATCCTCATGAGGCTTGATATGTCCCATAGGTTCAGGCCAAAAGAAATCTAATAAAAAGTTCCCTCAGGTCAACAAAAGATTAAATCCAGTATGATGCACAATAAAGATATCATTTCCAAATGGAAAATTTACACATTTATGTAGAACTAAAGTGATGACATTCATGGACCAAAGCCATGGATAGCCTAGCTTCACATGAAATTATTTTGATTATGGAATGATGGAGAATGATAGATTTAATGTTTTTGATCCCACTTTTAAAGGGAGATCTATTGAGCCTTCATAGGGCAAGCAAATCCATTGTGTGTCTTGATCCATTATTTTGGTTTCTCATATCTATCTTGATATAGTTCATGCATATATAATACTTTTCTTCTATGATCACATTCTCTCCATAGACGAGATCAATTAACATCCCATTAGTGGGCTTATCATTGATTCAACTAGCTATGTAAATAGAACCATCAAGTGCATGTTTAAGTATGTCATTTTGTGAGAATGCAATTTCAAGAGGCTTTTTAGTTGAGCCCTTATGAGCTCTACCTTCCATAAATGCCACCACTTTCTTTGCATTATGTTGTTTAATAGTATATAGAGGACTAGTTTCCATAGGAGTTTGTTCTATGTTATCATCCTCTGTGTCAACATTCATCACATCATTATTAGTTTTACTAGGTATGACAAATGAAATAGTGTGTTCAGGCAGTGGATTTGTGAAGACTTGTAAATTTTGATTAGGAGGGGGTACAAACTCGTTACCTTGATCAT
Source organism: Sequoia sempervirens (assembly GCA_007258455.2). NCBI lineage: Eukaryota > Viridiplantae > Streptophyta > Pinopsida > Cupressales > Cupressaceae > Sequoia > Sequoia sempervirens. The sequence continues at coordinate 163,596,828 of VDFB02000007.1, read as the reverse complement.
TCACACCTCCAATTAGTAAATGATTAGAATCAATAAGGTCTTGCACAAAATTTTTAAGACGCCTACAACATTATGTACCATGCCCATTTTGTTGATGATAATGACAATAAGAATTTTTTCAAAAGCCTTTAGGAAATGGTACATTAGGGTCTCCTTCTCTAATAGGAAGTAAGGTAAGCATTTTCTTGTCAATGAGCTATAACATGATATTATGAAGGATATCAGGTAAAGGAGTGAACTCTCTCTCACATTCCCCAAAATGAGTTTTTGTCTTGATAACCACCATTTAATTATTAGTTTGTTCACTTGTTTGAGGCGAATTTGGTTGTAAAAATACCCCACTCTGCTTCTTGAAAGGTTGATAATTGTTTTGAGTGATGGATTCAGACTTTTTAGGATGACTAGGGAGATTTTTGACATCACGACTACCAGTTGAATTTTGATAATCACGAAGGGATGCACATAACTATGTGAAGGATCGAAATATCAAAATTTCAAGTTTTCTTTGGATTTTATCTTGTAAGTTTGCAATGAACATTCATTGAAGGCTATCATTAGGTATCTTAATGGTCACCTATAAATAAAGTGTTCTTTATCATCCTCTTTTTATTTGCATTTCATTAAAACCACAAGGGTCATCTTGGGACCCATTTGAATATGGAAGTGGTTGTCAAATGCATAAAAAAGTTCATTGAATGAACCAATTGAATTGTTCAGAAAATAGGAGAACCACTCTAAAGCAATATCCTTTAAGGATGTAAGAAATAGCTTAGCCAAAATTTTATCCTCAAAGATCAAATCACTATGTACACAAGGTCATAAAAGCAGAAACATGGCTGACATGATCTCTTTTCCTACCATATTTCTCAAAGTGAGGGACTTCTATACCTTATGGCATTTGTTCTCTTAATATGTCGAATGAAAACTGGGTAGACTTTATGTATTGCAAAGGTTGATTGTTATTGTTTTTTTGTAATGTTTCCACTTGTTGTTGAAAGGATGTCATAGTTTGCAAAAGTGATTTAATGAAAGGATCATTTTGGTTGTAAGGTTGAGGGGAATAAGGTGGTGTAGTCTATGTATGTGGAGGACTAGTGAATTGTAGGTTGGTGGAGTTCAATTGCTAAGGAAGTATTGTATTTGAAGGCACAAAGGTAGAAGGAATTCCTCTGAGAATACCTATGGAAGTGTACACAATGCTAGTGGGTGTAAATGTTATGGTTGGTTGAATGGTTTTTGTAGGTTGGAATATTATTGTGGGTTGTGTACTAGTATATGTAGGGATGGGCATTGGTATTGTGGAGGATTGAATTAGAATTCCACCTTAGCTTAGGGTAGACCCCAAAGCTTGAGTGGAATTAGGGATGGTAGGAATGGTTTTGGTAACATTAAGCACATTAGTGTTAAGGGGTGAAGTCATGGGAAATGAGGTAGGAAAATTATGAGTCATGGAGGGTTGATTCTCAACATTATCAGAAAGAGATTCAAAAGACCCAAGATCCATGGTGAGCGAGATATCGTGGGATGACATGAGCCTCAATTTGCATCTTATAATAGTATTGTGAATAGGAAAACAAGTTGTAAAGCTCATGAAAGTTTTACAAACCTAGTGTGTAAACCCTAAAATGGAAAAGAGGCAATGCAACAACCTAGAATGAAATGCAATTTTTAGATTCCAAGCAATGCAATTGACTGAATACAAAATGTAATAGGTTAGAAATGAAATGTTTTCAATGCAATAATTATTTTTAACAATGCACTATAATGAAACAATTTAAGCTAATTGTATTGAATTTGATGAAACAACAAGTAAGGAAACTGAAAAAAGTAATAGCACCAAATAGAAGCTAAAAATTGATATTTTAATGTCCAAAAAATGCATATCAGTAACTAACAAGGACTCATTCACTAGTAAGGGTGAATGGGTCATGGTTAAGTTTTTCAAAGATGTTTTAGTGGATTTTAGAGTGATTTTTAATTATTTTTGAAATTTCATAAGGTTCAACTTTGACCTAATCAAGGAATCGCAACCAATAAAGGTGAATGGGTCTTGGTTAGGTATTTTTAAACTATTCTTTAATGATTTGCAAGCTTTTAGTAATATCATTCAGTTCCAGATCTGAGGCAGTGAGTTTTAGTTTAAGTTTTCTCAGAAATGGAATGTGAAAATTCAATGAAAAGGTGATAGCAAAGGCATAGTTTGAAATGCAATTTTTTTAATTTTCAAATTCAAATAAATGAGGTCTAAATGAGATGTAGAATGACTAATTTATTTTTGTATTTTTAAAATTTAGAGAGATGAAAAATAATGCCAATATAAACCCTAAATGAGATGCAATTGTAAATGCAATGAAAGAAACCATAAATGAGATCTTAATTCAATGCAACTGAGTTGCAAGTGAATACAAGATCTAACCTAAGCTGTAAATACTTCAAAAATAAAAAAAATGCAATTTTTAATATGTCAGGTTGACCATTAATAATTAGGTGGAAAAATTAGGGCTTATCAAGATCATGATAAACTACTAGGAATTCTCCACCAAAATCACTATGATTTGATGTAATTATTGTTGGATATTGTGGTTGTGTTGTTGATATGTGGTTGTCATTGATGTCAACACTATTAGCATTGATGTATTATAGGCTGTATATGTCAAGGATATTGAGAAATTTGTTAAAGAAAGAGTTGTAGGTTGATAGTGGAATAGTAAAGGTCATGAAGATGTCTTGCTCAGTACATTGATGATCAATCATTGTGGACTAAAGGTTTTATTGTTGAGTGTATCTAGTTTATCCACCAAAAGTTTTAGAGGTCCGCATGAAGATTTAATCATTTTATGAATTGTTGTGTTCTAATAGTTTTTCTATGGCTATAGTTAGTGTTCCTAATTGAAGTTGATGTGATTCTAGTAATTTCAATTACTACATATGCTTCTATGATGATTCTTTGTGCTTGTGTATGTTTCTAGATCATGCTCTATTTTTGTTGTACGTCTGCATTGATCGGTGTGCTTGTGGTCGGTGATTTTTCCTCTTGTGTGTTTGGGGTTTTTATGTTCTTGGATGACATGGTTGTTGTAGCATGTTGTGGATCCTTGGAAATAAAAATATGAATGTTTGGCATGCCCAAGGATATATTTTTAAGTCTTTTTTATATTGTGGCCAATGGTGTTTTATTTGCATTTAAAATTTACTTATAAATTTGGGCTGACATTGTGTATGTGTTCTATATTTTGGCCAACGGAGTTGTTGATGTAATTCCATGTTGTGGATATATAAGAGCGATTGTTTGAGAAAATTGAAATGTGTGAATAGTGATCTAATCATTCAATTATAGAGAAGAGTGTGAAGAAGTTTGAGTCAAGTGTGAAGGAGTGTTTTTGTGCTTAACTGGAGCTGTAATTAGGATTTTGTAGAAGCTATTTTCTAAGTTCATACCCTACGGATCTAATTCAATTTTTTGTAAGATAGTGTGTCTTCTTTGGGCAGTGAGCTCTAGACAGTGTGCCTGAATGCATGTGCATTCCCACTATTCTTCATTATACCTTTAATAGGCTATAATATTGTGGATTAACATCCACTATGGTTTTTTCCCTAATAGGGTTCCCACATAAAAAAAAGATTGGTGTTCTCTGTGTTTCTAATGTGTTGATTTTCTGTGTTTTATTGTTAATTCATCAAATCTAAGATTAAGTAAAGTTAAGTTTGAAAAGTTTAAATATTCTATGACAACTAATTCACCCCCCTCTCAATTGCATGTCGTTGTTTTTCTAATAGTTGGTATTAGAGCAGGTTCCTCTAAAGAAGTTTAAAAGCTTAAGGTGATCTGAGATGGCATCATACAAGAAGGACAACCCTAGATTCAATGGACAAACTACTGTCTGTGGAAATCCAAAATGGAGTGTCATTTGAGGTGTATTGGTGAACCCTTCTGGAAGATTACAAAGAAAAAATATGTTATTCCTTAGAATGGTCCTTCCACTCCTGATGAGATTAAAGAGGATGGGATTAACATCAAGGCTATTGAAGCTTTACTAAGTACTATGACGGATTCATAAATGACAAATGTGATGGATCTGGAAGAAGTTGGAGACTTTATATGAAGGAGATGCACTTGTGAAGGTCGCTAAACTACAGAGTTTGAAAGGAAAGTATGAAACTTTGAAGATGGGTGAAGATGAAAATATTTCTTCTTTTATGCAAAGAGTAAATGAACTTGTGATGGGTATGAGATGTACCAGTGATACCTTGGATGAACAAGAAATTGTATCCAAAGTGCTCAGATCATTGCATCCCTCTTACAAATCAAAGGCTCATGCCATTGAAGAGCTTAGAATAGTGAGAAATGTGACAAGAGATATGTTGATTACTAAAATTGTTGCATTTGAGTTGAGTGAATTTGGTGATTCTACCCCCAAGACTGAATCTGCATTTAAGGCCTCTGTATTCAGAAGAAACAAGCAAATATATGATCCAAGAGAGAGTTATAGAAAGACATTCAAGTATGAGGAAGAGATTAAACAACTTTTAGATGAAGAAAGAGAGGTAGAAGTGTTGGAAGTACTGATTGTAAAGAAAGAAGGCAGAGGCCAAGGTAAGTATAAAGGAAAGTTTCCTATTAAATGTTTCTCTTGTAGTAAAATAGGTCATTTTTCTTCAAGGTGTCTTGAAAGAGTTCCTAGATCTAAGCATAACAAACCTAGATTTCAAAATAAATGTTATTATGCTAAAGAAGGTGTGACTGATGAAGAATATGATAAAGAAAATAGAAATGAAGATGAATTGGTTTTCATTGCTATCAAAGAAAATGGTTTGATGGCTACTGAATCTGCTAAAGTTGAGAAAGCTCTTGCAACCTGAATTGAAGAAAAGGATGAGTGGGTTATTGCCAATAGATGCTAACATCATATGAATGGTGACAAAAGAAAATTTGTAAGTCTAGATAAATATGATAGTGGGGTTGTAATATTCAAAGATAACAATGTTGGTGTGATTTGTGGTAGAGGATCTATTTGTCTTGGTGGTAAACATAACACTGATGATGTCCTTTATGTTTAAGGCTTGAAGCATAACCTATTGAGTTTTGGATAGATGGTGGACAAGGGTTATGATATTCAGTTCAAAGATGGAAGATGCAAATGCTTGGAAGCTCTGGAAATATGATTGCTTTAAGTACAAAAACAAAAGGTAATATTTTTCACCTGAGTGCTGCTAATGTAAGTTGTTTAATTTCTCAAGTAGATGAAAGCTAGTTATGGCATAGGACACTATGTAATGTGAATTTTGATAACATTATCAAGGTAAGTTCCACTCAAGCAGTAAGAGATCTACCTAAGCTAGTGAAGCCTACTAACACAATATGCAAAGAATGTCAAATGGGAAAAATGACTATAGTTTTTGTTCGGAGCAAACAACATCATTCTAATGGAATATTGGAGTTGGTGCATACTGATCTATGTGGTCCCTCTAGAACCAGAAGTCTACAAGGAGAAAGGTACTTTATGTTGCTTCTTGAGGATTTCTCTAGGATGATATGGGTTGCTTTCTTAAGAGAAAAATGTGAAGCAGTAGAGAACTTCAAAAGTTTCAAAGCTATGGTAGAAAATGAGACAGGTCTAAAAATAAAATGCCTAAGGTCAAATAGAGGTGGTGAGTTCACTACCCAAGAGTTCAATTCTTTCTGTGAAGAGCATGGAATTAGAAGTCAGCTATCTACTCCCCGAACCCCTCAACAAAATGGAGTTGTAGAGAGAAAATAATAATAATTTTGGATGCTACTAGAACAATTATGATAGAAGGAAATGTGCCCCAAATCTATTGGAAAGAAGTTGTAAACACTATTGTGTACACTCTAAACTGGGTAAATGTCAATGGTATTTTTGGTAAGACTCCTTTTGATCTATGGTTTTGTTATAAGCCTACTATTAAATATTTCAAGATATTTGGAATAAAGTGTTATATTAAGGGAGATGAGGACATAGGCAAGTTTGATACAAGGAGCGATGAAGGAAATTTTCTAGGTTACTTTACTAAAATCAAGGCTTACCAATGCTATAATAGAAGATTGAGAAAAATGGTTGAAAGTGCAAATGTCAAAGTTGATGAGGACTCTGCTAGGTCATCCAGATATTGTGGATATGATTAAGATGACCAAAAAGATAGTACAAACAAATGGAAGAATGCTTAGACACAAAATCAAGTTCATATTGTTTCGGTAAATCAAGAAAGTCAGGAAGGAGAGACAAGTGGAAGTGCAGAAGAAAGAATAGAAGAACCAGAAGTGCAAGAGAATCCTAAGATTCTGAGGTATGTAAAGCTGAATCATTTTGAAAATAAAATTATAGGAGATAAGAATAAAGGTGTGCAAACTAGAAGAAGGATTGTAGAAGAATATTGTTTGATTTTCGAGACTGAGCCTAATAATGTCAATGAAGCTTGTAATTGTAGACACGTGAAATTAACATCATGCACCCAATTCATGTTCATCCACTCATTAAATAAATAAAATGCAACAAATCCATTCTCTAGGTAAATCAGGTCTTTCCTCCTAAGGTTATTCATTTAAATAAATCAAAGGCTCACATCATCCTTTAATTAAATAAATCAAACTTTATTTAATTAAAAAATCTCAAAAGCCATTTCCCATCCCTTTTGATTTAAATATATCAAATAAGTCAAAATCATCTAATCATCATCCTAGCTAATTAATCCATATTAAATCTAATATAATGCATGTCACATCCTCTAGATAATCCCACTTGCACAAATAAATCAGTTTATTCATTTATAAAATCAACATTTTCACTCAACATGGCCTCTTTGGGGAATATTCCCTCAAGTTTGAATTAAAAATCAAGTGGGAATGTACATCCAACAAAGCAATTAATAAGCTCTTACATCTCTTGTCTCAAATTTGAATTTGAATTTCCCCCTCTTGGGCACATTTCCCAAATATTGTACACTCCTCAATCACTCACAAGTTGACAAGTGGCCTCATCTCATTGGTCCAATCTTTGTCCCACATTCATCCATTTAGCTATTTCTCTCATCAAAATAATCTATAAATGAAAGCTTCATCTTTGATCAAATCCTCCACAATCTTTGTATCTCATCTACAGAGCTTATACAAAGTCACTCTCTTCATTTGAGAACTGATTTTGTCCATCATCATCATTTGCATTATCAAGGGTTGGGAAAGGGATATTTTCCACAATAGCACCAATCCACTATGAGATAAGCATACTTCATGTTTTTCATATGTTTATTTAGATTTATTTTGTCATTTGTTTGCATTTGGAAAGCATTGATGTATTATTTCATAGAGATCTGATGTTGTTTGCTTTGTTTTAAACTAACCATGCTAATTTATTGGAGGTTTTCACAAGTTACAGATTTCACCATCATACAAATGGTGCTAGAAGGAGGGCCCTTGAAAATCAACTATAGACATATGTAGTTTAATTTTTGTTAGTGATATAAAAAAATTGTGAGTTTTTTTTTTTCTTGTTTGAACTGTAGAAACTGTCTCTAGCCTTTACACGGCAGAGGCATTCAAAGTTTCAGAAAAATGTAACTTGGTAGCTAATGATTTTGAGAGAAATCTATCTTAGAGGAGAAGTCCCCATCTAATATTTATTGTAATTAATGCAATAGAATAGAACATTTCGAACACATATCCAGCTTGTACATGAGCTTCCTTTGCATGCCTTCTTTGTTTTTTCTTTTTTCTGCATCTGCTGTAACTTTTTGGATATCAAAAAAAATTCCTAGAAAATAATTGTTGTTTTTGCTGAGACAACCTACAGAGAAATGTGTACCGTGTGCTTAAAACGTAAATATTTATTTCATCGTGGAAGCATTTCTAAAGGTGAACGATCTATTGAAGGGATGTCCTATTCTCACAATATTCTTGATATACTTGGCTACCATTGCTGGGTACATAGCTGAGGTAGTAAAGACACACCATCCACTCAATGCGAAGGATTCAAACATTCCTCGTGGCCCATTCTAGCAAAAGAAAAATGTGTGTTCCCCATGCCTAGGCCCTGCGCATCTCTCTCACATAGGTGAAGTAGAAAAAACGCTGGTGTATTGATTTGAAGGCTATACAAATCCAATCATACAGTCATTGCTTTGATTTTGTCATTAATTTCATTAAAGATTCAGTCATTACTTTCATTGCCTTAAGGCTATGTCTTAAATTTTTTTTCACGTCACTATCTTTAAAGGGCATTGACCTCAGCTAGTGAGCATTTAATGCTTGCTACAAGTTGACATTTTAGATATTTGAAGTCTGGTGCATTTTGTCCCTTCTTAGGCATCATGACAACCTTTCAATAACTCAAAAAAAAAAAACTTTGATAGAAATTTAATGTTGAGAGCTATTGGCGTCTTTCTGTGGCATACATTAGACCATAATTTCTTTTGTGAATTGATTTGGCCTTTGTTGTAGGCGTGATGAAAAATAGTTTAATATCTTATTGAGGTGTCTTGTCAAAACTAACACTGGCAGATATTTTCCAATACACAGGGGATTGGATGAATCTGAATATGATCTATCTAAATGGAAAGTTTTAAGTAAAATTGTGTATTCATTGTCAAATCTAGGTGTAGAGTTGACTGAGTTTATTCATTTAATAATAAACCACTTTGTCAAATGCTCCTCATTTTTATTTTTTGAACTTTGAAGCATCTTTTCACTAGATCATTCATCAAAGCACTCAAAGTACTCTATCATCAAAACAATCTTGTTATGGGGATATGAGAGCACCATCATCATGAGGATCGCGATACTAAGAATGGAATTGTTTGCTCTAGAAATCTTTTGTTGTTTGTTCTATTTACATGATCCTTTCATTTTTATATGATGTTGCATTCTATATGTGTGCCAACTAAGCCTTAGGAACAACAAGAGAAGCATTAAATTTCAAACCTTCTCATTGTAATTGCAATACAAATAGAGGTGCTTCCTTTAGTCAGTAGGTTTAATATCTGACGACCAAGTTTCACCATAGAAGCTTACCAAATTGGAGAAGTGAAAGCTTAGTATGCATTTGACTACCCACTTATTCATTGGGACAACATATTACATCTACAGGAGATGACAATACAGTGTGTTCATAGATTACAGTCAGAATCTAAAAAAAAATGAAACATCTAGTGCACAAAATTGAAGAAGATTGGTGGTGCAGTAAATACAGGAAGTCAATTACGTGCACACAATTGAGGTATAGTATATTATAGCATCCAGCGCACAAAATTGAAGAAGATTGGTGGCACAGTAAATGCAAGAAGCCAAGTAACTACTAGCCTCTTTCCCCAAGTGAAGTTTATGCTTGGTGATAAGTATTTATTTCCCAATTGTCAAATACTTACATCGGATCATTTTCTGCGAAAGTAGAATTGAGTCATTATGTTTGTCTTTAACGGAGAGCATTTTTTTTGTTTATGAAATATCTTCTTTGAATTAAATCTCTGACATTGATTGTACTATTCTAGTTATGTGCACAAAATTGAGGTATAGTATATTATAGCAGTGGATGTTTATATGCAAATCCTCTTTGTTAGATGTCCTTTTGATGTAGGTAGAATGGTGGTCAGTGGAGGCATTTTATACGGGAGGGAGGTAGTTAATGAATGTCCTCCAACACATGGTACAAGATAATAATCATAGGCGGTGATCAACTACGTAGTATGGAGGTGGTTAAATGATTGTCTTTCAGCACATACTACGAGATAGTAAAAGGCGGAAGGAATATTTCAAATTTCAAAAGATTAATACATTAAAAGGGTAGGTGCATACTTTAAGAATGCCATAAATCTCATATCTGACTATTTTGAAAGCATTTATGTGCAGGTCTGTGAGACTTTGTGGTGGAAAATTGTGCCCCTTATTCTAGCTGCATGGGAAGAGTGGTGAATGACATAAAGGAGCAGTTGGATTAAAACTTGTCATAAATATCAGTGCATCTCTCAGATTTTTTAGAATAATTGGTTCATTTAATGAAGACTTAAGCCTTATATTTTTATTTATGCTTTTAATGAATAAAATCTTGGTTGAAAATGAGTCTTTTTGAAATCCTTCAAGCTTATTACCCCACCTTTAATGCTTATCCATATTTGTCAATCCTAGCATTCTTTGAAAAGAGAGAGAACAAAAAGAAAAGAAAAGGAGAGAGCCTTTTGTTGTTTCCCAACATAAAATTCCATAATGGTGTATCCTTGGATATTCGTATGAGTAGATCATTAATAAAATCAAAGCATAGATATCACTTTAAATGCCAAAACATTTATGTTTTAGAGTCACACATTTATGCATTTATGTTTTAGCTTGTGAAGTTTATCAAATCATTTTGATCATTATGATAGTCAACATTTTAAATTGGGAGGGTGCTTTTGAAAGATGCATTCCTTATGGTTGATTTGTGGGCTTAATATCTTCAGTAAATACATATTATGATAAGGGAAGGAAGGGGTCTAGAAAGTGTGATATATTTTCAATAAAGTCAATATCAAAGCATGATCCACTTATAAATCATCCTTTTATCATCTAAGTCTTTGTCCTTTCATTTGCGATCATTTTATTATTTAAAGTTAATGATCCAAATGAGTTCAATATTTTGATCCTCACATGATTGTCTTTTTGTTTGATAGCAAAAGCGAGGAGCATTTCATTGCACAAGGATCTTGCAAAAGATCTTCGAAGGAACTTGACAATAAATTGAAACTCAAAAGCAATTTTTAATGCTTGGAGATCCCATCGCATGCCTTAATTTTCTATTTTAGGCTAACTCATCTTTGATTTTGGGCTTTAAAATGAACATCACCTAGGCTTTCAATTTTCATTGCAAAAGAGGTTAAAACGAACATTAGGCAAACTCACTAAATTTTGTTTGGGAATAACAAATTGAACAAGGAAATCTTCATCAGTCCTTTGGTGCTTAAAATGAATCGAATCATTGCTTTGAAGGATAAAATGAACATGTGTCTTTTATGTTTGGTAATATTTTATGCAAAATGATCTCATCTAAAAAGGTGTATGCACTTCTCTTGTGCTTCACGACGATCTTGAGAATCAAAATTCTTTTTGGTGACATTAAGTTGCATAAAATATTGTCTCCACACTTCAGTTTGGGTTTAAAAATTGAACAAAATATTATGGGAGTGTGAGTAGAGCATCATCGTATATATTCTCTTTCTTTGTGTCGTCAAAGATTGACCGAGTTGCAGATTTTTTCTTTGCTTGATTTTTTTAATCCTGGAGGGCCTACCTTGAGGAAAAAGTACTCACCCAAGGGAATGACTCAACCGGTAACACTCTAAAGCCAAGAGTATTTCTAACCAGGATACAAATGTGGGTATTGGATTAAATGCCAGTATCACACAGTTGATTCCGACGAGATGGATCCGAAAGGGGACTTTGGCCATATGGGTCAATCTCCATGAATGAAAATTCTGAAATAAAATTCTTCTTTGTAGTGGCCTATTAACCCATTCACCGAGTTTATCAAAGTGGTCCATTAGAACTTAGCTTCCAAGTTCAGTTACTTTCCATGTCCGATCTTGGTTATAGTATAGAGGTTAAGACTTCATTCCTAACATACCTTTATACTCTTTCCTTGGTTGCATGTAAAATAATCTCTTCTACAAAGGGCATGAGGAAATCCCACTAAGAAAAATGTACCAATTGAGCTAGGACGTCATATTGCTTGTGGTTTGAAAACACAGTACTTTAATCGAAAACATTGGAAAACCAACATTCAACATGAGCATCAAATCTCAAACCCTTTAGGAGAGGAAAATATCCTTGAACAAATTCACATGTTATTGCTTTTCCTTGGGATTCGTATCCTTAGATTCTTCTAAGCATTTGGATTTCATCTTAATTTGATCCTACTAAGGTCAACAATAGGTAACTCTTGCCTCAAATTTCCTTGGTTTCTACATAATACACTTTGCAGGATAAGGGGAAAGTTGAGACATTAGAAATCTAGATTCAAAATCTTATCAAGAGTGTGTTTGTGGTAAAAATAATCCATTAAGGAAAGATTAAATCAATTGGACCCCACACATGTGCTTGATATCTTTTAGTCATATGGTTTTCATGCAAACATTGGTCTTTTGATTTTGAATTACTCTTAGAGAAAAGCATATTCTTCACTATCTTGGTCCTGAAAATGAGTCCTTCCTAGATTCATTTAGGATCAAAATCAAACACTTCATCCATCCAAACATTTATCATCTTCATCCCCCAAACAACATTAGAGCTTTGAAAACACCAGTCTAGACTTGGGTAAATCATCAAATCCAAAATCACCTTGTTTAGTTAGGTGTATGGGAATGCATCCTTTCTCATACATTTAATTAAATCAGTAATCCTTTGAACAAGTTCATCCTAAGATAACATCTTACATCTTAGGGTTTACAAATTCACTATCCGAATCAAATAATCAAAATCAAACCCTAAGTCTAGCATTGATACAAAGTCCCTAAACATTTAACACTCATATCATTTACACCTTTCATCTTTCATCTCGTCATTAGTCCTAAGAACCTTAGAGGTCACTTTTACAACTAGGTTAAAACACAAGGAGAACTTGGAATACAAACTTGATCCATACATCACGAGTAATCCAAATAAATTGAACTTTCAAAGCCTTAAAACGCCGATTGATTATCAACACTCACATATATACAAACCATACATGGGATCATTACCTTTGACAAATGCCAATGGCACAACAAATATGAGTATGCCCAAATCAAAGATTGGAACACATTTCCTAATGGTAGATCTAAATCCAAACCTGCAAGTTTTTCAACCGAACAATCAATGCATGAGCCTTCAAACAAACAACGTCATCCCACCAAATCCCTACATGCCAAATGAGAATGTACCAAGTACAAGTTTTCCAAACATGAATCTAGAAAAAATTGGGATAAATATGTTTGCAAATCATACAAATATTGTTCAAAATCCAAACAAGATGTCAATGACTCCAAGTCAGGGTAACACCATGCAAAATCAAAGTTACCTAAAACAAGGCAATGTAATTCCCAACATCAACAATGTTCAATTTCAACCTATAATGCCAAATTTGAACATCATCCCAAATCAAAACATTGTCCAAAATCAAAAACCACAAGTGTACATTCCAAATCCTCTTGAACAAAAACCAAATCAACTATATCAAGGGAGTCAAGATCGAAATCAAGATCAAATTTGGCGAGATCAAATTCTTATACTTACCAAAATAGTTGAGTCATTGCGCCAAGAGACATCTCCACCACCATTACCAAATCAACATCATTCCTTGGTTTAGGGCTTTTCCCTTTACCTAGCACCAATCACTCCATCCAAATCAATCCACCTAACACCAATCGAGCCATCACATCAAATCCTTTGGATATACCATCGACATTGCACCAATAGATGGTTATCAATCAAGCAACAATGTTGATCCCAACAAATCAAAACATGGTCTCCCAAGGGCCTATCACCTCGGTCATTTGAACCATCCCTATCACTTCAATCATTCCAACCACCATTATCACGCCCATGACATCTCAACCCCTCACTACCACAATTGCTTCAAATGTATCTCAACAACTCATCATTACATCCCACATGATTCCAAATCCACCACCACTACCACCAAAACCAAATGCAGCAAGACAATATAACATTGCACTAAAAGCTCACCAGGCCTACCAAAAGGCCATCCAAAAATATTTATCCATGCAACAAGCAACACAAGCTCAACAAGTGCAACAAGCCTCTCAAGCTGCCCAAGCCTCTCAAGCTACCCAACAAGCACAAGCACAAACACAAAAAATGATAACTATTGGGGACAATGATCAAGATCAATCCATCACCGAGCACCTTGAAGCTATGTCTACTTCATCCAATGATCAAATCAACATGAATCAAGAGTCATTTTTCAATCATGATCAAAATCCACCAACCAACAATGATCCAATTCAAGAAATGTCAACATCACTTGACCCCATGATTGAAGGAATTGAAAATTTCTCCACCACAATTGTTGAAAACAATGTTCAAGATCTCTCAATTAAGGAGCACATTGAGGATGTTTCTACCCCATCTAATGATCAACTTACCATACATCAAGAGCCACTTTTTAGTGATCTATTTCAAGGAGTGTTAGGATTATTTGATCCTATCGACATAATGCATGATCCATTGACCTATGATCATGTTAAAAATGTCTCCACATTGCCTTATGGGTTAGAGGACATATCTCAAGAATTTATTCCAAAGCATGATCAACATCTTTCACCAAAGTCTAGCAATGGTCCTTTTCAAGACATGTTAACCCCCTTCGACCTCATGATTACAGATACTGAAGAAACCCTGAACTCGACACTTGAGGATATTGAACCACTTACCATGTCTAATGACAACATACAAGAACCCTTTGTAAGCAATCCATCCTTTGAAACTAATCCATGTCAAGAACTTGATCTGAAGCATGTCGAAAGAAACTCTGAAATCATTCATGATCAAGAATTTGTATCTTCAAGATACTACAATGATCTAATGGAAACTCTCCTATCTATGCAAGATTATCATATCCATGTAGCACATACTCCTCCATCTACCCATGAGATGCTTTCTGCGGATGGACACGTAGATGATCTTCATTCAGAATAGGATTTCTTTACTCCTGATAGTATTACACAAAAGAGCAGGTTATTGATTCGTACAGTCAAATAGAGTTGCCAACTTTAGGTTTAGATATATCCAAAATCCAGACTGAGGACATCATGAATAAAGATATCCAACATTATCCGCTGAAGGAAATGAGTCAGACAAAATAGTATAATTCAGAGTTAGCAGAGAAACAAATCAAAATAACATCACCTACGGTGGTCATTTATCAGAGAATTCATTCTAAATAGGACATCTTAGAACAAGCAGAATCAAAGCATGAAGGTACTACTTCCACCATACTAGGGGAAACTTCATCTCAAGCAAACATCAACATAGGGAGCATGAAGAATCCTTACAATGAAACTGATGCAAATACTACAACTAGTCACATCATGAATCTTCATCCACCCATCAGCCCATCCACGAATTGGGACCAACTTCGAAAGAAATATTTGAATGAAAGTACAAAGAATGTTATCAAAGCAAAAGAAGCTGAGAAGCATAATGGAAAAATCAAATACACATGGATATGAAAGAATACAAAGAAAGATCATCCCTATCAAACTCCATCAGTCAAAGAAACTATGGGGCAAAATAAAAAAGGGAAAAGTATCCATCAAAGATGTCCACAAAGGTAAAAATAGGCTTTTCAAGTGACGTACAAAGTGTATCAAGTAGTTGGTCCTAATCCCGCACACATTTTTTATTCCACCCATCATTGCTCATCTTCCCAAGTTTGGAGAGTCAAAGGTTCCAAACTATCAACCAATCCATCCCTTATCCATAAACACACTTCGTCCATGCCTCCATGCATGATATCCAATTCTCACATTGACCATGTATTGGCAATGGCCCTTCATCATAAGGATTTAGAAGGCACTCTATCACGATGTGTGCACAGAAATAGAGTTAACCCCAATATCAATAAAGCAGATTAAGAATCCCAAAAATTGCATTCAAGTGTGTGTATCTTAACAAAGCAACTTCTTCAGGTAGGATACCAATGGCACATTATGATAATATCATCTACATCAGCAACACCTAGTGATTCAACACGAGCTTAAAATCTTTTAGAAAAATACAAAAAAATAAAAAAATATGAAAATTAAAAAAAAATCAAAAAAATGATTGAAAATAGTAAAGAGAAAAATCGTCCCCTAGTGAAAACTGCATGGGCGGCTCTTTGGGAAAGACCATGATGAAAACCTGGCAAACAGGCGTCATGTGTACAATTGAGCATCTGCATACACTAGTTCAAGAGAAAACAACTCATCCCATCCATAATAAATCCAACACCCCATAATAAATCCATTCACCCATAAACCATTTATCCAATCCATTTTCATCCATCTGCATCCATCATCCAAGTTATCTTGATCTTGATGAAAGTTTATGGGCACACTTTACACTTGCTTATGGTAAACATCTTGACATGGGCCGTTTTCATTGATCTTATGTAGCATTATCTGAGCCATGAAACATTATCCAAATAAGCTTTCTTTATCTAAACACCTTATCTTATCACAAGATAATCCTTGGCATCCTTTGCAAGCTTTTCCATATCCATCCATCCATACACCTATCCAAGCATCCATCCATTGCATTTTGTACATTGCTAGACATTGGGGGCAGCTATTTGCATCTTGCTTTAGGAATAAATATTCATCTATATCCTCCAACTTATGTGGTGATTCGAACATTGGTAAATGTAGAATCAAATTGGTCAAACCACTTGTGAGAAAAATTCCAAATCACTAGCCCATGGCATATTTTGACAAGAAGATGTTCCTTATCAGGCTTCATCTTTCATCAAACATCAATCCAAATAAATTTATACTTCAAACATCACCTCAAATCATTCAAACAACTTTTGTTCGAAACCAAGCTTCAACAATCCTGATCAAATCAAATCCAATCAATCCATAATCTTGGGATATCCTTTCCGATCATTGTGTTGCTTAGCACTATCCTTGCATTGTTGTGCATCCTTAATAATGTTATCATCACCAATCCTGATCAATCAATCGTTGCATTTTTGTGCATCCTCAACAATGTTATCATCATCAATCATGATCAATCAATCATTGCATTGTTGTGCATCCTCAACAATGTTATCATCATCAATCTTGATCAATCAATCCTTGCATTGTTGTGCATCCTCAACAATGTTATCATCATCAATCTTCATCAATCAAATCCTTGCATTGTTTTGTATCATCAACAATGCTATCATCATCATCAATCCATCGATTTGATCAATCAACCTTAGCTTGGTTTTCAACAAAATTCCCAAACAGAGAACTGATATCATCACACATGTCCATATCCAAATCGTCAAAATTGTACGAAAAAATCCAAAAACATCCAAAATATCAAAAATACAAAAACATTCAAAAAAGTTAGAAAATGTCAAAACATTTGCATCTGAACTACATCGTCTCTGAGCTTAAATGTAGGCAAGGCTAATATTTGATCAACGCCTGATACATCAAAAACACAAAAACATTCAAAAAATGCAAAATCCAAAAACATTTGAAAAACATCAAAATCCAAAAACATTCAAAAAAGTGCAAAATACAAAAACATTCATTAAATCTCAGAAAACCCCAAAAACATCGCAAAATTCAAAAAAAAAACATTTGTAAAAATCTCAAAAACACCAAAAATAGCCTCAAAACATTTCAAAAATGTCAAACCATCCAAATATTTAAAAAAATCCATCTGTCCCATTTCGCTTTCACCCACAATAATCAATCATCCATAATAAACTAATCATCACCTTCATCCTTTGGCAAAACAAACGGAAACAATCACAACAATCAGCAAAAGCAAACTTCAAATGCAAGATCAAAATCGAAGCAACAAACCTTTAAAACACAAAATCAAACTCTTGATCAATCGCAAACATGTCAATCAACCTTATATCAATAGCCTATCAATCAACTTATCAACCCATCATCATCCCATACAATGCATGTCCTAGGATGTATCATTCCGACAATGGGCATCATTTTGGATATCACTTTGGATTCTTATCCTATGAAAACAAATCCCTTTGGCTAGAGATATGAAGAACATCGACTTGTTTGCATACTTGATCTTTTTTTTTTGATTTATCTTATTGTACTCATTCCAAGGACCTCTCGATGATATATGAATGAAGGATTTAGAGAGATAGGAATGGGGCAACGATCATTATCTTTCATCTGTTGTGCTTGTTGGACATTCTTGTAAAATAACTTGGTGAATACTTACTTTGTTAGGTACATCCTAGAAAGGTTTTTGTATGTCAAGTGTGAAAAAGAATACTCATATCTGCTTGACGAGTCAAAGTCCACCGCACTAGGTACAATGCCATCCTGGTTCTTTATACCTTGATTCATCGTATCTATGTGTGTTATCAAACATAAGGTAAGTAGCCCTTTTAAAGTCCCAATCCTTGATAAGTGAATCATCATCATCATCATCATCATCATCATCATCATCATCATCATCTATCATCATCATCATATCTAATAAAGTCTCATCAGATCATGGACTTGTTGGATCCTCTTGTCATCACCTGGTTTCTTCTTTTCCACACTAACATCACAGGATGAATAGTTAATCATCATCACCAATGCATCCATCATGCATCCATCATGCATCCACAAACCATCATCATTTTGCACATCATTGCACATGCATAATCATCATCATAATATAGATCTGCTAGTCTAAGCATCTACATAAATCATACATTTGCATAATCATAGCATATCACATCATCAATCTCATCCATCTCACATCATATCATCATTTAAGTTGTTTAGGATAATATAGATTTGTTATTCTAAGCATCTTAAAATCATCTCATTTGCATCATCATCCATAACCATCCATTTTGTACCTCTTTATCACAAGATCGACCCTCAAATTGAATATTTTCGCTCGATCTCTCGAGGAGGAAATGTACCAATGTACTTTCCACTAGGGCATCCAAAAAATTAGATTTTTTTTGAATTTTGATCGTGGTAAGATTATTCTTTGAATCAATGCAATAAGTACATTGCTTCAAAGAGGGGCAAAATGTAGACATGTGAAATTAACATCGTGCACCCAATTCACATTCATCCGATCATTAAATAAATCAAATGCAGCAAATCCATTCACTAGGTAAATTAGGTCTTTAGTCATAAGGTTATTCATTTAAATAAATCAAAGGCTCACATCATCCTTTAATTAAATAAATCAAACTTTATTTAATTAAAAAATCTCAAAAGTCATTTTCCATCCCTTTTGATTTAAATAAATCAAATAAGTCAAAATCATCTAATCATCATCCTATCTAATTAATCCTTATTAAATCTAATCTAATGTATGCCACATCCTCTAGATAATCCCACTTGCACAAATAAATCAATTTATTAATTTATAAAATAAACATTTTCACTCAACATGGCATCTTTGGGGAATATTCCCTCAAGTTTGAATTCAAAATCAAGTGGGCATGTACATCCAACAAAGCAATTAATAAGCTCTTACATGTCTTGTCTTTCAAATTCAAATTCAAATTTCCCCCTCTTGGGAACATTTCCCAAATCTTGTACACTCCTCAACCACTCACAAGTTGACAAGTGGCCTCATCTCATTGGTCCAATCTTTGTCCCAAATTCATCCATTTAGCTATTTCTCTCATCAAAATAATCTATAAATGAAAGCTTCATCTTTGATCAAATCCTCCACAATCTTTGTATCTCATTTATAGAGCTTATGTGAAGTCACTCTCTTCATTTGAGAACTGATTTTGTCCATCATCATCATTTGCATTATCAAGGGTTGGGAAAGGGCTATTTTCAACAGTAGCACCAATCCACTATGAGATAAGCATACTTCATGTTTTTCATATGTTTATTTAGCTTTCTTTTGTCATTTGTTTGCATTTGGAAAGCATTGATGTATTATTTCATAGAGATGATGTTATTTGCTTTCTTTTAAAATAACCATGCTAATGTATTGAAGGTTTTAACAAGTTGTAGATTTCACCATCATACAGTAATGATGAACATTGGATGGAAGCTATGAAGGAAGAACTGATGCAAATTGAAAAGAATGACACATGGATTCTTGTTCCCAAACCTAAAGATAAAAATGTGATTAGTACTGAATGGGTCTTTCAGAGTAAGTTGAATGAACAAGGTAAAGTAGTTCAGAATAAAGCAAGACTAGTATGTAAAGGGTATTCACAAATGGAAGGTATTGATTTTGAAGAAACCTTTGCCCCTATTGCCATAATTAAAGTTGTAAGATTATTTCTTGTTTTTTTTGCATATAAGAACTACAAAGTCTATCAAATGGATGTGAAGTCATCCTTTCTGAATGGTTAGTTAGAAGAAGAGGTATATGCTGAACAACCAAATGGATTTGAACTGACTGATAAGGAAGTCATAGTTTTCCTCTTGAAGAAAGCTTTGTATGGACTCAAGCAAGCCCCCAAAGCCTAGTATGCTAGACTAGATAAATACTTACTAAAGCTTGGATTCAATAAAGGTACTACTGACAACATTTTATATTTTCATTTGGATCATGATAAAGAGCTTATTATTGAATTATTTGTTCATGACATTATTTTTGGACATGATGATGATCTATGCATGATGTTTGCTAATGAAATGAAAAGTGAATTTGAAATGAGTATGATTGGAGAGATGAAGTTCTTTCTGGGATTGCAAGTCACCCAGTTAGACAATGGGATTTTGACATCTTAGTCCAAATATGTGAGAGAGTTGCTGGAGAATTTTGGCATGGAAGACTCAAAGCCTATTGGTACACCCATGGTAACCGGATGCAAGTTAACATAGAATGATGAATCTCCTAAGGAAAATAAAAAAAAGATATAGTTCAATGATTGGATGATTTCTCTACTTAACTCAGACCAGACCAAAAATCATGAATGTTGTGTGTATGGTTGCTAGATATCGAGCTGATCTGAATGAATCCATGTGACTATTGTAAAGATAATTTTTAGATACTTGAAAGGAACAGTTGATTTTGGGCTTTGGTATCCTAAAGATGATGATCTTATCTTGAGTGCCTATACTGATGTGAATTGGGTAGGAGATGTAGATTATAGGAAATCACAAGTGGTGGTTCCTTATTCCTAGGGAAGAAGCTAGTGTCTTAGTTGAGTAAACAGTAGAATTACATATCCCTATCTACTATTGAGGCAAAGTATATTTCTGCTTCAAATAATTGTACTCAAGTGCTATGGATGAAACAAATGTTGAAAGATATCAGAGTAGTATATGATGAGCCTATTTCCATATACTGTGACAAATCAAGTGCAATAAACATATCGAAGAATCTGGTGCTACACTCTAAGACATTGAAGCATATATCAATCAAGTTTCACTTCCTAGGGGAGAAAGTGAGTGAGAAAGAAGTCAGAATAGAGTATGTGCCTACCAAAGAATAGATAGCAGACATTTTCACTAAGTCGTTGCCAATGGATACTTTTGAGTATCTTAGAGGGATGTTAGGGATGATTACCCCTCATGATATGAACTAAAGATGCATTTACTTGCATCAATATGTATGATTCATAGCTATATTCTGATCCAAATTGATGTCTTTGTGGCTACTACTCAAGGGGAGTAGTCAGATGTGTAGATATGTGGTTCAAAGCTTGTATGTGGAAATATAATGCTTATCTTTGCCATTGATGTAAAAGGGGGAGAAGAGTCGTGTGAAAAACTATGAATCTAAGGGGGAGAAGATCTTGTAGAAGGAGTTGAGGAAAAGAGTTAGAATCTAAGGGGGAGTAAGTGCTAATCGAGAGTTATGTTGATGGTATTTTTCACATCATGTGTTGCCATCAATTCCAAAGGGGGAGATTGTTGGATAATTTGGTTGTCATTGATGTCAACACTATTAGTATTGATGTATTGTAGGTTGTTTATGTCGAGGATATTGAGAAAATTGTTCAAGAAAGAGTTGCAGGTTGACAATGGAACAATGAAGGTCATGAAGGTGTCTTTCTTAGTACATTTATGATCAATTATTTTAGACTAAATATTTTATTGTTGAGTGTATCTAGTTTATCCACTAAAAGTTTCAGAGGTTTCCATGAAGATTTAATCATGTTATGAATAGTTGTGTTATGATAGTTTTTTTGTGGCTTCAGTTAGTGTTCTTGATTGAAGTTGATGTTATTCTAGTAATTTAACTTGTTGCAGATGATTCTCTGATGATTTTCTATGCTTGTGGATGTTTCTAGATCATGCTCTATCTTTCTTGCACATCTTCGTTGATCAATGTGCTCGTGGTTAGTGATTTTTTCTCCTGTGTGTTCTGATTTTTTATATTCTTGGCCGACATGGTGGTTGTAGCATGCTGTGGATCCTTGGTGATTAAAATTTGAATTTTTGGCACACCCAAGGATATTTTTTAAAGTCTTCATTATATTGTGGCTGACGGTGTTTGATTCACATTAAAAATTTACTTGTAAATTTGGGCCAACATTGTGTGTGTTCTATATTTTGGCCAATGAAGTTGATGTAATTCTATGTTGCAGTAATATAAGAGCGATTGTTTGAGCAAAGTGTAGTGTGCACAGAAGGCAAGAAGTTCCTGAGGAAGAGCAAGTGTGTGAATAGTTATCTAATCATTCGATTGCAGAGTAGAGTGTGAAGAAGTTTGAGCAAAGTGTGAAGGAGTGTTTCTATGCTTAACTAGAATTGTAATCAAGCTTTTCTAGAAGCTATTTTCTTAGTTCAAACCCTGTAGATCTAATCCAATTTTTTGTAAGACAGTGTGTCTTCTTTGGGCAGTGAGTCCTCTTGTATTTGAGTAGTGAGCTCTAAGAAGTGTGCCTGAATGCATGTGCATTCCCATTATTCTTCATTATACTTTTAACAAGGTATAATATTGTGGACTGACATCCACCATGGTTTTTCCCCTAACATGGTTCCACGTAAAAAAAACCTTGGAGTTCTTTGTGTTTCTGATGTGTTGATTGTCTATGGTTTATTGTTAATTCATCAGATATGAGATTAAGTAAAGTTAAGTTTGAAAAGTTTAAATAGTCTGTGACAACTGATTCACCTCCCCCTCTTAGTTGTCTGTCCTTCTTTTTCCAACAATTATGAGGGCCAAAAGTTATAAATAACAATTAAAAATGATACCTAATTGTTGTAGAAACCATGAGGGAAGTTTTTGGAGCTTAAAGAGGTGTGTACCTTGCTACAAGAAGCCTATTTTTTAGGGAACAAAGGAATCATTCACCTTTAGTGGAAAATGGGTCCCTATTAGGGTTTCTAATATTGAGATCTGGGTTCTTTTCCTTGATGTTTGTAAGTGCTCTCAAATTCCCAATTGTTATCTCATGAAAATTTGTACTTAATTATATAGCTTCAATTCTTCGTTCTTGCACATTAAAGGTCAACTTTGTAACTTGACAACTTTGACAATTTTTCTCCAAATCTTTTCTCCACTCGATCTGCAAACACACATTCAAGGGAGGATTTTATTATTATTATTATTGAATAGGGGTTTTCCTAATTCAAACCCCTTGTAGGTAATTAAACCAAAATGACGAGACAATGAAATTGAAGCATGAAACATGAAATGATGTAATATAGATACCTTGGATATTGTCTTATAATATAAATCTACAATCTAACATGTTGTGGCCATGAAGAATGTAGATCTTGATCCTTGAATATGATGTGAAATAATGATTGCAAGTAGATCTTCAATGCTACACTCACTTTCTTAGCTCAACATGTATGAATTCATCAAACCCTTGACATGATGATATGATCTTTAATGGCTACAATAAACTTTGAGAATATTCCTTGAAATTCCTCTAAAAATGCTTTTGTAATGCTCTAATTATTGTAAACTTGAATGCTTGGAGACTTATAATGAATTGCTAGGGTGCTTCATAAACATGCTATGAGAAACAATGTGAATTAACCCCTTATTTATACTAATTTAGTAGGTTAACCCCGAAATTCAAACAATTAAAGTTGGCACCAGATCTAGAGATAAACATTATTAAATTCTTTCCACAATAAAATTCAAAACGGAGGTCCTTATTAAGGGAGGACCCATTCGCCACCTAGGGCGAGTGGGTCCTAGCTCAATTTTCCAAGACCTAACCCCCGGGGATGGAAAGATCACTAAAAACCCATTTAGAATCAACTAATAGGGTATGTGCAGGATCATGATGGGCCAAAAAGTGGCAATATGATGGGTATGTGGCTGACGACTATTTTTTTACCCAAAAATAATGAAACAAAAAGGATTTTTAAAGGATATTCTCAGCTCTCCACCGATATAAATTATTCTTTATTTTGAATTTAATAAGTAATTATTATTCATTTTCTATTCAAATTACAACTAAAGTCCTGATTGATAAGCTGATTTAAAAACATCTATAGCTTTCAAATGGTATCACATTTTTTGAATCGAAAACATGCATTACATTCTATGCTTTGCATAATATAGCATTAAAAAACTAAAAATTTAATTTCATGAATTTTTTACCAAGGTGGTCAGACATACGAGTTTTTATATTTTTTTAAAATTTGTAATAAAAAATTCATAATTAATTATTTACTTGGAAAAAAATTACAAAAAATTATGCATCACATCAGGGCATGAGTCCTCTACTTATATCTAAAATCTTATAAAAAATATTATCATTTTATTGTGGTTAGGGTGGTCAGACAGACACCTACTTCTTATTTTATCCCTGAAATTTAAGTACCACTGCATTGAAATTTCAAATTTTCACCAAATAGATTTTTTTTTATAAACAAACCTAGTAGTTTAGAAGCTACATTAAATTTTCAACATATTCTACTATTACATATTTTTCAAATAATATAGATAAATTATTCAAATTTTTATGTCAAGTTGCCTAACTCTAAGTTTTTTGAATTTTTTGTCACTTAAGGGCTTGTTTTTTCCATGATGATCCTGCACATACCCGATAAAAGGAGGGTCCTATGGAGGGAGAACCCATTCACCACCTAGGTAAAATGGTTTCTAGGACCAATTTCTAGGATGTTGATTTTTCCCAATTAATTGTTATGAAATTTGAATTGTGGGTGTCAGGATAAATCTTCAGGAAGTGTCAAAAATAAGGTTTAAATTTGAATTAAAGGGACTAATTAACTCCAATGAACCACAATTAAATAAATGTACCCTAGATAAATTTGAAAGTACATTACACCACTTTACAACACCTAAATAGGGTACACATTAGGTAAATTTCATTAAAAAGGGCCCATTAGGCTTAATTCATTAAATAAACCCTGGACAAGTGTGAAAGTGTGTTACAACACTTTACAACACTCTTGAAAAGGGAAATATAAGGTATATTTTAATTAAATAAGGACCCTAGAATGATGTGAATGTGTACCACACATTACAACACTGTTCCAAGATACTATTAATTCAAATTTATGTCAATTATCCAAATTAAGTACATGAAAAGGATTAATTTTTTCGACACTACAAGTATATGCTACATTAGATAGGCAGTCGGTTGATAGTCTTTTGTACCTAAAATATTCACATCCTAATCTCTTTTTTTTGTGATTGGTCTTGTTTCTTGGTTCTCACATGATCCACATGAGAATCATTGGAAAGCTTCCAAAACAAATTGAGATATATTAATAGCACCTCACATTATGGTATTCTCTATACATCAAGTGATCCTCAAGCAATTGGCTCCACTAACTTAAATTGGGATGGGGATGTCAATTATAGGAATAATACACATGGCTTTGTATTATTCTTTGGTTCTAGCTGGTTCTAGCCCCATTGCATGGTCTTAAAAGAATCAATTTTCTCTTGCATTATCATATACAAAGGCTGAGTATCATGCAACATTTTTGGCTAGCCAAGAGGTTTTATGGCTTCATCGATCATTGAATGAGTTTTACCTTCCTCTTGATAGTCCCACTATTATTTGGTGCAACAATCAAAGTGACATTCAGATTTGTCATAATCCAACGGAGCATCAGCATACTAAGGACACATAGATTGACATGTAGTTCATAGGGTAGTTGATTGAAGATACTTTTCTCACCTTGGAGTATATGCCAACATAGAAGGTTGCATACATATTCATTAAACCTTTAGCATAAACTCATTACCTCTAGTTTTGATTGAACGATGCTTGGGGTGAAGGAAGTTGTCCTTGGGGGTTATTCATGAGTCCTTCAAATTTTTATACATTTCTTTCATCTCTCTTTAGGAGAGGATTTTTTCCCATGAGTTTTTATCATTTTCTCCAATTATTAGATATTTCTTTGGTTGTACTAGGTACCTCATTAGGCTTAGTTTTCGAGACCCATTCATGCAATCTTTGATTTTTATGCATTTATTTTAGATCTTTTAGCAACTCCGTAAGTTAAACTTAGGGGGGGTGTTAGAGTAATCATGTTTTAGATAATAATTAATTAATCATTAATTAGTTATTATTCTACTTTATCTATTCTCATGGACTTAAGCTAAACTTAAGAGTGCATTTTTTTAATTAATTGAAGAGCTATTATTAGATCATTATCTTATTTTTTATCTTTGTTTCAAAAATATCTGTTCTACTAGGTTTTTTTTTAGCATGTCACCTTGGGGCAATACATGTGGTATCAAATCCCACATTGTGGTGATCAAATCTCTGGTTCATTTTCTTTCATATGTGGTTGTTGGTGCTTGGTGCATGATTGCTCAAGAAATTATTTTGATGAGTTAGTGTTTGGATTCTTATATGGGTGCCTTGGATGGAATCTTTTAGGGATCAATTTTAATAAACCCATGCAGTGTGTTTGGGGTAGAAGAGTGCCTCATGGAACCTAAAAAATTTGATATAGATGAGTATATACCCCTAGTTCAGAGTCTCTTGAGGTGGGGAAAGATCACTCTCTAGTGTGTTTCCCATTCTATGAGAACTTCGTTGATGTGTTTTTTATACACCTCTCAACACAGGTAGTGCATAGATGCACTACCTCTCTTGAAAGACAATCTTCCACAATCAGATTACAGAACACTATCCCAAGGTCTCTAATGTCAGGTCTTGACAGTGCTTGGAATATCTCAGTTATTTGATGTGATTTGTTGGAATCACCAGGCAGACTTACGGATGGGTTACAAAGTGGGGAAGTTGGATCTTGAAATGGAGTTCTTAAAATGGGAGAGTTGTTATGCATTTGTTGTAGGTTCAAACGGCAGCCTTGAACTCCATTTTACCATTGGATTTAGCTTTACAATGTGAAATGAACCTTAGCATAGGTTACTCATTAAATAAAATGAAAAATGGCAAGGAAGAGAGGAGGTTCCTAGATCTGCAACTAATTGTGAACATTGATGATGGAGTTCCTGCAATGGACAACTTCTTGGAAACAATATTCCACTTAACCAGAGATCTCACAGTCTCATGGAATTTGTGCTATCTTCTAAGGTCTGCAAATTTTTTTCCTTTCATTCACCATCTACATGCATGAACAAAGATAAAAGTTTTGGAGAAGCTTTGAATTGAATCCTAGACTAACTTTACACAGCTATCTACCACTAGTAGACAACAAAAAGTATGGACTAAGAAGTCATCTACACAGCAAGATTTTTCATGATCACAGGACAACATTCCTAAAATCTACCAAAGTAATAAAATAGTTAACTAGAACATTAATAAAACCTAAGTTAAACATCTAACAATGGAGATTGAATCAAGCAACATGTGAGAAACTAAGAAAATACACCAAGTCAATGTCTTTTCCTTATAAATTTTTGTAGCATGTATTTAAAACAACTCAACCCTCTTTGCAAATGAGAGGAGAGCCCTATTTATAGTGACCAAAAATTCAAATGAATGGCCAAGATTAATTCTCATTGTGTGGCCAAGATTCATTACAAAATAGGGTTTCACCTATTCCCAATATATCACCATTTAAAATTGCATTTTGTCATTTTCCCTATTTAGTCCTCTAGTGACGGCACTGTAGCACTTCGTCTTTTAGCTGATTTCTCTTTTCACTGTAGCTACTCTTTAGGGAGCTCTTTATCATCAATAGGGATATCCTCCTACTTCTTGGATGGTGCATATTCCATGAACTCGAGGATGACCACTCGGAGCTTGTCCACTTCAATAATCTCATACCTTAGCACTTGGTAGCTCCATTGCTTCGCATTATCCTCTAGCCTTTTCTAGTCTTCATCATACTTTGTGCCTTGGTCTCTAAATAGCACTGATTGGTCGAATGCATGGGCAGAAAAACTCATAAATTCCACCATGATTTCACTAGATATCTCGTCCTCCATTTTCTTCTGGAAGCAGGGCTTCACCTTTTCTGGATCCATCTGCACTATGGGCATATCATATTCTATCATCATCTTGAGATAATGAGGCATTCTACCCTGATTTCCTTTATCCATTCTATATCTAGATCCACCTTGCTCATTATCTGCTCCAACCTTTCATTCCTATTGCCAAAGTCCCGCCACCATACATCCATCAGCCAATGATCATCCTTCTTAAACGCATGCTCCTTTTCCCACGTGTCCTCTAGAAATTGAAGGATGGCCTCGATATTTGGAAAGGTGGAGTCATATGCTGCAAGGAAGTCAGTGCATAGCCTCTTGGTGCCTTCCAAGGACTGCTGTAGGTCCAAGAACTTGTTGGTTGTCCAAATAGCCCAGCCAATTAACATGTTTCCAACATATAAGACTCATCAGAACTATTCCTCTGTCATCTTCTCCAAGTTCTTTCTTCTTTCCATCTTGTCGATCTATTCCTTGGATAGCAGTTGGGGTGCAGTTGTGGACATGGTAGGTAGGTCATCCATCGATGACCACTGCTATATGTAATCTGTTAAAGTAGCCACCTATGCTTTGACCTCATCCTTTGAAATCTTGTCCCACCTTATCAAATGTACCACCGTGGCCACTGACTCCTCAAGATGCCCCACCTTTTGTTCTCTGGTGGTGGTCCCCAAGTTGATGGTGGAGATGTTGTAAGTTATCCCTTCCTGAATGACCACAGGCATGGCTACTTGCATAGCTTGAGACCCAGAAGCATCCATCATTACCTTGGATCAGATCTTAAGCTTCTTTTCCTTCTTTGTTGTGATTTGAGATCGGGCTACGATAGCCTCCAGCCTCACCCTTGGGTCTTTTAGTATAGGGGTCTTTCTTTCAAGCTTCTTTTCCAACCATTCTAGTATGATATATTTTCCCTTAGGTGAATCATGATCACCCTCACCCCTCTCAGTCAAGGCCAAGGTTTCCGCGCTCTTATCTTCTGGGGAGTTTTCTTTTTCCTCAACAACATCTCCTCCTTCATCAAAGTCTTCGATGAACATAATGTGCTTAATAGGAGGCTTGGCCAATGACTACTATAGGGGACTTTCTTTCTGTTCCACTTCCTCCCTTCCCTTTCCTTCAACTGGTTTAACCTCGTGCGCATGTTCTTTGAATTGCTTGATCTTAAGGCCCTTGACAGCTTGGGCTTCTCCCTCAGTTTTGTCTTCTTGCTGCTGTTCTTCTTCTTCATGGAGCAGCCTTTCTACCTCTGATTTGGTGTCCTTTGGCTATTGGGCTAGTTATTCTTCAAGATCATCATCAAAGGCTTGCACGATTACTTTGCCACCAGTGCTATCTTCCTTGTCCCCACTCTCTGAGGAACTAGTTCCCTCCTCATAGGCAACCCTGTCAATAATGTGATGTTCATACTCTAGGTGCACGTGATATTCATCAGCCTCCTCCTCAAAGGGCTTTGAGGCCTCTCGTTCTCACTCTTCCCACTCCTTGGAAATTAGCATAGTGGCTTCCATGGTAGGCGGCCCTATCAGAGGCTGTGAAGGTTGGGCAGTGGCAAGGACCTGAGCCAAGGCTACCTAAAGCATAGGATCCATGAGGATTTGGGAGAGCTCAAAAGGGATATTCTGCATGTGCTTCGAGAAGGCCTCAGGCAAGGTGGGAGTGGGCATTGGTGTAGCCACTGTAGGCAATGGGAGTGACGTAGTGGGTGACATGGTAGCAGAGGAAGGAGGCATTGTCAAGGTGGAAGAAGAGTCAATTACAATCATAGGCTCAGTCGGGGGCGAAGAGGAAAGATGGAAAGAGATGTCCACCGCTGGTGGGGAAGCAGCGACCATAGCCAGGCAGGTAGGTTGTGTGACAGTCAGGGTAGGAAGAGCCACGAGAGGCTTGATTTGATCAATACCTTCTACTTCTTCTTCTTGCATCAAGAGCTGTTCTGTCGTATCCCCTATTTGCTTAAGTCTTTTGGAGGGCGAGGCCCCATAATCCTTCCTTATATAAACCTTCGGGTTAGGAGACTACTATGTTTCCATCTCCTTCCTCTTCTTAGACTTGGTAACTGGGGAAGACTTGTATGTCCCACCCATTGAAATGGTGGTGGTAGCGTCGTCTGTGGCACTTGGCTCACTCTTGAGCCCTTCGTACGTTAATACCACCCCTTGTTGTTTTAATTGGGCCACTCGTTCATCAACCCACTCCTTGGTATGGGCCAAGATTGGCTTGGTTATGGTGTCGAGGTCATCGACCTCTTCCTCATCATAGTCTATTGTTGGTATTGGTAGACTAGCGACTGCAGGGTACCTGGGGTGCATTATGGTTCCCTCGTCTTCCTTGACCTGGTCTGGTATGGGAAATGGCTACACCTTCCTTACAAACCGCACAGTCATTCGCATATAGTTCCTTGCATGTACTTCTTTATCATCTTGGCAATCTCCCCAAAAGTCTTCAATGTGGTGGAGATGAGCGAATCCCAGCCCCAATGCCTTTCTTACATGACCATGTGGGTCTATTCATGGGCAAGCAATGTGTAGGTAGAAATGGTAATCTTTTAATTCTTTCTTAGAGTTACCAGCACACTGGAAAGTTTGTATCTTATACATGCCCTGGCCGAGAGTCATGGGATAAGAGATCCCTGCTATGTGTTTGTTGCTGAAGATCGCCTGTATGTGTTGGAGCTGCTGAAAAAGCTCCAGTAAGATGATTCAGTCATTGGGGTATCGAGGCAGCCTATTTGGTCTTTCAGTGAATCCTTAGGCATGGATGTATGTGAACTTTGGGTACTAGATGAAGAGAAAGACATATTGCTTCAATAATGCCTGAGCACTGTGAGAAACCCTCCTTTCGAAATCACCAGCAATCATTCTGACAGTATGGCCGATGAAGGTGTCATTCACTCTATAATACTCTCCCTTTAAATTTTTGTACTTGAGCTTGGGGTATCTGCCATGGACCTTGAGTTTTTGACCTTGCTCCTGATTGAGTGCCAAAAAGAAACTATTGTATTGCCTCTGGTTCGCCAAGGAGTACACGAGGTATGAAGTCATATAGAATTTTGAGCTTTTCTTCATGTTGAGGAACTACTCATGAAAGCAGTTGCTAATTATACCTCCCCAATCGAATGAGGTCTTTGTTGTAACATCATCATTCCCCCAAAGGATCTACTCAATGAAGTACACCATCCATTCCTGAAAGAAGGCAGCCGTAGGGAGGCCTATCACCCTACTTAGCATCATGACGAAGTTGTGGTAATCTTTGTGGAAGTCACTATGGAAGAGTTTGTGAGGAACCTTTGTAGCACTGCCCCGCTTTTCCTTAAGCCAATGCTGATTTATTGACCTTTTACACCCTACCGAATTATCATCCCATGCTCCTGACATTCTTCAATGGTGGGCGTTTCCATTTCTTGAAAAGTAGGGATATGGAAGGTCTCTATGATTTCTTCAGCTGACATATCAACGAGAACATTACCATCCTAGTCAACAATTGTTCTTGTATATGATTGATATGCCTGCTGACAAGCCATGACAAGCTCTGGGGCTACAAGAGCTGGAGGGAAGCCAGCCACCTTTGCTATTTTGCTCTACCTTATCAGCCTTGCATTCTTGGTCATTGGATTGACCTTGACCCTTTGTGTGAATTTGTCAATATTTACATGGTTGATATTGGTATCTGTGATCTCCTTCCAATCTGTGGTAACCTTTGAGTGGAGTGGCTCACCCTGGAATTGGTATTTCATTTGTTCCTTGTCCTGTTTCCCTCGAGGGGTCTTGCCCAACTTCTTTCCCTTGTCCTTTTCAATGGCTGCTCCCGAAGGTCCCACACCTGATTCCATATATTCTGCAAGCAAAAGCGTAGTGAGTGCAATTGATCACAAAAACATCCATGTTAGCAGTAATCCTAAAGATGAAATTGATTTTAAATAATCCATCAAGCATAACATGATACTTTGTCTCCCGATATTGCTAGTCTCTGGGTTGAGGGCTTTGGGACAGTCCGGGACCGGATGGCCGGACTTCCCTATAATGAATGTTGTTTTGGAAAGGAAAATAGGGTGGAGGGTTCCCGCAAATTTTCTTAGGTCAAATTTTGATAATTTAAAAGTTTCACAATGAAGAAGACCAAGATTAAGCATGTGGGTCAAGGTTAGATTTTGAATTGGGCCTACTTAGATCGGTTTAGGAGCACTCAGAGGTACAAGGTCAGAAAGCTATTAGGAGATAGCTGTTAGGGAACGACAGATCAAAACCAGAATTCTAGAGGCGGAACTCTGGGGTTCAGAGTCTGACAAATCAAAGGGTGGCCAGGTGCATTCATCATTTGGGATGACAATCGCCAGATAGAAGTCCGGAGCCTCGGGCCCGGTAGGGGGGAAGCCACCACTTTGTTTCAACTTCCATTTGGTGTGAGCGTCTGCCTCGGAGAAAGGTCTCGATGATAACCTAATGTCTAGCCGACCACCAAGAGGCGAACCGGGCCCAGTGTCAGTGTTGGCTATCACAGGGGAAGGCAAGTCGATGTAAGGTCTCCGCACTAGGGTGAGGTCTTGGCGAGAGATGAATGTCTCACCGACAACCAAGAGCAAGACCAAACCCAACACGAGGGTCCGTCGTTCGATTTCATTTTTAGTCCTGCGATGATTGGAATGGTGGAGCTCAGAGCCTGGAGGGGCGGGCAAGATTTTCCCCTCAGAACGGTAGATGCGGAAAGGACTCCCGGATGGTAGAACCCGGAAGTCAGATGGATGTCGAGCATGGATGACCTGGTTCTACCATATGCATATTTCATCTGTAGTTTGCTATATTGCCCCATTGAATCAATCGAGTTATGCATTTTCATGTCCAGGTCCATATCGGCATAGGTCCACGACTGTCTTCCCAACACCCATGTTGTTTTATTCTAGCATTTGCATGCCACTGGTTTTATCGGCATAACTCCCTTTGATGTCTCGATGATCACAAGGCTTGTGCATTCAACTATTGGTAGAGGTTTCATTGTCGAGGCTGTGTCATGGAGATTTTGTTTTGTCACACCGACTGGCATGTAAGGGATGCATATCGGGGGGAGTCATTGCTATCATTGTAAGGTCTTGGTGAGAGACCTTCAGTCTCACCGAACTTACGCATGGATTCCCCTTTGAATATACTTATGGTGAGACTATGTTGGATTCTATCAGCATAAGGTTTGTTGTGTCCCACTGAATGACATTTGGGTTTCGTGTCAGCCAAGCATGAGTTTGTGATAGGAGGTCATAACGAAAAGGTCAAGTCTTTCTGACAAGTAATGATGGCTTTCGGTGTGATATCTTCTTTTTGTTAGTGAACAAAGGGCTAGCTCGAGCTAGTTTTTAGTGAAACAACAACACTCTACATGAGGTTTCCCTGACATCATTTTCTCTCGCTGATATCATGATGAGGTCTTTGTCGGTAAGAAAGCCAAAATGTCTTGGTGAAAGTGAATAAAAAAAAGCATAACTGATCGGTGTAGCTTATTTGTTTCAGTATATAGTCTTGGAAGGTGCTCATGGTTTCACCAAACGAAATGATGAAGTTGCCCTATTGGCATGATAATGGGGTTGTTACAGCGACATGTGAATAAGTGGGTGCCCTTGGTAAAACATTGTATGATCGACATAGGGTCTCCCCAACATCTGAAAGCTATAGTGAAGTGGGTAAAGTAGATTATGCATCTCGGTGAGAGTCTTCTTTTGTCTCGGCAACCAAAAGTTTCAGTTGTTGTGAAAATCCTCCTCGAAGAGAGGTCTCCTCGACACTCACATGTCTCACTGACTATCAAGGTGTGGACTGGGCCTGGTGCCAGTGTCGGCCATCAAAATTTCTCAACTTGTGTTCATAGTAATGGGAAAGCTGGAGCTTGATGGATGGAAGGCTGGGGAGGATTTCTTTTTGAAACGACAATCATGGGATAGAGTTCCAGAGGGCAAAGCCTGATACGGTCAAGGTTGTTCAAGGTTCAACAAAATTTTCCAAATGACAAAAGGAAGCCTGGAACCCAGGCTGTGGAAGGATGCCATGTCTTCGCCAAAGGAAAATGATATCGTCGTGATGTCCTGGAAAAGGCATAATGTCATGCCGAAGATGATGGGTCTCAGGGAAGTGTAGAGGGAGCCCTCGGCATAGGATTCTAAGTCAGGGAGAGGTCTTTCTGACTGGGTGAAGTTATGCCAAGAGAGGGAGCCCTCGGCGTAGGATTGAATGTCTCCCTGACGAAGAATGAGGGGAGGAATCCCAGGAGTGGAATCCCGAATACCTGGGCCCAAGAGACCCAAAATTTGGTTGGTCATCTATTCTACTAAGTTACCACCGGCAAGGGGAGTGTCCGGGCCCAAAGGTCATGAATGCCCCTGTGAAGAACGGTCACATGGAGATAAAGCTCCAAATTGGTCAAAAGGATGTTGCATCTGTTTACTCAACTTTCGAGGGCATGGGTTTTGTTCGTTGTGCCATATTTTATCTTTCACATGTTGTTTTGATGGTTATTGTTCATTTTAGCCCCTAGAAATCATGAAAACAATGTTCAGGAGGGGGAACAGAGGACCTACCTCGAACACTCGATGCGGGGAGGTGTGGGATCCACTTACGATCAATGATATGATGGCGAGAGTGATGAGCATGAAGGTCTCGAAGATGGTGGGCTCCTCCAACAAGTTCTTTGATCACCCTCTATGGCTATGTCAAGTGAAAATGATAGGAATGAACCTTCTATTAATACGCCAATCACAATTAATGGCCTCACTAAATGTAGGTATAGCGAGGCAATGAAGTTGGTGAATTTGAATTCACCGATGGCGGCGGGATACCCGGGGTCCGGCGGTCGGGAAGGCCCAAGGCAACAGCTGTTTGGAAATTTTAACATGGAGGGGTCAACGGTGGAAAAGAGAGATTCGGGCCCTGGAGAGCGGAGTTTCGCAAGAGGTCCACCGTCAGAGATGAAAAAACCTACACGGAACTCCAGACTCAGAAGTCTGGAGGTCCAGGTCTGGGGTGCCCGACGGCAGCCAAGATTTCCTGCCAACACTTTAGATGACAATTACGGAGCTGGGGCCTGGAGTCTGGGAAGACTAATCGAGGTAATGGCAGAAAGAATATTGAAAGAATAGATTTGAGGGCATGGAGGGAGTATTGGATGCCGAGGAACCAAACTAATAACTATACCTTCCAACTGGTATCAATTTCTCCTTGCTTGCCTGGTCGGACAGCAAATAAACTAGTTGATATCCGAATAGCCTGAGCAAAGAAAATTCTTCTCCCATTCTCGCCAAGAGAGTTAACGATGGTTAGAGGGAGTTAACGTTATCCAACAGATTCTTTCCTTCCACCCTGCTGTGGGGAGCCATAAGCTTTATCAAGTGAGCCGAACAGGCCCTGACCCCACTGACCGACCCTACGGGACTGGGGGGTGGGCGGCTATAGAGAGTACAAGACTGACCATACTTGAACAACTATAGATGGTGGGTGGGGGTGGCAGGTCAGTCCCGAAGGGTAGGTTGGTCCTGCACAAAGGGCATGGGGGACGGTCCCAACCCCACTAGCCCTTTAGGACCTAAGGCATGCGTTCGACCGCTGACCATATTGGAAAATTATATGGGAGGGCTGCTAAGGTAGGCCTTGGGTTCATGGGTGGGTGCCCTTGGTGTAGTTCAGAAGCAAGAAATACATACTGTTAGGAGAGGATTGAACCCAGGAGATCAATACCCAAACCAATCGATACACTCTAAGGGCTTTGAGTTTAGAAGTGCAGTTTCAAACCTTGAGCTTTTGGCGAATAGTAGGGTGACTGTTCATCCCTGATATCCATAGAATTTTAGGGCCCCCCCCACCCTACAGGGGGAAACGTCTCCATTCAACTCTCATTCATATGCTTTATCAGTCGAGTAGATGAAAGTAGAGGTGGAGAGGGTTTCTGGGTTTTGGTTCGATGCTTCCAATTCCTGGATGTTCTCACCCAACCAAGCTATAACAGCAATTCCCTCTATCTTTCTAGGTGAAGACAGGGAAGAAAGTAGGGGATTGAATCACTGTCTTATCTATGTAATATGCTCAATGGGTCTCTGGGATTGCTGAATGCTGGTTTAGTAGTGAGGTTTGTCTCAGATGCACATCCCTTTCCACTTAATACTACTATAAGATACTACCTTCATAGGCCTTCCTTCCAACTGACACTTGGCTCAACTCGACTTGTCTTCATAGCTGGGTCACCTCACCTTGACTTGTCTTGGCCAGAAGGATCAAAACTGGTGATCCGATTTGATCGGTCATAACTCGAAGAAAGAATCTTAAGACAAGAAGCTAAGTTAGTCTTCATAGTTGGGAAATGTTGGTACTAAGATTTTCCCCTGAACCTAATAGTATGTTGACCTCATCCCTCTCTACCTCTATGGTTGTACCCCTTGGGTAGTCAACTCAACTTGCAGCAGGTGAATAGATTGGCAATGCCCTACTATCTATAGGGAACGTCAAAATGGCACTAGGCAACCGGGCCTATACAATACACCACCTCTTGGATTGGGGCCAACCCCTTGCGAACACATGCCTATAGAATTATAGGGGTGACTTGCCGAGGGAAATGAATCGAGTTCTTAATACTATTACAAGAGATCGGTCGAGTGGTGGCAATGCCCGCATCGTAGCCCATTTTCCATCAGGGACGGTGGACATAATAGGGAAACCTAGTAAGGGAAACCCGAGGGGGTGGGCCTGGCCAGGTTCAAGGCCGCTGGTAGAAGAAAACTGCCAAGGAGACCCCGAAAGGCATCAAAACATGATAAAATTAAAAGGGGAAGGAATGGTCAACTTATGGTGAGACTTTGAAGCAACATTGACCATTCGGGACACCAAAAATGGGGCACGCAAAATGAGGTAGTGACAAAAATGACCTGACTAGGTGAAAGAAAAGGGGGTCCCCATTCCTAATGGGGCATGTGTGCCAAGGGTACAACAAATGGCGAATCCACTGGGGAACGCTCCCGAGCGTTCTAAGGATAATTATTCATTCAAGACCCAGAATCTCTGGTTTTGCAGACCAAGAGTGGCTCCCAAAGGTGAATCTAGAAGAACAAGATCCTTCATTTGGTCATTTTACAGGACATCTTAGAAGTGTATGTAGTGAATTCATTCCTTCCTGTGGGCTATTGACCAAGGGTTGCTGATCCAACCGAGCAAGTTACATAAATCATCTAACACCAAAAGTAATCTAGACATTACTCCCCTGCCAGTCAGGCATCCATAGCCCCAATGGAGCTATCGCTGCAATCCTGTGGATATTGCTCTACTGCCAGCCAGACATCCATAGCCCCGGTAGAGTTACCCAAACACCCATATGGTCACTTATTTTTCAAAATTCTTTTTCTCTTTTGTTTTGATATTCCTTTGAATGTACCTTTTCTCATTTATCATTTAGCTCGACCGGGTAAGCACTAAAGCTTACAATGGGTTTGGGACCACAGTGGTCACTAGAGTAGACTTAAGATTTTTCACTCACTAGGGTGTCACAACAGCCCTAGTACAGTCCTTTAGAAATAATTATAATATGTTTTTTGTGAGATTTGAGATGTGCATAAATAGATCCAACCAAGGGTCAAGTTCTAAGTAGAGTTTAGACAAGGAAATCATTCATGGGGGTTCTTTAGAGGAGGGTCGAGAGTGAATGCTTAGCTGAAGAACACCGAGGGTGGACAACAGAGCAAACCATTTGTCGAGCAAGCACAACCACTGCTAAGGGGCAGGGAACATCTTTCTAGAAAAAATAGCTATGGAACAAAGCAAAAAGAGTAAACAGAAAAGCAATCTACCCTACCCTATGTACAAATATTTTACAAAGAAGAGCTCGAAAGAGCTCAAGCTTGGAAATAATGCTTCAAGTGCTACCCATTGACTGGCAACGAGACATTCTCACCAGTTAGGGTCTTTAGGCCAAAGACATTGTCTCCCAAAATCTCAGCTATTTGAAAGGGGCCAAGCCAGAGCTTGTTGAATTTGTTATGTCCCCATTTCTTTTCATGGGCCTTGTCCCAATACAGGACCAGATCGACAATCCTAAAGGCCTTAATCTTGGGTCGATGGTCGAACCATCTCTTAACTTTGCCCTGATGTTTGGCAAAATTTTCTATTGTACGGTCTCATACTTCCTCTAAATGCAAGAGCTTGGCTAACCGAGCTTCCTACAATCCCCTCCCTCATAAAATTCGTTGATAAACTGAAGAGTAGGAATCTTCAGATGGATAGGAAATATAGGTTCTAGGCCACAAACGAGGTGGAATGGGGAATCCCTAAGGGCAGCCTTATGGCGAGTGTGATAAGCCCAAAGGGAAAAATGAAGCTGGGTATGCCAGTCCTTAGGATTCCTATCTAGCAATTTCTTGATCATGGTAATCAGGCTCTTATTTGTAGATTCGGCAAGGCCATTGCCTTGAGGGTAGTAATTGGATGAGAACGTAAGGGAAATCTCGTAGTCGAATGCCCAACTAGCAAATTTTAATGAGGTGAAAGCAAGTACATTGTCACATACCAAATCATAAGGGCAACCAAAGTGATTTAAAATGAAACTTTCTAGAATGTTAGTAACTACTTCAGTTGTGCATTGCTTACATACAATTGGTTATGTCCATCTAGTACAGTAATCAGTCGCGGTAAGAATGTACTTGTGTCCTGCGAATGATGGAGGGCTACCAAACCAATGAAATTGAGACCCCATTGTGCGAACAGCCTTACCTCTAGTATGGGTTGCAATGGGACAGAAGCATTCTTTTCCCTAGTGGCAGCGGTTTGGCATGTGTGACATGAGTGAACATGGCAATAGGAATCCTTGAAGATAGTTGGCCAATAATACCCTGCTCTCAATATTTGGTGTGTTGTGGAAGAACCAGAACCATAGCTAGTGCCAAATTTTTCATGGAACTCTTTTAAGACTCGGTCTGATTCTTCCTTACCAAGGCATCTTAAGTAAATGCCTTCATAAATCTTCTTGTAGAGAATAGACCCTTGTAGCATGTAACCATTATTTTTTAATCTAAGGGCATGCTTTTGGACTCCAGGCAAGTGTGGCAGACACTTGTGGTTCAACAGATAATAAACAATGTTCTTGTACCACTCTCCCGGGGAGACATCCTCAAGCTGGTACTACTACACAGTGAGTTTGGGTCCAGCCTGTTGGTTGTTTTTCTTGTAAACCAGGTTGGTCTCCTATTCTACCTGTGGAGTAGCCAATTCCAATCAAGGGTAGCTCGGAGGACCTGGACCAACTGATAAGATCAAGAGATCTTCTACACTTTAGGCTCTGTAGAACCAAGGCAGGTATACCCACACAATGCATCAAAGAAGACCAGACATTGCTTTTTATAGCAGATAGCTCCTGATGTCAAGCATTGAGGACCTCAAATGGCACTAGATTCTTAGTAGCTCAACCTTGAAGCAATAAGGAGGTAGGACAAGACATCAAGCAAAAGATATTCAATGATTTGTAGATTAAAAGGTTTCTGAGAGGAACTAGGCCACAAGATAGATCAGTGCCTAATCTAGGATCATGGAGTCACACACAAAAGATGGAATTCATCTGCAAATAGAGCTCAATTAGTAGATCTTGTTTTTTTGATGCCTTGCATCAACTCTCAATGCCTGGTCTTCTTTGAGGCATTGTGTGGGTATACCCGCCTTGGTTCTGCAGAGCCTAAATTGTAGAAGATCTCTTGATCTTGTCAGTTGGTCCAGGTCCTCCGAGCTGCCCTTGATTGGAATTGGCTACTCCATAGGTAGAATATGAAACCAACCTGGTTTACAAGAAAAATAGCCAACAGATTGGTGACTCTGTTGGGGAACTATGTTTCATATTGAATAGAATCTCCAAGGTGTTTTATCCCACAGTTTGTTCATAGAGTCGGTCATTTGAGAACATTGATCAAGCATAGCTTTTGTCCCTACCTTTGTGTTTATATTCCTGAGTGACTCCTAGTCTTATTCTTGTCAAGTTATAGTTACCAAGTTCTGAAAGTTGTGTTGTTTAATAATCTATCCCAAGAAGCTTGGGTGGCGACTCTGAAGTCTTTGTACTAGTGCAAACCAATATTTAAAGATATAGAAGAAGTTCAAAGCAGAAATTCAAAGAGAGTCAAGAAGGCTGAAGGAATCCAAATTCAAATGAGGAGAACATGGGGTTATTACAGAAACCATCTAGAGCAGGAGCTGGAAGAAGAGTTTCCTAGAAACAAAGGAAAATGGGTGAAGGAAAAACCAGCACAAAAAGGTATGTCTACACCACATCCCACCCCTGAACATCAAGTTTCTTCTCATTTCGGTTAAAAAAGTGAAAGAGATTTGTTAGATTTAGATGATAATGTATCAAATGAGAGAGGGGAAGTGCATATGAAAAAATTTATAAATGAAAGTCCATCAGATCATGGCCAAAATGCCATACAACAAAGGGGAAGGGGTAGATTCCAAAGGAATAATAGGAATACCCGGTATGCTAGGACCATAGAATGCCCCACTCCCACACCTCTTAGGGCTACCTTTGTCCCAAATGATTCATCCACTGGGGATGACTATTCTCACAACCCGCATTTATACCAAACTGCTAGTACAGCTTCTAATAGAGAGTCTACATTACCTAATCCAGATGAGATTTCTGATGATATACAAAGACTTAATCAGAAAATTGTGCACTAAATGGGAGTAGAAAATAGAGAGAAGAAGCAAAAGAGAAAAAGATAAGAGATGCTATGGATCAAAGGGATGAGCTGCGTAGAAGAGTTAGAGAGATGGAAGCCATGGATAGATTGGCAGCCCAACAAAATGAGGAGGATACCCTGGTATTGCTAGAAACTTCAGGAAGGATCCTCTCTAACCCCGTGGTTAATAAGATCACAAATAAACCTCAAAGTGATATTGTTGAGGAACATGTTGTTCCTCTTCATAGGAATACTAGTAAACAGCCTCAAAATGTGGACAAAGGTAAGCGTCCTATGCAAGAAAAGAAAGGAAATGAAGGAGTAAGGATAAATGAAGGAGGTGCTAAGAAGAACACATATCAAAATAACATTGCCTCACTTTTTGATAAGCTAATGAGATAAAATGAGGAGTTGGAGAGAAAAACAAGGGAGATGGAATTACTTGCAGCAAACAAAGAAATGAAAAGGAAGCTTAGTTTCCTAGAATCTACTTTGAAGGATCTTCCCCCTGATGATCATAACACATGTAGTTGATATGTTTCTTCAAACCCTTACCATGGTGATAGAAGCTCACCCAAAGATAATCCTTCCAGCTCCCTTCCACCCCCCTAGAGGTTATGAAAAAGCTGTCCATTTTGTTGATCTACAAGAGCCTCAAGGTCGACAATCATGTCATCAAAATGCAAGAAAAAGAGACAGTGATACTCAAGGTGAAGAAAGAAGACCTATGGGAAGAAGAGTGAAACATACTGATAGATACAGGCAATTATGTTTTGATAATATCCCTGGTTACCCAAACCCTGTACCTGATAATGCTAGGAAACATGTGCCAAAGTTTGCAGGAAATAATGCTATCAGTGGTGAGGATCACCTTAAAGCTTTTCAAAGGTTTTTAGAGGACTTTGAGCTATGGGATAAGGATGTAGCCATGAAATACTTCATGCAATCTCTGACAGAGGATGCAAGAGACTGGTACAAATGTCTTCCTGATTTAAGCATTGATTCTAAGAATTATTTTTTTAGAATTTTTTGAGAGCAGTATGGTGACCAGACTGACCCAAGGTTCAGGCCACATGATTTCAATAATATCACAAAGGGACATAATGAAATGGCTACTGAATTTAATGCAAGATTCAAGAAAGCAATGGTTAAGCTCCCTGTTTCTCTCTGACCTAATGAAAGATCATGTATGTTTACTTATTGTAATGCCTATGATAGCAAGATGTGCTACTTGCTTAGAAACAAAGACCCACAGCCCGTACAAGAGGCTTACAAGATGGCTGTAAACATTGAAAATAAGAGAAGAGCATCTGGTAAGATGGGTAGGAGAGATGATCCTAGGCTTACCAAGGCTTCTAAGCCTTCAAATGAGAAAGGGGTCAAAGATGCAACACCAGATAACAAATGGGATCAAGTTTTGAACCTACTACAGAAGCAAGCAAAGTATGAGAGGCCCCAATTTTAGAGGAACGAGAGGACCCCAAGGTTGCAAGACTAACCATGCCACACCAACTGGAATAATGGGAAACCTGTTCCCAATAATCAAAGGAACCTCCACGGAGTGCTTGATCCATTACAGAAGAATACCTCAAACATGGTAGATGATTTTCCATGGTGTGATGCCTATGAAATGCCACACTCCTCACATTAGTGTGCTGTTGCGGCCAAGGCAGTGGAAGAAAAGCAAGGCAGTTATGAGGAAGGTGATTATCCTGGCAACCCTAATGAGACTTCAAATGTGTTCATGACCAATTCAGATTTGGAGTATGAGGAATATTCCTCTAACTATGGCGCTGATACAAATGAGACAGATATGCAAAGACAAGAAGGTCTTCTTCATCAGCAGCAAGTACTTTCTGATGAAGAAGGAGATGATCAGTTTACTACTTACAACCTTGAAACTTGTGGCATTTCTTTGAGGAGACCTTCTAATGAAGAGATAGAAAGATATGCAGTTGCTTTGGCCACCAGAGCTCAGGCGAGAAATGATATTCACCTCAGAAATAGGGTGGTAAAGGCTAATCTAGGTCACCAAGGGGGAATATTCATTAAAGAAGGTGATACTGATCCTAAAGGGACTAGAGCTGAAAACACAAAAAATAGTACCAAAGCTGAGGAAGTCAAAGAGCCAAGAATTTGGGCTAAAAAGAATGACAAAGCTAAGATAACCAATGAAGCTACTTCATCAGATACAAAGATGAAAGAATTGAGGCCTGCAAATTACAGTGATGGTAAGAAAACAGATGCACTGACTTCTCATGAAGTTATATTCCTAGAGATTCCAAGTTATGCACCGGTTGACATGTTTCAGGTTCTATCTCAAATAAGGGTCACAGTCCCACTTCTTGAGATGATGAGGATTGATGACCATAAGCATAAAACAATGGCAGTCATCAAGAGTATTGCTGGGAACAATCAACCCAAAATGGAAGCTCAAATACTTGAAACAAGTACAGTCCAGGTGAAGGATGATGGAGCTGGACTGAATGTAGATGAGAATCCTGAAGTTTATCTAAGAACTACAATCACTGCTAACCCTGATCTGGTCAACCCCTTCTTTCTGAGCCTGATTATCAATGGAAACTTGCTCAAAAATTGTATGATTGATTCAGGTGCCTCAAATAATGTGATATCTATTAAAATCATGGAGGAAATGGGCTTAAAGGTGGATAGCACTTATGGAAAATGCTATGCTATGGACTCAAGGGAGATCCCTTTGATTGGAATCATAAATGAATTGTCATATAGATTGGTAGCCTACCCTGAGAAGGAATTTGTCATGAGTGTCATAGTAGCTGACATTCCTCCAGCATATGGAATGCTACTGTCAAGGAAATGGTGTGCTTCTATGGGAGGAAGTATACAATGTGACTTATCCTTTGCTACCTTTTCCATCAATTAGAAGGATGTTAAGATTGCTCGAGAGTCAAGGTGCAAGCATATGATTGAATCTACTGGTAAAACAGAAGAACCTCCACTCATCAACTTTGTTGACATTGATATGGATACCTTTCGAATAGAGGAAGTAGAACAAGAGGATGGAGAGACCAAGTTAGTACCAATAGTCAAAGAAGTCATGCAAACTACCTTAAAAGAATTAGTTTAGACTATGTACTTTGATGGAGCTTGCTCTAAGGATGGCTCAGGTGCTGGTGTGCTGCTGGTATCACCACAAGGTAAGACCTTCAAGTATTCCTTTCTACTCCAATTTGCATGTACAAACAATATAGCTGAATATGAAGCCTTGCTACTTGGCCTAAAAATTTCCTCTAAGCATGGGATAAAACTCTTAAGGGTATTCGGTGACTCAGAGCTGATTGTTTCTCAAATCAGATCTAGATTTGTCACTAAAGATAGGTGCTTGAGGCAATATAGGAATGAAGTGTGGGATACAATTGAGCCATTTGATGCCTTTGGAATAGATTGGGTAGAAAGAGGGAAAAATGCCAAGGCTGACTTGTTGGCCAATATTGTTGTTAAACTAGATGAAGTGACCTTTAATGGCATCTCTGGTATTGAGATACAAACTAGGCTTACAGTGCCTGATAATATCTACAATTGGTAGGTGTTCCAAGATGACAATGATATCTTGAGATTCCTGCACTGTGTTGACCAATATGAGCATCAGGAGATTGATTTTGGCTCATATGTGGTAGAAGAAAATGGTAGAGAGACCTTGTTTGGGAATGAAGTAATTCAACTAAAGAGCAACAAAATCCCAAAAGGGTTGGTAGCATTGGAGAGAATCTTTGAAGGACCAGATAAGTCCAACAGAAAACAAGCAGCTACCCATAAGACCTAGAAGAAATTAATCTAGGGACTGATAGTGTACCAAAGAAGGTCTATATAGGCAAAAAGATGAGGCCCCATGTAAGGAATATGTTGATTACCTTATTAAGGAAATATAGGCATGTGTTTGCCTGGTCTTATGATGACTTGAAGGCTTACAGGGAAGACTTGTTCCAGCATGAAATTCCCCTGAAGCCTGATGTGAGACCATTCAGGCAGAAGAAAAGGCCTATCAATCCAACCTTGAGATCCAAGATGCAGGAAGAACTAACAAAATTGAGTGATGTAGGGATTATTAAGCCTATAAGGCACTCATCATGGGTTTCAAACCTGGTTCCTGTCAGAAAAAAGAATGATCTCAGGCTATGTGTGGATTTTAGAAATTTGAATATTGCATCATTGAAAGACAACTATCCACTCCCAAACATGGAGGCTATGCTGCAGAAAGTGACTGGAAGTGAATTGATGTCCATGATGGATGGGTTCTCAGGCTATAAACAAGTCATGGTTAAGGAATCAGAGTAGTA
This sequence comes from Sequoia sempervirens, assembly GCA_007258455.2. Classification (NCBI taxonomy): domain Eukaryota; kingdom Viridiplantae; phylum Streptophyta; class Pinopsida; order Cupressales; family Cupressaceae; genus Sequoia; species Sequoia sempervirens. Next base: position 163,551,851 of record VDFB02000007.1, on the reverse strand, counting down.
TAAGACAATGTTCACCACTCCATGGGGAACCTATGTCTGTGTAAGAATGCCTTTTGGATTAATTAATGCAGGTGCCACTTTTCAAAGAGCCATGGATGTGGCCTTTGCATATTTTCTAGACCTTTTCCTTGCTATCTACCAAGATGATTTGACTGCTCACAGCAAGAGGGAAGAGGACCATTGCTCTCACTTGGAGAAGATCTTTGTCAGAGCTTTGGAATATGGCATTTCCCTTAATCCCAAGAAATGTGCCTTTGGGGTTAAAGAGGGCAAGTTATTGGGGCACATTGTGTCAAAAGATGGCATAAGAATTGATCCTGAAAGGATAGAAACCATTGACAAGATCCAACCACCAAAGAATGTCAAGGGGATACAGTCCTTCTTTGGTCAGATAAATTTTTTGAGGAGGTTTGTTACCAATTTTGCAGAGATCAGTAGACCTATCTCCAAAATGCTGAAGAAGAATGAGAGGATAGTCTAGTCAGAAGAGCCCTTAATGGCTTTTCAAGCCATTAAAGAAGCAATAAAAGATGCTCCTGTACTGAAGACACCCGACTATTCAAAGCCTTTCCAGTTGTTCACGTTTGCCTCTTTTCACACTGTATCAAGGGTGTTGTTACACAAGAATGATAATGGTTTTGAGCAGCCCATAGCCTTCTTTAGTAAGTCTTTACAAGCTACAGAATTGAAATATGACATAAATGAGAAACAGGCATATGCACTAGTCAAGGCTGTCAAAGCTTTCAAGCCTTACTTAATGGGAGTTTTCATAATTGCGTATGTGCCTAGTGCAGCTGTTAAAGACATTTTCACACAGTAGGAAGGGTCAGGAAGGAGAAGCAGATGGATTAATAGAATTCAAGAGTTTAACATTGAGGTCCAAATTACTAAGTTGGTGAGGGGACAAGGATGGGCCAAGCTTATGGCCTAGACCAATTTGGAGGAAAATCAAATAAATTCATTGGAAGAGGAAAACAAATTGAACATATGTGATATGGAACACTCTGAGTGGTATAAGAATGTGATCTATTATCTGTAGAGGATGAAGTGCCCTGATGACCTAAACAAAAATTAGAAGAGGACATTGAAGTTACATGCTATTAGATATGTTCTCATACAAGGAAATTTGTGGTGGAGAAGTAGAGGAGTCATGCTGAAATGCATTGATCAAAATTAGGCATTATAACTTCTAAGGGAGATGCATGGTGGAGTCTATGGTGGACATTACATGGCCAAGACAACTGCACACAAGGTGATGAGGGCCAGTTTATGGTTGCCTACTATATTTAAAGATGCACATCAGTTTGTGAAGACATGTGATGCTTGTCAGCATTTTTTTGGTAAGTTAAAATTTTCTAGTAACCTTCCCCTCAGACCGGTTACTGTGCAATCTCCATTTCAAATTTGGGGCATTGATTTTATAGGGGAAATAACATGAAAATCTAGTGGAGGCCACTCCTGAATATTAGTAGCCACTGATTATTTTACTAAGTGGGTGGAAGCAATCCCAACAAAGAAAGCAACTAGCAAGGTGGTGATTGATTTCTTGATAAACAATATACTGACAAGGTTTGGATGCCCAGAAAGATTTGTATCAGACAATGCTATGTGTTTCAAGTTTGAAGGATATACTGAGTTTTGTGAAAAATATGGTATCCAAATTTCTTATTCATCACCATATCACCCACAAGGAAATGGACAAGCTGAGTCAAGCAACAAGAGCTTAATGAAGATCATCAAGAGAATCTTGGATCAGAATAAGAGAGCCTGGGATTCTAAGTTGAAATTGGTTGTCTAGGCAGACAGGGTGACTGTGAAGAAGGCAATCGGTTGTGCCCCATTTGACTTGGTCTATGGCATAAATGCAAGGTTGCCCCAAAATAACCTCATGGAGATGTACAAGTTTATCCAGGTATATGACAATGAAGTTGACAATGGGATGCAATTGAGAATGGATGCTCTCACAGAGCTGGATGAGACTAGAAGGGATGCTCAAAGGAGAAATGCCAAGTTGCAAATGTAGGTAAAGAACCTATATGATAAAAGGAAATCAGCAAGGAACTTTGAGAAGGGAGATTTAGTATTATTGTGGAATACCAGATTAGAAGACAAAGGGAAGCATGGGAAGTTTGATGCCGTTTGGTTAGGCCCGTTCATGATCAGTGATAAATGGGGAGAAGATTCATATGTTCTTCGAGCTCTGATAGGTGAGATTATTGAACTACCAGTTCATGGATAGTTCTTAAAGTTGTACTTCTCTTGAGGTATCTCTTTTCCATGAACAGTAGCTTAGGGTTTGCTTTTTGTTTTGTTTTCTTGTTTGTGTCTACTGGTTCTGTCCGGACCAGTTCTTGGTTGGTTTTGGTCCTTTCTTTTCTGGTCTGCTCTCCCAGTGATCTGAATTCTTGCTATGCCCACCAGGGGCATACATCCCCAACTAAAGCCTCTGTTAGTGCCATTTCTAGTTCTCTCATTGTCTAGTTGTGTACTCTTGTTTTTCATGATAAAACTTTAGCTATGGGGTGTTTTTCATTTTGGCACGTGGGTTAAGTGGGCTCCCACAAGGGTTGAGCTCAGCATGTTTGAATTCACTTTTGGTGGGTGTTTCTCCCTCTGGTTCTATAAGAACTATAAAATTTTACAAATTTTCATAGTCAATTACATCCATGAGTGTTCAAATTTAGCCCTTGTCATTAGCATATTGTCCCTTCCTCATATTGCCTCGCTCATTTTCTGTCATGTGATCCATTTGAATCCATTTTTTCATGCATATTTTTCATTCTGGTTCATGTCGGCATACGTACCTAATTGTCTCCCTGACCTGTGTATGTTCCACTATTCTTTGTTGCAAGTTGTTGGCGAGACATTCCTCTTGTTTTGGTGACGACGAGAACCCTTATCGGCATATCTTCTGGCTATCAGGCTAGCCTCTTGCCGAGTTTCTGATGTCTCG
>VDFB02000007.1:163463539-163548798 GCA_007258455.2 Sequoia sempervirens | reverse complement strand
ATAATCTGTCAAGACCTGTTACTATGTTGGACCTATGCAACTTGAAACAAAATCAGGGGAACCCTTTGTTACCTTCTTGCAAAGGTGGAGGAGACAATGCTCTCGGTATCCTAGGACGATCCATGAGGATGAAAAGATTGACATACTTGTTAGTAATTTGGTGCCTGAAATGAGACATGAGATCAAAAAGATAGTCTTCACTTCCTTTGATACCATGATTGAAACTGCATGCCACATTGAGGATGTTCTAAAAGAACAAGGCATTTTGACCAGACATAACAATAATACCAACAATGGTCAACACAACAATAGGGATAAAGGGAAGAACAACAATTGGAACAAAAACAAACAAGTTTTCAATGATGGAGTTGTGGATTCTTCCCAATCAAGAGATCAAAGTGTTCTTAATTTGACTAAGGCTGTGCAAGCAATGAAGCTTAATGCACCTCCACAACAAGAAAGTAAACCAAGATATCAGGAAAGGCCCAAAATCCAGAAGCGGCAATTTACCAAATTGGGTGACACATATGAGGATATTCTCAAAACTCTCATTGCTAACAACTTGGCACATCCTCAGGATCCTGCAAAATTTCACATCCCAGATCCTAAGCCACATTGGTGGGATGACAAGGCATTCTGTAAATTTCATAATGGCCCCGGCCATACTGTTGAAAACTGTTGGAAATTAAAACATATCGTCCAAGATTTTATAGAAAGTGGAAAGCTTCAAGTTGATGGCCTAAATACCAATGCTGATCATAAGGATTTTAAGGAACCTTTGCCTAATTACGACAAGGGGGAAACCTCTAAATCACAGAATGGCAAAGCTGCAATCAACTACACCTATACAACGGCAGAAAATGTGATAAACATGCTTGAAGTTGTGGAGCCAAGTGTTAATATGATAAGGAGTAAAGACCCACATGGTTATGACTCTCACCCTATTTTTGACAACCAACCTGTTGTGGTGCTGAGAGGTCCTCATTCTAGGTTATCTTCCCAAGCCCTTAATGCTGTTACCAGGAGTCAAGCCCCTATTATTCTCAGAGGGCCTAGTTCAGTCCATCCAACAAATCCAAGCAAGTGGCATCCAAGAATGTCACTATAAAGTCCGCCACTGCTCTCAAACCAAACTACAATCTTGTAGATCAGTTACAGAAAACTCCAGCACATATCCCAATCTTAGAGCTTCTAGAGTTGTCCCCTAGGCATAAGCAAAAGGGCATCCTCGAGGACGCGAAGTCATGGATTCATAAAAACCCGCGGTCGTGCTGCCGTGTTGATTGATGGGAAATGGTTAAATATCCGTATCTTTGAATTTGTTAAAACTCTTTGGGCTATCTGCAGCAAGGGACGACACTAGAAAGAAGATCACCATAGCGCCTATGATGAGGCGTAACGGGTTCTGTGGATCGGGTCATTCCCACGATTGGCCTGCCTTGAGAAAGATTTCTGTTTCAAATTGCTGGATACCGGACCCCTGCATACAACATTTTACTGGGTAGACCATGGATTCATGATATGCAGGCAGTGCCGTCTACCTACCACCAGTGTGTTAAGTTCCCCTACAATGGAACAGAAATTTGCATACCAGGAGATAACACCTTATCAACTAACTCAATCTCAGCTAATGTTCATGTCCCTCTTAACCGAGCAGCAAAGGATTATGAAACAACTTTAGCAGACTGTCAAAACAAATTTAAGTCAGTAGACCTTGGCATGGGGGGGTATCAACTTGACTCTTTTGCAAAGATGCCTATTTCCCCTAGGACATATGGAAAGCCTTCACAGGAGATGAAACCATCATCTTCAGCAATGACAATATTTGACAAGTTTGTTGAATCCTCAGTACCAATACAAGATGAAAAAGAGGAAGTAGTTGTTCGAGATTGGATATACAAAGAGGAGAAATACCAGCACAATGAAAATTTCTCCCCCTTTCCTAAGTCCTATGGGAGAGGATATACTTTTGTCAAGAAGATGGGTTATCCAGGATATGGCCCTCTTAGTCACAGGTTAGATGCTAGAGCCGAACCACTCAATCATGATCTTTTTGCACGTAAGTCTAAGAAACTGGTTGGCCTAGGCTTTATGAACAATAATAAATGCACTGTCCCCATTTCTGATAGGCGGGATAGTAAAGATGACACAGAATATGTACCAGATTTGACCAATCAACAAGACATAACAGATGATTGGATACCTTCAACAAATCTCCTTTGGGAAGATTCAAGAGATTTAATAATTGATAGTCCTCCTATCTCATTTGCAATAGATAGTGACTATATGAATGCAAGATTGACTATGGATAGTGTCTCCATCCCAGCTGCAATGGATGGTGATAATTTAGATAATTTTGTGATTGAGCAAATTGCTAGAGGAGAGGAGCCTCTTCCAAATCTTGAGGCTTCTACATCACGAGGCTCCAACAATAATTCAGAAATAGACTCTCATGAGTTTGAATGGGATTCACTCTCAGATGCAACAGTTGACTTGGATATGGACGTTGTCCATGCTTATAGTTCTCAACCTGATGTAACTAACGAGTCATGTGTTAGATTAGAAGATTGGAACCCACATGTCGCATTAGTAGACGATTCTTCGCTTGCTAGGATAAATTCTGATTTAGACACTTTAGAGGGAAACTTGACAGATTCCAATTCTACAGTCACCAGAGATGACACCACCTATATCCTTAATCTTGAACTGGTCATTAACCTACCCCTTGTTCACCCCAACCTTATTGATTGGTCTCAATGGTACCAAGAGCCTCAACTCTTGACATTTCACAATGACTATGAGATCACTTGCTATCTAAATGCCATTGAACCTATAGTCTCTTCCACCAGTGAACCGGCTACCAGTATGACAGAACCTGACATCAAGTACCTTAGTCACAAGATAAAAAGAAAAGAAAAAAAGAATAAGAGTTCTGATGGCAAAAACCACTATGTGGCGGTGTCAGAACCAAAAAAAGTAAAAATTAAAGATGTATCCAAAGGTGAAAACCTCCCAGAGGCACCTACGGATAAGGTACTTGATGGTCTCCCAAGCTATTTCTAGGATAGATCATCAGTATTGGTTGAACCTACAGAAGCTGTTAATTTGGGCACAGAGGAAGTTCAAAAAATTATACACTTGGCTAAATCTTTATCACCTGAAGAAAAGAAAGCCTATACCGAGTTCCTCCAAAAGAAGGAAATTAACTTTGCATGGACATACTTAGACATGCCAGGGTTGGACACTAATCTCATTATGCATCATTTATCCATAGCTCCAGGTGTGAAACCATTCAAACAAAAGTTGAGAAAAATGCACCCTCATATAGCTCTTTTAGTGAAAGCTGAATTAGAAAAGCTCCTTGGTGCAGGATTCATTAGATCCATAGACTATGCTGACTGGATTTCCAACATTGTACTTGTTTCTAAACCTGATAAAACCATTCGAATCTGCACAGACTTTAGAGATCTTAATAGAGCATGCCCAAAGGATGATTTCCCACTTCCTAACATAGACATGATAGTGGACATGACAATGATATGAGATCTATTCTCCGATGGATGGTTTTTCCTGGTATAATCAGATCAAGATAGCTCCCCGAGGATCAAGAAAAGACTGCATTCACATGTGCCTGGGGTACTTATTGTTGGAATGTCATGCCCTTTGGATTGAAAAATGCAGGAGCTACTTACCAAAGAGTTATGACAACCATCTTCCATGACATGATGCATAAGAATATGGAAGATTATGTGGATGACACCCTGGCTAAGTCTAAGAGAAGAGGAACACATTTGGCTGATTTAGAAGTGATTCTAGATCGCATGGAACAATTTCAACTAAGATTAAACCCCAAAAAGTGTGCATTTGGTGTTACATCTGGCAAATTATTGGGATTCATCATTTCAGCTAAAGGAATAGAAGTAGACCCTGAAAAGGTTCAAGCCATTATAAACATGTCACCTCATGCCACCTCCCAAAAATGTCAGCCAAATGAGGAGTCTTCAAGGGCGCCTTCAATCCATAAGGAGGTTTATTTCACAATTGGCAGATAGAGCACAACCTTTCAACAAAAAATTGCATAAAGGTGTTCAATGTGTCTAGAATGAGGATTGCCAAAAGAGCATGGATCAAATTAAAGAATACTTGGCAAATCCTCCCATTTTAATGCCTCCCATTCCAAGAAAACCTCTCATTTTATATGTCTCAGCTACTGAATCTTCACTGGGGGCATTGTTGGCTCAATTAGATGAACAAGGGAAAGAAAGGGCCATATATTATATTAGTCGCACTCTTGTTTCTTATGAGGTTAATTATACTAGTATTGAAAAAGCTTGCCTCGCAGTAGTGTTTGCTTCTCAAAAATTGCGACACTATATGCTTGCGCACACCATACATCTCATAGCAAAAATTGATCCTCTCAAATACTTGCTCGGTAAAGCTGCTCTCACGGGTAGACTTGCTAAATGGATGATGATTCTTTCTGAATTTGACATAGAGTATATTGAGCGCAAAGCAATCAAAGGCCAAGCTATTGCAGATCAACTGGCTAATTTTCCTATTCAAGATAATATGCCCATTCAAGTCAACTTTCTAGATGAGCATCTTATGTACATGACTGAAAGATCCTGGAAACTATTCTTTGATGGTTCATGCATGCAAAATGGTTCTGGAGCTGGTGTGTTGTTTGTTTCTCCTCATGGGTATACTATTCCTAAATCTTACAAGTTACTCTTTCCATGCACAAACAACATAGCTGAGTATGAGGCTTTGACAAATGGACTAAAAATGGCTATAGAGTGGAATATCACAGAACTACATATCTATGGGGATTCTCAGCTGATCATCAACCAAGTCAATGAACAATACCAAACAAAAGATGACAAGTTGGTACCTTACAAAAAAATGGTTGATTCATTGAGACGGTATTTTACTTTTGTCACCTTTCAGCAAATCCCTAGGGCTGAGAACAAAGCAGCTGATGCTATGGCCACCCTTGCTTCACTTCTTCAGTTAGAGGAACATGAGTCCAGATATGAATTCCTGGTGGAAGAGCTACGATATCCCATATTTGACTCACCTGAAAGCCATATCATTTGTACCCTTGTCAATCATGAATCCTCCCGCTATGGTGCTATTTACTCATATCTTCGTGATGGCATCATCCCCGATACATTTAACCGATCTGAAAGAAGAAACCTTATCCGCAACGCCTCTCGCCATTCCCTCATCTCTGGTGATTTGTATAGGAGGGGTCTAGATGGAACACTTCTTAGGTGCTTAGAAAAGGAGGAATTTGATCAAGCGCTAGTTGACATCCACGAGGGCATATGTGGAGGACATTCTAATGGTCTTTCCATGGCTAGAAGGTTGCTTAGTAGGGTACTATTACCTACAATGCGAGGTTAGATGGTATAAAGATTTGCTAAGTCTTGTGAAAAATGTCGTAAACATGGACAACACTGACATGCTCCAAGTAGGGAGCTAATTCCTTCTATATCTCACTGGCCATTTCAGCGATGGGCCTTTGACCTTGTTGGGCAGATTCATCCCAACTCATCAGGTGGGCATAAGTTCATTATCACTGCTACTGACTACTTCACAAAATGGGTAGAGGTTGTTCCACTTTCTATTGCCTCAGGCAAGACAGTGTCTTTATTTATTTTAAACCATATCATATGTCGATATGGAGTGCCATCTGAGATCATCACTGACAATGGAGGTCAGTTCAAAAACAAGGACCTTAAAGAACTCTGCCAAAGATTCAAGATAAAGTAACATTGGTCCTCCATTTACTTCCCACAAGGAAATGGTCAGGCAGAGGCTTCAAACAAAACCATTCTCAAGATTTTGCACAGAACAGTTCATAAGAATGGTAGAGATTGGCACCTATAGATAAATCCAGCCCTATGGGCCTATAGAACGAGTATTCATACTCCAATTGGGGCTACTCCTTTTGCCCTTACATACGACGCTGAAGCAGTGTTACATTTAGAGGTTGAGATTCTATCACTTCGGGTCTCTCTCAAAGGTCTAGTTACAGATGAAGACTATCGCGCCATGAGATTGCAAGAATTAGAACTTCTTGATGAGAAGCGTAAAGCATCATTTGACCATATAAGGGTCTATCAAAAGAGGATGTCCAAAGCCTTCAACAAAAAGGTTCGCCCTAGAGAATTCCAAGTAGGAGATCTTGTCCTGCGAGAGAATCCTAAGAACCAACAGAACCGAGAACAGAAGGGCAAATTCGAACCTAATTGGCTTGGACCCTACATCATCACAGCAGCTTTTGGCACAGGTGCCTATCTACTATCTACTGAAGAGGGGGAGCAGCTCCCTGAGCCTATCAATGTTTTGCACCTAAAGAAGTTCTATCCTTGATGCCCATTCTGTCTGGGGGCATCCTTTGTATATAATTATGACCCTGAAAAAAGTTCCAAAAAAATTGATATATGATACTGAAAAAATTACCAAAAAAATTGATATATTGTCAAAAAAATTCAAAAAAAATCAAATATGATGCTGAAAAAATACAAAAAAAAACAAAAAATTCAAAAAAAGAAAAAGAAAAAAGTGCCTTGGTGAAAACCTGGAAACAGGCGCCTTGGTAGCAAAAATACAAAAAATAAAATAAAAATAAAAAGTCCTAAAAAAATTTATTCCAAGTGGTGAAAACCTGGAAACAGGCGCTACTTGAGGCCTTTGCATCCCTATTTATTAGCATGCATCCTCGACACTTAGCCTTTCTCCATCATGCCTTGTCCTTATTGCCTTGGTTTGGAATTGGTCTTTGTCTTTGTCTAGGGGCATCACTGTGTTAGCTTTGGTCTCTTGGATATGCTTGTCTTTAGGACACCTCGCAAACGGTGTTTTTCAACACTAACCCAACTGTGTTTTTCAACACAACCCCTGACATCGTGTGTTTTTCAACACTTATCAGTTTGGTCTTATCTAGTTCGGTCATGTGATCTTACCTACTTGCAAGCATTCGATCCTTATCCTCGGAACTCAGTATTAGTTTACACACTTAAAATTTTTTAATTGCAACACTTAATGCTTGAGATATGCCATGATCTTTTCTTTGTGTGCTAACTGATATTGATTTTCGTTGAGTGTCCTTGTCTAATAAGTCTCTCCGTGATGCATAGCTAGAGGACTTGGGGCATGGGGCATGTTTTTATTTGCTTTCTGCTTGTGGGTGTTGTCTTGAACCTCTTCAGTGTCTCTTGTTGTCTCCTTGACACACTTAAGAGATTTATGGCATCATCCTTGAATGTTTTTGCACAACCATTCTCATGGTAATCCTGGCGTTTATGTCTTGATGCGAGCATGGTTTTGCTACATTAAATTGGGTAAGCTAACATTGTAGTCATCTTGACCTTCATGTCTTTGATGCTCATGTTAGAATCTTTCCACATTCCAAGCTGATATAAATCACATTCATATCTTCATAGTTGCGTTTGTGACTAGTGATGATTGTGTGATTGTCCGATGTCCTGGTAATAATGGCCCAATGATGAAAATAAGTTCTCTTACATTCTCTAATGAATGATGAACACACAAAAACCTATGTTACCCTATTGCAAGTACACCTTTGCATTTTCATGTAGCTTGCATTATTTAGACTTCATGTTAATTTGCACTTTTAGGGTCAGATATGGGTTTGAGAGGGTTTCCTTCATCTTTCTTGTGGATTTTTCATCAACTGTGATCACGTTCTTCATTTCCTTATCTTCTTTCATGATCTCAATCGAAATTCCCTATCTTAAACAGTTGATTGATTTTGATGCATCCTCTTTATTGGGGCAGATTCTCTTCCTTCTTTCCATTTCTTTCCATTTCTTCCAAACTTCTATCTTCCATTCGATTTCACCCCACTTCTTTTCTTCTAATTCAACCTTAGGGCATAATTTTCTTGCTGATCTACCTGGGTTCTGTGATTTTTATATTTTTCATCTTACATCAAGAACCCTATCTTTTGTTTGATTTGATCAAATTTTTCACTTATTATTTCTCCTCTATCTCATTTCGATTGGACACGAGGGGCGCATCTTATCAAACTTCAATCCTTGATTCAACTTTATCAATTTATCAATTGCTTCTCTTGGGGCAACCTTGCTTGAGATTCTTATCTCTCACTTTGGATGTGATCCCGAATCGACCTCATGTTCAAAGGCCTTTTGTTTATGTTTGTCCGATGTGATCTTGAGTCGACCTCACATCTGAGTTGTTTTGTGATCCCAAATCGATCTCACATTGCAACTTCATTCTTTGACTGCATGTGATCCCGAGTCGACTCACATTAGTCAAAGAGGGGCAAATGTATGCAACCTAAAATGGTCACCTAGACTTTGGGCCCCATTTATTTAATTTGTCAACATCAACTTTTTGAATCAATGATTGTCGCATTTTCAAATCAAATTTCTTAATCAATTCATAACTATTTCAAATGTTTCAATTTTCCCTAAGGTTTGAATGCTTCATTAATTTTATTTAATCAAAAGAAATAAATCCTTTTTAATAAATAAAATAATGTTATTTAATTGAAGTTAATATTACTTAAATAAAATGATGCTATTTTAATTAAATCTATTTTAATTAAATAATTTTTATTTTATTTCATTAATATTCATTTAAATTACATAATCTTATTTTATTTTATTAAAAGAGATATTATCATCTTAAATTAAATAAAATAAATGAAATATCCTCTCAAGAATATCCTGTGATGAAAAAAAGGAAACAAATCAGTTAAAAGGAAAATAAACTAAAAAAAGAATTCCAATCAAGATTTGTTTCTATTTTTCTATTTATCCCACATTGCTTCTGAATTTGCCTTCAATTCCACTTTTGCCTATAAAATGAGCCCTCTCATTCTCATTTCAAGAATCACGAATTTTTACATCAGACTTATGCTACAAATTTGAATTTTATCATTTGAGATTACATTAGTTTGATTATATAAGCATCTTATTTTTAGAGCATATAGTTTAATATTACATTTTAGCTTAATCTTCATAGTAGATTAATTTGCAAAATAATTCATTTATGACATTGCATGTAGATTAAGTTTCATTTCAATAAATTAGTTTGGTTTATTACATTTTACAGCCATTTAGATTAGTTTTCATTGTTGCATTGCAAGAACAGGATTCATGGAGATTGGCATTCTTGCTTCTCCTCTTTGAATCTCTCATTCCGAGATTGTATTTGCAGGGGTAACAGGGTTAATCTGAGGGCCACAATATCAATCCCTGCTCTTCTTGGATAGAGAGTTGTGAATCGATTTGCAAGGACTCATTATTGAGTATCCTTGCATGTAAGGATTCACAGAAGTATAACATATTTTTAGTTATACACTAGTAAGTAAAATACTACCTTCCCATTAGAATTATTGATAGAATTTTGATTTCCCAAACCTTTAAGTCTATTATGGATTTTCTTGGTTCAACATTTTAAGGTTTTATGTTCAAAAAGGATAATTGGTTGGTCCTGCATTGTCATAGTTCATGTCAAAACATTATTTGAGTTGTAAGCCATGTTCAAGAAACCAAAAACCATACCTTGTAATACCTTTTGTGTCATGGCTCCCAAAGCACAATCAGAAGTATCTTCATCTAAAGGGGAAGCTTTTGCTTCCAAAAGGCCATTGAATAAAGACCTTATTGACTAGTTACCACCCTCAACTAGTGAAAAACCTAAGATTCAACTACTTCTTTGAGGTCTGTGTAGGTAGTAGAGGGTTTGATTGAAAATAAAAATTCTATTAACCATGCCAAATTACCTTACACTGGGTGGGAATTGTTCTATAGTTGGTTCAAGAATAGAAACCTGTGCATTCCAGTAGGTAACCCTCAGAATTGTGACTTGGGTAAGTTGATTGTACCCAATGTCTACATGGATGTTGATTTGCTCAAAGCAGTGGCCACCAATTATGACCCAGTTACAAGAACTATAAGAACATATGATGTGAAAGAAATGGTCAAAATTACTGAGGAATTTGCTCATATTTTCAAACTCACTAGATGGAGTAATGAAATTCCTAAGGTCAATGAAAACACTCTTAAGGAAGAATATGATAAGACTAAGATTGCATTCAAAGTCCACATCATGCCAAGCTATCTAGAAAAATTTGTAGGCTGGAGGATTACAATAGGGAAATATGATAAGGATCCTTTCCCTATTAATTATTTTGTTTCTTATTTCCAAAAAATATTTTACTCCATATGCTAGATAATTGGTTATGATCCTGTCATGGGAATTCCTATGACATGGATGTATATGGCAGCCCATATTTAGCACCCCCAATATTGCACAATGTATGACTATGTGGGGTTTCTTGCATAAAAAATTCATGAAGGCTTAATAAGGTTGAAGAAAGGTGCAGATGGAGTAAGGTTTAGAGAGTACTCATTGTTGATTCATATGTTTCTTTTCAAAGGTGCATCTTACTTCGGGAAAAATATGACTTTGGATAACAAGGAGGGTAACTTGGATTTCCCTGTGTAGTGTTGGACTACTATTTTGGACAGGGAATCCTGACATTTCTAAGCCTACACCTAACTATAGAGGAGGCCTAATAATAACATAGGGTGTCAAAATCATCGACTCTAGATATAGCTAACATGTACTAATATAACACACTAAGGATTACAGAGGAATTATTGGCCTTTGGAAAGAGCACAATAATATGTTAGTTAAATATGGAAAGCGTGAACAACACAATATGGAGTTATAGAAAAAGGTAGCATTATTGGAGGATAAGTTGTAAAGTTTGCAACTAGGAAAGTATAAGAAGACTGATGTTGACTCACCTACTAGTTCATAATAATCTGCACCCCCTAAATTTACTATTGAAATGAGTTCCTCATGGGAAATTGTGCCATAGAACATGGGAAGTGTTACAATTTCAATAATAGAGCCTAGTAAATTAGAAATGAAATAGGCTGGGGAAGATATCGGTGGGGAGGAGTTGCTCAAGCAGCTAAATGAATATAAAGAGAAAAGTGACAATCATGATAGAGAGGTTTTTAATAGCAATATGGAGATTGTCACTATAGTATTGGAGCATTTGAACAGAGGAGTGAATAACATATTGAATAGCATTCATTATAACTATTTATCCATGGTGGGTGCTATAAATAATTTTAAAAATGACAGGGAAAGAGATATTCCACTTATGGAAACATGGATCCCTAGGATGAAGGAATTGAGATTGATGTCCATTGGAGCTAGGTAAGATGCCAACCCTCCTAAAAAAATTAATCCCACTATTACTCTCGTAGGTAAAATTGAGGGGTACAGAGGAATTATTGAACCTTTGGAGATAAAAATAAGGGAGATGGTGAAATAATTTCTTGAATCTCATCATGATCTCCTTTCATCCATTCTGAGGGATGATGGTAGCATAAAAACCCTGCAAGAATGGATAGATTAAACTAGTTAAACTATTTCAGATTAGGTAGTTTCATTTTTCAAAAATATGATATGGGCACACTGAAGAGAAATATGAATATGTTGGCTCATGTAGAGATTGTCTTGTTGGAGCTTGAAAAGGAGGCCAACCAAATTGTTACCAAGTATGCACCTAATAGAAAAAATGTTGATGAGGTCATGAATTTCAATTGGCCTACTGAAGAGGAATTCTTGGAATGGAGAGGAAAATACTTGGAGGGGGTGGTAGGTTAATATAAAATGGTAGGGTGGTGATTTGAAATTTTTTATTTTGAAGTCTGCAATCATGATGAGTAATGGATGGGTGAAAATGCACTACACAGCCTGGATTTAGTACACATTAGGATTTTGCTAAAGTATAGAAAATATAGTGCATCTTCTTCAAATTGAATTCATGACAAGACTGCAAACGTGGACATATTCCTTGTCATTTCCTTTCTATTTCTTTCATGTTTTTTTTCACTTTCTTTTTGTGTGTGTGGGCACAATTTTTGAGTAAATAGTTTGAAGATACTTTTTAAAAATGGGACCAGATCTCCAATCATGAATGAAGACTAATTTTATTTCACACATGTTTCCCACCTCTTGGGAATGCATAATAACTAAATAGGGAATCTTTGTTATTGCAGTCTAACTAGGTAATAACATGTGCACTTTCTAGTTGGAGGCTTGTTTTTCTCCTTCATTTTTATAAGAAGGAATTCAGTGCTAGAAAGTTGGGGTCCATTGTTTTGCAATCGACATTGTGAATTTTGAAAGGAATACCAAGCATGTTTCAAGTTTTGTCTTAAGTTCATAGTTTGTAATTACATATGTAGTTTTGATAAGAAGATAGAAAATACAATACAAAGTGATACCAATTTCATGGCTGTTGTCTCACCTCTGTACTCGTTTTATGAGTTATGAATGAAAATAATAAATGATTGTTTTGTTCATCTCTATTGTTTCTCAATGGATGTTTAATTTCATTCTTGCTTATTAGTTCAATGAATTAATGTAAATAATTGGATGAGATTGTTAACTCATAAGAAATAGGTAATAGAATATTTGTAAGCATTGATTATCATGAATGCAATATGGGAGTGGTGTAATGTAGTGTTTCTTGAGATTGTATGTTGCTATTTTTGATTTGTCAAGTTGCATAGGTTGAGATTGACTTCATGATTGGGATAAAGCACTAGTTTGTGCAAAGTATTCCTAATTCAGTTTCTGGGTTGATTCACTAGCTAATCACTTTTTATTCAAAATATTTCAAATGAATACCACTGTAGTTGTTTTGTTTTGAGTTTCATTATTCTCATTCTCCAAGTGTAGGGTATCAAAAAATGAGCTACCAACTTGTTTGATATACTATCTTGTTAAGTAATTTTATGAGAATTATTTGTTGATTGATAATGTATCTAAGTAGTAATCATATAAATTTCCAAGTATACATTGTGGGATCACCCTCCCAAGTTTCACAGAGCCCAAAGTGTAGGAGTAGAATTTTTTCAGCTTTTACTCATTCATTGGCCAATCCCTTTGGAGTACTAAGTATTGGAAATGGAAAAGTCCATAGTTATTTCTAAAGATTAGCTTGTTTCTTAAAAAATAACCAACAAATTGTTGACTCTAATGTGGAATTGCTAACTCCAAATTCTCTAGTTCAGACCTGGTACATATAGTTAGAGTCGAGTATTTTTTTATATTATTCTTACTTTCTGAAGAATAATTGGTTCAAATTTTGTTGCAATGGTCACATCATACCCAATCTTATGCGTCAAGTCCTGGTTCATTTTGTCACCTTGTGTCAGGTATGTTTAAAATCTTTTTTGAGGTTACAAGTACAAAGTCAAAGTGTAATCACTTTCTATTTCCCTAACATAAGATAAATTCTCAAAAGGAATGTAAGAAGGATTCTAACATATTTGACACTGTGAAGAAGACTAAAAGTTATACAAAGAAGCATCCTAAGAAGAAAGTAGAATCTAAACTTGCAAAAGAGAAGCAAGCTTCCTGGGTTAAGAAACACTCAGAATCAAGTAACTATGTTGAATCCCTTGCGTATGCATCTCCTACTTTTAATGTTGAAGTAAGTAGTGCAAATATCTATGAAGATGCACAAGAAATTGAAGTGTCTAACATAGATCAAGGAAGCTTTCCTCTTGAGCAAGTGTTTGATAATGAACTTGACATTTCAAGAGAGGAGGATAGGTGATATTTTTGGAGTAAGAATAAGATGTTAAACAAGCGCAGGACAACTGAGACAGGGGGTGAATCAGTTGTCACACAATTCAAACTTAAAACTTCAACACTAATTAATTCCACAACCACATTGTTCTATTATTAATTAAGAGCATGAAACACAAATAACAGAAAGAAAATCAACATAATGAACACAATATTTTTACATGGAAAACCCAATGAGGGAAAAACAACGATGAAAGTTAACTCACAATATAAAGATCATAAAATAGAGGCTCACTAACTTGAAGAGGACTCATTTTCCAAGTACATAGGTTCACTTCCTACAAAAAGGACTCACTTTCCATAGAAAGGACTCACTATCCATAGAAAGGACTCACTATCCAACAAGAAGGCTCACTGCCTATAGATACAAAAGATAACAAAAATATCCACCACAAAAATTAACACATTCACAAGATTGCAGAAACCTTCATCTCACCGTCTTCAACACAATGAAGAACTACTATTACAACTCACACACACACTTCTTCTCTTATGATTTGTGGCTCACTTTCATCACTTTGCATCACACTATCATACAAGAATTCACAATTTGACTTGCTTTTATACCATCCTCAACCTTAGAAACTTTCTCCAAGGTCAACCACAAATGCCTCATTTCAAAAATTCAAATTAGGTTGGCAACTCAAGATTCCCATGGTGGAAAGTAATAAGAGTGGACCAATAAAATTCATTTTTCAAGATCATAAATAACATCTCGAAACAACCACATGCTTCTTAATTAGATTTTACTCTTCAAATGAAGTGTAAACACCAGGTCAGTCAAACCTAATGAAAACACAAATGATCATTGATGTACATGCTTCCCAACAAGAATATGACACATGGATACCACAAAACGCTTCCTTATGCATGAGAATAAACTTCATAATCTTCTAGATCCATCCATCACAAAACAACAAACTTCAATCACTGAATAACTTTCACTAGTCCAACCAAACTGTATAAACTCACAATGAATTACTGAAACATGACTTCTGGATCACCAATCTTCAAGACACTTTGCTAGAGCACAGAAAAGACCTTCATAAGAAATATTCTAGATCTGCAAGATCTGAAACAAAATAGAGAAGAAATGTAAAACAACAATATTTCACAAAATACCAACTCTGCCAGAATAGTTCACAAACTGGTGAACACAACTTTCACATACCATCAAACTAGAAGCTAAAACTCAAGAGATATCACCACTAAATCCCCATTATCAAACCTTTAGATCCACACAAGAATAATATCAACACAAGAGAAATGCAGAGCACATACTAGAGCACATTTTGAACACTTTCATCATTTTTTTTTTGCTTTTTTATTTAATTTTCTGAAAAGCACTTGGAAACTCATCAAACCAAGACATGTTCTACACCATAGAGATAGCTCCATGTACTCACTACATCTCAACAACATCTCAGCCATACATGTACAATCTACAACATGCTAAACCATGTTGACATCAATGAAAACATTAATGACAACACCACCAACTTGCTCATACTTACAACAATCTCCCCCTTTGTCATTGATGGCAACACATGATGTGAAAAACAATCAAAGACAAAAAAAATTACACACTATCCCAGGAGAACACCTTCTCTTCTTCTTCACCTATTTTTTACATGAATTTCTCTCCCCATTTGACATCAATGACAAATATAAACAACATTGATTACTCCCCCTTAGGAATACACCCATACTGCAATAATGAAAACCTTTTCTACTCCCCTGAAGGAGTAGACCCATTTCTCAGTCCAAATAAATGAAGAATCTATGAATTCAATGGATTGATCCACCTTCATGTGCACCTAGTTAGGAGGTCCAATGACCCCCAACATCTCCCTAAGATGCTCAAAATTATCCTTCAAAAGATCCTTATTGAATGTGTCTACAATTTGTTCCTTTGTTGTCACATACTCCAATCTGACCTCATTCTCTAGCACTTTTTCTACTAGAAAATGATACTTAATAGATATATGTTTTGTTTTTGAATGAATAACTAGGTTATTTGAAATGTTTATTGCACTTGTGTTGTCACAAAAATAGAAATAGGAACATCACATACCACACCAATGTCTTTCAGTGTATGCTTCATCCATAAAACCTATGTGTAGTAGGATGTTGTAGCAATATATTCTAGATATGTTGTGGATAAAGAAATTGATTCTTTCTTTTTGCTCAACCATGAAACTAATCTTCCACCAAGAAAGAAAGCACCACCACTGGTACTCTTCCAGACATCTACACATTTGACCCAATCAATATTTGTATAAGTAAGCACTCAAGGTGAAATCATCACTCTTGGGATACCATAATCCATAATCCGACATGCCTTTAAGATATCTAAATATCCTCTTTACAGAGCTTTGACATGTGTTTCTTTGGGATCTACTTAGAATCTAGCAACTAAACATACTGCATGCATAATGTTTGGTCTGGTAGTAGTAAGATAAAGTAGTCCACCAATCATAGATCTATATTTGCTCTGATTAGTCCTAGTAGATTCATCATCTTTGCTCAGTTTACATCCGGTAACCATATGAGTACAAACTGGTTTGGAATCATTCATCCTAAACTTCTTGAAAAACTCTTTTACATACTTAGATTGTGAAATAAATATCCCTTTATTACTTTGATTCACTTGTAGACCAAGGAAGAAATTCAATTCATTGATCATAGACATCTCAATTTTTTTTGCATCTCTTCAACAAAATTTTTACACATGCCTTCATTTCCACCAAAAATGATATCATCAACATAAACAACTACTATCAATATTTTGTTTTTTTATTCAAGGGGTAAACGCTTTTGATCGGAGCTATGAACCGGAATACAACATTAAACAATACCACCCCAACAGGGTTTGAACCTTGGTGGCAAGAACAACAATGCCACCTATAAACCATCACACCATGCCAATACTAGCTACTATCAATATTTTGTTAACTTCCACTTTGAAGTAAAGATTGTTTTCAATAGAACCTTTGCTAAATCCTTGCTTTTTCAGATATCTATCCAGTCTTGCATACCAAGCTCTAGGAGCTTGCTTCAACCCATATAATGCCTTCTTCAACTTACAAACCATGTCCAGTTTGTCAAACAATTGAAACCCTTTAGGTTGCTCCATGTACACCTCTTCTTCCAAATCACCATTTATAAATGTTGACTTAACATCCACCTGATACACTTTGAAGTCCTTGTGGGAAAAGAAAGCCAAAAACATCCTAATAGCTTCCATTTTGGCCACAAGGGAAAATGTTTCTTCAAAATCTATACCTTCAACTTGTGAATATCCCTTTCATACAAGTCTTTCCTTATTCCTTGCAACTTGTCCACTTTCATTTAACTTATTCTGAAACACCCATTTCAAATCAATCACATTTTTATTCATAGGCTTGGGGACTATTTCCCATGTTTGATTCTTTTTTATCTACTGCAACTCTTCTTTCATAACTCTCATCCAATTCTCATCTTCACATGCTTCACTTACAAACTTGGGTTCAATTTTTGATAATTTACATAAATTTACCTTAGCTACAACTCTGCTTCTTGTCTTCACACCTTCACTTTTATCTCAAATTATCTAATCCTCTAGATGATTCTTATGTACATAGTTAGGAGTCCTAATAGTAGGTTCTTGCTCATTTTCTTCTCCTTCTTCTTCTCCAGCTTGTTCTTCTTTCTCTTCTTTTTCCTTCTCCTTGTTTTCTTTAGGTACATGTCCACAGATAAGATCATCAGGTTCAAGTTCACCTATCTCAATAGGTTTGTGTATGTATTCATCAACTTTTACATTAGCACTTTCAATAATCTTTCTCAATCTTTTGTTAAAGAATTTGTATGTTTTGCTAGTAGTAGAGTATCCAAGAAAGATTCCTTCATCACATCTAGCATCAAACTTTCCAAGATTTTCATCATCTCTTTTAATATAGCATCTACTTCTAAATACCATAAAATACTTCATGGTAGGTCTTAGTGCTATTGTATATGATCTAGACTCTATTAAGAACATAAATAGTAGTATGTATCTCTTCTCTCCAGTACACATCCAATACATTTGATTCTTTCATCATGGTTCTAGCAGCTTCTTGTATAGTCCTATTTTTTCTTTCAACTACAACATTTTGCTAAGGGGTTCTTAGAGTAGAAAATTGTCTTCTTATGCCATGTTGTTCACATAATGCATTACATTCACCAGAAGTGAATTCTCCACCTCTATCAGATCTCAAACACTTGATTTTCAAATTTACTTCATTTTCCACTCTTGCTTTAAATACCTTAAACCTATCTAGAGCCTGAGTCTTTTCTCTGAGAAAAGAAACCCATGTCATTTGAGTATAATCATCAATAAGCAACATGAAATATCTATCACCATTTAGGCTTCCGGTTCTAGTTGGACCACAAAGATCAGTGTGAACTAACACCAGCATTCTAGTAGTAGAATTCTCTTTTCCCTTAAAGTTGCATCTTGTCTATTTCCCTAATTGACAACTTCTACAAATAGCATTAGTAGGTCTTGTGATTCTAGGGAGCCCTCAAACAATCTCCTTTGCACTGATCTTGATAAGGTTATCAAAATTTACACGTCCCATTCTCTAGTGCCATAATCAACTTTAACTGATTTGAGATACAAGAAAATGACCATCAACTACCTTCAACTGATAGATGTTTCCATGAGTTCTTCTTGCAGCAACAATCATGTCTCCATTTCTAGATCCTTTTTTGATTTCACAGGTATTATTCTAAAACACAAGTCTAAAACAATTTCTACACATCTAACCTACACTCAAAAGATTATGCATCAAACCCTTCACATAATATACATCATCAGTACTATGCATTCCATAAAATCTAAGTGAACCTTTCCCCTAGATATTTTCTCTTGAATCATCACCAAACATAACTAGACCACCATCATATTTATTAAGTTTAGTGAACTTACTCTTATCTCTGGTCATGTATTTTGAACATCCACTATCAATTACCTAGTAGTCTTCATCCTCTCTTGCATGAAAGGCGGTAACCAAAGTACCTTCCATCATATTTTTCTTATTCTCTGGAGCTTTCTTGCTTACACATTTTCTAGGGTTAGTGGATACAAATTTACTTTCCAAAGCTAAGAATAAGCATTCACTATCATCAACCTCAATCTCAAATTCATCATCAAAAATTCCCACTTCTTCTTTAACATAGTATAGCTTCTTATATTTCTTATCCTTATAATCCTTATTCTTCTTATGCATAGCTCTATTCAAACATCTTGAAGCATAATGACCAATATTACCACAATTAAAGCATTTAAAGGGAAACATACCTTTATACTTTTTGGTGCCTTTCTTCAAATTCTTGGTGAAGTTAGATTCCAACTCATCAATGTCATCACTATCTAGTTCCTCTTCAATATTCAATGCTTTAAATGTCATTTTGGTCTTTTATTCTATCTTGTCTTCTTTCCAGAACTTTCTCAACTCAAATTCTTGCAAGGTGTCGAACAACTGTTCCAAAGTATAATTCTTAGGATCATATACTTCTTCAATCACAATCCATAGATAGGGTTATCAGGTATGTGTAGGATCATGATGGGCCAAAAAGTGGTGATATGATGGGTACGTGTAGGGTATGTAGATGGAAATTTTTTTTTACCCAAAATTAATGAAATGAAAGGGTTTTTAAAGGACATTCTCAACTTTCCACCAATATAAATTATGTTTTACTTTGAATTTAATAAATAATATTATTCATTTTCTATTTGAATTACGACTAAAGTCCGAATTGATACACTGATTGAAAAGCATATATAGCTTTCAAAAGGTATCACATTTTTTGCATCTAAAACGTGTGTCACATTCTATGCTTCACATACTATAGGACTAAGAAAAAAGAATTTCATGAGGTTTTGGCTAAGTTAAAGTGGTCACACATACGAATTTTTATATTTTTTAAAAGTTGTAATAAAAAATTCATAATTAATTATTTACTTGGAAAAAATTACAAAAATATATCACATTGGGACATGAGTCCTCCACTTGTACCTAAAATCTTATAAAAAATATTATCATTTTATTGTGGTTAGGGTGGTCAGATAAACACCTACTTCTTAGTTTTTCTCTAAAATTTAAGTACTACTGCATTGAAATTTCAAAATTTCACCAAATAGAATTTTTTTTAAAATAAACCTAGTAGTTTAGAAACTAAATTCAATTTTCTATAGATTCTATTCTTACATATTTTTGAAATAATATAGATAACTTATTCAAATTTTACGTCAAGTTTCATAACTCTGATTTTTCTAAATTTTTTGCCACTTAAGGGCCTACTTTTTCCATGATGGTCCTGCACATAACCTATCAAGATCTTCTCAATTATATCTTCATTTGGTATTTTTCCTCCTTGATTTCTAACTTCATTTGTAATTAGTTCAACTCTCTAAAAGAAACTTGTAAACTCTTCACCTTCTTCCATCTTTGGATTCATAAATCTGTGCTTCACTGCCAGCTTCTTTGTTAATTTCACTCTTTCATTTCCTTCATACATATCTTCCAACTTCTAGAATTCATATGCAGTTTCTAAAGAAGAAACCTTTGCTCGCTCATTTCTAGATAAACCACTACAAATAGCATACTTCACCTTCTCATTTTCTTCATAAGCAGAGATCTCATCCTTAGTAGTAAGACTACTAGATGAGTACATATACTTTGTCTCAACAGCCTTGTAGGTCTTGAAACCAAAGGAGATAATATATCCTTTCATTTGTCCCTTCCAGTCATTATAGTTAGTTCCATCAAACATAGGGATCACCAACTTGTGCATGATTGAATCTTCCTTAAGTAGTTAAATTCAACAAGGAACTAATGCTCGTTACCAATTGTTAAACAAGCGTAGGACAACTGAGAGGGGAGTTGAATCATTTGTCACAAAATTCAAACTTAACTTCAACACTTATTTATTCCACAACCACATTGTTCTATTATTAATTAAGTACATGAAACAAAAATAACAGAAAGTAAATCAACACAATGAACACCAAATTTTTACGTGGAAAACCTAATGAGGGAAAAAACACAGTGAGGATTAACTCAAAATATAAAGATCATAAAACAAAGGCTCACTTCCCAGAAGAGGACTCACTGTCTAAGTACAAAGGCTCACTACCTATAAGAAGGACTCACTGTCCATAGAAATAACTCACTATCCATAGAAAGGACTCACTGTCCAACAGGAAGGCTCATTGCCTACATATACAAAAGAGAACAAAAAGATCCACCACAACAATTAACACATTTGCAGGATTGTACAAACCTTTATCTCACTACCTTCAACACAATGAAGAACTGCTAGTACAACTCAAACACACACTTCTTCTCTTATGATTTGTGGCTCACTTTCATCACTTTGCATCACACTATCATAAAACTCTTCACAATTCAACTTTCTTTTATACCATCCTCAACCTTAGAAACTTTCTCCAAGGTTAGCCACACATGCCTCATTTCAAAAATTCAAATTAGGTCGGCATCTCAAGATTGGACCAATAAAATACATTTTTCAAGATAAAAAATAACATCTCGAAACAACCACATGCTTCTTAATTAAATTTTATTCTTCGAATGAAGTGTAAACACCAAGTCGGCCAAACCTAATGAAAACACCAATGATCACTGATGTACAGGCTTCCCAATAAGAAGATAACATTCAAACACCACAACATGATTCCTTATACATGAAAATACACTTCAAAATCTTCGAAATACATCCATAGAAAAATAACAAACTTCAGTCACTGAATACCCTTCAACAGTCCAATTGGACCATATAAACTCACATTGAATTACTAAAACATAACTTCTGGATCACCAATCTTCAAGCCACTTTTCCAGAACACAGAAAAGATCTTCACAAGACATATTCCATATCTGCAAGATCTAAAACAAAATAGAGAAGAATTGTAGAGCAACAATATTTCTCCCAATGCACAAAAGACCAAATCTACTAGAACAATTCACAAACTAGTGTACACAAGTTTCATGTACCATCAAACCAGAAGCTAAAAATCAAGAGATATCACCACTAAATCCCCATTATCAAACCTTCAAATCTGCACAAGCATAGGATCAACATAGGAGAAATGCAGAGCACGTTTTGAACACTTTCATCATTTTTTTTTCTCTTCTTTATTTAATTTTCTCAAAAGCACTTGGAAACTCATCAAACCAACACATCTGCTACACCATAGAGATAGCTCCATGTACTCACAATATCTCAGCAACATCTCAACCATACATGTACAATCTACAACATGTTGAACTATGTTGACATCAATGACAACATTAATGAAAACACCACCAAACTTGCTCATACTTGCAACATAAGAAGTTCTCAGAACCTTTAACCCTTGGATTCAGGTTTGTTTTTAATGGAAATTTAAAGTCAAGGGGTGAGTCTCCTAATATAGAAGTGCAACTTTCTCTTGAGGAAGAACATATCAATCAACCCTACTATACTCCCACACCGAGTGAGCTTTGAGATGTCTTAGAAAATGAAGATGAAATAGACAAAGACATGCAAGCCTTATAAGAAGAATAACTTAGGCTTAAGGAAGAAGAAGAGAATAGATTAAAGTGGTTGAATGAGAAACAAGATAGGATTCGAGCTAAGCAACTTGAGAGAGATGCAGGGAAATAAAAAATAGAAAGGATGAGAGAAGATGTTGCTAGGTGGAAGGCCTTTGAAGAAAATATCTTTAAGGTTGCCACTGAGATTACCCTTGGAATTCCTAAAGTAACAGTCCAAATAGGAACCTCTATTTTTAATACCTATACCACATATTTTTCAACTACCAGAGCCTTAGATCCTTTTTCTACTGCTAAGAAAACATCATTTATAGATCATGGGAACAAGTCCATTGATCAACCAAAGTAAAATACCTTCAACACCGGAACCAATACCCATACTTCATTTGTTAAAACCCCCACAAATAATGCCAAATTTGATCCTACTCCATCCACTACGCCTCCAGATCCCAAGATCTTAAAATTGCAGTTGGTAAATGACAAACTGCAAGAAGAGTTGAGGAAAGCTGAAATAGAAGCTTCCAATGTAGAAATAGCTAGGAATATTTCTTTTCTTAAAATGTCTACACCAACTCTAGAATCTTCTAGCTCTAGACATGATGATAATGAATCCCAAAAAAAGAAGTCTACGAGATATACTATTAATGGAGGTGGTGGTCGGGATTAGGGTGGTGGAGGTGGAGGAAATAATAAGAATAAGAATTCTTATTCAGAAGATAATGAAGGAGACAAGAAAGCATGTGGTAGTGATGAAAGTAGAAAGGGTAAGGATAGCAATCAATTTGACAAAAAAAGAGATGATGAGAAAAGATATGCTCATAGAGATCAACATACTAGGAGACCACTCTAAGTAGATAGATATTAACAGCTGTGTTTCACCAAAATATCGAGCTATCTCAACCCATTTCCTAAAGATATCAGGCTTGCTCTAGTCAGATTTTCTAGAAACAATGCTCTAAGTGGTGAAGACCATCTCAGAGCATTTTCCAATGTTATGGATGACTTTGAGGTAGAGGCAAAGGATTTCATTATTAAATTATTTATGTAGTATCTCATTGAAGATACTCGAGAGTGGTATAGGAATTTTTCTACCGAGAGCATTGGCTCTTGGGAGGAATTAAAAAGGATATTTAAATAGCAGTACAGTGACAAGACTCATTCAATTTTTTTGTTGAATCAATTTAATAACATTGCTAAAGGTTCTAATGAGTTTGTGGGTTAGTTTAATACAAGGTTCGAAAAGGCTAGGAAGAGGTTGCCTCCTCATCTACAATTGAATGACAATGTGTTCTTGGTAAATTACTACAATGCTTTTGATACAAAAATGAGCTACCGCCTATTGGATAAGAATCCTCATACATTGAGGGAAGCTTACAAGATAGTGGAACATATTGAGAATATCACTAGAGCAACTAGTAAAGTTGGTAGAAGAGATGATGCAAAGCTCTTAAAAAATCCAAAAAAGGAGGATAAAAGTTTGGGTGCTAAAGGGGGAACTCTTGAGGATAAGATTGATAATTTTATGAAAACTATAAATGAAAAAATTGTATAACAAGAAAAGGCTCAACCAAAAAAATATCAAAGGAATGAGAGACCTCCTTAGTTACAGGATCACCCATATAATACCAATTGATATAATGGGAAGATTGTTCGTAATAATCAAAGAAATTCCTAGAATAAGGTCCCTTTGAATCCTCTACAGAAGAATTTAGGAAATTTGGTTGAAGAAACCCCTTGGTGCATTGTTTTCCAAATGCCACATTGTCCTCAGCAATGTGTAGTTACACATATGGTTTAGGTGGAAGAAGATGTACTTGAAGATTGTGATCAACCAAATGAGGAGGATATTGATATACTCATGGTTATGGGTGATTCTAATTTTGTTGAAAGTGAATTCTCATCTGATATGGTGCCCCATGAAATGGATATAGATGATCAAAGGAAAATTGTTAGTACATATCATTAGCAAGATATCTCTGATGAGGATGTTGATAGTGATATTGAAGAGATACTACCCTCAGATGAAGAGATTGCAATATATACTATGTCCTTGGTTGCCCAAGCTAAAAGTTCATATCATCTAAGGAATAGAAATTTTGATGGTGAACAAGGAACTCTTGTTGGTATTCTTATCAAGGAGAAAAATTACAAAATCCAAGGGCACAAGCCTGATGGAAAAATAGAAGCATTCAAAGCTAAAGAAGTCAAGGGAGTTAAAATTTGGGCTAAGAAAGTAGATAAGCCAAAAGCTAGTGAAGAATCCAAATCCCCTGCTATTAAGATAAAGACACATAAAAAAAATCCTGAAGTTAAAAGGAAGGATGCCAAGCATAGACATGAGGTAACTAAAAATCAACAGAATGAAAGCAACACTAAACAAGGTATGCTCCCAAATGAATTACCCAAGTATACTCATGTTGATCTGTTTCAATTACTTAGCCAAGTAAAAGTATTTGTGCCTTTTCTTGAAATGATGAGAATAGATGAACATAAACAAAAGGTAGTAGTCATTATCAATGGTGCTACTATAGCCTGTGATGATTTAGTGGTTCCCACTCCCCCCAAAGTGAGTGAAAACAATAAGAAAGACAAGGAAGTTGAGGGAGTCATCACTGAGATTCCCCATATATTCCTAGGAAATTTAGGGACTGCTTGTCCTAGGAAGATTGATCCATTTTTCCTCACACTAATTTTTGAGGGAAATTTTCTAAAATAATGTATTATTGATTTTGGAGCATCCAACAATA
Organism: Sequoia sempervirens; assembly: GCA_007258455.2. Taxonomy (NCBI): domain Eukaryota; kingdom Viridiplantae; phylum Streptophyta; class Pinopsida; order Cupressales; family Cupressaceae; genus Sequoia; species Sequoia sempervirens. The sequence goes on along the minus strand of VDFB02000007.1, from coordinate 163,523,792 downwards.
TCATGCCAGCCAAAATTATGGAAGCTTTAGGACTGAAAGTTGATATCACTCATGGTAAGTGCTATGCCATAGATTCAGAGAAGTCCATGTTATTGGAGTGATAAATGAACTTCCTTACAGAGTAGCATCCTATCCAAAAAAAGAGTTTAAAATGAGTGTGGTGATAGTGGATATCCCACCTAATTATGGAATGTTGCTATCTCAGAAATGGAGTGCATCTATGGGAGGCAGTATGCAATGTGACATGTCTTATGCCACATTTCCCATTGATGGTAAGGATGTTCAAGTGGTGCGAGAACCAAAGGTACCACATATGTTGGAGCATGCTCCTAAAGATGACACAATTCTTTTTATAGAAACTGATATCAATGATTTCAAGGTGGAAGAAGTACTGAGAGAAGATGATAAGTTCCTTGCACCCATAAGAAATCGGGTTTTGAAATTATCTAACAAAGATGGACTTTGGAAAATGTACTTTGATGGTGCAATTTACAAGGAAGGGTCTAGTGCAGGAATATTATTGGTGTCACCTAGTGGCAATACTTACAAATTTTCATTCACTTTATCTTTTGTCTATATGAATAATGTGGCAAAAAATGAAGAATTATTACTAGTATTGAGATTAGCTGAGAAGCATGGAATAAAAAAGATAAAGGTAATTGGTGATTCTAAGCTTGTGATATCCCAAGTAAGAGCCAAATATGCTTGCAAGAACAACAAACTAAAGTAGTACAAAAATGTTGTCTAGGATTCCATTGAGTAGTTTGATGCTTTTAGAATTGACTAGATGGAAAGAGGATAGAACAAAGTAGCTGACTTACTTGCTAACATTACATTAAGACCAAATGACATAACTTTATAGGTATCTCTAAGGTTGAGGTACAGTCAAGGCCTTCAATTCCTGACAATGTGCAGAACTGGCCTATTTTCAATGAGGATGAGGATATTGTCAAATTTTTGAAATGTTTTGATGAATATGAAGGTCAAGGGATAGAATTTGGTGGATTTGTTTAAAACGTAGATGGAAATGACACAATATTTGAGAAGGAGGTCATCTAGTTGAAGACAAATAAAATCGCCAAATTCCTTGTAGCACTTGAAAGGGTCTCTGGCAGTCAAGATAAAAGCAAGATTAAGCCAACTATTGGTCATCCAGAGGACCTAAAGGAAGTAAATTTGGGGACTCAAAATTTCCCTAAGAATGTGTATGTAGGAAAGAAAATGAATACTAAAGTTAAGGTAATGTTAAATGCCTTATCGAGAAAATATAGACATGTCTTTGATTGGTCATATGCTGACTTGAAAGCATTTAGAGAGGAGTTATTTCATCATGAAATTCCCCTGAAGAAGAATGTTAAGCCATTCAGGCAGAAGCAAAGACCAATTAATCCTACTTTGGCTCCCAAGATGTAAGAGTATCTCATAGAGTTAAGATATGTTGGCATCATAAAGCCCATCAGACATTCTTCATGGGTATCTAATTTGGTGCCAATCAGAAAAGAGAATTGAGATATAAGGTTGTGCATGGACTTTACGAAACTGAATATATCCTCATTAAAGGAAAACTATCCATTGTTGAACATGGAAGCTATGTTACTAAAGGTAAACTAGCTATGAGATACTATCAATGATGGATGAATTTTCCAATTATAACCAGGTGAAAGTAAAGGATTTTGAGTAGTATAAGACTACATTCACTACTCCATGGGGTACTTATGTATATGTAAGGATTCCATTTGGTTTAACAAATTTAGGTGCCACTTTTCATAGGGCTATGGATGTAGCCTTTTTTTATTTTATTGATTTATTTATGGCTATCTACCAAGATGACTTGATTTCCTACTCTAAGAAAGAGGAAAATCATTGTATGCACTTGGAAAATATGTTTGCTAGGTCTCTAGAGTATGGGATATCTCTGAATCTGAAGAAATGTGCCTTTGGGGTCACTGAGGGAAAATTGCTTGGGAAAATTTTGTCCAAAGAAGGAGTAAGGAGTAAGGATTTACCCTAAAAGGGTAGCAGCCATAGATAGGATCCCTCAACCAAATAATGTCAAAGGAATTCAGTCATTCTTTGGATAGATAAATTTTCTAAGAAGGTTTGTGACTAACTTTGCAGAAATCATAAGACCCATTTCCAAGATGCTGAAGAAGGGAGATAAGGTGCTCTGGAGTGAGAAGCCTAGTTATACATTCAAGAAAATTAAACAAGCTATCAAGGAGGCTCCAGTTTTGAAATATTTGGATTTATCTAAGCCAATGTGCATTTTCTCTCTTGCTTATTTTCATACTGTTATTGTTGTTCTATTATAGAAAAATGAAGAGGGATTTGAACAACCCATTGCATTCTTCAAAAAATATTTATAGGTTGTAGAGCTCAAATATGACATGATTGAAAAGAAAGCATATGCTCTGGTTAAAGTTGTGAATAATTTTATAATTGACCTAGTGGGACTTATTGTCATAGCTTTTGTAACAAGTGCTATTGTGAAATGATTCTTCAATCAACAATAAACTACAGGCATAAGTTGTAGATGGATCAACAAGATACAAGAATTAAATATTGATGTAAAGATTACAAAATTAGTAAGAGGGTAGGGCCTAGCTAAATAGATGGCAGAAACTAATTTGGAGACTAACCAGATTAATCAAATAGAGATTTTTGGTGTTGCACCTATCTATGATATGAAAACATGCAAATGGTATAGAAGGATTACATCTAATATTTACAAACTTTGCAGTGTCCTACAGATATGACCAAAAAAGACAAGAGGACATTAAAATTGCATGCCATCAAGTATGTGATTATTGACAATGGGCTATGGTGGAGAAACCTGGATGGTGTACTGCTTAAATTTGTGGATGGAAAACAGGCATAGGGACTCTTGTAGGAAATACATAATGGAGTGTGTGGTGGTCATTACATTGAGAATACCACAACTCATAAGGTCTTGAGAGTAGGATTCTGGTGGACTACTATCTTTAAGGATGCTCACAACTTTGTTAAGACTTGTGATGCTTGTCAGCGATTTGTAGGAAAACTAAATTTTTTCAGGGAATCTATCACTTATGCCTATTTCTATTTAGGCCCCTTCCCAACAATGGGGAATTTATTTAATTGGAGAGAACCCAAAAAAGTATAGTGGAGGGCACTCATGGATCCTTGTTGCTACTAACTATTTCACAAAATGGGTAGAAGTAATACCCACAAGAAAGGAAACAAGAAAAATGGTGGACTTCCTATTGAATAACATTCTCATTAGGTTTGGAGTCCCAGGAAACATCATTTTAGATAATTCCATGTGTTTTAGATTTGAGGAATTCAAAAAAATTTGTGATGAACATGACATATAAGTTTCTTATTCTTTATCTTACCATACTCAGGGAAATGGTTAGGTTGAGTTTAGCAATAAGAGCTTAATGGAAATCATCAAGAGGGTGGTGGAGTGGAACAAAAAGGCTTGGGACTCAAAGCTAAATTTGGCACTTTGGGCAAAAAAAATGGTTGTGAAAAAGGCTATTGGTTATTCATTGTCTGCCTTTGTATATGGTCTAGATGCTAGGTTGCCACAAAATAACTTGCTAAAGATGTATAAGTTGTACAAGAATATGGTGATGATATCTATGATGATATCCAACATGTAATTGATAATCTGGTGCAATTAGATTAAACCAAAAGAGAAGCTAATGCTAAAAATGCAAAACTACAACTGCAAGTCAAAGACATGCATGATAAGATAGCTTCTCCAAGGAAATTTGAGGTGAATAGTATGGTACTAGCCTAGAATGCAAGGGCTCAAAATAAGGGTAAACATTGAAATTTTGAAGCATTATGGTTAGGCCCCTTATCTGATAGCCAATACACATGGGGAGGATTCATACTTCCTCCAAACCTTGATAGGTGAACTTTTTGAACTGTCGATACATGGAAAGTTCTTAAAGCCATACTTTTCCTAAGTATGTTATGTTTCCATGCACACTATAGGTTTTGTACATTTTGTATATGTGTGTTTGCATTGGTTGTGTCTGGTTTGGTCTTACTACCTAGTCTGGGTAGCTCCCTAATTTTTGGTTTGCTAAGTTTGACTGGTCTACTTCAATGTGTGATTCTAGGATCTCACTATGCCTGCAAGAGGCATGCCTCCCCAGTCAGAGCCGCTAATGGAAATCCTAAAATTTTCATGTGTCCATCTCAAAATTTTGCTAAATTTTGGGTTAGATTTGTATTTGAGGGCTTAGGGTTTTTTTTTACTATCACTGTTTAAGGGTTTTAGCTTACCTAAGATCCTACTTGAAAAACCCTTGATTTTATTTCCTTGACAAGGTTTTCATTCTCCGTTGAACCCTTTTTTCTGGTTCCTAGTCTTTTAAATTACAACTTATGCCATCAAAATCCATGAAGTGGTCAGCCCTTTGGTCTATTTTTCTCGGTTTTTATATGTTAACCCATTACTTTAAATTTTTCCAAGGTTGAGCTAAATATTTCCTGTTAAATTCATTTAAGCCTTAAGTCTTTAATCCTATGGGTCATAGTCCTAGTGGCCTAGTTGATTCCCTCTTTTAAGAATAACAATTTCAACATGTGCAGATATGAAAATATTTGATGACCATTCGATTGTCACAAGAAGATCTTTGTTGTTCCCTGTGCGCCTGTTCTATTTCATTGCTTGATATTTTTTCCTCATAAGCTAGTAGGCATAAGCCACATGTTCTATGTCTTGGTGGGACCAATGTCTATGTTGAGGATGGTGAGCAGTATTGAAAGAAGATCAATGATGGTTGTTGAGTAATATGGCCACATGTTAACCCTTCCCCATGTGCCCACACAATTTCATTGCTCATTAAAATATTTGAGTGGGCTAGTAGGTCACTACATGTCTTGTCCTACTATGGGCCCAATGTTTCTGAGTGATTAGAAAGTAGAGATTTGAAGAGGATCAATGATCAATAGCGAGTGATGTGGGTCATTCTAACCACTCCCCACTATACTACTTGGGTCCCACATTTACTAATTGATTCTCAATGGGCTATTCGGTGATTGCCACGTGGAATAACCTAGAGGGTGTAGAAACATTGGAGAAAAGGAAAGTATTAATTAAATATTTTGACATACGTAATAGATAATAAATTCTATGCTACTAAAAGAAAATATAATGCATGTGATTAAGATCTTTTAATTTGGGTTGTTGATGGTGAAAGAAGAATAAGGTTGCATGCAATTGAAATTGGATTAATATTTGAGTATGAAGAGGATAAGATTTAATCTCAACCCTTCCTCATCTCTCCACTGATGAGAGTTATACATAGCTTAAGAATCATGGGGGCGAGGGGAAGAATACATGTGGATTTTGGCTGTAGCGACAGAGGAATAGTGGAGCCCATAGATCACTAGAAAGTGGTTTTGGGTGGCTTACTATCATTTGATAAGTATTGTGGCTATGTACAGTCAGGATTTTCAAATAAAGCTGACTAAATTTGGATTGTCCATGAGTTAACATGCCTGCGTGATCAATGGATGGAATTCAAAACTTAGTTTGAGGGAAAGTGAGTCATTTTGGTTCACATGAGTGAGCCTTAATAATGGAAAGGACATCAAGCTACCAAATAAAAGGTTACGTAGCTATTAAAACCTATCTTTAAAGCATAATTGAGCATTTTAAAGGATAGCCTATACACTTGGAGAGATTGTGTCATGGTTTTTAGGCTTGTCTAAATGCCATGCATAGGGTTATCAACATACAAAAGAACCAGTAAGTAAAATACTACCTTCCCATTAGAATTATTGATAGAATTGTGGTTTCCCAAACCTTTGAGTCTTTTAGGGTTTTTCTTGGTTTTTCATTTTAAGGTTTGACGTTCATAAAGGATAATTGGTTTGTCCTGCATTGTCATAATTCATGTCAAAACCTTTTCTAAGCTATAATTCATGTTCAAGAAAGTAGAAACCCTTTCTTGTAATACCTTTTGTGTCATGGCTCCCAAAGCACAATCACAAGTGTCTCTTTCTAAAGGGGAAGATTCTTCTTCCAAAAGGCCATTGAGTAAAGACCTTATTGACCAGTTACCACCCTTGACCAATGAGAAACCTAAGGGTCAACTATTTCTCTAAGGTCCGTAGGTAGTATAGGGTTTGATTGATAAGAACAATTCTATTAAGGATGCCAAATTACCTTATACTGGGTGGGAATTGTTCTATAGTTGTTTCAAGAATAGAAACCTGGGTATTCGAGTAGGTAACCCTTGGAATTGTGACCTAGGAAAGTTGATTGTACCCAATGTCTACATGGATGTTGATTTTCTCAAAGTAGTGGCCGCTAATTATGACCCATTTACAAGAACTATAAGAACATATGATGGGAAGGAAATGGTAAAAATTACCAAGGAGCAATTTACTCATATTTTCAAACTCACTAGATGGAGTGATGAAATGCCTAAGGTCAATGAAAATACTCTTAAGGAAGAATATGTTAAGACTAAGATTGCATTCAGAGTCAACATCCTGCGAAGATATCTAGCAAAAATTGTAGGCCAAAGGATTGCAATAGGGAAATATGATAAGGAGCCTTTCCTTCTTAATTATTTTGTTTCTTACTCCCAAAAACCTTTTACTCTATTTTCCAGATAATTTGTTATGATCCTATCATGGAAATGCCTATGGCATGGATGTCTATGGAAGCCCATATTTAGCACCCCCAATATTGCACAATGTATGATTATGTGAGCTTTCTTGTAGAAAAGATTCATGAGGGCTTGATAAGGTTGAAGAAAGGTGCAGATGGAGTAAGGTTTAGTTGGTACTCATTGTTGATGCATATGTTTCTATTCAAAGGTGCACCTTAATTTGGGAAAAATATGAATTTGGATAAGGAGGGTAACATGGATTTTCCTATGTAGTGTTGGACTATTGTTTTAGACAAGGAAGCCTTACATTGTTGATCCTGCACCTAACTATAGTGGAGGCCTAATAATAAAGAGGGTTTTAGAAACATTGTCTCTAGAGGCAGTAAACATGTCAGTACATGTTGCACAATTCACAAGGGCCACTATAGAATTTGTAACTACAAAAAGGGAAAAGATTAGGATAGAACACAATGATTTGTTAGTTAAATATGGAAAAATTGAGCAACACAATATGTAGTTACAGAAAAAGGTAGCAATATTGAAGGATAAGTTACAAAGTTTGCAACCAAGAAAGCATAAGCAGATTAATGTTGACTCTCCTGCCAGTTTACAAGAAACTGCACCTCTTGAATTTACTACTAAAGTGAGTTCCTCATGTGAAATTATGCCATACAACATGTGAAGTGTGCCCATTTCAATAATAGAACCCAGTAAATCATAAACACCACAGGCTAAGGAAGATATCAATAGCAAGGAGTTTCTCAAGTAGCTAAATGAATATAAAGAGAAAAGTGACAATCATGATAAGGAGGATTTTAATAGCAATATGGAGACTATCACTACAATAGTGGAACATTTGAACAGAGGAGTGAATAATAGATTGAATAACATTCATTATAGCTATTCATCCATGGTGGCTGCTATAAATAATTTTGACAATGATAGGGAAAGAGCTATTCCACTTATGAAAACATGGATCCATAGGATGAAGAAATTGAGATTGATGTCCATTAGAGCTACACAAGATTCCAACCCTCCTGAAAAGTTTAATTTGATGAAGGGTACTCCCCTTACAATCTAAAAATCACAAAAACAACAAATAACGTCACAAACAAAATGCAAGGAAAGAAAATATTTTCTATTATCACTGAATTGAAAATGAAATTACAACATTATATTTTCCATCATATGGGTTTTCTGATTACAGAAATCTGCGAATCTGCAAATCGGAGCCACCATCTACTTTGTTCTGGCTTTTCTCTATAGTTCCCCCTTACATCATTTATTTGGAAGGTGTAACCACCCTAGAATCTTCTAGAAATTGTAACCTCCCTAGAATCTTCTAGAAAGTGTAACTTCCTTAGGAAGATATTTTGAAATTTTACTAATTTTGGTATTACAACTTTGTGGGTTCATAACTTTTGAATTATAATACCTTTCAAAAAGGTCTTGAGAAAATATTGTGCTAGAAAGTAGGGACTAAAGGTGATACTTTTATTTTCCACCATTTTTCAAGCCCATCCGGAGTCTCTAAGTGCCTCAAAATTGACCGCAAATATTTTACAAGGATTTTCAAAAATTAAAATTTTAATACATCTCAAATAAAAAATGGTATCAAAGTGGTTTCTTCGCCATTGGCTTCAATTTACCAGTCTAGAGGTCTGTGTAAGATTTTGTGTCCAACTGTGCATAAATGCAAACTTACTAAAATAGTAACCCTACCAAATTTATCCCTTTATTGAAAAGAGAAAGCATTTTTTTGGGTAATGCAAGATTACTCTTACACCCTAGATGCTCCTGCATTAGACACTCGGGGTAATTTGAAAAGTTACCATGTCACTTCTCAGGAGTTAGAGGGAAACCAAGACTGTTAACCTCAAACTCAAATAACCATGATGAATCTTCAACAGGCCTTCCTCTCCATTTCACCAAGTACTCTGCATATTGCTTGTTTCTTTTTCTTCTTCCCACACGACTATCCAAAATGTCTTCTATCTCCTTTTCTGAAGTAGGTGCTGGAATGTTCCACTATGCCTCTATTATTTCTTCATCAATTCCTCCCTCATGAAATTTTGTTAAATCTGAGATGTTAAACATAGGTGAAATATGAATTCCATCAGGACACTCTACCTCATATGCATTTCCTCAATCATGCTTCTTCAGGATCTTGCATGGTCCAAACTTCTTCATCTTCAACTTGTTGTATGTACCAACTAGAAACCTTTCCTTTTGAAAACTAACCATGACTTCATCTCCTACCTATAACTCCTTATACCTCCTTTTCTGATATTCCTTAGCCTTATACTGAGAGTTCATATTATTGATATGTTTCTTCACCTCGTCATGCAAATTCTTCAGGTGCTCAGCAAAATCTTCAACCTCAACACTACTCTTCTCCCCTTTATCCATATTTCTCAATTTAGAAGCATTCCTCGGACTACTCCCATATACAATCTGGAATGGTGATTTTCCAATGCTCCTATTGACAAAATTGTTATAAGCAAATTCTTCTTGTGGTAAAATCAAATCCTATCCCTTTGGTTTATCTCCTACTGAGCATCTTAGCAGGTTAACCAAACTCCTATTGACAACCTCCATTTTTTCACCAGTTTGTGAATGGTGAGAAGAACTGAACTTCAAATTTGTCTTCAACTTCTTCCATAATGTTCTTTGAAATAACCAACAAATTTGGTATCTCTGTTTTAAACTATACTCTACGGTAGACGATGTAGTCTCACCACCTCTCTAAAAACAACTCTGCAATATGAACAACATCACTGGTCTTATGACATGGAATGAAATGTTCCATCTTTGAAAAACTATCCGCCATGACAAATATGGAATCATTCCCTCTTTGTGTCCTCAAAAATCCAAGGACAAAATCCATACTAATGTCCTCCCATGGCCTCTCAGCTACAGGTAATGGCTGATACAATCCGGTATTCTAACTTGTTCCTTTTTCCAACTGACATACTCTGCAACTTTGTACAAGATTCTTCACATCCTCTTGTAACTATGGCCAGTAATAATTCTCACTAACAAGAGCAACATTCTTATCTCAACTGAAATTCCTAGCCAATCCTCCACGATGATTCTCCTTGATTAGATTCTCTCTGATAGAACTCATTGGAATGCACAATTGGATTCCTCTGAACAACATTCCATCTTAGATTAATAAATGCAACCATCTTGTCCTATCAAATGTAATAGGTTCCAAACAAGCCTTCGAAGCTTCTGCAATGTCTAGATCTTCTGGATACAAACTCTTGAGCTCATTGAACCTAACAACCTCTATATTCATCTCTATCAACAAATTTTTCCTTCTACTTAAGGCATCTGCTACTCTGTTTGATCTTCCACTCCTGTGCTACAAAAAAAAAGTATAACTCTGCAAAAACTCAACCCACTTTAAGTGCCTTTGAGTAAACATTCCTTGACTATTGAGATACTACAAAGCCAAGTGATCAGTATATAAAAAAAAGTCTTTTGGCAACAAATAGTGTCTCCATTTCTTTGAAGCCTGAACTATGGCATAAAACTCTTCATCATAGACAAAATATTTATTCTTATCATCATTTAAATTCTAACTAAAATAGGCAACATTCTTACCTTCTTGACTCAAAATAACTCCTATGGAAGTGCCACTAGAATCACAATCTACCTGAAAGACCTTATTGAAATCTAGAAGTGCCAAAATTGATTGCTCTATAACTTTCTTCTTCAACATATCAAAATTTTTTTCTACTCCTATAGTCCACTTAAACTCTTTTCTACCCCCTCTCATTCCTTTAGTTAGAGGGGCAAAAATACTACTAAAAATCTTAATAAACTTTATGCAAAAACTTGCTAGACCATGAAATGTTCTTACCTCTGTAATACTCCTTGGGGTAGGCCATTCAATGGTAGCTCTCACCTTATCTAGATCCATTTTCAGACCCTCTATTGAGACAAAAAATACTAGATACATCAACTACCTTTTAAAAAACTATATTTCTTCAAATTAATAAACAACTTCTCCTCCCTTAGCTTCTCAAAAACTTTTCGGATATGTATCAGGTACTCCTCCAATATCTTACTAAAAATCAAAATATCATCCAAATAAACAATAACAAAGTTTCCTAAAAATTCTTTTAATACCTCATTCATAAGCTGCATAAATTTTCTCAATGCATTGGTTAGCCCAAAAGGCATGAATAACCACTCGTACAAGCCCTCCTTGGTTTTAAAGAGTTTCTTCCATTTATCTCCTTCTCTAATAAGGATCTGGTGATATCCGCTCTTCAATTCTATCTTCGTGAAGTACTCAGCTCCACTCAAACAATCCATAATGTCACCCATCCTTGGCAAGGGAAATCTATACTTGATGGTGATCTTGTTGATGGCTCTACAATATGTAGACATCCGCCATTCCCAATCCTTCTTTGGTGCTAGTACTACAAGTACTGCACATGGACTTATGGTGTCTCAAATTAATCCCTTCCACAACAACCCTTGCACTTGTCTATTTGATTCTTCACTCTCTGCTAGAGTCATATGATGAGCTGCCCTATTTGGAAAACTGGCTCCAAGAATCAAGTCCATCAGATGACTAATCTTTCTTACTAGAGGAAAACCTTCTGGTACGTTATCAAAAATAATAGCTTGAAACTCATTCAACAAATCTGAAACCTCTATAAGTACCTCATTATTATCTTCTTTATCAACTCTAGGGATCAATGCAAAAAACATATGCTTATTCTTCATACCTTCTAGAAAATTTCTTCCATCAACCAAACAAATTCTTGTATTACTACATACCTTTTCCTCTACCTCTTTCAAAGGCTTCAACTTATGATGGACTCCATCCTTTGTCAAAGAATAGACCTGTTGGCATGTCCATCATGTACTGCTCGCCGATCAAACTGCCATGGTCTACCTAACAACATATGAAAAACATCCATAGGAATAATATCACACAACACCTCATCATGGTAATTTCCAATCTTGAACATTACCATACATTGTTTATTTACCAAAGCCTTATGGTCCTTCTACAACCAAGCAATATGGTATGGATTTAAACACCTTCTTCTCTCCAACTATAACTTACTAACCATCACTTATGAAACAAGGTTATCAGTACTACCTCCATCAATAATAACATTGCAAACTTTACCTTCACACTTACATCTTCTGCAAAACAAATTCTTCCTTTGAGTCAGATTTTTCTCCTCTTTCAACAAGACTCTTATAACTTAACAAGAACCTCTCCTCTTTTTGCATCCTTAGAATGTGAAGACTCAACATCTTCATCTACATGTGCAACTCATGAATTACCCTCAGGTCTTCTATTTGTCCTTCCTTGATGTTGAGGACACTCATATTCCCTATGCCCTTCTTCTCCACATTGGAAATAGGTTCCATGAAAGCCTCCTCTCCCTTTTCCTCGACTAGATCTTCCTCTTTGGTCTCCATTATGAGGACGATAGGTGTTATCTCCTTTCTAGTTCTGGATGCTACTAGATCCTTTTCCCTTATTTCGGTCTTCATTTCGACCTCCATATGACCATCCACTAGTCCTTCCATTGTAACCTCCACCTCTTTGCTTACTTTGAAACCTCATATTCAACTTCTCTTCTACGTTCAAAGCAAACTAATATACACCTTCAATGGTAGACATTCTTACTAGACTCAACTCTTCTTGAATGTTCGACTTCAACCCATTTATGTAATAGGAAAATTTCTCCTTGTTGGCCTTAGAATGACCTATTCTAATTAGGAATTGATATAATTATTCTATATACTCCTTAATATATTTTCCTACTTGTTTCAACAATTGCATCTTCTTAAAAAAATCCAACTCATAGTCCCTAGGAATGAACTATCTTTTCCAATTTTCCACCATCTGATCCCATCTTTTTATTTTCTCTTTTCCGCTTCTATTTCTTTCCAACTGGACTTATTTCCACCATATGCTAGCATGGCCTTTCAATTTGGCATTTACAAATTTGACCCTATATGGTTCTTCTATTTCCTCATACTCAAAATACTCTTCCATGTCATTGATCCAATCGATCAACTCCTCTAGATTTAGGTTTCCATAAAAATTAGAAACTTCTAAATTTGGCCTCTTTCCAATCCTGGAAATGGCCCTAATCAGTCCGACTTCTCTAGGATCCATTACATCATGTGTTTCCTCTTCGAATGGCTCCTCATCTTCACCCTCATCCTCACTTTCATCTCTTCTTCTGACATTAGCTCCCCTATGCACCTCCTCTTGCAATGCTTGAACTTGTCTTTGGAGGGCTCTAAAACCATCTTTTGTTACCCCAACATTTCTCCCACCATAGTTTATTCGTGGAGGCATCTTTTCTCACAGACCCACAACCACAAGTCCTGATGCAAACTGCCTCACGTTCAGTGATTTGTTTACACACTCAGGAAAACCCACTCTGATACCACTTGATGAAGGGTACTCCCCTTACAATATAAAACTCACAAAAACATTAGATAATGGCATGAACAAAATGCAAGGAAAGAAAATATTTTCGATTATCACTAAAATGAAAATGAAATTACAACAATATATTTTCTATCACATGGGCTTTTTGATTATGTAAATCTAGAAATCTACAAATCGGAGCCACCATCTACTTTGCTATGGCCTTTCTCTATAGTCCAACCTTACATCCTTTATTTGGAAGGTGTAACTTCCCTAGAATCTTATGGAAAGTGTAATCACCCTAGAATTTTTTGGAAAGTGTAACTTCCTTAGGAAGATATTTTGAAATTTTATTAATTTTGGTATTACAACTTTGTGGGGTCATAAATTTTGATCTAACCATCGGATTTTCAGTTATAATACCTTTTTAGAAATTTCTTGAGAAAATCTTATTCCAAATAGTATGGCTTGATGGCCAAATACTTATGTTTTCCACCAATTTCCAGGCCCATCCGGAGCCTCTAAGTGCCTCAAAATTGACCGCGAAGATTTTACTAGGATTTTTTAAAATTAAAATTTTAATACATGTCAAATGACAAATGGTATCGAAGTGATTTCTTCGCCATTGGCTTCAACTTACCATTCTATATTTTTTTGTAAGATTTTGTGTCCAATTGTGCATAAATGCAAACTTACTAAAATAGTAGCCCTACCAAATTTATCCCTTATTGAAAAGAAACAACATTTTTTTTGGGTGGTGCAATATTGCTCTTACACACATGGGGTAATTTGAAAAGTGACCCTGTCACTTCTCAAGAGTTAGAGGGAAACCAAGATGGTTAACCTTAGACTCAGATAACCATGATGAATCTTCAATAAGCCTTCCTCTCCATTTCACCAAGTACTCTGCATATTCCTTGTTTCTTTTGCTTCTTCCCACACAACTATCCAAAATGTCTTCTATCTCCTCGTTTTCTAAAGTAGGTGCAGGAATTCTCCAATTTGCCTCTATTATTTCTTCATCAATTCCTCCCTCATGATATTATGTTAAATTTGAGATTTTAAACATAGGTGAAATATGAATTCCATTAGGCAACTCTACCTCATATGAATTTCCTAAATCATGCTTCTTCAGGATCTTGCATGGTCCAAACTTCTTCATCTTCAACTTGTTGTATGTACCAACTGGAAACCTTTCCTTTCACAAATGAACCATGACTTCATCTCCTACCTAGAACTCCTTACACCTCCTTTTCTGATCTGCCTTAGCCTTATACTGAGAGTTCATCTCATTGATATGATTCTTAACCTCATCATGCAAATTCTTTAGGTACTCAGCAAAATCTTTAGCCTCGGAACTACTCTTCTCCCCTTTTTCCATTTTCCTTTGTTAAGAAGCATTCCTCAGACTACTCCCATATACTTTTTGGAATTTTATTTTCCAGTGCTCCTGTTGACAAAATTGTTATAAGAAAATTCCGCCTGTGGTAAAATAAAATAACATCCCTTTGGTTTATCTCCTATTGAGCATCTTAGCTAGTTACCCAAAATCCTATTGACCACCTTCATGTGTCCATCAGTCTATGGATGGTGAGAAGAACTAAACTTCAAATCTGTCAACTTCTTCCATAATTTTCTCCAGAAATAACCAACAAATTTGGTATCTCTGTCTGAAAATATACTCTTCGATAGATCATGTAGTCTCACCACCTCTTTGAAAATCAACTTTGCAATATGAACAACTTCACTGGTCTGATGGCATGGAATAAAATGTGCCATCTTTTAAAATCTATCCACCACCACAAATATCAACTCATTCCCTCTTTGTGTCCTTGGAAATCCAAGGACAAAATCCATACTAATGTCCTCCCATGGTCTCTCAACTACAGGTAATGGCTGATACAATCGAGTATTCTAACTTGTTCCTTTCAATAACTACGATACTCTACAACTTTGTACAAACTTCTTCACATCCTATTGTAACTATGGCCAGTAATAATTCTCACTAACAAGAGCAATGCTATTATCTTGACTGAAATTTTGAGCCAATCCTCCACTATGCTTCTCCTTGATTAGATTCTCCCTCATAGAACTCCTTGGAATGCATAATTGGCATCCTCTGAACAACATTACATCTTGGATTAATAAATCCAACCATCTTTTCTTATCCAATGCAATAGGTTCCAAACAAGCCTTCCAAGCTTTTGCAGAGTTTGGATCTTTTGGATACAAACTCTTGAGTTCATTGAACCCAAAAACCTCTATATTCATCTCTATCAACAAATTTTTCCTTCTACTTAAGGCATCTACCACTCTGTTTGATCTTCCACTCCTATGCTTCAAAACAAAAGTATAACTCTGCAGAGACTCAACGCATTTTAAGTGCCTTTGATTCAACTTTCCTTAACTATTGAGATACTGCAAAGCTTCGTGATTAGTATATAAAAAAAATTCTTTTGGAAACAAATAATGTCTCCATTTCTTCAAATCTTGGACTATAGCATATAACTCTTGATCAATGACAATATTTATTCTTAGCATCATTTAACTTCTCACCAAAATAGGCTATAGGCTTAACTTCTTGACTCAAAACAACTCCTATGGAAGTGCCACTAGCATCACAATCTACCTGAAAGACCTTATTGAAATCTAGAAGTGCCAAAATAGGTTACTTTGTAACTATCTTCTTCAACATATCAAAACTTTTTGTTCTCCTATAGTCCACTTAAACTCTTTTCTACCCACTCTCATTGCTTCAGTTAGAGGTGCACAAATACTACTGAAACTCTTAATAAACTTTCTGTAAAAACTTGCTAGACCATGAAATGATCTTACCTCTGTAACACTCCTTGGGGTAGGCCATTCAATGATAGATCTCACCTTCTCTGGATCCATCTTAAGACCCTCTGCTGAGACACCAAATCCCAGATACACCAACTCCCTTTTTACAAAACTACATTTCTTCAAATTAATCAACAATTTCTCCTCCCTTAGCTTCTCAAAAAATTTCTGGATATGCATCAAGTGCTCCTCCAATGTCTTAATAAAAATGAAAATATCATCCAACTATACAATAACAAAGTTTCCTAAAAAAAATTTAATACCTCATTCATAAGCTGCATAAATGTGCTCGGTGCATTGGTTAGCATAAAAGTCATGACTAGCCACTTGGACAAGCCCTCCTTGGTTTTAAAGGTTGTCTTCCATTCATCTCCTTCTCTAATACGGATCTAGTGATATCCACTCTTCAAATCTATCTTCGTGAAGTACTCAGCTCCATTCAAACAATCCATAATGTCATCCATCCTTGGAAAGGGAAATATGTACTTGATGGAGATCTTGTTGATGGCTCTAGAATATATACACATCTGCCATTCCCCATCCTTCTCTAGTGCTAGTAATAGGTATTGTAGATGGAATCAGGCTCTCTCAAATCAATCCCTTCCAGAACAACTCTTGCACTTGTCTATTACACTCTTCACTCTATGCTAGAGTCATACGATGAGCTGCCTTATTTGTTAAACTAGCTCCAAGAATCAGGTCCATCTGATGACTAATCTTTCTTACTGGAGGAAAACCATCTAGTACGTTATAAGAAATAATAGCTTGAAAATCATTCAACAAATCTGAAACCTCTACAAGTACCTCAATAGTATCTTCTTTATCAAATCTAGGGATCAATGAAAAACACATATGCGCATGCTTCATACCCTCTAGAAACTTTCTTCCATCAACCAAACAAATTTTTGCACTACTACATACCTTTTCCTCTCCCTCTTTCAAGGACTTCAACTTATGTCGAACTCCATCCTTTGTCAAAGAATAGGTTTTGTCATGTCCATCATGTACTGCTTGCTGATCAAACTACCATGGTCTACCTAACAACATATGAAAAACATCCATAGGAATAATATCACAAAACACCTCATCATGGTAATTTCCAATCTTTAACTTTACCAGACATTGTTTATTTACCAAAGCCTTATGGTCCTTCTGCAACTAAGCAATCTGGTATGGATTTAGACACCTTCTTCTCTCCAACTGTAACTTACTAACCATCACTTCTGAAACAAGATTATCAGTACTACCTCCATCAATAATAACATTGCAAACTTTACCTTCACACTTACATCTAGTGTGAAAAAAATTCTTCCTTTGAGTTGGCTCTTTCTCCTCATTCAACAAGGCTCTTCTAGTAACAAGAACCTCTCCTCTTTCTACATCCTCATAATGTGAAGACTCAACATCTTCATCTACATTTACAACTCGTGCATTGCCCTCAGGTCTTCTATTTTTCCTTCCTTGATATTGAGGACACTTATATTCCCTATGCCCTTCTTCTCCACATTGGAAATAGGTTCTAGCAAAGCCTCCTCTCCCTGTTCCCCATCTTGTTATTTTCAAAATTTCCACCATCCGATCCCATCTTGTTATTTTCTCTTTTCCTCTTCTATTTCTTTCCAATTGGACTTCTTTCCACCATATACTAGCATGGCCTTTCAATTTGACCTTTGAAAATTTAACCTGATATGGGCCTTTTATTTCCTCATACTCAAAATACTCTTCCATGTCATTGATCCAATTGATCAACTCCTCTAGATTTAGGTTTCTAGAAAAATTATAAGCTTCTAACTTTGGCTTTTTTCCAATCTTTGAAATGGCCCTAATTAGTTTGACTTCTCCAAGATCCATTACATCTTGTGCTTCCTCTTTGAATGGCTCCTCATCTTCAGCCTCATCCTCACTTTCATCTATTCTTTTGACATCAACTCCCCTACATAGCTCCTCTTGAAATGCTTGAACTTGTCTATGGAGGGCTCTAAAACCCTCTTCTATTATCTTAATATTTCTCCCACCATGGTTACTTCATGGAGGAATCTTTTCTCATAGACACACAACCACAAGTCCTGGTGCAAACTGCCTCATGTTTAGCTATCTCTTTACACACTTAGGAAAACCCGCTCTGATACCACTTGATGAAGGGTACTCCCCTTACAATCTAAAACTCACAAAAAAAATGCAAGAAGGAAAGAAAATATTTTCTATTATCACTGAAATGAAAATGAAATTACAAAATTATATTTGCCATCACATGGGCTTTCTGATTACATAAATCTGCAAATCTGCAAATCAAAGCCACCATCTACTTTGCTTTGGCCTTTCACTATAGTCCCTACTTACATCCTTTATTTGTAATGTGTAACCACCCTATAATCTTCTGGAAAGTGTAATTTCCCTGTAATCTTCTAGGAAGTGTAACTTCCTCAGGAATATATTTTGAAATTTTATTAATTTTGGTATTACAACTTCGCAGGGTTATAACTTTTGATCCAACCATCGGATTTTCAATTATAATAACTTTTCATAAAGGTCTCGATAAAGTATTGTGCCAAAAATTAGGGGAAAAAGGCCAAATACTTTCATTTTCCACCAATTTACAGGCCCATTTGGAGCCTCTAAGTGCCTCAAAATTGACCCCAAATATTTTACTAGGATTTTCAAAAACTAAAATTTTAATACATCTCAAATGACAAATGGTATCGAAGTGATTTCTTCACCATTGGCTTCAATTTACCATTCTGGAGGTCTATGTAATATTTTGTGTCCAACTGTGCATAAATGCAAACTTACTAAAATAGCAACCCTACAAAATTTACCCCTTATTGAAAAGAAACAATTTTTTTTTTTGGGTGATGCAATATTTCTCTTACACCCTAGATGCTCCTACATCATAAGCCCAATATTACTCTCATAGGTAAAATTGAGGGCTACAAGGGAATTATTGAACCTTTGGAGATCAAAATAAGAGATCTTGTAAAATCATTTCATGAATCTCATCATGGTCTCTTTCCACCCATTTAAGGGGATGATGGTAGCATAAAAACCCTACAAGAATGGAAAGATTAAACTATTAGAACTATTTCAGATTAGACAACTTCAATTTATCAAAGATATGATATGGGCATAATGAAGAGAAATATGGATATGTTGGCTCATGCATAGATCGTCTTGTTGGAGTTTGACAAGGAGACCAACCAAATTGTTAGCAAGTATGCGCCCTATAGAGAAAATGTTGATGAGGTCATGACTTTTGATTGGCCAACTGAAGAGGAATTCCTAGCATGGAGAGGAAAATATTTGGAGGGGGTGGTGGATTAATATAAAATGGCAGGGTGGTGATTTAAATTTTTTTATTTTGAAGTCTACAGTCATGATGAGTAATGGATGGGTGAAAATGCATTGCATAGCTAGGATTTAGTATAGATTAGGATTTTGATAAAGTATAGAAAATATAGTGCATCTTCTTCAAATTGAATTGATGATAGGATTGCAAACATGGACATATTCCTTATCTATTCCTTTTTGTTTCTTTCACGCTTTCTTTCACTTTCATTTTGTGTGTGTGGGCACAATTTTTGAGGAAACAATTTGAAGATAATTTTTGAAAATGGGGCCAAATCTCCAATCATGAATGAAGACCACTTTTATTTCACACAGATTTCTCACCTCTTGGGAATATAGAATAACATGATAGGGAATCTTTTTTATAGCGGTCCAATTGGGTAATGACATGTTTAATTTATGGCCTGAGGCTTCTTTTGTTCCTTTATTTCTATAGGAAGGGATTTGTGACCAGAAAGTGGGGGCTTGTTGTTTTGTAATCAACACTGTGAATTGTGGAAGGAATATCAAGCATGTTCCAAGTTTTGTCTTAAGTTCAGAGTCTATAATTACATATGTAATTTTGATAAAAATATTGCAAATTCAATATAGAGTGATACCAATTTCATGGCTATTTCCTCTCCTCTGTACTAATTTTATGAGTTATGAATGAAAATAATCAATGATTGTTTTGTTCATCTCAGTTGTTTCTTAATCGGTGTTTAATTTCATTCATACTTATTAATTCAATGAATTAATGTAAATGCTTGGATGAGATTGTTAACAAATAAGAATTAGGTACTAGGACATTTGTAAGTAGTGATGATCATGAATGTAATATGGGAGTGTTGTAATGAAGTGTTTGTTGAGATTCTATGTTTCCATTGTTGAGTTGTTGTTTAGTTGCATATGTTGAGATTGACTCTGTGTTTGGGATAAGGCACTAGTTCATGCAAAGTATTCATAATTCAGTTTCAGGGTTGATTAATTAGCTAATCACTTTTTATTCACAAACTTTCAAATGAATACCACTGTAATTGTTTTGTGTTGAGTTTTGTTATTCTCGTGCTCCATGTGTAGGCTATCAATAAATGAGCTACCAAATTGTTTGATATACTACATTGTTGATTAATTTTATGAGAATTATCTGTTGATTGACAATGTATCCAAGTAGTAATTATTTAAATTCTTGAGTATACATTATGGGATAACCCTCCCAGGTTTCATAGAGCCCAAAGTGTACGAGTGGAATTTTTGCAGCTTTTACTTGTTTGTTGGACAATCCTTTTGGAGTACTAAGTATTGGAAATGGAAAATTCCATAGGTATTTCTGAAGATCATCTTGGTTCTTAAAAAATAACCAATAGGAGATGTGTTATTGCTCATAAATTACAAACCCAAGAAGACAAGAACAACATAGAAAATAAGAATCTAAACTTACCTAAAGCAAAGCATGATGATCTTATACCTTCGCGACAACATAAAAAATACCATTGCATGGACATTGTTATTCAACCTCCTGTTGTGATAAATCTTGATGATGACATTGACATAGCAAAAACTGATGAACAAGTACATGATGAGTTGAATACATTGTTCCATTCTTCTATGAACTTAAATGATACATCTCCTAAAAGGAGTGGTGAACTTGGTGCTCCTCCTTTGTCTAGTTGTCCACTTTCTATTTATACCGATCAAGATTGGGATACAAATAACTCGATTTAGGTTGAATCACATATTCCTTACTAGTCTTTCATATTTTCATGTTTTCTTTATGTGATTGCATGTTTATAATGTGATCCCATGTGATGTTTCACTTGATGTACCTCTCTCTTTTAGTGAATTCCTCTATATGTATCTTTCATTATTCTATATGTTGTGATCATTTCATTTGTCTTGTGTTTTCCTTTTGGGGATGACGCTAGACGTTGAGACATTCATGTCTCTTCCATGTTGACCCAAAAGCTTTTTCTTTATCTTTTTCATTTGTCTTGTTTTTTCCTTTTGGGGATGACCCAAGGCGTCAAGACATTTAGGTCTCTTCCATATTGACCTAAAATTTTTTCCTTCATTGTTGCTCTCTTTGTGTCATTCTTCTAGTTCCATGTGTATTTGGGGAATGTTGGCAGTTCTATGCTCTATGAAAATATTGTAGCATAAACAAGCTGACCCCAAATCCATAGATCCCTTATGTATTTTTGGGGAAAACCCTTTTTTTCCTATTTCATGATGCAACTCATCTCCAAAATATATGACTTGGCATAGGGTTTTCTAAGAGAATCTCTCATGTCTTACGAAAAATATTTGGCTACTTTAAAGCAATTTCTCATAGTGATGGTATAGTAACTAATTTAAAGTGGGGGCATATATCAATGACATCTTTTGACAAAATTGCATGGTATTATTTTCCTTTTTCTTATGGTATTTCCTCTTCTTGGCAGTGTCATTGGGTTTGATGTTGTCCAAGAGTGTACGATCTACCATCATGTCATGACGTGAATGAGTCATCTCATGAGTGACGATCTGACACCTTGACTTGTTCTCTCTTGGAGACATTATGTACAATCCTCCCTAAGAAGAAAACCTTTACATGAACAAATAAAAATCCCCTTTAACAAAATCTTACATTACAAAATCACTTACAAAAGCATTACATTGTGGTGCCTTATTGAAGTTTTCAGGAGGATAAATTTGGTATGGTATGAGAGGCTTATATGATTCTCTCATTTTCCACTTCATTGGGATAACTCACCTAGTGGATAGACTGAGGTTCCACTACCCAGAGTGAGCAACATATGTAATGGAAAAACAACCCCTTTCTACATTGCATTGGGATGGTTGTGCTTCATCCTTTTTTTCTTTTTTTTTATTGTCCTTTGATAGGGTATGACAATGTATCTTTGTTATTTCTGCATATTTCAGTGTCTCAAATGTATACTTTAGTGTGAGTTTGATATGGGGTCATCCTCTCACTAAAGTGGGGCAAAAAGGTGGTGTAAAAAAAGTAATCCTTTTTCACACTTAATTTGGATAATTGACATAAATTTGAATTAATTGTATCTTGGAATAGTGTTGTAATGTGTTGTACACATTCACATCATTCTAGGTACCTTATTTAATTAAATAGTACCCTAAATTTTCCTTTACAAGAGAGTCGTAAAGTGTTGTAACACACTTTCACACTTTTCTAGGTTTTATTTAATGAATTAAGCCTAATGGACCCCTTTAAATGAAATGCACCTAATGTGTACCCTATCTAGGTGTTGTAACAAACTTTCACATTTATCGTGGGTCATTTTAATTTTTTTTGTTAATTAGAGTTAATTATCCCCTTTAATTGAAATTTAAACCTTATTTATGACACTTCCCAAAGATCTATCCCGACACCCACAATTCAAATTTCATAACAATTAATTGGGAAAAATCAGGGTCTTAGAAATTGGTGCTATGACCCATTTAACCTAGGTGGAAAATCGGTCCTCCCTCTATAGGACCCCCCTGTATCACTTCATTCTAAGTAGAATTTTAGTCATCTTTCCATCCCTTAGGGTTACGTCCTAGAAAACTGATCCAAGACCCATTCACACTAGGTGGCGAATGGGTCCTCCCTTAATCAAGATCCCCTTTTTGAATTTCATTGTTGTGGGAATTTAATAATGTTTATCTCTAGATCTAGTGTCAGCTTGAATTGTTTGAATTTCGGGGTTAATATCATAATTTAGTATAAATAAAGGGTTAATTCACATTGTTTCTTCTCGCAAGTTTATAAAGCATCCTAGCAATTCATTCTAAGTCTACAAGAATTAAATTTTATAAGTATTACAATATTACAAGAGCATTTTCAAAGGAATTTCAAGGTATATTTTAAAGGTTTATTGTAGAAATTTAAGATCATATCATCATGTCAAGGGTTTGATTCATTCATACATGTTGTTGAGCTAAGAAAGTGAGTGTAGCATTGCGGATCTACTTGAAAGCATTATTTCACATCATATTCAAGGATCAAGGTCTACATTATTCATGGCCACTACATGTTAGATTTTAGATTTGCATTACAAGACAATATCCAAGGTATCTATATTACATCATTTAATATTTTATGCTTCAATTTCACTATCTCATCATTTGGTTTAATTACCTACAAGGATTTTGACTTAGGAAATCCCCTATTCACTAATAATCAACAAGTTTTTCTTCCCTTGAATGTGTGTTTACAGATTTATAGATTGAAGATCAAGTGGAGGAAATATTTGGAGAAAAATTGTCAAAGTTGTCAAGTTGCAAAGTTGACCTTTAAAGTGCAAGAATGAAGAGTTGAAGCTACAGAATTAAGTACAAGTTTTTGTGAGCTAAAACTAGGAATTTTATAGTGTAGACATTAAGGAAAACAACCCAGATCTCAATTTCAAAAACCCTAACAAGGACCCATTTACCACTCTAGGAGAATTAGTCTTTTTTCCCTAAAAATAGGCTTCTTGCAACAAGGTACACACCTCTTTAAGCTCTAAAAATTTCCCTCATAGTTTCTATAATAGTTAGGTATCATTTCTAATTGTTATTTATATCTGTTGGACTTGGTAATTACATCAAATCATAGTGATTTTGGTGGAGAATTCCTAGTGGTTTATCTTGATTTTGATAAGCTCTAATTTTTCCACCTAATCAATACTGAAGGAGTCTTACAAGTGGAATACAAAACAACCCTTTATTGGAATGGTGCGGGGTAGGCTTACAATCACGCATGCCAAATATTTGAAACATATGAATAGTATACTTTTGATGAAATATGGAAATCACATCCAAAGACTAAATAACCTATAAACCAAGAAAGTAGTGCACAATGACAATATATTTCATTTCAAACTATTCCATCAAATCTCACTAAACATTTTGTGTCATAGAGGATGAACCATCTACAAGGATCAAAATTATCCACATATAGCACAAGGATCAAAATATCACCCTATTGTCTCTAAATATATACTATAGTATCAAAATGACATATTATGAAGCCAGAAGAAAGTATAAAGTATCCATCTTCTCATACAAAGTCCAAGGGACTTGTTTGAGACCATATAATGAATGAAAAAGTGTATAAAACAATGAATATACCATAGTAAAACCTTGTGGTAGCTCCATATAAACCTCTTCATGAAAATCACCATGAAGAGAGGAACCCTTCACATCCATTTGAAATATTGACCATCCCTATGAAGCTGGAAGGGAAAGTATAAGGCAAATAGAATTCATCTTGGAAATAGGGGAAAATTTCTCAAAAAACTAAATTCCTTTGACCTAAGAGAAACCATTTTCCACAAGATGATCCTTATACTTATCAATAGAACCATTTGTATATTATTTGGTATAGTACACTAACTTCCACTAAGGAAAATTTCCTCCCTTATGATGAGGAACAAGATCCCAAATATGATTCTTTATTAGCTCGAAGAATACTCATATTCCATGGCACTATCCCAATTAGGAATACCAACCACCTTTGAAATTTTTTGAGCATCATCCCAAATGGTATGACTCAAAATACTATCACCTAATGTGTATGCATGAGTGCAATGAGAATCTAAAGGATCACCTACCAAAGTTCCAAATGCATCATTAGTATTACGTGAACATTTGGGTAAGGGCTAAATATATAGAGGTGAAGGGATATTTGAAGCATCATCCTCATCCTCGAGAGGAGTAATCATAAAGATATGATTACCGAGTAGTAGGTGATTAGGTAGAAGCTAGGGATAGAGAATTCATTTTAGGAAAGCACTCATCATACTAGATTTCACATAAAAACAAGTTATCTATAGAATTAGGATCAAACAACCTATATGCCTTAACATATTCATTATAGCCAACAAATATGAGTGATTGACTTTTCCTCTTCATGGTTTTTCCAGAAAGAAAGGATAAGACTAAATGAGCTTTGGTATCTAATTTTTCTATTAGATAGGATAAGAACTATTGGATCATTGATAGTGGATTCTCTAATCATATGATCAAAGATAAGATAAGTTTCTTAAACTTGAGAAGTATGATGGACTTGTTAGATTAGGTGATGATTTAGGTCCTAAGATATGTAGAATAGGTTCAATCAGTTTTGATGGAAAAATCTAACACTAAAAAATGTTTACTATGTTAAAGGTTTAAGACACAACCTCTTGAGTTTTGGAAAAATGTGTAGCAAAGGATACAATCTTAAGTTTTAGTATGATGGATGTGAGATTAAAAAAGGGTCAAGAACTTAGATTGCTACTGGAAGAAGGATAGATGAGGATGTTTATCAACTCAAGGGTGTTCATGGTTATTATTTTATGACTTGGATCAATGAAAGTTGGTTATGGCATAGGAGGATGTGTGTACATTAATTTTGTTAATTTGGTAAGAATCATTTTACTTCAAGTAGTGAGAGATTTTCCAAAGATTACAAAGCTTATTAATGTTTTCTACAAGGATTGTCAGATTGGAAGGAAAAGAAGAAGAATTTTCAAAGGAAAAGAACAATCTTCTATCAGATCTCTGGAATTGGTGCATATAGATCTTTTTGGTCATACAAGAATAATAATTCTTCAAGGTTACATGTATTTCATTCTTTTTATTGATGATTATTCAAAATTGACATGGGTTACTTTTCTTAAAGAAAAATCTAAAGCCCTAGATAATTTCAAAGAACTGAAAGTTATGATTGATTATGAAATGGATATGAAGATCAAGTGTTTGAGGTTTGATAGAGGTGGAGAGTTCACCTCCAATGAATTTAATGTTTTTTGTGGGAACCATGGAATAAAGAGGCACTTGACTACCCATGGGACCCCTTAGAAAAATAGAGTGGTTGAAAGGAAAAGTAGAACTATTCAAGAAGCTATAAGGACTATGATGAAAGAAGATAACCTATTGGAAGACTACTAGAGAAAAGAAATTCATACTATTGTTTACATACTTAACAGAGTTCAAGAAAAATAAGACAACACAAATAATTCATATGAGTTGTGGTACGGAAGGATACCTACTGTCAAATCTTTAGAGTTTGTCAAAGAAAATGTTATATCAAAAGATATGATGAAAATTTGGGGAAGTTTTATGCAAGGTCTAATGAAGGAATCTTCCTTGGATATTCTACTAAGAGAAAATTCTATTGATGCTACATCAAAATATTAAGAAATATTGTTGAATGAGCAAGTGTTAAGGTTGATGAATATTTTAAGAACTTAGTGGCGATAAATGGATATGAATCAAACGAGCCTGATTGAAGAGAAAGGGAACAAGCTACGGAAAAGGAAGTACAGTTTGAAGAAGAAGAAGAAGCTCTGAAAAAGACCCCAAGAACCTTGAAGTATGTGCAAAGGAATCATTCTAAAGAACATATTATTGGATAAAAAAGAAAAGGTGTATTAACATGAACGAAAGCTACTAAAGAAGAGGTAAATTTGTGTTTAAATTTTTGAAGTTGAACCTAAAGTAGTAATTTAGGCATGCAAAGATGAAAATTCGATGAAATATTTTTAACAAGTACTATTACAGATTGAGAAGAATTATACTTTTGAAACTATCCTAAAACCTAAAAAAAAATATAATTAGAACAAAATGGGTATTTAGAAAAAACTGAATGAGAATGGAGAAGTGGTAAGGAACAAAGAAAGGCTTGTGCGTAAGGGTTATTCACAAGTTCAAGTAATAGATTTTGAGGATATATTTTCTCCAATGGGGAGAATGGAAGCTATCAGGATGTTTTTGGCTTTTGCAACACACAAGGATTTCAATGTTTATCAAATGGATGTGAATTTTTCTTTCTTGAATGGAGAATTGGAAGAAGAAGTATACATGAAACAACTAGAAGTATTTTAGTTATAAGATAAACTAAATATGGTTTTCATAATTAAGAAGGAATTATATGGATTGAAGCAAGCTCCCAGAGCTTGGCATGCAAGCTTGGATAAGTACTTGATACAACAAGGATTCAATAAAGGTATTGTAGATAGTAATCTCACTTCAAAGATGAAAAATATCAATTCATGATTATAGTTGTGTATGTTGATGACATATTTTTTGGAGGAAATGAAGCTATGTGCAAGAAGTTTGTAAGAGAATTTTAGAAAGATTTTGAGATGCTATGTTTGGGGAGACAAATTTCTTCCTTGGGCTACAAATCAATCAAACAAACAAAGTTATATTCATTTCACAATCAAAGTATGTAAAATGGATGTTGAAGAAGTTAGGAATGAAAGACACTAAACTGGTATGTACTCCTATGGTTACTAGTTGAAACTAAGAAAAAATGTTGAATCTTCTTAGGATGTTTAGAGAAAGCACAAATCAATGATTGGTGGACTATTATATCTAATTGCTACTAGATTTGATATCATGCATGCAGCTTGTCTTGTGGCTAGATTTTAAGAAGATCCTAGAGAGTCACATGTCATAGCAATAAAGAGGATATTAAAATACTTAAAGAGCACTCTAGATCATCACTTATGGTACCCAAACATTACTAAATTCACTTTGAGTGCTTACATAGATGCATAATGGGATGGTTGTGTTGATGATAGGAAAAGTGCAAGTGGTGGTGCATTGTTTCTTGGATGTAGATTAGTAAGATGGCAAAGTAGGAAACAAGATTGAGTATCTTTATCTACTATAGAGGCTAAGTATATTACAATAGCATCTTACTACACAAAAGTGTTATGGATGAGGAAAATCTTGAAGGATATTAGAGTAGTGTATGATGAACTAATTTCTATCTTCTTTGACAATACAAGTACAATCAATATCTCAAAGAATCCAATGATGTAATCAAGGAAAAAGCATATTTCAATTTGGTACCACTTTCTAAGAGAGAAGGTTTTGGAGAATGAATTAAAGATTGAATCTGTACCTACAAAGGATCTGATTGTTGATACATTCACTAAGGATCTTCCTAAGGATACTTTTGAGTATCTCTGAGAGAAGTTTTGGGTTATTTACCCTCCTTCTTTGAACTAGATGAATAAGGAGATGCATCAATCTAGTGGATCTCAAGATTTGTTCTTTTTCTTTTGGACTGATGTTGGTGGCTACCTCTTAGGGGGGGTAGGTTGTGATATTTCTATTTGTTGCATTTAGAAGAGTGTGTGTTGTCATCATGTAGTTGTTGTTGATTTGGTACAAGTTTTTGTGTGCTCCTAAGGGGGAGTATACACATCAGTGAAGAAAATGTATTGCAAAGAAATAATAAGAAGGTTGTTTGAAGTCAAAGGAAGATAATAAACAATGCAAACATTTTAGTCCTTTATCATTGATGTGAAAGGGGGAGAGAGAAACATGTGAAAGATAATAATTAATAAAGGGGGAGAGAAATTCATAATCCATCTAGGGAGAGAGAGCAAAGTGAAAAAGACAAGTTATTCATAGTTGTTGTGTCTCTGATGGTTTTCATATCATGTGTTGTCATCAATGACAAAGGGGGATATTGTTACAAGTATGAGTAGTTGGTGTTTTCATTGATTTCAGCAATCATGTGTTGTCATTAATGTCTATTGAGATTGTTGCAAGAATGTTAGTAGGTTATGTTATTCATGCTTTAATTAGTTGCATTATGTTGTCATTAGTAAAGCTACTGGCATCAACCTATAGTGTTGCTTTGATAAGATTTTGTATATGATTTTTGAAGTACTTAAGATGATGAGGATGTGTCTTTGGTGCTTGGTTTCCAAGTGATTTTGAGAAAAGTTTATAAAAAGAGGAAACTATGTGTTGTAGTGGCATTCTGGGTGATAGAGTTTTTTTTTGGTTTTGCTTCAAATTTCTTCTAAGTTGAAGATATGCGTATGAAATTTGGATATTCTGGTGAGAGGTAGTCAAAGGTGTCACATTAAAGAGTTGGTATGTTAGATCATTGTACAAAAGAAGTTCTATTCAAGAGTGTTTGAATTGTGCATTACAAAGTTGTCTAAGAGAAATGTTTCTACTCCATTTTTCTCTGTAGTTATGTTTCAGGTATTATGAATCTAAAGGAGTGTTGATGGTGTTGATATATTTTTTTAGTCAATATGGTTTTAGACTTGGTGTTTTGAAAGATGGATTCCTAAGTAACAATTTATGAAAGAGCTTTCTGACTGTAGTAGACATGTACATTCTTTAGGTGAAAGCTATTGCAAAGCAGTTTGTTGGAGTTTAGGTTGTTTGAAGAAAATATTATAGACCATGTTCAAGTGTCATGTGTGGTTTGCAAGTCATCCTTGGGTTTGAGGAAGAATTTTCTTTAAAGTTTAATGGTTTTTGCATGGTTAACTATTGACCTAGTGTTTAGACTACATGTGATGAATAATTATTGTTTATAGAAGCATTTCATTGAGTGGTGTTGTTGATTTGGGTCCCAATTAAGGTTTGATGTGGTTCACTTTCACTTCTATCTACCAAGGAAGTATTTTGACCCTGACCTAATTTGAATTTACATGTTTGAGGTGCATAGCCAACCTTGGAGAAGATTTCAAGGTTGAAGATGTTATAAGTATGAGATGAGTTATTGAAGGATGCTAAGATAGATGTAAGAGATGCAAATGATGTGAAGTGTAGTGCAAGTGTACATGTGTTAGTTTACTAGATGTAGTGCTCATAGAAGGTAGCTACAATTTCTCAATCAGAATGTGAAGTGATCCTTTCTTCATTGGGGTAGTGAGCCATACTATATTGGGTGTTGAAATTACATATATTGTAATCCTCACCATAGTTTGTCCCTTCTTCAATTTTCCACATAAATCTAGTATTCACTTGTGTATGTTGTTAAGTGCTTTCAATTTTTATTATTTTCTTTTGATGCTAATTCATCATAACAAATTTAAGGGTTTAATGAATGAATGAATGTGGATTTGAATGTTAATGAGGATTTTTTAAGTTTTAATGTACAAATGATTCACCACCCTTTCAGTTGTCTTGTGTATTCAACACACACATACTACTGAAAGAAGTGAAATCACCAATGTTCCAAGAAGTGGGCCCTTCCTCCTTAGTCTTCCAAGTAATTAAACCATAAATGCTTATCTACATTGTCTCACTCATTAAAAAAAAATATTTATTTTCAAAATGAGATACACCATTTTCTTCTTAAACTTATAGTTCATACCAAACTAAATATTTATACTGAGTCTTTATAAAAACTAGGCATAACAAAAGATGTATTAGTTTGTTATAGCCTACAACCAACAAAATAAAATTTTCAATTGATAGAAAATGTTGGTCACTACCCATAAATATAAAATAATATGCCCTTTGTTGCATAACAAAAAGGCCTTTGATAGTCTTCAAATCTATGCTTTTTGTGTTACAAAACCTCTTATTCATTCATTTCCAACCATTTGGATTAATTTCAACATAAATAAATAATTTAAAAATATTTTATTCTCCTGAAAAAATGCTAAATAAATTTTAATATGTGAAAAATAATAATGGTAGAATGAGGAATTAAAATGGTGGTTAATGGGAATGGATTGGAAAAAGAAAAGGCTTTTAGATATAAAAATTTAAACTAGTTTTTAGCATATCATTTCCTCCATCTTAAAAATTTCCATGTCCTCATGTAAACACCAGTTTCTTATAGACCTAAAGGTTTTCTTTCGGTGATGGTAAGATGGATAATTTCTGCATAGTTGTCATGATTTAACTAGACAAGGAAGCCTTCAATTGGTCAATTATTTGCTTATGATCCTTTCCAAAGATGTAAAATTCATGTGTTGCAAGTTACTCTATATGTTTAATTATTTGATTTTATTGGATTTTCATCCCCTACATTTCCTTTTTTGTTGTTGGTAAGCTATGAAAGCATCCCTAAGCCACCCTTGAAGAGTTTGAATTTCAATTTGAAGTTGGTTCACCTAATCCTATAGAAACCCAATTTTTTCCTTCTACTTGTTAATTATCTCCATAGGATTAAGTTGTTCTAGTGGTTTTGAATCCATAGGTAGCATATGTTCTAAAGATCCTCTCTGAATAAATTCTCAAAAACAAAATAAACATTTTCCTCTAGAGTAGGATTGTTGACTTCATGTAGCCTAGGTATATCTTGAGTTACTTGTACATCCACTTGATTTTTATCATCCTTATCCAATTCTTGTGAAGGTTCTTCATTTTATTATGTAATGGTTTTACTTTGAGTGGAATTTTTTTCACCCAATCAAGTAGGGGTGCATTGTAATTTGCAACTACCATTTATGCTCTCATCCTTTTCTCTTTTTTCTTCTATCTATTTTGTCCATGTTTCTCTCTACTAATACAATCCTTTCTAGCCCTTATGAGGGTACTAGCTAAGACCTCCATATAAGATTCTTCGCCCTGCTCTATTCCTCCCATTGTATTAGCTATGACTACTAATTCTTGTAACTTAGAATCAAGTCTAGTCTGCATCCTTCTATTCTTTGGTTGCCTTTTATCAAGGATCTAGGGAGTCGAGACTTCAAGGGTTTTCTTAGTTCTAGTTTTTATAGTACCATGACTTTTAGTGGCTAAATTATATACTAACACGTTCCCTTGAGCCACTTCTTCTACTAACAAATTTCCCTTCTTATGGCTATCAAAGGCTTTGTTCTCATTTGATATGCTTTCTTGCTCATTATGCCTAAGGGTTTCTTCTTCCTCCTAAATATTTTCTAGCTCATGGTTTCTAGAAGCTTCTTCTTCATTCTTTGTCTCACACTTCTTAGAAGAATCTTCTTCTATAGACATATTTTCTTGCTCAAACCTTTTAGAATATTTTTCCTTATCTCGAATGGAGTCACTAATTTTTTTATCCTCTATGTTTTGAATAAAAACATACCAACTCAAAATGGGCACAACAAACTTCAAACCCTCTATGACTAGTAACTTAATTAAACCATGGTCAGCAAGAGAATTTGCATGCCCCTTTTGACCTCTTTACTCATGCGTTGGAAACACAAAAAAAAATAGTAGGGTACCTTAACTAGAGAATTTTCATGTAGATGGCACAATAATCTAAAATGGTGAGAAAATACATAACTGTACCTACTTTCATAGATGATATACTTGATGATAAAACTAGCAATAGAGTCCCATGGCTTAGGTAAGGAAGCCAATTTCATACCTTGGCCTTGCACCATCTAAATAGATTCACCTCATTGCTAGAATTGGTTTTGAAGAGGATTTATATTAGTGACCTTGCTAGATCCTATAGGGAAGAACGTATGACCACTTTGGGGAAAAAAAGTGACATCATTAACTATTTAAATATTGATAGCAAAAGAAATCCACTCAAAGATACCTAGTTTTTCTCAAGACCCATAGAAAATTCAAGTTTAATCTAGTCATTATAGCCACATAACTTCCTATAGGATACATGCCATATGACTTGCCAAAAAATTTTATGGGCTTCCTTATCATCTAGTGATTTTTTTGTGTTTGATGGTTCCCACCTAGTATTGGTTATACACATTTTTTTGTGATAGGAAGTTGTGGTACAGGAAAATGGTATTACAGTATACATAAATGGTGATATACAGTAGGAATGAGAGGAGGGAAAATGATAAAGAAGGGTGATATATATGGCATGTATGGAAATATTTGATGTACATGGAAATAAAGGATTGTAACGACTATAGGAATATATATCAAAGGTTTTAATTGAATTTTTCTAAGATGTAGCAGTAGATTTCATAGTTTCAATTAGACTTAAAATAGATATGACAATTCCTTCCCCTAGATTAGTCATGGAAATAAAGGATTGTAACGACTATAGGAATAGATATGAAAGGTTTTAATTAAATTTTTGTATGATGTAGTAGTAGATTTCATAGTTGCAATTAGAATTAAAATAGATATGACAATTCCTCCCCCTAGATTATTCATGAACATCATCTTGGCATGGAAATTATAATTAGCCTACATAATAAAAAGTAGTTAGCACGTTTTAAAAGAAAAAAAAATGCAAAATGTTACCAATTATGCAAAATATCATCTTGCTTGATCGGAGATGATGGAAAGATCATTGGAAATGTGTGAAGAATTGAGATGGAGTTCTTGTAATAGGCAAAATATAATCTATAGAGATGAAAATTCAGCAGGAATGAAAGGACATGACAATCTAAGAAAGGAATAAAGATGGATTGAAGTGTGCCATAACACAAACAAAATTATGAAGGCTCACATGGAAAGAGGAAATGTCTTCATAAAATGATAGGGAATTTTTAACTATCAAATGAAATGATGGTGAAACCTATCGTATGTGATATTTCCTACATAGTTGGAAAACAAGTATACATGGCTGAGTGAGAAACTAGTGCATGTCACAAACCAATTCCACTATGGCTAGTCTATTAAAGGCTAAAGATAGGATGCAATAATCAAATTTAAATGAAGTAAGAAATGTCCAGATGGGACATAAATTGTTGGTGTAATTAATTATTTAATTACACTTTAGCATAAGTTTACTTAGGATATTTTATTTCCTAGGATAATTATTATTTAATTTTTATCTTATCTTACTGACCTGTCTTTTTGCTCAAGATAAGTTTAGGGTTGTCTTTTCTTGCTTTATTACATCATTTCCTTTTCAAAGGCTTTTTTATTATTTGTAAAACATTACATTCAATAATCAACAATTCTGATTTTTTCTTGCACACATTGGCTCTGAGGATTTTACAGATTTTGTTCTAAATATCTGTTGCATGTGATAGGTGATTGCTTGCAGGTGATTCTTGGGGACTGTGAAGTTGGTTTTTCAACTTCTACATGGTATTAGAGCTCTAGACCTATTGCTTCCTATTCGTGATATGAATATATTCTCTCACGACGTCTTTTCTATGCAAGGGTTTGAAGTCAAGTTGATTTTTCATGGATCTAGGGGTAGCCAAATTTTTGGAGCATTTTGGGCTTGAACGAACGTCGCCATTATGATCAGAGCATCCAAAAACCCCAGAAATGCCTTTTATTTTGTTGCTTTAGGTGAAAGTTGAAAAAAAGGAAAAAAAAATTAGCCAGAGACGCCGTACGGCCTCCCCAGCACACATTTCGAGGCAAAAATTTCAAAAAAAAACAACACAATTTTTTATTAAAAAAATTATGGATCTAATAGAAATTCATCGCACCACCCCAATGCTACCAAGCGGCCACCAAGGTGCCACCTGCCATTGGCCCCAACACCATAGCCCGGCGGCCACCACCATTCGCCAAGCTCTACTCCATCGCCACCGCCATCGGCGGCTTCAATCACCCAGCCACTGCTTCTGCCCCCAACACCGGCGGTCACCACCGAGCTCCACCCGAAGCTCTACCAAGCTCTGTCATGCTCCGCTTAGCTCAGCTGAGCTCCATCGTTAGCTGAACTGTTGGAGTCCAGCCCTCGAGGGCTTAAAACCTATAGCCCGTCGAGCTCTCTAGCCCCCGCGAGGTCATATTGTGGACCAGGAGCCCTCACCCAACCCCCACCTAATTTTTAGCCCCTGGCTATAGTCCTATTGAGGACCAAAGGCTCTATCATTTTTCAAACTCCCTGCATAGTCAGTCATATTGCGAACCAAGGGGTGAAGGCGAAGGAGCTATATTTTTGCACCTGTTTAGGCTGGAGGTCCCATTTTCAGGGCTTTTTTCATTTGCTCATAACTTTTGCAAATGGAGATATTTTTTTGAAAACAAATAGTCACCAGAAAGCTGATTCAATGATGGATCTAATGGTGGTGGTTTGATATTATGTTTTTTTCATTTTGGTGTCTTTTTTTCCTATCAAAGCCAGAAGTTGTTGTTTTCACTCTGGGAGGCATAACTTTTGCATCCTGGCTCTATCTTTCAAAAAAAAAAGGTGTTGGAAAGTTGGTTCTGCCCTCTTCTCAGATCTCAGACCTGATTTTTCTAGAATTTTC
This sequence comes from Sequoia sempervirens, assembly GCA_007258455.2. Lineage (NCBI taxonomy): Eukaryota > Viridiplantae > Streptophyta > Pinopsida > Cupressales > Cupressaceae > Sequoia > Sequoia sempervirens. The sequence goes on along the minus strand of VDFB02000007.1, from coordinate 163,488,744 downwards.
ACCAGGTATCTAATTTTTTTGTCAAAACTCAGCCTTTACCTTTTAATTTATTTTCTTGGGAAACATGCAATCAGGAGTTTTTTCTTAGATCAAAGAGGAATATTTTCTTATTTGAGAGTATATACTACTATTTTTCTTTCATGGATTTACATCACATTGCACCCCTTACTCCATTCAACTATTTTGGTTGGAAAAAAACAAATGGAGATTGACTTGAAACAAAAAGGGTTGTATAGGGTAACCATGGGTACAAAAATTGAACCTACAAGTGTTACTAAAATGAGAAAATGGTTTAATAGGTGTGATGAAGCTTATGGTACATTATTTCTTTCTCTTTCATCTGACCTCCCTTTTCACATTGAATCTTTCACTACACCAAATGAGATATGGGCTACTTTGGGGTCTTTGTTTGGGAAGCAAGATACCATGAGAGAGTTTCAGTTAGAGAATGAGCTTATTGGCTTAAATCCTAGGGATTTTGATAGCATCTAGGAGTTTTTCACCAAGCTCAAGTCTCTTAGATTACAGTTGTCATAGTGTGGTGTTTAGAAAGAAGACTCTTAGTTGATATTGTCCATTCTTTCTAAGCTTGGACTAGATTATTCAGTTTTTGTGTCTACCTTTTATGCCACTAGGGATGCACTTGGTATGAGATTCACTATGCCATCCCTTGATGACTTTGCTTCATCTCACTCGAGAGAAAGATAATTTAGCTAGCATGGGAATGGTGAAACCTTCTTCCTCTTCACAGGAACTTATTTCATCACAAGAGCCTGGAGATCAGAAGGCTTCTACAGGAAAAGGAAAGAAATAGAAACAAAAGGATTCCAAATCTCATTAGCAGCAAAATGAGTCCTCAGATTCATCCTTCTCTTCTAAGGGAAAATCATTCAGGAAGGAGAAGGTTCCATGTGCATATTGTAAGAGGGAAGGACATGCAGAACATAATTGTTACAAGAAGGACATTCATGAGCTGAAACATCTTCTTTAGAAACATTAGATTGATTTTCCTTCTAGGATGTCTACATCATCTTCTTGGCCTCATTCTTCTTCTTCTTTAGAGAAACATAACATAGGCACAACTGGTTTACATACTTCATCAGATATGAAGGGACATGATCTTTGTGCTTCTTCAGGTATTGGATTAGGGATATGGCTTCTAGATTCAAGAGCATCTCATCATATGACATCTTCGTAGACTATGTTTACTTCCTTTGAGCCTTGCACTCTGTCTCCCATTTTGATGGGAAACAACACTTACAAGAGTGTTACAGGGAAGGGGTCTATTAGTTTTGGGGACCACTCCTTTTAGGATGTCTTGTGTGTCCCTCACTTGACAAATAACCTTCTTTCCATCTAGCAGATAACTCATGGGGGCAATGGGAGATTTGTGGAGTTCACACCTGATTTGGGTATCATCAGAGACTTGGAGAGTAGAGCAGTTATTGCTACTGGGATAGTGGATCACTCCTCTTAGTTGTATTCCTTCACTGGTTTTTCTACTAGTGGTGCTTTTGTTTCTACAACTATTCCTCACACTTTGAGTGTGCATCATCATTCAGAGGAGAGATTTGGCTTCTTGAACATTGTTGTTTTCACTTCCGATCATGTTCTCAAGCCTTCCATTCCATCTCCTCCTCTTGTTGCTTCTTATGTTTCAGTGCATCAGGATCCTATTGATCATCCATCTTTGGAGGTTTCTATTGAGTCTTCACCTACTTTGACTTCTTCATTTGTTGAGGTCACACCTACTTCTGTGGAGACATCTTGGGCTGCACCTACATCACCTTCAAATATTTCTTTCATTTGACCTCTTCCCTCTCACTTCTCTTAGGAGATGCATTTTCTTCAGTTCTTTTGGAGTTACTTCATTTTGGGGGGGATCTATGGTCTCTTTCTTCCTCTCTTATGGGGGGATTGTTTCATGTATCTTTGTGATAGATGGTGTCCTTGGGGGGTCTTATGGAGTCCTCCATCTTTCATCACTTAGGTAGTTTATTGCATTCTATTTTGGGGAGGAGTTTTGTTCCCATGTGGTTTTCTCCTTTACCCCGTTTGATTTAGTTTGCATTGCATTTTTAAATGAGTACCTGATCAAGCCTTGTTGTCGGGACTCATCTTTGCATAATAATTTGCTTCTCCCTAAGTTGCACTTATGGGGGGTTGTTGGTGTAATTAATTATTTAATTACACAATAGCATAAGTTTACTTAGGATATTTTATTTCCTAGGATAATTATTATTTAATTCTAATATTATCTTATTGAGCTACCTTTTTGCTCAAGATAAGATTAGGGTTTTCTTTTCCTGCTTTATTGCAACATTTCCTTTTCGAAGGCTTTTGTATTATTTGTAAAAAATTACATTAATAATAAAAAATTCTTATTTTTTCTTGCACACATTAGCTCTGAGGGTTTTACAGATTTTGTTTTGAATATCTATTGCATGTGATAGGTGATTTCTTGCAGGTGATTCTTGGGGACTGTGAAGTTGGTTTTTCAACTTCTACATAAATAAATGTTGTGAAAACCTATGATGGAAATTCATAGTAGAATGTAGCTAGTGACATGAACTTAATAAAGGCCACAAAGAACACTAGTCAACCGCCAAATAGAAGAAAGGTGGCATACAAAAAGGTAAAATAGAAATACATTCTTGAAGAAATAACTTCCTATCATAAGAGTGATAGGAAAGTTACTATCACAATTTATTTTATTTTATTTTTTACTTATTTTGTATTTTTCAAATCAATACACAACCACTGAATTTTTTTTTTTTAGTTATGTAACACCTAGAGGCACTGAAAACCTGGTTTTCACCACTAAGTTATTTATCTAGTTATTGTTGCAAGTATGATGCTATTGCCATTGATTTCAACAAGATTGTGTTGTCATTGGTTATAGTTGTGTAGTGGATGAGAGAGATTGTTGCTTTGATTAGTTGCATTATGTTGTCATCAGTTAAGTTTCTGATTCCAATCTCTTGTGTTACTTTGATAAGATTTTATTTATGAATGTGGTAGTAATAAAGATGTCAAGGATATTGAGAAAATTGATAAAATGAGGAAACTAGATGTCATAGAGGTATTATAGTTTTTCTTTTCATTCCTTCTAGGTTGAATATTTTCTTGTGTGGTTTGGATATGTTGGATAGAGGTGTTCATAGTCTGTATATCTTGAATTTTGGCTTTTTGATCAATGATCAGAGAAAGTTATGTTCACCCATATGTGAACTAGATTCACATTTTTTCTTATAGAGGTGTCTGGGAGAAATGTTTCTTCTCCATATCTCTCCAAAATTGTTCTTCAAGTCTTGTTATTAAGAAGTTATGTTGATGGTGTTGGTCTCTTGCTAGCATCAATAGAATTCATGGTTTGGTGCTCTAGAAGATGGATTTGAGAACTCCAGTGTTTGGTAGTGTAGTATTAGTGTACAAGTTGTGTACATTATGGAGGTGCAAGTTGTTGTGAAGGAATTTCATGGATTTTAGGTTGTTAGAGGAATATTCTAGATAGTGACAGAGCATGGTGTGTGGTTCACAAGTAGTACTTAAATTTGAGGAAGAATGTAATTCAAAGTTTAATGGTGTTTGCATGGATAACAACCAACATGGTTTTTACACTACATTTGAATATGTTTAAGTATTGATGAATTCATAGCATTGTGTGTGAGTGTTGATTTGGGTCCCAATTATGTTTTGTATTGGTCCACTTTCATTCTTATCTAATGTGAGAATGCTTAGTGATGGCCTATTCTAATTTTGTAAAGTGTAAGGTGAGTGTAGCCAACTTGAAGATATTTTTCAAGTTGAGGATGGTATAAATGCAAGGTGAATTGATACGAGATGGAGTCTAGAATAGAGTTCAGTGTTGTGATGTGAAATTAAATGTAGAAGTGTGAAATGAAATGTGAGCTATAATGCAAGATTATTGAATGTACTGAGTTGAGGTATCTTGATCTCTTGAAGACTGCAAGTGTTGTTGAGGCTATTGTGGTGGATTCTCTATTGCATTGAGTTTGTGTTCTCTATGTAACATTCTATGTTCTTTCTTCTTTCTATTCTGGAAGTGAGCCTGAGTTGTGAGACTTTTTGGATAGTGTGTCCTATTCTAGTAGTGAGCCTCCTTGTAGCAGTTTTGCAATAAATTATATTGTGAGCTAATCCTCAATGTGGTTTTTCCCTTCTATGGTTTTCACATAAATATGGTATTCTCTTGTGTACGGTGTTGGTATTTTTAGTTTTTTATTATCTTATAATTTTCATGGTTAAACATTATAACAGATTAAGGGTTTAATGAATGCATGTGGATTTCATTATAGTTGAGGGTTTTAAATTTTTAATTTGATACAAAAGATTCACCTCCCTCTCACTTGTCTTGTTCATTAAACAATTTGTATTAGAGAAAGGTTCTTTGGAGAAAAAATTAACCATTTGATGTAGATCTAGGATGGAGAACAAGAAAGGGATCCCTATGTTTGATGGAACAAACTATGCATTCTAGAAAATGAATATGGAATTCCATCTGGTGTATCTTGGATTTGAAGTTTCTGAGGTAATGAAGACTGTATATAACATACCTACAAATGGACCAAGCACAAGTGATGAAATTAAGATCTATGAAACAAATGGTAAGGAAAGGGTTTTTCTTTCGAGTAGTCTTGAAAATACTAAATTAGTGAAAGATATGGATCTTAAAACTATTAAAGAAGTTTGACATAAGCTAGAAAGTATTTATGAAGGAGATGACAAGGTTAAACAAATTAAGCTATAGAATTTGAAGACACGTTAGCTACAGATTTTAAAGACACAATTTAATAATTTGTGAATGATTGAAGATGAAACAATTTCATGTTACATGTAGAGGGTTGATGAATTGGTAAGTGCTATCAGAGGTCTTGGTGCACAAGGAAAAGAACCTAAAGTGGTAAAGAAAATTCTTAGAACTCTTCCTAATTCTCATATTGAAAAGGTTTCTCCTATTGAGGAAGTTGAAAATTTTAATACCTGCACTAGATATTAGTTGTTTGCACACTAGCTTCATTTGAAATGAGAAAAATCAGTCTAAAAAAATGGTGCAAGTGTGGAGAAGGCTTTCAGGACTAGAAAATCAGAAAAAGTTGAAGATTTAGATGGAAATGATCTTGATGATGTGAAAGCTAACTTTGTAAGAAGAAGGAAAAAGGGAATTGGTAGGTACAAAGGTAAACTACCTTTCAAATGTTTCAGTTGTGATAATATAGGTCATTATGCTTTGAGATGTCCAAATAGAGTTGTGAAGAATAAGAACAAGGAAAACAAAGGAAAAATGATCACAAAAAGCTATTATGTTAGAGAAGATGCTAGTATTTCTGATGAAGAATTTGATTATGGAGATGATGGTAATGAATTTTTGTTCTTGGCTTTAAAAGATGAATCTAGTTTTGCTAACTCTGAAAGTTGTGTGAAGGAAAGTGTTTCAAAGAAAAAGGATAAAATTGGAGGTACTTTGGTATCTTCCTTTCATGTTAGAAAATATAAGAACTATTGGGTTATTGACAGTGGTTTCTCTAATCACATGACTAGAGACAAGCACACGTTTATTAAACTTGAAAAATATAATGGAGAACTTGTTAGTTTTGGAGATGATTCAGGTGTTAAGATTTGTGGAATCAATTCAATCAATTTTGATGGAAAGCATAATACTAAAGATCATTACTATGTTAATGGTTTAAGGAATAACATCTTATTTTTTGAATAAATGTGTAACAAAGGATACAATATTATGTTTTAGGATGATGGATGTGATATCAGAAAAGGATCCAAAACTATGATTACTACTAGAAAGAGGATAGATGGAAATATCTATAAGCTCAAGGTTGTTGATGGTCACTATCTTTTGAATTAGATTAATGATAGTTGGTTATTTCATAGGAGAATGTGTCATCAATTTTGATAACTTGGTTAGAATTTTTTCAGTTCAAATAGTGAGAGATCTATTGAGGATTGCAAATCCTATCAATGTTGTTTGTAGATATTGTCAATTTGGAAAAAAAAACTAGTAGTAGTTTCAATAAGGGAAAATAACAATATTTTATCGCATTGTTGGAATTAGTATAGAAACCTTTTTTGTCCTACAAGAGTTAGAAGTATTTAGGTTAGCAAGACTCCTCAACAAAATGGATTATTTGAAAGGAAAAACATGACTATTTAAGAAGTTGCAAGGACTATGATGAAAGAAGCTAACATTTTGGAAGTCTATTGGAGAGAATCAATTCATACTATTATATACATACTTCGCAAAGTTCAAGAAAGAGCTAACAACACAAAGACTTCCTATGAGTTGTGGTATGGAAGGATCTAGGTACTATCAAGTCCTTTATACTATTTGGAAGCAAATGTTATATCAAAAGAGATGATGAAAAATTAGGAAAGTTTGATGCAAGGTCTAATGAAGGTATCTTCCTTGGATATTCTACTAAAAGAAAATCTTACAAATCTTACAATAAAAGGCTGAGAAGGATTGTTGAAAGTGCAAGTGTCAAGGTTGATAAAGATCTTATTAATTCAGTGGTCATAGATGGATATGAGTCAGATGAACCTGCTTGCGGAGGAGGAGAAGAAGAAAAAGCTAAAGAAAAAGAAAAAGAAGTACAAAATGAAGAGGAACAAGATTTGAAAAAGACCCCTAAGATCCCTAAGCATGTATAGAGAAATCATTTCGAGGAATAGATCATTGGAGACAAAAGTAAAGGTGTGTTGACAAGAAGAAGATAAGCTCAATTAGAGGTTAATATGTGTTTGTACTTTATAAATTCAAACCAAAAATAGTGATTGAGGCATGTAAAGATGAACACTAGATGAAAGAAATGGAAGAAGCACTTATGTAAATTGAGAAGAATAAAGTTTGGGAACTAGTCCCCAGACCTAAAAACATGAATATAATTAGTACGAAGTGGGTATTTAGAAACAAGTTGAATAAGAATTGATAAGTAGTAAGAAACAAGGCAAGATTTATGTCTAAGGGATATGGACAAGATGAAGGAATAGACTTTGAGGAGACATTTTTTCCAGTGTTCACAATTGAAGAATTCAGGATGTTCTTGGAATTTGCAACACATAAGGACTTTAAAGTTTATCAAATGGATGTAAAGTTATCTTTCTTGAATGGATCATTGGGATGTTTTAATTGTATGGGTTGAAGCAAGCTCCTAGAGCTTGGTATACAAGTTTGGATAGATATTTCATACAATAAGGATTCAATAATGACTTCAAAGATAGTAATCTTTACTTCAAAGTTGAAAAAGATCAAATCTTGATAGTGGTTGTGTATGTTGATGACATAATTTTTGGAGCCAATGAGGCTATGTGTAGGAAGTTTGCAAAAGAGATGCATAAAGAGTTTGAGACGATATTGTTTGGGGAGATGAATTTCTTCCTTGGTCTACAAGTCAATCAAACAAATAAAGGCATATTCATTTCACAATCAAAGTATGTTAAAGAAATGTTGAAGAAGTTTGGAATGGAAGACTCCAAACCAATATGTACTCTTATGGTTATTGGTTGCAAACTGAGTAAGGATGATGAATCCCCTAAGATTGATTAGAGCAAGTATAGATCTATGATTGGTGGACTGATATATATAACCGCTACTAGACCAAATATCATGCATGTAGTTTGTCTTGTGGCTTGATTTCAAGAAGATCCTAAAGAGACACATGTTGGAGTAGTGAAGAGGATATTCAAATATTTGAAGGACAATCTAGATTATGGCTTGTGGTATCCTAAGATACTAATTTTACATTGAATTCTTACACAAATGCAGATTGGGTTGGTTGTGTGAATGATAGGTAAAGTAAAAGTGGTGTTGCATTATGTTGGGACTATCAAATTTTGCAAATTTGAAGTGCCCATTTCAAAAAAATTGCCTCTGCACTCTCAAAAGTGCACTTGAGAAACCCACCTGAATGACCTACTTTAGAGGGTCGTGATTTGGTGTCTGCTGATTTTCGTGCAAAACCCATTTGCAAGCCCACTCATGTAACATATGTGAACAAACATGTCAATTTCCAGCTTCCCACAATAATTTTTGTTAGGGTTTCGAAAAGTGAAGCTAGAGGGTTTTGGCACTTTTATGTTGTTTGCAAACTTTCAGTTTTACAAAATAGCCTCTTGTTCGAGTGAATATTTTGCAACTGGAAGATGGTCATGCCAAACCAATGGTTTCTCTCCATTCTCCATACATAAATGTACTCCCATGTCAGGTTTCAAAGCTTCATGATCTGATTTTCTATTTTTAATAGATCAAAACCAAATGCAATTTGTTCAGTTTTTCACCTACATTTTTAGAAACCTTTCAATGAGGTCAAATTTGACCTTGAATACCTTCTGATGAACGATGATTCAATAAAATTACTCTTGGACACCTGCTCAATATACCAAAATGAACTACTATGTCTAGTGGCAGCTTGCCAGGAGTTGATTTGATATTTTTTCACTTAGTTGTTTTGGTCAATTTTAATTGATTCTGAACAAGCTGTTGTTGCAAAAAGTTCAATTGATCAACTTTGACAGTGAATAAATTTCACCTCGAGATCTCTTTTTTTGAGCCATTTATTGCACTCCATTCCTAGGTCAAATTTTTGCATGCCTATAAGTTTTCATTGCTCCAGGAGGTCGTTTGACTGGTTTTTAAGGGCTATTCTAGAGCCCACCTGGCCAGTTTTGCTTATTCCTCAAATGAGCCAAAAAACAAATCTTGATGATAACCCAATTGATGTTCTCACTTATGAAGCATTCAGAGGCTGTGTTTGATCAATTCAAGGTAAAATATGTTTGAAAACAATTTTTTTTTAGGCCGGGCCCACATGAGGACCCATCATGCATCACACAATTATGAGGTTCTCAGGCTCAATTAGGATTCCTTTAAGGTGGATAATAAATGTATAAAATTCTTTAAGTATACTTCGCATCATACAATTGAAATTAGTGACTACTCAAAGCAAAGGATACAGTTAAGGCTGCACTAAATAAATCAGATGCAAAGAATTTTTATGCTGACAACTTGCTTGCAAATTGGGATTATTTTGGAGATTCTCCTTCATGGTTAAGTGGAAACATAAGGTTAAAATTGATATGGACTTCATGTAATACAAATTTATTTGAAAACACATAAGAAGCTTGTCTTCAATGAAGTTTAAAATTCTAATGAAGGCAATGAGTTGAGGCACTATGGAGAAAAGCCACTATTATGAGATGAACTACGTAAGAGAGAGGCTCTACTCTTTCTCTTTCAATATCAAGTGCAATATTATAACCAATACATCACATGGAACAAATCCTATAAAATTTAACTTTATAAACTTTATAATATTTAATCTGCCTAAAAATTGCCACATTTCACATGCAATTTTTGCTTGCAAATTTTTTAAATATTTACATTGTAAACTTTAGGAAATGAGTAAAAAATTAATTTCTCTTGTAGTCCAAATAGGGAAAATTTATTGCCAAAAAATGGGACACCTGAAGCCATGAAAATTTGCATAGGGACATTATCAATTATTTGCATTGCTAAAATATTTCTAGGACCTCCTTTGTAAACTAGCTTGGTAGATGTCTTCGCTACAATTGAAATGCATTAAAATAGTAAATCATATTACCTTCAATTTTGACAAAAATGGAGCTAGAGATGATTTGGGCCAACATGAGAAATGGGTTGCCTTTAGAAATTGAAAATTTGAAATTTTTTGGAACACCAATTTTGACCCAATTGTACTCAGAAGATAATTAAATAACCCATCAAAACTCATCCAAGGGGGCTGAAAATGAGCATGCATGTAGAAATTTGAACCAAAAATATAGTGCAATAAATGGCTTGTAAAAATTCATCCCGAGGTGCAAGATATTCATTGACAAAGTGACTCACTTAGGCTTTTTTGCAATTGCACCTATTCAAAACCAACTAGGGCTCACCAAGTTGCCACTTTGAAAAAATACAAAATCATGTCTTGGGGAATTGCCACTAGAAATGCTAGGTCATTTGGGTCCACTAATTATGTGTACAAGAGATATTTCCTTGAATCATAATTCATCACAAGATATTAAGAGTCAAATTTGACCTCCTTGAAACATTCTGAAAATGTAGATGTAAAAATAGAACAAACTATATTTGTTTTTGACTTGGTCAAAATATAAAATCAGATCCTAAGGCTTTGAAACTGGACTAGGGAGCATATGAATATGGGGGGAATGTAGAGCACCAATCCATTTTTCTTGATGATTATCCAGCTATAAAATATCAACTCGAATAGGAGGCCACTTCATAAGACCAAGAGTTTGCAAATAGCAAAGCAGTCCTAGAACCCTTCAACTTTTATTTTCAAAACCATATCACAACTCATAATGCGAGGATAAAATTATACATACATGTTAACATATGTCACATGAATCCACCCACAAAAGGATTTGACATGAAAATCAACTGGCTCTGAATTTTTACCCTCCAAAGTAGGTCATTGGGAAAAAAATTTAGGTACACTTTTGAGTGTGCAAATCAACTTTTTTGAACATGGGCACTTCAAATATGAAAAATTTGAAGGTTTCGATCAGTGGCTCTTTCTTGGGACATTTGTTCCTTAGTGAACAAAGCGAGAATTCAAAATCTTCTGGAAGAGCAGACCAAGTGCCAAAACCATTGGGTGATAGAGCCCTTTTATTTTCAACTTTTTAACCTCACTTGGTGGCCCTAGGCCACCAAATGAAAAATAAAAGTCAATTCTTACCCCTATCAAACACCAATCTATTAAAATATTTGATCTCCTTTAATCCATACTTGCCACTGTCACAACACAACAACATGAGTGACTTCATTCTTGTAAAAACATGGGTGAGGTTGCCTTTCAATGAGTGAGCACTTGCTCCATGTTTTGATTTACTATCACATGGCAACCAAATGACATAGGCCATATCACTTCCATTCATTTCATTTTATGATTTTGTGCAAAGTGACAAAATGTGAGGATAGTGATCAAGACTATTTGAAAACTTAGTCTTATCACATTTACCAACTTCCTCATAATGATCAGGCTCTAAGAAGACATAATCCTTCAAAAATAGTGTGCAATATTTTTGTGTGTCAAGAAAAGAGTGCTCACACATTTGAAACTCCTTCAACTGAATTGCATCACAGTCAAGTGTATCATCATCCCAACAATACAACTTAATCACATTATTACATGCCTCAATGTTCTAAAAACAAGACTCATCAACACACATAATACCTTCATCCACATTCAAATCATAAGATACAAATAATGCATCAACATCATAAACATTGTTTCCCACTTCAACCTCATAGACAAGACTATCAGCATTAGTAATGTTATCACACACAAAAGTTTCAAGAGAAGGTTTAGATGACTCAAATTTTACTTCTGCTCATAATGGTTGTTTTTTAAAACACATTTATTGCTGCAAGAAGTATAATATTCAACACTACCTCCTGCTACATCAATATGACAATCTAAAGCTCACTTCCTATGAGGAAAACTATGAGTTGTAGATCCAAAAAAAAGATTTGCATATGCGTCCATGTGATTGACACAATCACATTCTTCAAGTGCAAACTCATCATAGAAAATTTTATTAGCTATACTAGAATTTATCTCTACATTTCCACTTCCATGTAGTCCATGTACATCTACATCAATTCTATCCTCATGCAAATATTCAATGGTAACTCCAAAATCAAGAAAAGGAGTGAAAGTAGGTGAACAATCAAACATGAAAGAGTTTCCATATTCACTACATATATCACCAACACACACATGCTCTGCACAACCAACTCCTTGAGCTGATTCATTCAATAAAAATCTTGCATGCATACCCTTTTCTTTTTCCACGCTACTACATTAACTAGCAAGGTCATATTCTTCACTATCAAGCTGAAAACCATCATCTTTTTCTTCATTATAGCTGCTTGTGAATGATTGCTCCAACTGAAATTCATTACTCACTTTGTCATCTTCATCTAATATACCACCATTTTCAAGAGTATTCCGTAGATCAACAAAATCCTTTGTCTCATCATGAATGATTGCATCAATGCTACACTCAATAGTTGTAAGATTAGTATGATTAAGTGTATCATAATATTTCTAATTACACATCTCCTCTTCAAAAATTATATTGAATTCATATCCATCGTCATGCAATAGTGTGGCTTCAAAAATTTTATCATCATTTTCCTTGTTGAAATGCTTTCCACTTGAAGAAATTAACTCTACCTCTTCCTCTTGAAAGGAATCACATCACCAATGCTACATATAGAGTTGAAATCAAACTGATCACCCAGACAAGAATGCTTTTCAGTTGGTTGCAAACTTCCATCTACAAAATCATTGTTCTCTTCATGAAGAGATGAAACTTCAGAATCACCATGCTCTTTAACTGTATATTCAAAGTCCATAGAAGAGAAAATACTTTCAGCATCATCTGTATCATTGCAACCTTTATTTTCTGTAGAAAATCTGCTCTCTATTTTTTCATTTTCAGAGAAAATAGAAGAAACATCACATGGTTCATTTATCTCACCATGACCATCATGGGTGCAATCTTAATTTGGGTACATTTCTTCTATAGGTTGTTCAAAAACAACATCCTCATTGCAATATGATGCACCATAATTGTCTTTCACTATACCATCTGCATCCATTGGACAAAGTCTTGAAAAAGTACCATCACATAATTGAGTTAGGAGATTACCTCCATATTTATCTATCATTTCCTCAATTATTAAAAGTCATTGATATGTGCATTTAAGATTAGGGGGCTTCAAGTGAGTTGGCATAGTACTTAGACTTGGCTCACAATTTCCATAGAAAAAATCAATGCAAAATGATTCATCGGGTCTTTCTAATTCTGGTATATATAGCAAGTAGAAATTTCATGAATCTATCATGAAAATCATAGATGGATTCATCTTCAAACCTTTCTATATCACAAAATGCATCAATAGGTGACATAAGTGCAACCCTATTTTTAGATATCACATCATTTTCTTCTTGGGTATGCAAACTTCTTTCTTCAATCAAGCATTCATCATTCACTTCACCAAACTCGTCCATGAATAGTATCTCAAGCTCTTTCCATGAACTTGTGGAATGCATTAGTAGACTAGAAAACCATTATTCAACATTATTTTCTAAAGTTCTTACAGAAAACTTCATGACATCTTCCTCTACTATTTGACAATCTTCCATTACATCAAGAAAACCTTGTACATGTTGTGATGCTGATTTTTCAAAACCTCTTCTAAACTTAGGAAAACATTCATTAATTATTCTTAGGATAGAATGTGGGTAACCTTGCATTTGACTGAAATCTATATGGTTGTATCTTTCACTAGTGAACACCTTCCTTTGAAGACATGGGTATGTTCTAGGAAAGATATTACGACTTGTAGAGGGAGAACTAGGACAACAATACATTTTTGCAATTAAGAATTTATTCCCTCTACACCTATTTTCTTCTCAATATCCTTTTTAGAATATCCTATTTTCTCATTTCCCTTTTCTACTAGTATCTTAAAATACTAAATAAGGGGGGTACATGTGCATGATCATCGTGGAAAAAATAGGCCCTTAAGTGGTGATAAAATTTAGAAAAATCAAAGTTGGGCAGCTTGACATAAAAATTTGAATAAGTTATCTATATTAAATCAAAAATATGTAAGAATAGAATCTATAGAAAATTGAATGTAGTATCTAAACTACTAGGTTTTTTGTTTTTTTTAAAATCTATTTGGCGAAAATTTGAAATTTCAATATAGTAGCACTTAAATTTTAGGGAAAAATTAAGAAGTAGGTGTCTGTCTGACCACCCTAACCACAATAAAATGATAATATTTTTTATAAGATTTTAGATATAATTAGGATGACTCATGTCCTCGATGTGATGCATATTGTTTGTAATTTTTTCCAAGTAAATATTTAATTACAATTTTTATTACTTTTAAATAATATAAAACTCATATGTTTGACCACCTTGACTTGGTCAAAACTTCATGAAATTCAATTTTTAATCCTATAATATGCAAAGCATAGAATGTGATGTATGTTTCAAATTCAAAAAATGTGATACCATTTGAAAGCTATAGATGTTTTTCAATCAGCCTATCAATCAAGACTTTAGTCATAATTCAAATAGAAAATGAATAATAATTATTTATTAATTTCAAAGTAAAACATAATTTATACTGGTGGAAAGCTGAGAACCTCCTTTAAAATCCCTTTTCATTTCATCAAGTTTGGGTAAAAAAAATTCTTCAGCCACATACCCTACACATACCCATCATATCACCACTTTTTGGCCCATCATGATCCTACACATACCTTAGGGGTAATATTTTCTAGAAGATTTGTTGAAAAACTTCATACAAAAATATTTCAATAGAAAAATACTTGAGAACTACTGCAACCAACTGTTCTGATGATGTAAAAATTTATGTAAAGTCACCACCTTTTTGAAAGAGGAAAAGATCTTCAAGCAGCTAAAAGCTTCATCCAAGATCTAGGTATTTCTGAGTTCTCTCCACTAGCAAAGCACCAAACTTCAAGAATACACCAGAAATGTTGTAGCAATCTCCTTCAAGTATGGAGATCCTTGGATCATCTAACCCAAAGCTATAGATCAACAAACTGAATGACTCTTTTAAAATGGATAATACTAAAGCATCCCTAGTAGAGTCGCCAATCTATTGGTGACTCTGATGGGAAAATAAGGCTCCTCAATTTCCAACCTCTAGTTACAAATAATACTTCAAGATTTTAATGACTCTTTGACAAGAAATTTTGCAACCAAATTTCAAAGTTCTCCCCAGCGGAGTCTCCAATCTATTTGTTCTTTTTCTTCCAACCTTCAATCCTAAGGAGAAACACAATGCCTAAACAAGGGGATATAATTTTTAGGACAAGGAATCTACACTATAAACAAGTTGAAGACAAGAAAAGCCAAAAAATAAGGCTATGAAAGCCTTTTGCACTTCGAGCTCCACAAGACACTGGTGGGTGCTCCTAATTCTAGGCCTAATTTTAAGATAAACTTATGCCAAGCAACAAACTATAGACCTATGGAATTAGATATTTCTTAGGTATATGAGTGATGGGTCTTGTATATTCTACTAGGTTCAAGCCTAATCCTATTTGCATTGAACATTACTAAGAATAAATAACTTAGATATTTTCATCTCAAAATAAATAGAGGTTTAATAGATAAAATTCTCTCAAATTGTATCTTCTATACTCCTTCAAATACCATGAGGATACATGAAACTATGATAACTTAAACATGAAATAAAAAGGACCAAAGTAACATAGATTTAATATGATTTGATTATTTCTGAAAATGACCTAGGTAATATCACAAATTAGTGCCTAATCCTAAGGTATGGAGTCAAATCTAAGATCATAAATGCAAATTTAAACAACTTATTTCAAATTAGTGGCCCTTTAGCAATTAATGCTTTACATTAATGTAATCTCTCATATTACTACATAATCATACTTAATGATCCATTTCATTCACTCAAACCCACAATAATTTGCATATAGAATTTAGTTCTTAACTTGAAGAAACTCATACACAAATCACACAAATGCAAAGAGATTGCAATGAAAAATCAACATATCCTTGATATATTTAATCCATATGCAACTTGAAAACACAAAATGGAGATAGCTTATGCAATATTTTCATTGATTTGCTCAAACTAAATGACATTTTTATTAAAATCTATACATTCATTTACTATAAGTAAAACCCCAATTCCCAGCTAATCATTCTCTATTTCCTTCCCCTAAACCAAAAGTTCAAAACCTATACAAAAGAGAAGAAGAAAGAAGATATAGAAGAAGGAGAAACCCTAAAACTACATCTGTAGTTGACACTTGGTTCCATTCATCTCCATTGATCTATAACTGCCTCTAGCTCATGAAGAATCTTTAATCTTCTCCTTGATTCATGCATCTTGCATTCACTTTCCCTATAACAGAAAATACTCCCCATAATGATGACCTTCATCATTATGTCCTTCCATTGAAAATATTAGCTGAACACTTTTCCCTATATTTTTGCCTCTATATTTTGCATGTATTCTCCTTTAATCTACAATAGAAAATTACCTTACCCTTGCTTCATGAAAAAATTCACTCCTCATCCCTACAGTGAAAAAATATTTTACCATAGCAGAAGAAAAAACCTTCCTCTCCATTTTGCTCATGAAAACTATTTTAATCTACTTTTGTTTCCTAGCTACACTTCACCTTTTATTTCCAACAAATGAAACTCTCACTTTTATAATAGAGCCATTTAACTTTGATTTCTTTTCACAGTGCCCTTTTAATTTTTACCTAAAATCCCATTTAAATATTCTACCCAGGAAGCTTTAAAAGTGTCTTATATTTAAAAATGGCGAGGTCTTTTAAAACTTATTTGGGCTAAATAAATTTACCCATACCCCCATATTCACCATTTTATATTTTCAATCACAACCTTTTTAAATGGTCAAGATTTTTTTTAAAATCACTATATCAAGCAGAATTAATCTTACCTATGCTTTCTGTAACTAAGGGTTATTTTCAGGATTAGATTAAGTTAAATGTAAATAGTAAATCAATGATGACAATAACCCAAAGCAATTACAAAACACAATGGAAGCTAAAACAAAGAACAATTATACCTGTAAATTGTCGAGGCTTCCATGATTCATTTTTGTAACACCTTCTAGCTTGCTGGTTGACATGTTGCCCTCAGATTTGACATGTGAGCAATCCTTGATGAAGTCCTACATCAAGATTTGAAGGATTTGATCAAATTCTAATGCCTATGCCTAAATGACTAAGAATTTCTATGCCTAAAGATGTCAAAACTCAATGAAATATGCTAACAATTGCTGCAATTACTATGAAAAAGCCTAAGTGCACAAGTGCGTAGGTATCTAATGTGAATGTGTAATATGTCGGTGTAATATGCTCCAAGGTAATCGAAAAGGAGAGGAAATGGAAATTTTATAGAAAATGCCAATTTGAATGGATCGCGAGACGTGGACTTCCTCGACAAAGACTAAAAAAGAGAGGCTGAGGATTAAATATGATAATCCCTAATTAGGTTAGTGCAGGATCATTAATCGAAATGTCAAGATGTCAGCTCTAAGATCGAATCGGGTGGTGGAGAATAAATGAGGAAATTAATTCAAAAATAAAGATTTTCAAAAATGAAGATGATAAAGATCTGACTAAAGATCGCTTTGGAAAGATCAAGAACTCCTACTTCAATCATGTGACTCTTTGGAGGAGCTACCAATTCGAATTCAAATTAATCTCCAAATGTGAATTTTAGGAGACAAATAAATAATCTTTTAGATTATTTAGCAAAATGGATCCATTAAGAATATCGTGATGGCATTTTAAAACAATTCTTTTATTTTATTTAAAATGAGAGGAATATTAATTTTGCACTAAATAATTAAACTTTAATTCTATTTAATTTAGCAGATAAGACTAATAATTAAATAAATTACTTAATTCATTTAATTCATGATAGTTAGTGATATTAAATAAAATAAATTAATAAATTTATTTAATTAAGGGAAGACTTAGATAATTAATGATTTGTGATTTTAATAAATAAATAAAATTTATTTATTTAATAATCATGAAAGAATAAAGAGGATGTGAATTAATTAAATATTTATGAATTATTTAATTAATAGCTCCATCGTGGGACTAAGGACATAATTAAATGTCATAATTATGCTAGGACGAAAAGTGGTAAAATACTGCTCGTAGGCCTAGGTCATTTTTAGGTGTCTACATTTGCCCCTCTTTGTCATAATGTCGCTTGTTGCGTTGTGACAAAGAAGATAAGTCAAAAATATGCCCCAATGCAAAATAAGATGAGGAAGAATGACGAGGAGGGTTACGGTATGCCCCCTCGAGAGGACAGATAGGTTCCAAGAACATGGGTGCTCTAAAATTAACGAGAAGACTTAGAAGAAGAGACAAAGAAATGTTAGTGCAAAAGATATGGATGATGGTATGGATGCAACGCCTATGGCTGAGGATATGAGAGAAGATGACAAGACTAAAGAAGATGGTAATGTTAGTTCCTAGACCAAATATTTCAAAACATGACTTTAATATTTATTGCTCTTAATCATCATTGCAAAAGTAAAAATGACATAAATCTCTGATAAATAAACACCTGCAGATATGGATATAGACAAAGGTGCAAGGTCATCTACTCTTGAAAAAATGTGATGTACCACAGCATAAGGAATGTACTTAACTCATACTAAGGGGCTTAAGCGTTCTGAAATTTTTGTCAAGAAAATCCATAGACATCACTTCAACCAAAGAAAATAAAATGGGAGGAACAATTATGTAATTTCTTGGGGACTCTCGAGGACTCCATGGCCTTTCCTACGAGGGAAATGCAATGTAAACAAATATAGTTCAAAATGTACCTGGCATTCCTTTGACTATTTTAAATTGTATTGGAGTTTGTGTTGGTTCAACCTTAATTATCTCTTCAAGAGGATGCCAAATGCATAGAATAGTATGATAATCTAAACAGTTGTGCCCCTAACCACACAATCTCATGTCACTACAGCCACCAGGAACAAGTCTCTTCTCGTTGCATCCCCTTAGCGTTTAGGAAAGCCAAATAGTTATGAAACCCAAACTAAAATTATATATTTTCATATGCGATACGGACAATGGTCAATTGATGTTTTCCATCGTTATCAAAGGAAGACATGTCAATATTTTTTAAAGCATGATTTATATGGTCTATTTTATGTCAAGACCAAGGCGTAAGTGGAAAAAATGCATGGAAACGAGTAGGCTTAGATGATGTCAATGTAATGAGGAAGGCATGGGAAAATGAGACCTAATTTTACCCCAAGCATAAAAATCTTTAATATAGATAATTTATTTTACACATGATGCCTATTTGCTAGGTTTCATCATGAACTTATCCAGTGGTGCCTATTTTCTAGGTTTCAAATTCATTGGATTAAATTCTTTTCTCTTTTACTTTTTTTGACTTTTGATTTTTTGGTGTCAACAAGATGCTTGCCTTCTAGGTTTCTCATCAGTAAGTGACTATGTTTTACATTTTCTAATTTTTTCTTACTTTTAATTTTGCAAATAATCTCAATGCTAGGGATGACTTCAACTATTCTCAATCCATTAATGGTGTTGGATGTAGAGACTGGTGCCATGATATGCCAATAATGACCTTGTTGAAGGAGTTGTCTTGTCAGGATCGTAGTGCTTGTATACAACTGATTGATGTCATTGTGATCCTTTCTGATACTAGAGTTGGCCTTATCAAAATACGCACATCGCAATAGAGTGCCATGAGAGTCCTTGTGATAAAGAGTTGTTGCCATGATGTGACAGATTTGTGACATAGGATTTTTGGACTTTAGGCAAGATGTAGGATTACAACAAATGATGGTAGATGTGGAAAGGTTGTTTGGAAGTTTTGATGAATCACCTTTATCTCCTCCAAACTCGTATGATGTATGACGGATTTTGAGGATGGTGTTTGGAACCAACACTCTTCTTATAACAACTTTGTTCATTAAAGGTAATTTGATGGGGAGTTTTGATACTAAATTATAATTCAACTTGAAAATGTAGTAACAATACAACTTCTGATGAACTAGATTACTAAAATGCTCAATTTTGAAAGATGTGAAGAGAATGAATGAATTCAATGAATGATAAAATGCAGAGACCAGTGCCTTATTGGGTATGCGGAGTCAAATGAAATCAAATGAGCAACACATTCTGGGGAAAACTAAAAGTATCTGGCATATATTCTATTTACAACTTGTATAAACATGCAAAATTGTGACTACTAAGCTCTACTTGAATAATCCAATTGAATCTATCTGATTACTGTGATTAGCTAAAAGGATTTAGTCTTTACTTGAAAGAGCCAATCAATCAATCACACAAGTACAACAAATGTGCACTGATAAATCGAATATAAACTTGTCATATCAATTTAAACAACGAGAAAGAGTCCATCTTGGAGACAGCTTAGCCATACTTTCATCAACTTCAACAGATAATTGAGACAAAAAATGTGCAGCAACATTAATTGACTTTCATAAATACCTCCACTTTGAAAACATGCAACTTAGTCTCTAATCTGATGAATCTATATTACTGTATCCATTAGAAAATGCCTATTGTATCAAAATAACTAATAGCTCTCTCATTACAATTGCAAGAATGCTTATTTATACACAAGCATTTGAAGAAAACATCAAATTGAGAACTTATGTCGGCCCGACACAAAATTCGGGCCCAAAATATGTCAGCCTGCAATGGTTATATGAATTCACATGTCGGCCATAGGAACTGTATTTCTATTATTCACCAGTGAGATAGTCGGCGAGACAACATAGTAGCTATTCCAAAGGAAATTCACTTGTTAATCACTCCTCCCTTGTATTTCGCTTTCACTGTGACTTATCCGAGTCAGAGAGATGTCCTGTAGATCACATTATCTTTTACCGATATGCATTGTCTCCTTCTATATGTCGCTATAACATTTTGTTGGTCACACCGAAGCCAAGAAGCACCCCCAGTTCCCTTTGTGTATCACTGTAGCTTTATGATATCAGGAAGACTTCTTGCAGACTCCACATTGCTTTACCAAAAATCCTTATCCACTCTTAATGTCACCAAGACACTCCAATTTTTATGCCGATAAAGTCACCCTTGCACCTCATTTGGCGAGACCCCGGGCACCTTGCCAAGACCTCACACCAAAACAAAAATTCATACCGAGCAATACAAAAAACTCTCATCCATCCTTGAGTGTCGTTGTGAAATTATGTATTTCCCATCGAAAGCCATCTTTCACTTGTCTTCGCCGAGACATATCAAACTTGCGGAGACGTTACCTAGCAATCTCCTTGTTGCACTGAAGGGCCCAAGCTCAAACCTGTTTGCCAAGACACTATAAATTTCTCACCGATAGAGTCCTTATGCCCCACGTATATTGCCATATCTTTCAACTTTTGGGGGGACCTCTTGTAGATTATCCAATGCTTCATCGAAGGTCATTAATTATCCCCGCATCGCTGAGACAAGGCAACACCTATGACAACAGGGATCTACATGTTTTCCATCGGCGAGACCGGAGGTCACTCGCTAAGACCTCATGCCGAAAACCCCTAGCTTGGCTGAAACACCTCCATATGTGCTAGTCAGTATAACATGCTGAGCTCGCCAAGACATGATACTGATAACCCATAGCCATGCCGAAAAGAAACCCACATGTGAAGTCGCTGAGACAACCAAAATTCGGCAAGATGCTAGCTCAACTGCCAAGACCAATGTCAATAGAAGCCACGACAGTCGCTGAAACAACATAAACGTCTTGCCAATAGGCAACAGACATTTGCTAGTAGAGAAATAGGTTAGAGAGACCCAAATGCCGTCACACCAAAACAACTGAAACAAAAGATATTAGTAGAAAAGTGCAGTGGGTCAATGATACAATGGGAGACCTATGTTGATATTAACCAAAATATAAAATATGCATGACCCAACGGATTGAATGGGACAATATGGAAAAAATGGGTGAAAAATGCATACGGTAGGACCAAATCTAGAAATTTATGAGTGCAAGCATATGTAAAAACATCAGATTTTTACAGTCCCATCAGTGGCTCTATCTAGGGATGAATGATAGTCAGATCATTGCAAGGATCCAAAATCCTGGGTGAGCAGACCAGAGACAAAATGATAAACTAGTGAGCAGCAATGGAATGAATGGTAATGGAAGTGAATGTGAAGTTGGATTTAATGCAAAGTGAATGCAAGATGGGGGTGAATGTAAAATGAGAGTGGAATGGAGGTGGATGAAAACCTAAAACTACTATGGATGGAAAAATAATTTTTAAGACAACAAGCAAGAGTTGTCCATGGACTGGTAACCCTTAATCCTTTGCATTGCTCAAGAGAAGAAAAGCTTTAAGGATTGCCCATGAACAAGAAATTCCTGATCTTCACCAGCCATGTTCTGTAGAAAATATGATTCTTCACCCTTCTTTCCAACATCAACAAAAGGTCCCAGCCAAAGAGCTTCAAATTTACCATGCTTTCCTTTCTCCTGACACCTTGCATTCCACGTCAACACCAAATCATTTTCTTCAAATTTTCTATTCTTTGCCTTCCTGTCAAATAGATACTTCATTTGTGACTATAGCTTCACATTTTGACTTTGGGCTTCCCTCCTTACTTCATCAAGTTTAGCAAGTTGCTCCATCATGTCTTCCACGGGTTCAAGAACTTCCAAATCTTCTTGCAAGACAAACTTGTAGACTGGTAACAAATTTTGCAGAGGCAACCTAGCCTGTGCTCCATACACTAATTCAAATGGAGATTTTCCAATTTCCCTTTTAATAGTCACCCTATCAGCCCACATGACCAGCTTTAACTTTGAATCTAAAGCCTTCTTATTATGTCCCAACATCCTCTTTATAATCTTCAAAAGACTCTTATTGCTAGACTCTACCTGACCATTGGCTTGTGGATGATAAGGAGATGCATAAGAAATAGTAATGCCATAACTATCACAAAAGATTTTGAATTCATCTAACCTGAAGAACATCCCATTTTCTATGATTATCCTCAATGGTGTACCAAATCTGGTGATAATGTTGTCCATCAAGAAATTTTACAACTTTACTTGTAGCCTGCTTGGTTGGGATTGCCTCCACCCACTTTGTAAAATAATCGGTGCCTTCAAGTATCCATCTATATCCCTCCACTTTACTTCTCTTGTATAAGCTCCAATGAAATCAATTCCCCATTGATGAAAAGGGCATCAGGGCTGCAAAGGTTGGTAGGCTGGCTTACCACGATATTTCAATCTTCCAGAAAACTTTTGGCAAGCCTCACATTTTCTCACATGTGTAAAGGAGTCATTAAAAACCTTTGGCCAAAAATACCCTGCCCTGAGGATCTTGTGTGCAGTTTTCTTTGCTGAATAATGACCTCCACAAACTCCTTCATGCATTTCCTTCAAAACATGTTTGGCCTGTGATTCATCCAGACATAATAACAATATGCCATCTCTGTTTTTCCAAAACAGATCTCCATCCATGAAGACATACTTTGATGCCTGCAACTTCAAAGTTCTTTTTTGGCTGTCACTCAATCCATCTGGACACTTCATATATTTAAGATAATGCATAACATCAGTATACCAAGGAGTGTGTTCAATGCTTGCAATTGCAGCCTCTTCTTCAACATTGCAAATCTGATTTGCCTCAATATTGGTTTTTGTCATCAGTCTAGCCAAGCCGGCCTCTTACATTAGTAATCTATATTTCCATGTCAAATTCTTGAATCCTGTTGATCCATCTACATCTTTTCCCTGTAACTTCATATTGTGTCAAAATATCCTTGACAATAGCATGAGGGACATAAGCAATCACCTTTTCTCCAACAAGATATGGTCTGAATGCCTTTGTGGCCTTTACCAATGCAAAAAGCCTATTTTCCATTATGTTATGCTTCAATTGAGACCCTGTAATGATTTACTAAAGAAGGAAATAGGCTGTTCATGACCATCATTATTCTTTTGTAACATAACAACAATAATAGTATGCATTGAGGCAAATGAAAAAAATTTGAAAAGGCTTTGTAAAATCTGGAGACTTTAGAATGGGAGCCTCTTTGATAGCCCTTTTGATAGACATAAAATCATCTAAAGCCTCAGCATTCCAGTCCATTTTTTGTCCTTTCTTCAACATTTTAGATATGGGCTTAATGATCTCAACAAAATTAGAAACAAATTTTCTGACAAAATTAATTTGACCAAAGAACGATTGTATTTCCTTGATAGTTTTAGGAATAGGAATTTTATCAATGGCTCCAAGCCCTCATAGGTCTATTCTAATTACCTGTTACGAAACAATATGTGAGCTTACCCTCTATGGTACATAGAATGACATTTCTTCGATTTAAACTAATACCATATTCAAAAGCTTTAATAAATGCTTTTTCTAGATATTGCACATGATCTTTAGCCTTCTTGAATAAGCAGTCAAAGTCATCTTGGTACACCACCATAATAACATTTGTCAAATCAACCAAATGCTATGTCCATGGCTCTTTGAAGAGTTGCTCCAGCATTGATGAGACCAAATGGCATTCTTGTAACCATATGTTCCCCAAGGAGTTGTAAATGTTGTCTTGTATTGCTTTCGGATTCATGACTTTAGCCTAATTATACCGGACAACCCATCCATCATGGACAATAGCTTACACCCTGTCACCTTATGTAATATGGCCTCCATATTGGGTAAAGGATAATTATCTTTGAGAGATGTCATATTTAAATTCCTGAAGTCCACACATAATCTGATATCACCATTCTTCTTTCTCACAGGAACTAGATTTGAAACCCACGATGAATGTTTGATTGGTTTGATAATTTCTCCATCCCTGAGCTTTATCAATTCCTCTTGCATTTTAGGCTCTAGTGTTGGATTTATAGGTCTTTGCTTTTTTCTGAAAGGCTTGGCGTTTGGCTTCAGTGGTATTTCATGCTGAAATAAATCTTCCCTGTATGCTTTCAGATCTTCATAAGACCAAGCAAAAACATGCTTGTATTTTCTCAACAACTCAATCAACATTCTTCTAATTGTAGGGCTGATCTTCTTTCCAATGTATACCTTTCTTGGTGCTATCTCAGTCCCCAAGTTGACTTCTTCAATATCTTCTCTTCTGACTGGCATTTGTTTCATTAGAGATCTATCATTTCCATCATACAACCTCTCCAATGCCACCAGACCCTTGGGTAATTTATTTGTTTTGAGCTGCAATACCTCTTTGCCAAACACAATTTGCTTCCCATCCACTTCTTCAACAAAAGCATTAAAATCAATTTCCTGTGTCTCATACTGATCTATACAATTGAGGAATTTCAAAAGGTCAGTATCATCATTAAAAACTTTCCAATTATAAATATTATCAGGAACAGCAGGCCTTGTTTTAAACTCAATCTGTGATACCCCAGCCAATGTAATATCATCTCTTTTGAGTGCCACATTTGCTAAGAAATCAACCATTATATTCTTTGACCTGTCAATCCACTCAATTGAGAAGGCATCAAACAATTCAATTGTATCCCATACA
>VDFB02000007.1:163427187-163463439 GCA_007258455.2 Sequoia sempervirens | reverse complement strand
GTAGTATTAGTGTACAAGTTGTGTACATTATGGAGGTGCAAGTTGTTGTGAAGGAATTTCATGGATTTTAGGTTGTTAGAGGAATATTCTAGATAGTGACAGAGCATGGTGTGTGGTTCACAAGTAGTACTTAAATTTGAGGAAGAATGTAATTCAAAGTTTAATGGTGTTTGCATGGATAACAACCAACATGGTTTTTACACTACATTTGAATATGTTTAAGTATTGATGAATTCATAGCATTGTGTGTGAGTGTTGATTTGGGTCCCAATTATGTTTTGTATTGGTCCACTTTCATTCTTATCTAATGTGAGAATGCTTAGTGATGGCCTATTCTAATTTTGTAAAGTGTAAGGTGAGTGTAGCCAACTTGAAGATATTTTTCAAGTTGAGGATGGTATAAATGCAAGGTGAATTGATACGAGATGGAGTCTAGAATAGAGTTCAGTGTTGTGATGTGAAATTAAATGTAGAAGTGTGAAATGAAATGTGAGCTATAATGCAAGATTATTGAATGTACTGAGTTGAGGTATCTTGATCTCTTGAAGACTGCAAGTGTTGTTGAGGCTATTGTGGTGGATTCTCTATTGCATTGAGTTTGTGTTCTCTATGTAACATTCTATGTTCTTTCTTCTTTCTATTCTGGAAGTGAGCCTGAGTTGTGAGACTTTTTGGATAGTGTGTCCTATTCTAGTAGTGAGCCTCCTTGTAGCAGTTTTGCAATAAATTATATTGTGAGCTAATCCTCAATGTGGTTTTTCCCTTCTATGGTTTTCACATAAATATGGTATTCTCTTGTGTACGGTGTTGGTATTTTTAGTTTTTTATTATCTTATAATTTTCATGGTTAAACATTATAACAGATTAAGGGTTTAATGAATGCATGTGGATTTCATTATAGTTGAGGGTTTTAAATTTTTAATTTGATACAAAAGATTCACCTCCCTCTCACTTGTCTTGTTCATTAAACAATTTGTATTAGAGAAAGGTTCTTTGGAGAAAAAATTAACCATTTGATGTAGATCTAGGATGGAGAACAAGAAAGGGATCCCTATGTTTGATGGAACAAACTATGCATTCTAGAAAATGAATATGGAATTCCATCTGGTGTATCTTGGATTTGAAGTTTCTGAGGTAATGAAGACTGTATATAACATACCTACAAATGGACCAAGCACAAGTGATGAAATTAAGATCTATGAAACAAATGGTAAGGAAAGGGTTTTTCTTTCGAGTAGTCTTGAAAATACTAAATTAGTGAAAGATATGGATCTTAAAACTATTAAAGAAGTTTGACATAAGCTAGAAAGTATTTATGAAGGAGATGACAAGGTTAAACAAATTAAGCTATAGAATTTGAAGACACGTTAGCTACAGATTTTAAAGACACAATTTAATAATTTGTGAATGATTGAAGATGAAACAATTTCATGTTACATGTAGAGGGTTGATGAATTGGTAAGTGCTATCAGAGGTCTTGGTGCACAAGGAAAAGAACCTAAAGTGGTAAAGAAAATTCTTAGAACTCTTCCTAATTCTCATATTGAAAAGGTTTCTCCTATTGAGGAAGTTGAAAATTTTAATACCTGCACTAGATATTAGTTGTTTGCACACTAGCTTCATTTGAAATGAGAAAAATCAGTCTAAAAAAATGGTGCAAGTGTGGAGAAGGCTTTCAGGACTAGAAAATCAGAAAAAGTTGAAGATTTAGATGGAAATGATCTTGATGATGTGAAAGCTAACTTTGTAAGAAGAAGGAAAAAGGGAATTGGTAGGTACAAAGGTAAACTACCTTTCAAATGTTTCAGTTGTGATAATATAGGTCATTATGCTTTGAGATGTCCAAATAGAGTTGTGAAGAATAAGAACAAGGAAAACAAAGGAAAAATGATCACAAAAAGCTATTATGTTAGAGAAGATGCTAGTATTTCTGATGAAGAATTTGATTATGGAGATGATGGTAATGAATTTTTGTTCTTGGCTTTAAAAGATGAATCTAGTTTTGCTAACTCTGAAAGTTGTGTGAAGGAAAGTGTTTCAAAGAAAAAGGATAAAATTGGAGGTACTTTGGTATCTTCCTTTCATGTTAGAAAATATAAGAACTATTGGGTTATTGACAGTGGTTTCTCTAATCACATGACTAGAGACAAGCACACGTTTATTAAACTTGAAAAATATAATGGAGAACTTGTTAGTTTTGGAGATGATTCAGGTGTTAAGATTTGTGGAATCAATTCAATCAATTTTGATGGAAAGCATAATACTAAAGATCATTACTATGTTAATGGTTTAAGGAATAACATCTTATTTTTTGAATAAATGTGTAACAAAGGATACAATATTATGTTTTAGGATGATGGATGTGATATCAGAAAAGGATCCAAAACTATGATTACTACTAGAAAGAGGATAGATGGAAATATCTATAAGCTCAAGGTTGTTGATGGTCACTATCTTTTGAATTAGATTAATGATAGTTGGTTATTTCATAGGAGAATGTGTCATCAATTTTGATAACTTGGTTAGAATTTTTTCAGTTCAAATAGTGAGAGATCTATTGAGGATTGCAAATCCTATCAATGTTGTTTGTAGATATTGTCAATTTGGAAAAAAAAACTAGTAGTAGTTTCAATAAGGGAAAATAACAATATTTTATCGCATTGTTGGAATTAGTATAGAAACCTTTTTTGTCCTACAAGAGTTAGAAGTATTTAGGTTAGCAAGACTCCTCAACAAAATGGATTATTTGAAAGGAAAAACATGACTATTTAAGAAGTTGCAAGGACTATGATGAAAGAAGCTAACATTTTGGAAGTCTATTGGAGAGAATCAATTCATACTATTATATACATACTTCGCAAAGTTCAAGAAAGAGCTAACAACACAAAGACTTCCTATGAGTTGTGGTATGGAAGGATCTAGGTACTATCAAGTCCTTTATACTATTTGGAAGCAAATGTTATATCAAAAGAGATGATGAAAAATTAGGAAAGTTTGATGCAAGGTCTAATGAAGGTATCTTCCTTGGATATTCTACTAAAAGAAAATCTTACAAATCTTACAATAAAAGGCTGAGAAGGATTGTTGAAAGTGCAAGTGTCAAGGTTGATAAAGATCTTATTAATTCAGTGGTCATAGATGGATATGAGTCAGATGAACCTGCTTGCGGAGGAGGAGAAGAAGAAAAAGCTAAAGAAAAAGAAAAAGAAGTACAAAATGAAGAGGAACAAGATTTGAAAAAGACCCCTAAGATCCCTAAGCATGTATAGAGAAATCATTTCGAGGAATAGATCATTGGAGACAAAAGTAAAGGTGTGTTGACAAGAAGAAGATAAGCTCAATTAGAGGTTAATATGTGTTTGTACTTTATAAATTCAAACCAAAAATAGTGATTGAGGCATGTAAAGATGAACACTAGATGAAAGAAATGGAAGAAGCACTTATGTAAATTGAGAAGAATAAAGTTTGGGAACTAGTCCCCAGACCTAAAAACATGAATATAATTAGTACGAAGTGGGTATTTAGAAACAAGTTGAATAAGAATTGATAAGTAGTAAGAAACAAGGCAAGATTTATGTCTAAGGGATATGGACAAGATGAAGGAATAGACTTTGAGGAGACATTTTTTCCAGTGTTCACAATTGAAGAATTCAGGATGTTCTTGGAATTTGCAACACATAAGGACTTTAAAGTTTATCAAATGGATGTAAAGTTATCTTTCTTGAATGGATCATTGGGATGTTTTAATTGTATGGGTTGAAGCAAGCTCCTAGAGCTTGGTATACAAGTTTGGATAGATATTTCATACAATAAGGATTCAATAATGACTTCAAAGATAGTAATCTTTACTTCAAAGTTGAAAAAGATCAAATCTTGATAGTGGTTGTGTATGTTGATGACATAATTTTTGGAGCCAATGAGGCTATGTGTAGGAAGTTTGCAAAAGAGATGCATAAAGAGTTTGAGACGATATTGTTTGGGGAGATGAATTTCTTCCTTGGTCTACAAGTCAATCAAACAAATAAAGGCATATTCATTTCACAATCAAAGTATGTTAAAGAAATGTTGAAGAAGTTTGGAATGGAAGACTCCAAACCAATATGTACTCTTATGGTTATTGGTTGCAAACTGAGTAAGGATGATGAATCCCCTAAGATTGATTAGAGCAAGTATAGATCTATGATTGGTGGACTGATATATATAACCGCTACTAGACCAAATATCATGCATGTAGTTTGTCTTGTGGCTTGATTTCAAGAAGATCCTAAAGAGACACATGTTGGAGTAGTGAAGAGGATATTCAAATATTTGAAGGACAATCTAGATTATGGCTTGTGGTATCCTAAGATACTAATTTTACATTGAATTCTTACACAAATGCAGATTGGGTTGGTTGTGTGAATGATAGGTAAAGTAAAAGTGGTGTTGCATTATGTTGGGACTATCAAATTTTGCAAATTTGAAGTGCCCATTTCAAAAAAATTGCCTCTGCACTCTCAAAAGTGCACTTGAGAAACCCACCTGAATGACCTACTTTAGAGGGTCGTGATTTGGTGTCTGCTGATTTTCGTGCAAAACCCATTTGCAAGCCCACTCATGTAACATATGTGAACAAACATGTCAATTTCCAGCTTCCCACAATAATTTTTGTTAGGGTTTCGAAAAGTGAAGCTAGAGGGTTTTGGCACTTTTATGTTGTTTGCAAACTTTCAGTTTTACAAAATAGCCTCTTGTTCGAGTGAATATTTTGCAACTGGAAGATGGTCATGCCAAACCAATGGTTTCTCTCCATTCTCCATACATAAATGTACTCCCATGTCAGGTTTCAAAGCTTCATGATCTGATTTTCTATTTTTAATAGATCAAAACCAAATGCAATTTGTTCAGTTTTTCACCTACATTTTTAGAAACCTTTCAATGAGGTCAAATTTGACCTTGAATACCTTCTGATGAACGATGATTCAATAAAATTACTCTTGGACACCTGCTCAATATACCAAAATGAACTACTATGTCTAGTGGCAGCTTGCCAGGAGTTGATTTGATATTTTTTCACTTAGTTGTTTTGGTCAATTTTAATTGATTCTGAACAAGCTGTTGTTGCAAAAAGTTCAATTGATCAACTTTGACAGTGAATAAATTTCACCTCGAGATCTCTTTTTTTGAGCCATTTATTGCACTCCATTCCTAGGTCAAATTTTTGCATGCCTATAAGTTTTCATTGCTCCAGGAGGTCGTTTGACTGGTTTTTAAGGGCTATTCTAGAGCCCACCTGGCCAGTTTTGCTTATTCCTCAAATGAGCCAAAAAACAAATCTTGATGATAACCCAATTGATGTTCTCACTTATGAAGCATTCAGAGGCTGTGTTTGATCAATTCAAGGTAAAATATGTTTGAAAACAATTTTTTTTTAGGCCGGGCCCACATGAGGACCCATCATGCATCACACAATTATGAGGTTCTCAGGCTCAATTAGGATTCCTTTAAGGTGGATAATAAATGTATAAAATTCTTTAAGTATACTTCGCATCATACAATTGAAATTAGTGACTACTCAAAGCAAAGGATACAGTTAAGGCTGCACTAAATAAATCAGATGCAAAGAATTTTTATGCTGACAACTTGCTTGCAAATTGGGATTATTTTGGAGATTCTCCTTCATGGTTAAGTGGAAACATAAGGTTAAAATTGATATGGACTTCATGTAATACAAATTTATTTGAAAACACATAAGAAGCTTGTCTTCAATGAAGTTTAAAATTCTAATGAAGGCAATGAGTTGAGGCACTATGGAGAAAAGCCACTATTATGAGATGAACTACGTAAGAGAGAGGCTCTACTCTTTCTCTTTCAATATCAAGTGCAATATTATAACCAATACATCACATGGAACAAATTAGGATGGATAGGTTGCTTTTCCAAATGCAAAAATTGAAGACAACGAATGTGCCATGTGAAGAAGTGACTAGTATGAAGTAAAAGAAACTCTCAAAATATGCATAATGTGGAAGGAAGCTAAATGTATATGCAGAAATATGAAAGTATACAGTACACATTTACACAAAGCTGATTTTTTGAAAGGACTTTAGGCATTTGCAAGTAATTAGTATGTTGTCTGAAAGGGTCTATTTGATGCTGCAAACAAAATTGTAACACCAATGCAAGAAGGAGCTATTAAAATCAAAAGCCATGATGAGGTTAGCCCACCATATGAAAGGAGATAATTTGGAGTTTAGTACCAATGAAACAAAATTTGTTGAAGGAGAGCACACTTCACAGTGTATTATTTGGAAATACCTTAGATATTTTCAAGGAAGATTCCACCACACCAAGCTTAAAGGGGGGTCAATTCATATGGGATTTGGGAGTATATGATGACAGAGGAATCACAACGCATCACACAAAGATTGATTTGTTGAAAAATCGTCAAAAATTGCAAAAAAATGCAATCAACAATTGGGACACCACACTTGCTACACATTGACAAACTGGATGCGTTGAAAAATAAAAAAATTTCCAAGCAAATGTGGTTAGAGGGACTACCATGGTTGTCAGATATATACAAAATGGATTTATTGAAAAGGCTTTAGGAAGAAATTATGGCACAGGGTGCCTCAATAAATGTAATCTCATAGACAACCACCATGCCTAGGTAATAAACAAAATGAACTGTTGAAAATGCATTTAGAAATCTCCAAAAAAATGTGTTGCAAATAAAGCAGCCACACGCCAATATGGAGGGAAAATAAAAATTCACCAAACAAAATGATGATCTAGAGCATTTTTCGCAATAAAAAGATGTAAAACAAGAGTACAACACAATCTTGAATGGAGGACTGGTATTTGATGTGTTTGTAGTTTTCATCAAAGAAAATAGAGGAGGTGCCAACACTCATAAGGCGTATGAATTTTTTTAAAGAATTGTTCCCCTAAATAAGTGTGGTTTAATGGAATGCTATAGTTGCATGATATACATTCGATGGTGCATCATTTGTTGAATGGCTACAATTTTTTTTAAGCAAATGCAATTTATTTGTGCCAACTGCAAAGAGGACGCCAGTCAACAAACTTGGGGGATGTGCTCGTAATGGGTATGATTCCATGGGTATGAGCTCTGGAAACCATACCATTGAACCATGATGGAAGGTGATGGTATTTTGCTAGGGTGTAGTTGTACAAGCCACAATGTTATTTGACATTGCTATGTTGTTTCAGCAGATACATGTTTCTTGAGTGGAAAACTTCTTATACAAGCTATCACTATTTATGTTCCTTCATTATGTTAGCTCTCAAAAACGCAAACAAGATACCTCAAGAGGCTGCCAATCTCTTGATACGCTTCAGGGTAATAGACAAGGTTGGAATAATTCAACCTTCTACTCTTTAGGTGCTACAAAACCTGGGTGGGTGTACCTCTCTGAATAATGCAGACTTGACTTGTAATCAATCTTCTTATAACAACTTGTTCACAAAGGTAGATGGGAGTGAACAATTATAATTCAACTTGAAAATGATAACAATACTCTGGTCTAGATTCTAAAATGCTCAATTTTGAAAGATGTGAAGAGAATGAATGAATTCAATGAATGATAAAATGCAGAGACCAGTGCCTTATTGGGTATGCGGAGTCAAATGAAATCAAATGAGCAACACATTCTGGGGAAAACTAAAAGTATCTGGCATATATTCTATTTACAACTTGTATAAACATGCAAAATTGTGACTACTAAGCTCTACTTGAATAATCCAATTGAATCTATCTGATTACTGTGATTAGCTAAAAGGATTTAGTCTTTACTTGAAAGAGCCAATCAATCAATCACACAAGTACAACAAATGTGCACTGATAAATCGAATATAAACTTGTCATATCAATTTAAACAACGAGAAAGAGTCCATCTTGGAGACAGCTTAGCCATACTTTCATCAACTTCAACAGATAATTGAGACAAAAAATGTGCAGCAACATTAATTGACTTTCATAAATACCTCCACTTTGAAAACATGCAACTTAGTCTCTAATCTGATGAATCTATATTACTGTATCCATTAGAAAATGCCTATTGTATCAAAATAACTAATAGCTCTCTCATTACAATTGCAAGAATGCTTATTTATACACAAGCATTTGAAGAAAACATCAAATTGAGAACTTATGTCGGCCCGACACAAAATTCGGGCCCAAAATATGTCAGCCTGCAATGGTTATATGAATTCACATGTCGGCCATAGGAACTGTATTTCTATTATTCACCAGTGAGATAGTCGGCGAGACAACATAGTAGCTATTCCAAAGGAAATTCACTTGTTAATCACTCCTCCCTTGTATTTCGCTTTCACTGTGACTTATCCGAGTCAGAGAGATGTCCTGTAGATCACATTATCTTTTACCGATATGCATTGTCTCCTTCTATATGTCGCTATAACATTTTGTTGGTCACACCGAAGCCAAGAAGCACCCCCAGTTCCCTTTGTGTATCACTGTAGCTTTATGATATCAGGAAGACTTCTTGCAGACTCCACATTGCTTTACCAAAAATCCTTATCCACTCTTAATGTCACCAAGACACTCCAATTTTTATGCCGATAAAGTCACCCTTGCACCTCATTTGGCGAGACCCCGGGCACCTTGCCAAGACCTCACACCAAAACAAAAATTCATACCGAGCAATACAAAAAACTCTCATCCATCCTTGAGTGTCGTTGTGAAATTATGTATTTCCCATCGAAAGCCATCTTTCACTTGTCTTCGCCGAGACATATCAAACTTGCGGAGACGTTACCTAGCAATCTCCTTGTTGCACTGAAGGGCCCAAGCTCAAACCTGTTTGCCAAGACACTATAAATTTCTCACCGATAGAGTCCTTATGCCCCACGTATATTGCCATATCTTTCAACTTTTGGGGGGACCTCTTGTAGATTATCCAATGCTTCATCGAAGGTCATTAATTATCCCCGCATCGCTGAGACAAGGCAACACCTATGACAACAGGGATCTACATGTTTTCCATCGGCGAGACCGGAGGTCACTCGCTAAGACCTCATGCCGAAAACCCCTAGCTTGGCTGAAACACCTCCATATGTGCTAGTCAGTATAACATGCTGAGCTCGCCAAGACATGATACTGATAACCCATAGCCATGCCGAAAAGAAACCCACATGTGAAGTCGCTGAGACAACCAAAATTCGGCAAGATGCTAGCTCAACTGCCAAGACCAATGTCAATAGAAGCCACGACAGTCGCTGAAACAACATAAACGTCTTGCCAATAGGCAACAGACATTTGCTAGTAGAGAAATAGGTTAGAGAGACCCAAATGCCGTCACACCAAAACAACTGAAACAAAAGATATTAGTAGAAAAGTGCAGTGGGTCAATGATACAATGGGAGACCTATGTTGATATTAACCAAAATATAAAATATGCATGACCCAACGGATTGAATGGGACAATATGGAAAAAATGGGTGAAAAATGCATACGGTAGGACCAAATCTAGAAATTTATGAGTGCAAGCATATGTAAAAACATCAGATTTTTACAGTCCCATCAGTGGCTCTATCTAGGGATGAATGATAGTCAGATCATTGCAAGGATCCAAAATCCTGGGTGAGCAGACCAGAGACAAAATGATAAACTAGTGAGCAGCAATGGAATGAATGGTAATGGAAGTGAATGTGAAGTTGGATTTAATGCAAAGTGAATGCAAGATGGGGGTGAATGTAAAATGAGAGTGGAATGGAGGTGGATGAAAACCTAAAACTACTATGGATGGAAAAATAATTTTTAAGACAACAAGCAAGAGTTGTCCATGGACTGGTAACCCTTAATCCTTTGCATTGCTCAAGAGAAGAAAAGCTTTAAGGATTGCCCATGAACAAGAAATTCCTGATCTTCACCAGCCATGTTCTGTAGAAAATATGATTCTTCACCCTTCTTTCCAACATCAACAAAAGGTCCCAGCCAAAGAGCTTCAAATTTACCATGCTTTCCTTTCTCCTGACACCTTGCATTCCACGTCAACACCAAATCATTTTCTTCAAATTTTCTATTCTTTGCCTTCCTGTCAAATAGATACTTCATTTGTGACTATAGCTTCACATTTTGACTTTGGGCTTCCCTCCTTACTTCATCAAGTTTAGCAAGTTGCTCCATCATGTCTTCCACGGGTTCAAGAACTTCCAAATCTTCTTGCAAGACAAACTTGTAGACTGGTAACAAATTTTGCAGAGGCAACCTAGCCTGTGCTCCATACACTAATTCAAATGGAGATTTTCCAATTTCCCTTTTAATAGTCACCCTATCAGCCCACATGACCAGCTTTAACTTTGAATCTAAAGCCTTCTTATTATGTCCCAACATCCTCTTTATAATCTTCAAAAGACTCTTATTGCTAGACTCTACCTGACCATTGGCTTGTGGATGATAAGGAGATGCATAAGAAATAGTAATGCCATAACTATCACAAAAGATTTTGAATTCATCTAACCTGAAGAACATCCCATTTTCTATGATTATCCTCAATGGTGTACCAAATCTGGTGATAATGTTGTCCATCAATAAATTTGTTACAACTTTACTTCTAGCCTGCTTGGTTGGGATTGCCTCCACCCACTTTGTAAAATAACGTGGTAACTAGTATCCATCTATGTCCTCCACTTGACTTCTCTTGTATCTCCTCCAACAATTCCCTCATTGATGAGGGGTAATTGCCAAAGGGCTGGTGTGTAGTGCACCTCGATATTTCAATTTTCCAAAAAACTTTTGGCAAGCCTCACATTTTCTCACATGTGTAAAGGAGTCACTAAAAACCTTTGGCCAAAAATACCCTACCCTAAGAATCTTGTGTGCAGTTGTCTTTGCTAAATAATGACCTCCACAAACTCCATGCATTTCCTTCAAAACATGTTTGGCCTGTGATTCATCCAGACATAATAACAATATGCCATCTTTGTTTTCCAAAATAGATCTTTGTCCATGAAAAGATACTTTGATGCCTTCAACTTCAAAGTTCTCATTTGGCTATCACTCAATCCATTTGGACACTTCATATATTTAAGATAATGCATAACATCAGTATACCAAGGAGTGTGCTCAATGCTTGCAATTGCAACCTCTTCTTCAATGTTGCAAATCTGATTTGCCTCAATATTGGCTTCTGTCATCAATATAGCCAAGCCCTGGCCTCTTACCAGCTTAGTAATCTATATTTCCATGTCAAATTCTTGAATCCTGTTGATCCATCTACATATTTTCCCTGTAACTTTAAATTGTGTTAAAATGTCTTTGACAGCAGCATGGGGGACATAAGCAAACACCTTCACTCCAACAAGATATGGTCTGAATGCTTTTGTGGCCTTTACCAATGCAAAAGCCTATTTTTCCATTATGTCATACTTCAATTCAGACCCCTATAATGATTTACTAAAGAAAGACACAGGCTGTTCATAACCACCTTCATTATTTTGTAGCATAATAGCAGCAATAGTATGCATTGAGGCAAATGAAAAAATATGAAAAGGCCTTGTAAAATCTGGAGACTTAAGAACAGGAGCCTCTTTGATAGCCCTTTTGATAGAAATAAAAGCATCCAAAGAATCAATAGTCCAATCCATTTTTTGTCCTTTCTTCAACATTTTAGATATGGGCTTAATGATCTCAGCAAAATTAGAGACAAATCTTCTAACAAAATTAATTTTCCCAAAGAAAGATTGTACTGCTTTGACAGTTTTAGGAATAGAAATTTTATTAATAGCTTCAACCCTCTCAGGATCTATTCTAATTCCCTCTTTTGAAACAATATGTCCCAAGAGCTTACCCTCCGTGACTGCAAAATGACATTTCTTTGGATTTAAACTAATACCATATTCAAGAGCTTTAATAAATAATTTTTCCAAATGTTGCACATGATCTTTATCCTTCTTCAAATAAGTAGTCAAGTCATCTTGGTACACCACCATGATAGCGTTAATCAAATCAGCAAATACTACATCCATAGCTCTTTGGAAAGTCGCTCCAGCATTTGTGAGACCAAATGGCATTCTTATGTATACATATGTTCTCCAAGGAGTTGTAAATGTTGTCTTGTATTGCTCAGATTCCTTGACTTTAACCTGATTATACCAAGAGAAACCATCCATCATGGACAATAGCTCACACCCTATCACCTTATGTTATACGGCCTCCATATTGGGTAAAGGATAATTATCTTTGAGAGATGCCATATTTAAATTCCCGAAGTCCACACATAATCTGATATCACCATTCTTCTTTCTCACAAGAATTAGATTTGGAACCCATGTTGAATGTCTAATTGGTTTGATAATTCCTCCATCCCCAAGCTTTATCAATTCCTTTTGCATTTGAGGCTCCAGTGTTGGATTTATAGGTCTTTGCTTTTGTCTGAAAGGCTTGGCGTCTGGCTTCAGTGGTATTTCATGCTAAAATAAATCTTTCCTATATGCTTTCAGATCTTCATAAGACCAAGCAAACACATGCTTGTATTTTCTCAACAACTCAATCAACATTTTCGGAAATTAGGGAAGGATCTCTTTCCAGTGGAATTCTTTTAAAAGCGTATCTTAGCTCAAAAGTTGACTTCTTCAATATCTTCTCTTCTGACTGGCATTTGTTTCATTAGAGATCTATCATTTCCATCATACAACCTCTCCAATGCCACCAGACCCTTGGGTGTTTTTTCTTTTTTGAGTTGCAATATCTCTTTACCAAACACAGTTTGCTTCCCATCCACTTCTTCAACAAAAGCATTAAAATCAATTTTTTGTGTCTCATACTGATCTATACAATTGAGGAATTTCAAAAGGTCAGTATCATCATTAAAAAATTGCTAGTTATAAATACTATCAGGAATAGCAGGCCTTGTTTTAAACTCAATCTGTGATACCCTAGCCAATGTAATATCATCTCTTTTGAGTGCCACATTTGCTAAGAAATCAACCATTATATTCTTTGACCTGTCGATCCACTCAATTGAGAAGGAATCAAACAATTCAATTATATCCCATACAACATTCCTATATTGTTTTAATATTTTGTGTTTTGCTGCATATTTTGATTTAATTTGTGAAACAACCAACTCAGAATCACCAAAAATAGTTAACAACTTAATCTTGTGTTTCACAGCCATGTTCAAACCTGTCAATAAAGCTTCATACTCTACCACATTGTTTGTACATTCAAATGCTAACAAGAATGAATATTTAAAAGTAGTACCTTCAGGGGAAACAAATACAATCCCAACACCATTACCTTCCTGGCTGCATGCTCCATCAAAATACATCTTCCATACTTCATGTCAGCCTTGTGCCACATGCTTTTCAA
This sequence comes from Sequoia sempervirens, assembly GCA_007258455.2. NCBI lineage: Eukaryota > Viridiplantae > Streptophyta > Pinopsida > Cupressales > Cupressaceae > Sequoia > Sequoia sempervirens. The sequence continues at coordinate 163,450,100 of VDFB02000007.1, read as the reverse complement.
TTGGATCACTATTGGTTAACTCTAGTTGAGTTGGTTCAACCTTAAAACTTCCAAGATCAACATCACAAAAATAATTAATCTGATCTTGCGATACATAGTCAACAAGCTGATGCATTCTGGGTTCTCTATATAATTTGACATCCTATCCATTCACTAGAATAGTAGCATAAGATAAATCAAACTGAACATTTTCACCAACAGTTGTTGTCCACTGCCTTGACAGAAGCATCCCAAACTGAGGAGGAGTATCAATCACTATTATATCTATATTATAAGCCACTTGCGGATAAGTAGCTAATTTGACTTCAACACCTCTCATAATGCCTACCATAGGTACAAGTCTATTATCCATTACATAGCACTTCCCCTCACATGTATCAACCCACATGCCAAGTTGTTTCATCACTCCCACTAACATAATATTTATAGCAGCACCAGAATCTATCATGCAATTCCTCAGCAATTTATTATTAATAAGCAATGTAGTAAACAAGGGATCAACTTGAGGAGGAGTTGATAATATATCACTCAAGCAAACTTCAAAATTATTTATTTTCTCCTGCCTATTGACTACTTTGACAGTTATTTTATTCTCAGCATTCACATGTTCTCCATTCGTTATCAATTGAACAACAATATCCCTATATTTTTTAATTTTCATCATCTCAAGTAGTGGAATAGATATTTTTACTTGAGATAACACCTATGTGAAATCAAAAGAGGAGCCCTCCACCTTGACAGTATTCTTTAATTCTGGCACTTCTCTTTTATTTTCTTCTTTTTCTTTTTTACTGGACTGGTCAGGCATTTGTATTTCTTTATTTAATTCTTTTACTTCCTCCTTTTGGCCTATTTTCTGTTCAATTTTATCATGTTGCTTGTTTCCTAGCCTTTTTGCAATTTCCTGTGTTGTCTTTTTATCTTTTATAAAAAATCCCCCAGGAACTCCATCTAGCTCATTCACTTTTCTATTTCTCAACCAATATTTACTCCTTGCATCCTCAACTGCTGCAACAGTTATTTTCTCCATTTCATCTTTAGTGAGTCTCCTTACATTGCACTAAACAGGTGATTCAACAAGATGTGGCTTTGTGTAGTCTTCATCAGAATCACAAAAGATCTGCTATTCAGCCATATAGACATTATACTTTTGACTAGAAATGTCATACTCATAGCCATCATCCTCTAAAGTTGAATATCCTTCCTCATCATGGTAAAAAGTATATGAAGTCAAGTAAATTTTGTGATCATCTCTATTATCCTCTATTAACATTCCCTCTTCTTGCATCTTTTGAGCTACAACATAGTAGTCTAGAGAATGTGGCTGATTACAAACTTCACAGAAATAATTATTACTCACCATGTAAGTTCCCTTTTTTTTCAATGGATCAGGAGTCTCTTTATTTCTTGGCTTGGCTATCATAGGTTTCCCATCTTTTCAGTCTGTATTGTAAGGCATATCATGAAACCTTGGCCTTTCATTCCTATTCTCATTTCTGTATGTATTCTCTTGTCTGTATTGGTAACTATTGTTTTGCTAAGGGGGCCTCGGGTTGTCCCTTTTATTAGTTATACCAACAACCCTCCTGTTATTTTTAATTGTCAAAGCGATCTTATGTGCTTCAGCTAGATCTCTTGGGGATTTATTTCTTAGTTCATACCCTATATTAGGATAAAATGGATTTAAATAAACACTCAGTGCAATAGAATCTAGCAACCTTGATCCAGGAGGTACTTTAGTATGCAACTTGTTGAATTTTTGGTTGAAATCATAAATTGAATTATTCTGATTTTTCTGAATTCTCATTAATTCATGAAGAGCTACATCTGGAGCATTTTGATTCCCATATTACTCTAAGAATTTTTCTTGAAAAGCTTGGAGAGAATTAATTGAATATGTTCGCAAGCTATTAAACCATTCCCTAGCGTCTTCAATAAGTGACATCATAAACAACCTCATGTGAAAATATTCATGTGGTAGAACTATGTCTTGAATGGACATGTTGAAATTCCTTAGATGTTCTTCAACAATGACTGCATTGCTCCCTGTAAACTTAGGAATCATACCTCTCTAGCTGCTATCCATAGGGTAAGGGCATAGATTAAAACTTGCCAAATCAAACTGTCTGATCATTGTTGCGTATTGGTGAGGAGGAGGGATAGGTGGATATTGATACTGATGCATAGGATTATTGTATTGTGCATTATGTCGAGGGGCGTGATGCTAACTAGGAGGTGGATGCACATTTGTATGCTGTGTGGGAATATGAGGCAGCTGACTTGGCCGCCTATAGTGATTCCCAGTCTGATGGTTTTGAGCATTCGATTGATTAGATGGCCCTGCACCATGACTACCCTACTTATGAGGTGGTACATACTTTTGGTAGTAATCAACTATCTAATCAGTAACTTGTGCTTTTTGTAATTTGGATTCTTTTATTGCTTGTATCATGTGAGCCTTTTCTTGTTCTTTTCTTTCCTTTTATTGGGAATCAAACATCGCCTTGATTTCTTCAAAACTCAAAGACTCATAATCTTCTTGAGGAGATGCATGATCAATAGGTTCATTTTGATCACCCTACATTTCTAGATCATATTCCTGCCTCTTTCTAGCTTCAAACACAGCCTATTTCTAAGGATTGAGAGAAGGGAAAGGATTTCTTTGATCTTTTGGGGTACAAGGCTCTGCACTTGAATCATCTCTCCATGTATCATATCAATTATACATTTTACAATGTGCTCTTGGTGCTTTTCCTTTATCTATTATGCACATGTCCTCATTGATCCTCTTTCCTTTATCAACTCTTTTATCTTTATGTGTCCACTTGATGCTTCCAACAGGAGCTCCAGTATGACCTCCCCTATACTGAGATCTTCTTCCATTCATGATGAATAGCTGCAAAATTTCTGTCAGAGTCGCCACTCACGTTTTTCAAAAAATGAGAAAATACTTAATGCTTCTTATTCCCAGTGGAGTCTGTACAAAGTTCCTGACTCTATGATTAAGGCTTTGATTCTAAATGTATTCCCCAGTGGAGTCACTAATTTATTAGCTCTCAAAAATGCAGACAAGATACCTCAAGAGGCTGCCAATCTCTTGATATGCTTCAGGGTAATAGACAAGGTTAGAAGAATTCAACCTTCTACTCTTTAGGTGTTGCAAAACCTGGGTGGGTGTACCTCTCTAAATAATGCATACTTGACTTGTAATCAATCTTCTTATAACAACTTGTTCGCAAAGGTAGATGGCAATGAACAATTATAATTCAACTTGAAAATAGTAACAATACTCTAGTCTACATTCTAAAATGCTCAATTTTGAAAGATGTAAAGAGAATGAATGAATTCAATGAATGATAAAATGTAGAGACTAGTGCCTTATTGGGTATGCAGAGTCAAATGAAATCAAATGAGCAACACATTCTAGAGAAAACTCAAACTATCTGGCATATATTTTGTTTACAACTTGTATAAACATGTAAAACTATGACTACTAAGCTCTACTTGAATAATCCAATTGAATCTCTCTGATTACTGTGATTAGCTAAAAGAATTTAGTCTTTACTTGAAAGAACCAATCAATCAATCACACAAGTACATCAAATTTGCACTGATAAATCGAATATAAACTTGTCATGTCAATTTAAACAACCAGAAAGAGCCCATCTTGGAGACAACTTAGCCATACTTTCATCAAATTCAATAGATAATTGAGACCAAAAATGTCCAGCAACATTAATTGACTTTAATAAATACCTCCACTTTGAAAACATGCAACTTGATGCAAGAGCATCCATTGGTGTAAGGGCAATCTTGCATCACCAAAAAATAGTTAAATTTCAAGTTTCTCAGTTTTTAGATGTTTTTACATTTTTGGATACCTTTTTTGTCATAATGAAATTCCCAATTTACGGTTTTTATTTTCTATTCTTAGGTTGAAAGATATTGCAGTTTTAGTTTCCCAAATTTGCACCTAAAAATCTTCCAAGTTAGATTTGAAGCACTTAGAGTTCCCAGAATGGCCCCAAAACTTACCAAAATTGGTGTAGAAAATTTTGAGCACATTATTGACTTCGAGACCTTTCCAACGGTCCAAACGGTTCACAAATCGGAGTCCCAGATCAAAAGTTATGGCCTCGGGAAGTTGGCACACTTTCTAGAAGATACAATTGCAAATGTTCTTTTGAAATTTGAACTTCAAGTTGTAATTTTTCAGTGCCAAACTTCCTAAACTCAAATTTGAATGTTGTTTTGGCTCCAAACTAGAGAGGAGCTCTATTTATGGGCAAGTTTCTAATTTTTGGGTAACTTTTTGAGGACAAGCTCGCATATTGTGAAAGGGTGATTCTGTAGCATTATGTAACTTGCATGTATTGTAGAACTTGGGGATTTCAGATCCTCTGCATGTAAGAAGCTCCATTTTCTGAATAATAAAATTATTCTCTTGTTTGTGGGTTATTTTTTAAGTTTCAAGCTACGCCCTCATCAAGTGGTATCAGAGCGGGTTTTCTTGAGCATGTGGCAGATCATCGATTGTGAGGCAGTTCACACCAGGACCATGGTTGTTGGTCGAGGTCAAGAAAGATTCCTCCAAGAGTGATGCCTGGTAGGTGTGGTGGTGCCAGAGGTGGTCGAGGTGGCAGAAATGTTGGTGGAAGAGATGCACTGGCAGCCCTCCAAAGATAGATTGATGCATTACAAGAGCAGTTGAGAAGAGGGTTAAACCGGAGGGAGGAAAGTGAGGATGAAGGGGAGGAAGAAGGTTCAAATGTAGAAGAGGAAGAAGAAGCAATTGATCAAGACCAAATGTGGCTAATAAGGGCCATTTTGAAGATTAGGAAAAGACCCAGAGAAAAAATCCCCAGTTATATCCAGGAAGTCTGAACTCGGAAGAGTTGATCAATTGGATCAATGAGCTAGAAGAATATTTTGAGTATGAGGAAATTGAGGACCCAAATCGGGTTAAGTTTGCAAAAATGAAGCTGAAGGGCCATGCCAATATTTGGTGGAAAGAGGTCCAGTTGGAAATAAATCAAAGAGGAAAAGGAAATATCACCAGATGGGATCGCATGGTAGAGAAACTTAAGAAGCAGTTCATACCAGTGGACTACGAGTTAGATTTGTTGAAGAAATTGCAAGGGTTGAAGCAAGGAAGCAGATCTGTGAAAGAATATACTAAATATTTTCACAAGATAATCATCAAAACGGGCCACACAGAGGCCAATAAGGAGAAGGTAGCCCGATATCTTAATGGGTTACGACCGAGCATTCAGGAGGAGTTAAGCCTAGTTAGAATGACCACCATTGAGGATGTGTATCAGTTTGCTCTGAAGGTGCAAGAGAAGTTGAACAAAAGATTTGATGGCAAGCAAAAAGGATGAGGAGGTCAAAGTGGAAGGGGAAGTGGAAGACCTTCAGGAAGCCGAAATTATGATGAAAACAAAACTGAAGATGTGGGTACCAGCCGAAGCTAAAGGAATGACAACTTCTACCGCCCTCATGATCAAAATAGTGGTGATCAAAGAGGTAGAGGACAAGGGAGATATGGACAAGGATCTGGAAGAGGTGGTTTTAAAGGAATGTGTTTCTAGTGTGGTGAAGAAGGGCATCGAGCCTATGAATGTCCACACTAAGGAAGGGTAGACAAAAGGCCAGAACGTCATGGAAGGGTTGCGCATGCAGATGAGGAGGCCCAATCTAAACATTCAGATGATGCTAAAAGGGAAGAAGCCCTAGTGATTAGGAGAGCCCTGGTGACTGAGGAAAAGGAACCAAAACAGAGGAAGAATCTATTTTGCACAAGGTGCAAGTGTGAAGGAAAATGTTGTGATGTCATTATTTACAGTGGGAGCACTGATAATATGGTGTCAGAGGAGATGGTCACAAATTTGAAGCTAAAGAGGGAAAGGCACTTGCATCCATATCGGATTGCCTAGTTGCAGAAAGAGCACAAAGTTTTGGTCAATGAGCAGTGCCTAGTAAAGTTCAAGATCGAGAGCTACCATGATGAGGTACTCTGTGATATCATCCCCATGGATGCATGTCACATGTTGTTGGGGAGGCCGTGGCAGTTTGATAGGCGAGCTATACATGATGGCCATGCAAACACTTATTCCTTGACAAAGGATGGGGTTCATCACAAGTTGAAACCCCGAAGGAGACCGAAGAAAAGGTATGCGTGAGTGCTAGAATTTGTTATGTAGATGGAAGAAAATTTTAGAAGGTATGAAGCATGAGTTGTGTGTTATGCATTGGTTCCTAGAGTTAGTAAGGAGGATAGTGAGAAGGTTCCGAAAGTTTCTGGGATGTTGGATGAGTTTCAGGATATTGTTTCTGATAATGTACTTGAGGGTTTACCACCAATAAGGAAGATCAAGTCATCAGATTGACTTGATTCCTAGAGCCAGTTTGCCAAATAAGGTAGCTCATAGAATGACTCCAGCAGAAAATGAGGAGTTGAACAGCAAGTTCAAGAGTTGTTGAGAAAGGGTTTGATACGGAGAGTTTGAGTCAATGTGCAGTACTGCAGTACTAGCACAAAAGAAGGATGGGGAGTGGAGGATGTGTACAGATTTCCCGAGCCATAAACAAGATAAGAATCAAGTATGATTTCCCCTGCCAAGGATGGATGACCTGATGGACTGTTTGAGTGGAGCTCAGTACTTCACAAAAGATTGATCTAAAGAGTAGATATCACCAATCTGGATTTGAGAGGGAGATGAATGGAAGACCTTCGAGACCAAAAGAGGGCCTCACGAGTGGTTAGTCATGCCTTTTGGGCTAACCAATGCAAGCACATTCATGTGGCTCATGAATGAGGTACTAAAAGAATTTGGGAAGTTTTGTTATTGTGTATTTAGATGATATTTTCATTTTAGTAAGATGTTGGATGAGCATTTGATGCATATTCAGAGAGCCTTTGAGAAGTTAAGAGAAGAGAAACTATTGATTAATCTGAAGAAGTGTAGTTTTGTGAAGAGGGAGTTAGTGTACTTGGGGTTTGTTGTCTTAGCAGAAGGTCTCAAGATGGACCCAGAGAAGGTGAAGGCTATTCTAGAATGGCCTACCCCAAGAACTGCTACCGAGGTGAGATCTTTCCATGGTTTGGCTAGTTTTTATAGAAAGTTCATTAGAAACTTTAGTAGTATTTGTTGACCCCTGACTGAAATAATGAGAGGGGATGGAAAAGAATTCAAGTGGAGCACTAGAGTGGCAAAGAGTTTTGTACTGTTGAAGTAGAAGGTAACAGAGCAACCTATTCTAGCCCTCCCAGATTTCAACAAGGTGTTTCAGGTGGATTGTGATGCCAGTGGTTGTGCCATTGAAGCAGTGTTGAGCCAAGAAGGTAAGCCCATTGCCTATTTTAGTGAAAAATTACATGATGCCAAGAGAAATTATTCTGTATATGATCAAGAATTTTATGCAATAGTTCAAGCATTAAAGAAATGGAGACATTATTTGTTGTTGAAGGAATTTGTTCTATATACTGATCATCAGGCCTTGGAGTACCTAAATAGTCAGGGAAAATTAAATCAGAGGCATGTGAAATGGGTAGAGTTTTTGTAGAGTTATACCTTTGTTTTTAAACATAGGAGTAGGAAGTCAAATGGGTTGCAGATGCCTTAAGTGGGAGGCATATATTGATGACAAAGATGCAGATTGAAGTGGTTGGGTTCAATGAACTTAAGACACTGTACGCAGAAGATCCTAATTTCACGGAGGCTTGGAAAGCTTGCAAGGAACCTGTTATAGTGGACAGGACAAGGTGGCTAGATTTTATAATCCAGGATGGCATGTTATTTAAGGGAAGTCAATTGTGTATCCTGAGGAGTTCCATGAGGGAGAACCTGACAAAGGAGAAGCATAGTGGAGGAATGGCAGGACATTTTTGTCGAGATAAGACATTGCCATTATCAGTGAGCATTATTATTGGCCTCAGTTGTCACAGGATGTGAAGAAGTTTGTACAAAGCTACAAGGTATGTCAGATGGCTAAAAGGAGTGAGCCAGAATACAGGCTTATATCAGCCCTTACTTGTACCAGAGAGGCCATGGGAGGATATAAGTATGGACTTTGTTCTTAGTTTTCCAAGGACACAACGAGGGAATGATTCAGTCTTTGTGGTGGTTGATAGGTTTTTGAAGATGGCACATTTCATTCCATGTCAGAAGACCCATGATGCAGTCCACATTGCTGACTTGTTCTTCAAAGAGGTGGTGAGGCTACATGGTCTACCAAAGAGTATTGTTTTAGATCATGGCACCAAATTTGTGGGGTACTTTTAGAGGACCTTGTGGAAGAAGCTAAAGATAGAGTTGAAGTTCAGTTTTGCACACCATCCACAAACAAATGGGCAGACAAAGGTTGTTAACATGAGTGTGAGTAACTTACTGATATTTTTGGTAGGAGATAAACCCAAGGGATGGGACTTGATCTTACCCCAGGCATAATTTTCTTACAACTATTCTATCAACAGAAGCACTGGTAGATCACCATTCTAGATTATGTATGGAGGTAGCCCCAGAATAGCTCCAGAATTGAGGAAGATGGACCAAGAGAAGAAAATAAGTGTTGAAGCTGAATATTTTGTAGAACACATCAAGGATATACATGAGAAGGTAAGAGAACATATTAACAAGATGCATATGTAGTATAACGCTAAGACAGATCAAAAGAGGAGGTATAAGGAGTTTCAGATTGGTGATGAAGTGATGGTCCACTTGATGAAAGAAAGGTTTCCAGTGGGAACATATAACAAATTGAAGATGAAGAAGTTTGGTCTCTATAAAATTTTGAACAGGCATGATTCAGGGAATGCATATGAGGTAGAGTTGTCAGATGGATTCAACATTTCCCCTATGTTCAACATTTCAAATTTGACAGAGTATCATGAAGGTGGTGCAGAGGAAGTACCAATGATGGAACAGTGTGGGATTCCATCACCTACTTCAGAAAAGGAGGATATTGAAGAAATCTTGGATAGTCGTGTGGGAAGGAGTTCCAGGAACATGCAGTATGAAGAATATTTGGTGAAATGGAAAGGAAGGTCTGTTGAAGATTCATCCTGGTTACCTAAGGTAGAGGTCGATCATTTGGGTTTTCCTCCACCATCTGAGACGTGATGGGGTCAATTCTCAAATTACCTTGGGTGTCTGATGCAAGAGCATCCAGTGGTGTAAGGGCAATCTTGCATCACCCAAAAATAGTTAAATTTCAAGTTTCTCAATTTTTAGATGTTTTTACATTTTTGGACACCCTTTTCATCATAATGAAATTCCCAATTTACAGTTTTTATTTTATATTCTTGGGTTGAAAGATATTGTAGTTTTAGTTTCCCAGATTTGCACCTAAAAATCTTTCGAGTTAGATTTGAGGCACTTAGAGTTCCCGTAATGGCCCCAAAACTTGTCAAAATTGATGTAGCAAATTTCAAGCGCGTTATTGACTTTGAGACCTTTCCAACGGTTCAAACAGTTCGTGAATCAGAGTCTCAGATCAAAAGTTATGGCCCCGGGAAGTTGGCGCACTTTCTAGAAGATACAATTGCAAATGTTCTTTTGAAATTTGAACTTCAAGTTGTAATTTTTAGGCACCAAACTGCCTAAACTCAAATTTGAAAGTTGTTTTGGCTCCAAACTAGAGACGAGCTCTATTTATGGGTGGGTTTCTAATTTTTGGGTAACTTTTTCGGGACAAGCACGTATATTGCGAAAGGGTGATTTTGTAGCTTTCTATAACTTACATGTATTGTAGAACTTGGGGATTCGAGATCCTCTGCATGTAAGAAGCTCCATTTTCTTAATAATAAAATTATTCTCTTGTTTGTGGGTTATTTTTTAAGTCTCGAGCTGCACCCTCATCACAAATTAGTCTCTGATCTGATGAATGTATATTACTGTTTCCATCAGAAAATGCCTACTATATCGAAATAACTAATAGCTCTCTCATTACAATTGCAAGAATGCTTATTTATACACGAGCATTTGAAGAAAATATCAAATTGAGAACTCATGTCGGCCCAACACAAAATTTAGGCCCAAAATATGTCGGCCTACAACAATTATATGAATTCACATGTTGGCCACATGAATTGTATTTCTGTTATTCACCAGTGAGACAGTCGGCGAGACAACGGAGCAGCTATGCCAAAGGAAATTCATTCGTTAATCACTCTGCCCTTATATTTTGCTTTCACTGTGACTTATCCGAGTCTAAGAGATGTCCCGTAGATCACATTATGTTTTACTGATATGCATTTTTATGTTTTGTATGTCGCTATAACATTCTGTTGGTCACACCAAAGCCAAGAAGCACCCCCAGTTCCCTTTGCGTATCGCTGTAGCTTTATGATATCAAGAAGAATTCTCTAAAACTTTACATTGCTTTATTGAAAATCCTTATCCACTCTAAATGTCACCGAGTGAGACACTCCAATTTTTATGCCAATAAAGTCACCCTTGCACCTCATTCGGCGAGACCCCGAGCACATCGCCAAGACCTCACACTGAAACAAAAGTCATACCGAGCAATACAGAAAACTATCATCCATCCTTGAGTGTCACTGTGACATTATGTATTTCCCACCGAAAGCCATCTTTCACTTGTCTTCACCAAGACATATCAAACTCGAGGAGATGTTACATAGAAATCCCCTTGTTACAATGAAGCGCCCGAGCTCAAACCTGTTCACCAAGACACTATAAATTTCTCACCGATAGAGTCCTTATGCCCCACATATATCGCCATATCTTTCAACATTCGGGGGGACCTCTTGTAGATTATCCAATGCTTCACCAAAGGTCATCAATTGTCCCCATGTTGCTGAGACAAGGCAACACCTATGCTGATGGGGATCTACATGTTTTCCATTGGCGAGACCAGAGGTCACTCGCTAAGACCTCGTGCCGAAAACCCCTAGCTTGGCCGAAACACCTCCATATGTGCCAGTCGATATAACATGCTGAGCTCGCTAAGACATGATATCGATAACCCATAGCCATGCCGAAAAGAAACCCACATGTGAAGTTGGCGAAACAACTAGAATTCGGAAAGACGCTAGCCCGACTGCCAAGACCAATGCCGATAGAAGCCACCATGGTCGCTGAAACAACAGAAACATCTTGCCGATAGGCAATAGACGTTTTCCAACAGAGAAGCAGGTCAGAGAGACCCAAATGTCATCACGCCGAAACACCTGAAATAGAAGATATTAGCAAAAAAGTGTAGTGGGTCGGGGAGACAATGGGAGACCTATGCCGATATGAACTAGAATATAAAATATGCATGACCCAATGGATTCAATGGGACAATATGGCAAAAATAAGTGAAAAATGCATATGGTAGGACCAAATCTAGAAATTTATGAGTGAAAACATATGTAAAAGCATCAGATTTTTAAAGTCCCAACACATTATAAGGATGCATATCAACAATGTTGCCATCATATTTGAGAAAGGAGAGATCCAGAGTGAGGCTCAAAACTTGTTGAGAAGACTACAGGGATCTCCAAGAGATAGAAGGCATCAATGGAGCATGGTTGTCCATCTTGAAAGGGCTCGGTAGCTAGGATGTGAGCTAGTATTAGTATTTGGAGTGAAAATGATTGAGATTGTTTTAGGAAATTTGCTCACTACCATCACCAGTGAAGTGCAGAGTATGAACAAAGAAGAATTAGGGTAAACTGTAAATACTGAAAAGAGATTGATAGCCATGAATGGAGATGCAAGTGCAGCCGAGTCTCCACCCTTGCTCGCCATCTCGTAGAAACAAGATGCTCACTTGTTATTTCTTGTGTGATGTGTGAAAACATGCCACGTGGCTATGGTAGGCCCGATGGTTTTCTAAAATCTTTGCTCATGTTTGAGGGAGTTAAATATCACCAGGAGGATCAAGGTGGACATGACTATTTAAAAAAAAAAGTCTTTCAAATATGAAGATTGAAATGCCCAATGGAAATATTAAAGGAGGCCCCATTTAAATTTTAAATGGAAAAAGTAAACCTATAAAGTGGAAAATATTTAATGGGTGTGATTGATTATGTTTTAAACGGTGGGTAATAGTTTATTTTTAATATTTTCCTGATAACGTGATGTGGAGTTTTAAAAGGGAAAATATTTTAACTGTGTGCAACATAGGTAAAATCTTCATTTTCTCAATAAATTTTTTAGAAAGGGGTTTTCACTTTTGTAAAGTGAACTCAAAACTATTATGGTTAAATATTTTAATGATGAGTATAATGGTGTGGGTTAAATATTTAACCCAAAATAAAGTTCAAACATTTGCACGTGAAAATGCATGAGGAAATATTTTAATGAGAAATGTGTTATGTGATGGGAAATAAAAATAAAGTCAAATACTAGATATTAAACTTACAAAACTTTAATATCTAGAGGAAAAATATAATGTGCAACTCCAACATACTAAAAGGGTAGAAAAAGATTTTTCACAAGACGAGGCATTTTTACATAGCAGAGTTTTTTTCAGCTACTGGGTAAAATGCAGTAAAATTCTCCACATGGGAAAATGTTTTGTTGTTGAACAACTTGAAGCAAAGGAAAATTGAGAGGAAAATTTTGTTGAAGGAAGAGAGAGGAGAGATTCTTTTTATTTTTACTAATTGACGGTGGATGGAGCTTCTAGATGTCTTCAACGGATCAACTTCTAGAGCCTTCTATTCTTCCATATCTTCTCTTCTATTCTCATTTGTAAAGGGTTTTGAATTCTAGTGTGTGGCTGGGTAGATAGAGAAATGTTGAGTTCAAGTCATAATTTGAGTCTGTAAGCTGTAAATTCTAATTTCATGAGTAAATATCAGCGATTTTGTGCAGATAAATCATGAATGTCTTCAAATTGTCTCCAAACTTTTATAGTTTAAGTAATATGAATTCAATAATACCAAGTATGTTTGATTTTTTCATCTCAAATTTTTTGAGATTATTTTTTCTATTCATGGTTAAAATACTTTGAGTAGATAATTGTGATTTTAAGTGTGTAGGTTGGATTTATAAGAAGAATTTGATTGACATCAGGAGTGGATATGGTGGTGTAATACATTAGCAATTTAAATCCACTAGTTGAAGTCTATTTGTTGATGAATTCTCTCTATGAATTTGAATCCATGGTCCAAAATTAGGCACTCATCTATCATTTAGCTTAATGCATCTCATAAACAAGTTTAAATTCAAAATCATTTTAAATCCTTGTTGTTTGGTTGAGGTTTAGTGTTCTACCTCCCAATTACTAATTGATTGTTGATTTACCAAGAACGTTGCCAGATTTGAGGTTGTCAATTATTTCCTTAGTGTATTTGAATTGGGAATTATCTGTTATAAAAAGAAATGTTTGTGTATGAGTGAATTAAGTGTTTAGGCAATGTATAGGTTGACCCACCTTGGTACTACAGAGCTAGAAGTGTAGAAGATCTTAGTCTTTGACCGGATGTTATTAGTTGGTCAAATCCACCATTGATTTTGATCATTAGAAAGTGGCTAGTCTATAGGATTCATTGAATTGTTCAATTTGGAACACCAACAAAATGGTGACTCTGTTGGGGAATGCACTTAGAAATTTGGTGGAAAATTGTCTTATCAAAGATTCATTCAAATCTTGAAGAATCTATCCTTAAGATTCATTTCATAGAGTCATATTTTTTATTTTGAATTTAGTTCAAATATTGAAGGATTTCAAACTTGAAGAAAGAATTTGTTGCAGTGCACCTAAAGATTTCATGATTTGTGGTCCTCTGCTAGTGAAAGGAGCTCAGAAATAAATTTAACTATGAAAGAACTTCCTGTTGTTTGAAATTGAGTCCTCTATGAAGAGAGGTGGCAACTTTGTTAGAAGAGCCTATTGAGGAGTTGAATACAGTTCTAGATCTACAATATTTCCAGAACAATTTGTAGCATCTACAACATTTCCAGGTATTCTTCACCTTTGGTTTTCAAGAAATTTGTGTATGGAAAACATATTTAAATGTATTAGGAAAATATTTTGGTTACCTATTAAGTGAATTAGCATGGACAAAGGGAAATGACAGTAATATTGAGTTTGCAGACTCCCATTTGTTGGATCTGTTATATCGAATATAATTGTAGTTCCATTGAAAGAATGTTGTCTAGTGCTTAAATATCTTCTTGTGTGGATGGTTAGAAGGAAATTGTATATTCTAGGTATTTCCATCCATTTGCATTATCATATTTTTCAAGCCCATGTTATCATTATGTCAACAATTGTCACAGTAATCCTTCATTTGGTCATGGTCATCATAATGCACAATTAGTTGAGCCTTGATTTTAAAAATATCCATGGATCATCAAGATAAAATAGCCATACTAGTAGAGGGTATGTGCAGGATCACGATGGGCCAAAACGTGGCAATATGATGGGTATGTGGCTGATGACTTTTTTTTAACTCAAAATTGATGAAACAAAAAGGGTTTTTAAAGGAGATTCTCAACTTTCCACCAATATAAATTATGCTTTACATTGAATTTAATAAGTAATTATTATTCATTTTCTATTCAAATTATGACTAAAGTCCTGATTGATAGACTGATCAAAAAAATCTATAGCTTTCAAATCGCATTGCATTTTTGAATCCAAAACATGCATCACATTCTATGCTTCGCATACTATAGGATTAAAAAAATAAAAATTCAATTTCATGAATTTTTTATCAAGTTAAGGTGGTTAGACATACAAATTTTTTATATTTTTTAAAAGTTGTAATAAAAAATTCATAATTAATTATTTACTTGGAAAAAAATTACAAAAAAAAATGCATCACGTTGGGACATGAGTCCTATACTTATATCTAAAATATTATAAAATAATATTATCATTTTATTGTGGTTAGGGTGGTCATACATACACCTACTTCTTATTTTTCCCTAAAATTTAAGTACTACTGCATTGAAATTTCAAATTTTCACTAAATAGATTTCTCCTTTTTCAAAACAAACCTAGTAGTTTAGAAACTACGCTCAATTTTGTACAAATTCTATTGTTACATATTTTTGAAATAATATAGGTAACTTATTCAAATTTTTACGTCAAGTTGCCTAACTCTGATTTTTCTAATTTTTTTGCCTCTTAAGGGCCTATTTTTTCCATGATGATCTTGACATACCCTAGAAACTTCGAGACATCTTGTCAAGAAGTGTTAGAAGTTTGATAATCCTAAAACATTTGACACCCCAAAGTGCAAGAATCCAAAAGTGCACAAGCCTAGGATAAGGCCAGAATGCAAAGCTATATTTGAAAGGGGACTCAAAGAGATGGATGAAAGGCACTTGATGTTTCAACAAGCCCAGTTAAGATAAAATCATATTGTGTCTAATCACCAAATTTTTGCACCTTTTGTCAATTCCTTTGATCCATTGTATGATCAATTAGATTTGTCATGGGTTGATTACAAAACTGAAAGTATGTCAGCTCAAGTCTATAAGAAGATGCCTAGATTTTAATGGATACAATATTTGTGAAGGAGATGCACATGTCAAATTTTTGTCTAGCTCCATGGAGAAACATTCATTTGGATATCAGGATATGTGGATGAGATTTTTTGCTAGGTCTCTTGAAGAAAGAACTAGAGATTGGTACCTAAGTTTTCCTGAGAAATCTTTTTCTTGCTGGAATAAACTAGTGACTGCTTACATAGAAGAATTTGCAAGAGACCCCTATGACCTTGTCACAAGGTTAAAGGAGATTAGAAAGAAAAATGAAGAGTCAAGCATTGATTTCAGTCATAGATTTTATATTGCTCTTTTACTAATCCCTACAAATTATAGACCTAGTACTCTAGATTGTATTCATATGTATTTTGAAGCTTTTGAGGAGGGATCTAGTGCATTGTTAAAAGATTTCATAATATTGAGTATGTAGATAGCTTACACATTTTTAGATAATTTGGAGAAATAGAGGAATGAATATGTGCAAAGTTTGTTGTTTTCAATTGTGGGCAAGCATGCTGATAAAATCAACAGCTATGTGAATGCAAATTATCAGAGCTCTTTAGAAAAGTGCATACTTGAGAAGGTAGAAGATGAGAATGATGCATGATCAGGTAATGAGGAAGTTGTCTTTGAACAACCTACAAAAGAAATGTATGCAATTGCAATTCAACAACCAAGTTTTTCGAGCCAAGGACATGATGAGGGATATAATTGGATTTTCTCTTTGAAGAAGAGATATGTGATCAACAATGTTATGGTACTATTGATCATGTCAATTCTACATGTGTTGAGTGTAGCTTTGATGCAAGTCTTCATGATGAGACATTGGAATTTTTTGATTTAGGAAATTTTGCTTAGAATGTCAGTATATGAGCTGCAAGTGAAGAGGTATGCAATGAATTTAAGTTGGCAAGATCAACCACAAGTAGCTGCAATGAATAAACCATTGATGGTTCTCAGTTTGATAGTGAAAATGTTTGGGTTTATCCTCAAGATGATGTAAATGATAAACTCAGTGAAGACACCCAATCTAATACTAAAATGCAACATGATGTGGATTGTTGTTATGACAACCTATAAGTAAGCAAGAGGGAATAAATAGATAGCCTATTCTCTGTGACGGGTTGTGACGATGCTTTTGACAAGGTTGTTAGCAATTCAATCTCCTATGATTGGGGAAATCCTGACTATGATCAACCCATTGAGTTTTTAGAGTTTGAAGATGATGACATCATGGGATATCCTAATTTGAAATTTGATAATGCATTCAATTCTAGTGAAGGTAAAGGAGAGGAAGTGGTTGAAATAATGGATCAAAATAATGATCTATTGAGTAGTGAACACATTTCAAATCCGTTGACCACTGAATATCAAAGATGTGCACAGGTAGATGAGTCTCAATTTTTGTGTGCTTCTCACATTGATTTTGATAGTGATGATGGTCTTCAAGACTCAAGGTATGATGCATGTGTTTATTATCTTCCTTCTAGTCATGAACCAATTGATCAACATGATGATAATGCAAATGAAGACAAGCAACCATTTGATGACAGTGATGCATTGTATGATGAGTATGATAGTTTGTATGTTGATGCAAGTTTAGAAATATGTTTTGGTGAGTTTGAAGTAGTAGATGACCATGAGGTTTGCATATCCAATGAGCCAAGTCTTGAAAATTTCAATGCAGATTTGGACAAGTATTTTTTTGCTAACTTGAATGAGCCTAGTCATGAGTCTTTGAATGTGAATATGAATGTTGATTTCCATGAGAAATCTGATTTTCCTTTTGAACCAGGATTTCTAATTTATGAGCAAGCTTGGGATGTTGAAAGTGTTGATACCTCATGTTCAAAGGATTAAAAAGTGAGAAATGATGAGGATGAGTCATAAATCTCTGATGATTCTCAGTACCAGCATGATGGAGGACAGTTTTAGAGTGTAATAGTGCATGAGTTTATCTCTTGACATACACTTCGAGATGGTTTGCATGATGAACAAGATCTTCTAGTAAGTTCTTGTGATGGTTTCACCTTTGATATGCAAAATAGTGATCAAATTGAGCATAATGGTACCAACCATATGGCGAAATGTGATTGCTACTTTTGTCAACTGGAAGAAGTTTTCACAAAGTGTGGTAATGTGCAAGGCATTGAAGAAAGTTGTTTTCAGCTTGAGAATGATTTAAATAATGAATATTATCAGCTATTGCCACATGATAATGAGCATTTTGAGAGTATGTCCGACTTTCAAATGCATAGTGATAATGAACATGTTGATAATGTTGTATATGATTTCCTATTAGAGGTACCAACATGTTTAATTAGGAAGATGGTTGTGATCAGACTATGCTTTCACATGGTCTTGATCACCATTTTCAAATGTTCCCTCTTGATACAAAATTAGAAACTAAAGAAAGAGACAGTGATGTGGTCTATTTTCTTTGGCTACCATGTGATAACAAAGTTGAACAGAGAGCAAGTTTTCACTTGCACAAAGGTAGCTTGATACTTGTGTTTGTAGAAGTGCAATCACTCATGTTGTTGTAGTTTGATAGAGGCAAGCACAAGTTGAGCGAGATCAGTTTTTTTATTAGAAATGTGTTTTATAGAGGTAAATATTGATCCCCTTTTTCATTTGGAGGCCTGGGGTCACCAAGTGAAGTTGAAAAATAAAGATGAATAAAGGAGCAGTTTGATGACACCTGATGGACTCAGAATTTGGTCTACTCCCCAAAGATTTGGAATCTTGCTATGCCCACAAGGGCCATACATCCCTAGTTAGAGCCACTATTGGGACTGTCAAATTTTGCAAATTTGAAGTGCCCATTTTTAAAAATTTGCCTCTGCACTCTCAGAAGTGCACTTGAGAAATCTGCCTGAATGACTTTCTTTGGAGGGTCGTGATTTGGTGTCTACTGATTATCATAAAAAATACATTTGTAAGCCCACTCATGTGACATATTTGAATGTGCATGTCAATTTTTAGCTTCCCATGATAATTTTTGTCAAGGTTTTGAAAAGTGAAGCTGGATGGTTTTGGCACTTTTCTGTTGTTTGCAAACATTCAGTTTTACAAAATAGCCTCCTATTTGAGTGAATATTTTTGTAACTAGAACATCATCATGTCAAACCAATGGATTCTCTCCATTCTCCATACATAAATGTACTCCCATTTCATGTTTTAGAGCTTCATGATTTGATTTTCTATTTTTAATAGATCAAAACCAAATGCAATTTGTTTAGATTTTCACCTGCATTTTTAGAAACCTTTCAGAGAGGTCAACTTTGACATTCAATATCATTTGATGAATGATGATTAAAGAAAATTCCTCTTGCACATGTGCTCACTATACCAAAATGAACTATTGTGTCTAGTGGCAGTGTGCCAGGAGTTGATTCGATATTTTTTCAATGAGATGATTTGGTGAGTTTTAATTGATTCTAAACAAGTTGTAGAAAGTTAAACTGAGCAACATTGACAATGATTAACATTCACCTCGAGATCTATTTTTTTGAATTGTTTGTTGCACTCCATTCATGGGTTGAATTTTGCATCCC
This sequence comes from Sequoia sempervirens, assembly GCA_007258455.2. NCBI lineage: Eukaryota > Viridiplantae > Streptophyta > Pinopsida > Cupressales > Cupressaceae > Sequoia > Sequoia sempervirens. The sequence continues at coordinate 163,431,091 of VDFB02000007.1, read as the reverse complement.
TGTAAGTTTTCATTGCTTCAAAAGGTTGTTTGACTGGTTTTCAAGGGTGATTCCAGAGCCCACATGGCCAGTTTTGCTCATTCTTCAAATGAGCCAAAAAATAGATCTTGATGATAACCTAGTTCATGTTCTCACTTTTGAAGCATTCAAAGGTTGTGTTTGATAAATTTAAGGTAAAAATTGCTGGAAAACAATTTTTTTTAGGTTGGGCCCACATGAGGACCCAAAATGCATCACATAGTTATGACGTTCTCAGGCTCAATTGGGATGCCTTTAAGGTGGATAAGAAACGTATCAAATCTTTGAGTATACTTGGCATCATGGAATTGAAAGTAGTGACTACTCAAAGCAAAGGATACAGTCAAGGTTGCACTAAATAAATCAGATGCAAAGAATTCTTATGTTGACAACTTGCTTGCAAATTGGAATTATTTTGGAGATTCTCCTTCATTGTTGAGTGGAAACACAAGATTAAAATTGATATGGAACTCATGTAATGCAAATTTATCTGAAAACACAAAAGAATCTTGTCTTCCAATGAAGTTTCAAATGCTAATGAAGGCATTGACTTGAGGCACTGTGGAGAAAAGCCACTATTATGAGATGAACTACCTCAAACAGAGGCTCTACTCTTTCTCCTTCAATATCAAGTGCAAGATTATAACCAATACATCACATGGAACAACTTTGGAGGGATAGGTTACTTTTCCAAATGAAGAAAATGAAGACAATGAATGTGCCATGTGAAGGAGTGACTAGTATGAAGTAAAAGAAACTCTCAAATCTACCTAACATGGAAGGAAGCTAAATGTATATGTAGAAATATGAAAGTATATGGTACACATTTACACAAAGCTGAATTTTTGAAAGGACTTAGGCATTTGCAAGCAATTAGTATGTTGGTTGAAAGGGTTTGTTTGATGCTACAAAAAAAAAATGCAACACCAATGCAAGAAGCGACTATTAAAAGAAAAAGTCATGATGAGGTTAGTGCACCATATGAAAGGAGATAATTTGGAGTTTAGTAGCAATGAAACAAAATTTGTTGAAGGGGAGTGCACTTCATAGAAAATTATTTGGAAATACCTTAGATATTTTCAAGGAAGCTGCCACCGCACCAAGCTTAAGGGGGGCCGATTCATATGGGATTTGGGAGTATATGCTGATAGAGGAATCACAATGCACCACACAAAGATAGATTTGTTGAAAAATATTCAAAACTTGCAAACAAATGCAATCAGCAACAAAGATGCCACACTTGCTACACATTGAAAAACTGGATGCATTGAAAAACAAAGAAAATTCCAAGAAAATGTGGTTAGAGTTAATACCATGGCTGTAAGATATATACAAAATGGATTTATTGAAAAGGCTTTAGAAAGCAATTATGGAATAGGGTGCCTCAATAAATGTAATCTCATAGACAACCACTACACCCAAGCAATAGACAAAATGAGCTGTTGAAAACACATTTAGAAATCTCCAAAAAAATGTGTTGCAAATAAAATAGCCACATGCCAATATGGAGGGAAAATAAAAATTCACCAAACAGAGGTGGTGCCATCACTCATAAGGTGTATGAATTTTTTCAAAGAATTGTTCCCCAAAATAAGTGTGGTTAATGGAATGCTACAGTTGCATGATATACATCTGATGGAGTATCATTTGTTGAAGGGCTGCAATTTTTTTTAAGAAAATGTGCTTTATTTGTGCCAACTGTAGAGAGGATTCCAGTAAAAAAACCTGGGGGATGCGCTTGTAATGGGTATGATGCCATGGGTATGAGCTTTGGAAACCATACCATTGAACCATGATGGAAGACAGTAGTGTTTTGCTTAGGTGCAGTTGAACAAGCCACAATGTTATTTGACTTTGCTCAGTTGTTTGAGTAGCTAATTTTTTCTTAAGTGGTAAACTTCTTATACTAGCTAGCACTATTTATGTTCCTTCATTATACAGATGTATATTAACAATTCTTCCATCATATATTAGAAAGGAGAGACTTAGAGTGTGGCTTGAAACTTGTTGAGAAGACTATAGGGATCTCTAAGAGAGAGAAGGGATCAATGGAGCATGGTTGTCCATCTTGAAAGGGCTTGATAGCTTGGATGTGAACCAATATTGGTATTTGTAGTGGAAATGATGAAGATTGTTTTACGAAATTTGCTCACTACTATCACCTATGAAGTGCAGAGTATGAACAAAGAAGAATTAGGGAAAATAGTAAAGATGGAAAAGAGATCAATGACCAGAAATGGAGATGGAAGTGTAGCTGAATCTCCACCCTTGCTTGCTATCTCATGAAAAAAAAAGTTGATCACTTGTCACTTCCTACGTGATGCACAAAAACATGCCACATGGCTATGGTGGGCCCAATGGTTTTCTTCAAAATTTTCTCATGCTCAAGGGAGTTAAATGTTGCTAGAAGGATTGAGGTGGACATGATTATTTTTAAAACAAGTCTTTTAAATATGAAGATTTGAATGCCCACTAGAAATATTAAAGGAGGCCCCATTTAAATTTGAAATAGAAAAAGTACATGCTATAAAGTGAAAAATATTTAATGGGCTTGATTGATTCTATTTTAAATAGTGGGTAATAGTTTATTTTTAATATTTTCCCAATAAGGTGATGTGGAGTTATAAATGGGAAAATATTTTAATTGTGTGTAGCACGGGTAAAATCTTCATTTGCCCGATAGATTTTTTAAAAAGGGGTTTTCACTTTTGTAAAGTGAAATGAAAAGTATTATGGGAAAATATTTTAATGATGAGTATAATGGTGTGGGTTAAATTTTTAACCCCAAATAAAGTTCAAAAATTTGCACATGAAAATGCATGAGGAAATATTTTAATGAGAAATGTGTTATGTGTTGGGCAATAAAAATTAAGTCGAAGCCTAAATATTGAAGTTATAAAACTTTAATATCTAGAGGCAATATATAATGTGCAACTCCAGCATAATAAAAGGGCAGAAAAAGAGTTATAACGGGCAGAGGCATTTTTACATAGCAGAGTTTTTTTTCAGCTATTGGGTAAAATGGAGTGAAATTCTCCACATGGGAAAATTTTCTATTGTTGAACAACTTGAAGCAAAGGAAAATTGAGAGGAAAAGTTTGTTGAAGGAAGAGAGAGGAGAGATACTTTTCATTTTTGCTGATTGATGGTGGATGGAGCTGCCAGATGTCTTCAATGAATCAACTTCTAGAGCCTTCTATTCTTCTATATCTTCTCTTCTATTCTCATTTGTAAAGGGTTCTAAATTCTGGTGTGGGGTTGGATAAATAGAGAAATGTTGAGTTCAAGTAATAACTTGAGTCTGTAAGCTATAAATTCTGATTTCATGAGTAAATATCAGCCAGTTTGTGCAAATAAGTCATGAATGTCTTCAAATTATCTCCAAACTTGTATAGTTTAAGTCATATGAATTCAATAATACCAAGTATGTTTGAGTTTGTCATCTCAAATTTCCTGAGATTGTTTTGTCTGTTCATGGTTTTGTTTTAATGAAATGGTTCAAATACTTTGAGCAGATAATTATGATTTTAAGTGTACAGGTTGGATTTATAAGAAGCATTTGATTGAAAATAGGAGTGGATATGTTGGTGTAATACACTAGCAATTTAAATTCACTGGTTGAAGTCTATTTGCTAATGAATTCCCTCTATGATTTGACTACATGGCCTAGAATTAGGCATCAATATGTCATTTAGCTTAATGCATCTCATAAACAAGTTTAAATTCAAAATCATTTTAAATCCTTGTTTTTTGGTTGAGGTTTAGTGTTCTTCCTCCCAATTACTAAGTGAGTGTTGATTTACCAAAAATGTAGCCAAATTCAAGGTTTTCAATGCTTTCCTTAGTGTATTTGAATTAGGAATTATCTGCCATAAAAATCAATGTC
>VDFB02000007.1:163411710-163427087 GCA_007258455.2 Sequoia sempervirens | reverse complement strand
AAAATGTGGTCTCATGGTGATGGAATGCCATACCTAATGCCATGACAAGCAAATTGCTATGGATTTTCATGGCATTCCATCACCATGAGACCACACTTTGAGGAATTTTTTGAAATAGTTCACTACCTTGTCTATGCTATCATACCATGCTTGATAGATCTTTCCAAGCATCCATAACTTGTTCATAAGCACCGCTTTATGGTTTTAGCCATAGCAACAAGGTAGTGAACTGCTTGATAAAATGTTTTGTAGACATGTATGAAAAATGTGTGTAGTAGCATCGCTAACCGCCACCATTTGATATTTATGCAGTTGTAGTATGTTTTGTGCAATGTAATCAGCGATATGAATATAACCAACAAAAATCTATTTTCTATAATTCATGGATTGAACTCTGTATTTTATTTTCTCTCAATGTCTGTATGCTATGGAAATGCCATTACATTTTAAAAAAAAGTAGTTTCTTACTATTTTTCTTCAATTTTTTATGGTTTTTTGTAAATCTACCAAAAAACCCTAGTTTTTCTACCAAAAAACAATATTTTGAAAAAAATCAACTAAAAATAAACAAATCTAATTGAAAATTTGATAAAAAATAAAGAACTTTACCTATTAGAGATGGACTCCAAATCAAATATCGGATTTCTCTCTCCACTGTGCGCCCGCCACCGATGAGCCGAAAACAAATGAGAATGAGTGTTGGTCGCGGGCCCTTTTATATATATATATATATATATACTTCAACAAAATTGGATATCCGATTTAAATCGGATATCAAATTTGGATCGGATATCCGATTCCCATAACTAAGTTTCCCTTTGTCTGGATCGGAATGAGTGTTTTTTTTTTTATATACTTCAACAAAATCGGATATCCGATCCAAATCAGATATCCGATTCCTAAAACTAAGTTTTCCCTCTGCCTCGGTAGTCACCCCAGCTCCAAAAAGTCAACTCACCATTTTCGCATTTTTGAGTTGTAGAAACACGTATTTTTTTCTCCATTGCCACTTTTTGGCATACCATGATCCTGCACATGCCTCTCACTTGAAATGTCATCTATTTGCGTCAAGTAGTTTGTACTTTTGTGGAGTGATCTTTTTGGGTAGATTTTTTGGGGGAGCATAGCAAAAATATTACTTTCGGGGTGGAACCTTCAATTATGCATCGTCAACCTCCATAGATGATCAATCAAATTTTTGCTAGGTTGTGTTAAAATCTGATTATTTTCTAATAGCTATCTTCGCTAAAATATCTAAAGCCATTAATCACGTAGTTGAGACTTAATGAGCGAAGATTTCCATGATCTAATCAAGATCTAAGATTGGATTGTGAGCTATTAGGTTTAGGAATCCCAAATTTTCTACTTCTGAAATGTTTGCGGTGGTGCCCTCTTCTTTTGGTTATAAATTAGAGTTTGCAACATTGAGTAAAGAGTTAGAAAAAAATTATTCAAAAAATATTTTCAAAGGATATAGATCTATTAGGGAGTTTCTCTTTTCTGAGAAGTAGAAGGGTCCTTATAGAATATTGCTATTCTCTCAAGCATGTTATATTTATTCCAAACTATCATCAGATTGCTGACCTTTGTTTTTAGTTCATATATCATAGAAGTTTGATCTATTTGGGAGAAATTTTGAAATTATGCATTCTATGGCCTTTGTTAAATTTCTATCCCATATTTCATTCATGTTGAAAACCTTCTGTTAAAAGTTTGTGTCGGTATTTTAGATAACTAATTTACATGTTGTTAAGAATCTATGTTAAATGCTAACTTTCATAAATTGGATTATGTCTATTGAACTTTTCCATTTTTCTATAAAGGGTTTTCCATTTTTCATATTATGTTGTAAAGGTTGAAGAAGGATTCTGTAAATTTTTGAATATTTCTATTAAACTTTAGATTTGTATTATGTATGATTGGTCCTTAATGGGTGCTTCCCATAGGGAGATTTGAAAGATTGCATTATTCTTTCTCTAGCCTTTATTTCTCATTCTCTTCCCAACAATGAAGGGTTTCTGGTATTTTGTGTCTATCATATTAGTTATAAGGAATAGTTAAGGTTTAAAATGTTGTAAAAGCTTTGAAACATCACAATTTTATGTTTTATTCACATTTCTTTCTACCTTTTTTGAAAACACAAAGAAGAGTCAACTTTCTATAAAAATCCCAAAGGTGAATTTCCCATAAGGCTATCAAAGAAGTGCAAGATTTGATGATCAATAGTTATTTTTATGGCATTCCAGGTGGGATTGAAGTTTTTCAAATGTATTATTAGAAGTCAAAAATATTTCTTAAATTAGACCAAGAAAAGAGGTTGGAAATTTCATGCCCAGAGTTCAAACAAGAGCATCTTCAAGAGGTCATTTCTAGTACTCCTAGTTGTCTCCCTCTATATCAAGGAGAAGAAGACTTATAGGTTTTCTATCACCTATAAGAAGAAACAAGGTAAGAAGTCCTACCCCACAATCCAGAGCCTTATCTACTCCATTAGGAGGTTGAACCTTCCAAATCAGAATACCTGTATACCCTATCCACATGAATATGTTTAGAATGGCTCATATAGGTGTCCCCGCTCTTAGAAATTTTATAACATGGGATAGTGGTACCCTGCTACAACCACCTACACCCCTAGATGTATGGCCCACCATACCTGCCAATGCTCTCAATGTCATCCCAATGTTTTCTAGGGATGATTTCAATACCCCTTCCGAACATCTCCAAGATGTACCGAAGGTATGTAGAGTAAATAACATCACAGAGGAGAATGTTGCTTTCAGGTTACTAGCTACATCTTTCAAAGGAACAACCCAAGAATGGTATATGTCTTTGGATTTCAGTTATATCCACTCTTGGGATCAACTCAAAGATAAGTTGTTCGAGAACTTCTTGGAAAAGGGATCACTCTTCTTTGTTACAACAATTAATTACCATCAAAAGGGCCCCACAAGAGGCCATGAGCGACTTCAACACTAGGTTTCAAAAAACCTGGAAAAGGATTCTTATGACTACTAGGCCTACAACTGCTATGGAATTCATTTTTTATATAAAGGTTTTCAATTCAGATATCACAGCCATGGTGTATTCTATTAGAGGAGATAGTTCTCCTAATGCATGCAATCTGGCTATGTGCATAGAAAACAATCTGATCAATGTCGAGAAGCTTCCACCATGTCTATCAATGCCCATGTTCATAGAAATCTCTAGTAGCCTTAGGAAGAAGTAACTCCGAGTGCCTCTAATCCACAAGCAACCATGTTGGTTGTACCACCATCCATGTATGTATACCTTAGTGCACAACCAAGTTTGTTGGGATCCTCTTCATTAGCAGTGTAAGTTAATGATATGAAGAACCTCATGTGGTCCTTTGCAAATGAGCTATTCCTCATTCGATGATAGCAAGTAGCACCTTCAAAGCCCCCCATGTAGAACTAACGAGGAAGGTCATCTTATCAACAAAATGTATACCAAGGAGCTCCAAAAGGAGGAAGTCAACAATCAATACCCAGAAACTATATAATCCTAGTTACCATGCCACTTTAGACTGTCAGGAATAGTCCAAGCAAAATTTAGTCCTAGGTCAGAACAACCTAACAGAGGATGAGAATGCATGGTGCTTCCTGTATAATAGCCATATGCCTCAAAATTTTCCAAGGGGAAATCTACAGTAGAAGATAGTGGAGAAAAGGAGCTAACGCATTTTCTCAAACATGAAAGAATATCAGTTTCCTGAAATGGAGAATTCCTGCTTTAGAGCGCAAATGGAAGTAATTTCCTTAGAACAAGAGCTAGATATCACACCAAACCAAACACTCTTCTATAATTTGATTGAACCAGAAGATGCAATATTTGCAGATGATGCTCTGATGACTAGTTCCCAACAAGTACAGTCGAACTACAACACAAGTTCCAAAAGAAGGCTCACTATAGAATATGTGCCACAAGATCCATAATGTCCAAAACTAGGTCAACCACAACCACAAGAAAAGAAATTCATGTAGGCCTAACCTACTAAGCAGTCACAAGATCTACCATTTCTAGAGAAGGAGAGACAAAGCATTGATCCCAACCACGTCAGATTGGATTCTCCCAAAGAAGAAAGAGATGTCACCATTCAAACCAAGGTCCTATTAGTCAGAACACTCAACGTGGTTGAATAGTTGAAAAAGTCGCCCACTAATGTATACCTATGGGACATATCGATTTTGAAACAAAAGAAATTTCTCCAAGAAGAATTGAAGAAAGAAGAACAAATATTACAAATGGATGTGATTCAAGGGTGATCTCACAATAGTGATTTATAATTTTTGGCCAAACTAGACACTAAGATTATTTTTTTAACTAAATATTCACATTCGAGCACCTATAGCAACTAAACCATGAGGAATTTGAAGATGATGCAAACTAAAGTCTCGTCACATTTTGTCTGTAGATTTTTAAAATATTTTTTTCAAAATTTTTGGAGTCAGATTGCACTTCTTTTTTCCATCTCCCATGAAAACTAGTTTTTTTTAGAAAACAACATTTTAAAAAAGTAACACACACCGTATAATGCATAACTTTTTTTCCATGAATGATAAAATTCTAATTCTTTCAAATTTAGATTTGCAACTCTAATATCTAGTGATTCCACTTGGTTAGATAGTTTTTTATTGAATATTTTTTCTTTAATCAAGTTTTGAAGTCAAACCAATTACAATTCAGACATAGCACAATTGTATAACACGTAAGTTTTTTTTGTAATATCGAAATTCAATTTTTTTTTGTTGGATCAAGGACTTCAATATTTGCTGCACTCATATTTTTCAATTTTTTTTTTATAATCTACTATTTTTCCACATGTGCAAAACAAAGACCTTCATTTTCAGTGAAAAACCTATGTTTAATAAAACTAAAAAAATAAATACATAATAAAATAAAAAGATATTAAAATTATATTCATTGGATAGCTCGTTTTGAGGACAACCTGATTCCAGTTAGATTTGTAAAGAATCCTCCATTTTCATCCTCAACCTGAGCTCTGAAGTGTAAAAATTTAGTTTTTTTTTGTGTCTTAGGAGGGGGATGAGGGGTAAGGAGGGTTCAAATGAACCACCCTTAAATAAGGGATTTTGTTTGGTTTTTGGGAAAGAAAGAATTAAAAGGGTTTGCTCAAACTAGTAGGTTTGTACAAACCCCTAAAATCAAGTTTTTTTCCATGGGGTCATTTTTTGTGAGTTTTCCTTCCTCACTTGAATTGTAAACCACTATTGTGGCTTCACCTTCCACCATGTGATCAAGTTAGAGACAAAGGGACCACATTGGATCCCCAATCTTTGAGAGTTGTGGCATACATGAATATCAAGGACAATGAAAATGTGAAATTGGTAAGAAAACCAAAGCCCACACCTTTCTTTTTAACACTTATTGTGGGAGATAATATTTTATATAGTAACATGATTAATTCGGGAGGTAGTACTATGATCATGCCTAAACAAGTGGCTAAAGCCCTCAAGCTAAAGTATGAACCTCTCAAGAAAGGGATCATGCAATTAGATGGGAAGAAGTTCTTGACCATTGGTTGCATCAAGGATCTATCTTTGACCCTCTTCTTATGCCCAATCCAAATAGTTATGATAGACATCCCCCAGTGTTTGGGATGCGCCTTTCAAGGGAATTTACAATGGAGCTTGGTAGATAATTAGCACTTGATTGGTCTCATCTAATATTGCAGACCAAGCATGGGGAAAAGATGAAGATCCTATCTAAATCCTTCCACCCAAAACATATAGCAAACAATGTGGTCCTATGCTTTGAAGTAGTGTATACCTCCTCAAAAGGGGAGACATTTTGTGTAGAAATGTTAGAAGCTGAGTAGGAAACAAGTGAGTAGACCCCCAAAGAGGATGTCCTCCTTAAATAGTTTATTGAATCTAACCCATTTGATAACTTCCATGCTATTGGATTAGACACCTATGTGATCTTCTACGATGACCAAGTCTTCCAAAAATTAGTGAAAGAATAGGAAGACCATAGTGGATTGGGTGACAACTATTGATGGATGTGATATTTTGATGGCACCAAATGCAAGGTCACTTCTGGATTAGGTGTTTGGTTGGTATCCCTGACTAGATCAAAGACCCTCAAAGCTTTCTATTTCTAGTTCCCATGGTCGAATAATGATGCTAAGTATGAGGCCTTGGTCCATGGTTTTTTTCTCGCCGAATGGATGGGCATGAAGAGAGTACAAATATTTAGAGACTCTAAGTTGATCGTAAGCCAATTCTATGGATAAGAGACTACCAAAAATTTAAGAATCAAGTCTTATAGATAGGGTATGGGATCTGACCAAGAGCTTTGAAGCCTTTAACATACAGGTTATCTCGCAGTCCCAAAATAATTTCGTTGATTAGATGGATTTGATTAGTTCACAATATGAGCCAATTTTAATATTCATAATGAAACAAAATACAATTCATATCATCATTCGACTATCAATTCCTGACAATGATCAAAACTAGAAATTTTTTACGAGAACGTTTAGATTACTGCTTTTTTATTAAAATTAGGAATTTTTTTGACCATTCATAGTCCAAAGCTAGAAGAGCTAGAGAAGGGAAAGTGATGCAATTGAAAGGTAATAAGCTCAAATGTGAGGTTTGATTTCTCTCAAAAATATTTTCTATTGTGAGGATGAGAGGAATAGAAAACAAAGAATCCCTATTGATGCAAAGGACTATCAATATCTCAATATCAAAAATGGTAGAAAGTTAAAAGTTAGAAGAGACATTCGATAGAAGGATAAAGAGATATTGAAAGGGCTATGTTCTAGATATGATGTGGTCATTAATTGGACCTATGATGATATTATGGTATACGATTCGGGCATAATTCAACATACTATCAATTTGGATGAAGGCACAAAGCCTATTCGATAGAAACAAAGGAAAGCCAATCTGAAATTTGAAGCATTAATAGCACATGAGCTCATCAAATTAATCAAATCAAGGATCATATAACCAATCAAAAATTCCACCTAGGTATCCAATCTTGTACCAGTGTGGAAAAAGAATGGGGATATTTAGCTCTATGTGGATTTTAGGGATTTGAACAAAGCTTTGCTAAAAGATCACCACCCTTTTCCCTTAATGCAAAAAATTTCCTAGACCATGGCTAGATCATAAATGTTCTTGTTGCTCAATTATTTTTTGGGTTAAAGTAAGGTCTATGTAAAGGAAGAAGACTAGCATAAAACAATGTTCACTACCAAGTAGGGAATATTTTCATACTAAAAAATTCCTTTTAGTCTCTCCAATGCTATTGCAACCTTTTAGCGAGCAATGGATATCACCTTCAAGGGGTTGATTAATAAGATTATCTTAATATATCTGGAGGACCTGATAGTCATTTCAAAATCAAAGGATGATCATTTTGATCATCTGGAAAAGGTCTTCCAATAATGCCAATAGTTTAGGATATCCTTAAATCCCAAGAAATGTGTTTTCATAGTTCCCTAAGTCAAGCTACTTAGTTTTGTGGTATCAAAAGAATGAATAGCCAAAGATCCCCAAAGGGTAAAGGATATAATGGAGCTACCACTACCATTCAATCAAAAGTGGCTACAATCCTTTTTGGGGAAGATTACTTTTGTTAGTTGGTTAATTTTAGACTTCGTGGGCATCACAAGACCTGTCAAGTTGATGTTCAAGAAGAATCTAGTGTTCAAATGGACTCCCAAAGGAAATATAGGTTTCAAGCAAATAAAGGCAACCATCTTCATGGCCCTAGTGTTAGGTAACCAAAAATTCTCCAAGGATTTCCTACTTTAAGTCTACAATAGACAACATAAGATAGCTTCAGTGCTCACTTAGAAGGACAAAGAAGAAATAGGGGAACATCCCATCACATTCCACTCTAGGACTCTCAAAGGATATGAAACTAGGTACAATTTTATTGAGAAATAGGTGTTTTCTATTGTTAAAAGCCTCAAGAAATTTTGACACCTTGTATTAACCAATAGAATCACCATCCTCATTGCCCATCCTAGTGTTTGCAAGTATATCATTGAAGGTAAAATAACTTAAAAGAGGGAAAACTAGATCACCAAGATCCTAGAGTATGATGTAGACATTTGACCAACCAAGTTGGTTTGGGGAAGAGTTCTTTGTAAATACCTTGCATAGGAATTGAGCTCCTTGGTAGAGGAAGAGACCAATCAGGCCTATTCAAATTAGTTCGAGTCCAATGAGTCATGGTTGGTGCATTAGACATGATATATGTGAAAGGGCTAGTGCCTTACTAGCATTCCACCTAACAAAAAATGCTACTACAAACTACAAGGCACTAGGTATGTACTAATTGAGGGAAATTTTTTTAAAAGAAATTATGATGGCATCTCGCTCCATTTCTTAGATAAGCCACATGAAAAAAAGAGTTTTAAATGAATTCCATAATAGTCCTGAAGGCAGACATTCCTCTACAAAAACTACTACTTTGAAGATAATGTAGGTATGATATTACTAGCCTTCCATGTTTTGCAAGGCATACCACATGGTGCAAAAATATACTCAGTGTCAATATTTCGTTGGTAAGCAGAAGAACTCCGCCATGCCACTGAGCCTAATTGTAACTAAGGACCATTTGTACAATGGGGTTTGGATACTTTCATAATGATAAATCCTATCTCCAGCATTGGCCATAAGTGTATACTTATGGAAACCAATTATTTCACAAGATGGAAAAAGGTCGTTGCTATAAAAAATGCTATGAAAATTGAAATTGTCAATTTTCTTGAGAAGCTAGTGGTGAGGTTTGGTTCGCTAAAAAATATCATATCCAATAACAAACAAGCATTTTTTGGGTTATAGGATGTTGGAATTCACTCTCAATAATGGGGTCTACCTCAATACTTCATCAAATTATTACCCATAGGGAAATGGGTTAGTAGAGTGAAACCAACAAGAACCTGATTAGGCTAATTAAGCACATCAGGTTGGAACACCAAAAGGAATGGCACAAGCACCTACGAGATGCTCTATGGGCTGATAGAATTACACCGAAACAAATCTTGAGGGCCTCTCCTTATGAATTAGTGTATGGAAAAGAGGTGGTTTTACCGATTTCCATTAAAATTCTAGAATTGCAACTATTAAAGCCTTAGAAGTCTAAGAAAATGGAAGAATGGAAGTAATATTAGCCGAAATCCTAAGTCTTGAAGAAAAAGGGAAAGTGTGTATGATGCCAAGATTATGCACTAGAAGATAGTGAAATGATGGTTTGATAAAAAGGCCTCCAACCTAGATTTCTGGGAGGGGAGCCTTGTGCTAAATTACAATGCACATGCTACAAAATGAGGACAACATGCAAAGTTTGAAGTACTATGCAAGGGTCCCTTTTGCATTAACATGTGCAAAGAAAAGAATGCATATGAGGTAGAAGAAATGGATGGAAACATTCTTGATATACTAGGAAATGATATTCATCTAAAAAATTTCCATTGAAACATGCAAGTTCTTTTAAAATTTTCATAGTTATGTACCATATGTAAAAAAATTATAGAATATGATATTTTTACAAATAAGCCATAAGAATAGCACAAGTATAAGCAAAAAATTACAATATTATATTCATTAAAAAAATTTACACTATAGTACAAGCTCAAAGCTCTGAGAGAAGCTTGAAGCTTTCTCATGCAAATCCAAAAAGAGCTATAGATTAAAAGGAAAAAGAGTAGGGTGCATGCAAAACATGGTAAAATTGAAGCCTCCATTCATTGCTAGGTAGTCAAAATGACATTTCTTCAGGTTTTTCTTCAACAAGGTGGTAAGTGGGGTTAACAGAAAACACATGTGAGCTTGACACGACACAAATAGTAGTCCTCAGTACCATGGCTATATACCAAAAATTCAAAGTGATTTTTCCAGTCAAGCCCAGGAATGTGCTCCATGCCATACTCCCTCAAAAGAAAGGAGGCCATAGGTCAAGATAGTGAGCGCTGCCTCTCCAAGTCCATGGTGCAAAAATTAATGAGAATGGGCAGCTAGGGAGCCTCCTCCAAATAATCAACATGCCTGCAAAGGTCCATGGCACTCAAAATTCTGCCACAAGGGGTAGCCACTTGCACAATATCATCGATCCTATCCAAATATATAGAATCAAACATGGCATGGCATAGTTCGATTATCTAGGGCTTGGAAATTTCCAAATCAAGTAGAGAGGCTATGAAGTGGGAGATGATGTTGGAGTTGCACCATGGCTGGTTTTCATCCTTCATGTAATCTTTATCAAGCAAGCATTTAAATGCCACAATGATGAGGCGGTCATTCTTCTTTACCAAGCACTTAATTCTATCACTACTAACTTCACCCATGAAGGAATATTGCATCCTTCATGGTAAGAGTTGAATAGGGGTACCTAGGATGAACATCATAATAGAAAAAAAGCTAAGGCTAGCAGAACAGAGGATATAGCTGGGAAAGCTTACTAAATTAAGAGTTAATTCAAGTGAGTTTTTCACTGATAAAATTATAATAAACACAACTTTAACCAACATTAACAACACAAAATAAACAAGTAGGGATGCCAAAATAAAATAAAAATCAATCATCTCAACAAGTTGGAATGCCCTGGTTATTTATAGAAAAGGTGTGCCAACAAGCTCAATAAATGGAAAATACATCTCTTGCTGAACAGTAATCGAGAAAATATAAAAGAAATAGGAGGGCAAGAGATGAATTGTATGAAAAAATTTCCACCAAGCCTTGAGAAATAAATTTGGGTGTTGGGAGTAAATGCTCACATGTATCGATTACCGACATGTGTCCATTGTCATCATCAACACCAACTTGCTTGCTCATATGAGAAGACATTGATTAAATCACTAAGCTCTGACAAATTAAGGGTATGTGCAGGATCATCATGGAAAAAATAGGCCCTTATGTGGTGAAACATTTAGAAAAATCAGAGTTAGGCAACTTGACGTAAAAATTTGAATAAGGAATCTATATTATTTCAAAAATATGTAACAATAGAATCTATAGAAAATTGAAAGTAGTTTCTTAACTACTAGGTTTATATAAAAATATATATATATATATTTTTGGTGAAAATTTGAAATTTCAATGTAGTAGTACTTAAATTTCAAGGAAACAATAAGTAGGTGTCTGTCTGACCATCCTAACAAGAATAAAATGATAATATTTTTTATAAGATTTTAGATATAAGTAGAGGACTCATGTCCAGATGCGATGCATATTTTTTTGTAATTTTTTTCTAAGTAAATAATTAATTATTAATTTTTTATTACAACTTTTAAAAATATAAAAAGACTCATATATCTAACCACCTTAACATGGTTAAAACTTCATGAAATTAATTTTTTTTTTAATCCTATTGTATGTGAAGCATATAATGTGACACATGTTTCAGATTCAAAAAATGTGATACCATTTGAAAGCTATAGATGTTTTTCAATCATCCTATCAATTAGGACTTTAGTCATAATTCAAATAGAAAATGAATAATAATTATTTATTAAATTCAAAGTAAATCATAATTTATATTGGTGGAAAGCTGAGAATGTCCCTTAAAAACCATTTCCATTTCATCAATTTTGGGTAAAAAGAAAGTCATCAGCCACATACGCTACACATACCCATCATATTGCCACTTTTTGGCCCATCAAGGTCCTGCACATAGCGTTAAATATGAATTTCCTTTCGGGGTACCTTGCATCACTTAAAGCATGCTTCCCATGGCTAAAAGAAAGCTTCCCAACATTTAGAGCTTATTTGTGAAAAAGGCGGCCAGGGGAATGTACTAATTACATTCTCGCGGTGAAGTTGGCATTCCTAAGGGATATAGATCCCTAATCCACAAGTATCACCTCACTGGAAACATTTAACAAGCTATTGGTAATGGAAGTACCTTACTACATGTACATGCAAGAAAATTGTATGCACCCAAAAAGCAATTTTTTGCTAAGTAATGAAAACAACAAACAACCATTTCTCTGAAGAAGCTCTCTGCAAATTTTTCAACACAACAATGGAAAAAGCATCATCTTTTGGTCGATAGGCTGGAGTTTCATCTACCAGACTAGGTTACACCAAAAATTTTGGGAGGGATTCATTTTCTAATGCCTTAGTGCCAGAGGAGTGGCATTTTTCTCATATGAAAAAGGTACTAGTGGACAACCCAGTTAAGAAAGAAGCAGTCCTCAATTTTGTAGATAATATTTTTGACCCAAATTTGAATACGAACCCTAAAATCCTTAGGGAAGGGGTAATACAAAGAATGATCAAGTATGGGGGAACATAATCCTTTGTGTTATGGCTTTGGTATTGTGGTTTGCCACAATTCATGTTTCCTGTTGGGATGGAACCTCTAAATATTTTTTTGGTTCCATTTCTCATCATGCAAAATTTTGGTTAAATCCATCTGTTTGGGCCTAGGGTTTTTTTTACCATCACTATTGTAGGGTTTATTGTTACTTGGGACCCTTCCTAAATAACCCTCATGCTTGCATCCTTTCCAAAGCTCTAATTCATCGTTGACTTTCTATTGCCCATTGTAGTGTAGAAAAATGCATACACTTGCATTTTCACACTTGTTTGGACCCACCTTGCTTTATTTATGCCTCTTTATGGCTTAATTGGCCCTATTTTGCATCCACAAGCCTAATAAGCTAATATTTTTATGGAAAATATTGAAAAATGTCAAAAGATAATTTATCATTTAATGTTTTTGTCTACGTGTCCCTGATTTGTGGAGTGGGACTAAAATGCCACCTAGGGCATCTTTTTCCTCCATGGGTCTTGGGACCCTAATATTGAAAACACCTTGAAAGGTCCCTTTTGGAGTTTGTGCTACAATAATTGAGCCTTGGGACTAAGACGCCACCTAGGGTGTCTTAGTCCTCCTTGGCTTATTTTTTGCATTTAATTTCAAATTCGGGTGGGATTTAGCCTCCTTTATTTAATGATTTCATATGTCAGCTTATTCTGGTGTAATTTTGGGATATTAAGCATGAATAAGTATAAATACAAGGTTCCTCCACCCATTTTTCATAACAAGCAATCTAAATATTCAAGCATTCAAGAGCATTTCATTAAATATTTGAAGCCATCATAAAGATTCAAGCATCATGCCAAGGGTTTAGTTCATCCATTCATGTTGTTGAGCTAAGATTGTGGATGTAGGATTGAAGATCTATTTGGAAGCATTGTTCACATCAAATCCAAGGATCCAAGATCTACATTCTTCATGGAAACTATATTGTAGATTGCATATTTTCTTCACAAGACATGATACAAGGTGATATAATTTACATATTTCATGCTTCATTTCATCATTTTGTTTAATTACCTAAAAGTGGTTTGACCAAGGAAAACCCCCATTTGCTAACAATCAACAAGTTTCCCCTGTCTTGTGTGTTTGTATTTGCAAATCTAGGTTGAAGACTTGAAGATCATTTAGAGTGTAAAATTGAAAAGTTGCAAAGTTACATTCTCAAAGTTGTCATCTTCATGGAAACTCACCTATAAGTCAGATCTGGATGTTTCAGGACCTTAGATCTAAGAAGAAGCAAGTGTAGTCATCAACCCTCAGGACCACATTCTAAGAATTCAAAAATTCAAAATGGGACTATTATGCCACCTAGGGCATCTTTGTCCTCCACATGGTATTTTTCAGAGATTCTTCAAGATTTATTTTTGGCATCTGAAGACTCTGCATTTGCCCAAAAAAATAGCAGCAGGACTAATATGCCATATTGGGCTTATTAGTCCTCCTTAACATATTTTGGAAACTTCTTTGCATTTCTAGAATCCTCACAACATATCTAGACTTCTGAGGTACACATACCCTAACTTGGTATAGCTTAATTTCATTATTTGCATCTCTCATTCAACTTACTTTTCTAGTTTTAAGTCATTTTACATATCACATTGTGTTTTCCAACATTCTCTTTTCCAAGCATTTTCTTGGTGGTGAACCCCTTAGAACTCAAAGAACCACCTCCTAGGTCCTTCCTAATTGTGAAATTGACTCACCTTGTGAGGTTGTTAGTCAATCCAATTGGGACCCCTAAGACATTATTGAATGATTGGTGGAAAAAGAGTAATATCTCTAAGAGTATTCATTTTTCTTCTCATCATTTTGGTAAACCAGACCTTGTTGAGCATTCATTTTATAATTTGGAGTTCATTAAAATATTAGATCTAGATTGCATTAATTGTTTCATTGTGTCTTGCATATAATTAGTGAAATTGCATTTAGGATTTCTCATATTTGCATTAGTGAAAGTGCATATAGGTTGCATTTTTTTCTTTCTTGCATCATTTTATCTCTTTTAAAAACTAAAAAGTTCATTTTTCATCATCTTAATTACATTTAGGAACATTATTATTGCATTAAAAACTAAGAAAATTGCACTCACTTTTGCATCCAATTGCTTGTTACAAGTTACTTTTTCTAGCCTTCATTTGCACAATTTTTTGTTTCCAAACATCAGGTCCTTGGGTGGGAAACCTCATAACACTATTGTGAACCTATAATTGTTTAATTTTCTACCAAAAACCCTTATCGGGAATAAAATTCCCTTGGTGGCATCTTAATCCCTCTCTGCTTTTTATTGCAATACCCTGTCTAAGTGATTTGCTATCTGTTGCAACTTCTAACACCTTCAAATTTCATAAGGAGGACTAAGATGCCCTCCTTGGTGTATTAGTCCCTATGGAATTTCACATTGCACTTTTTAGGATCTAAATCAACATTTTTGTGCTTCTATTTTATTAACATTGGTTACCTTTTTTAGTGGGTTGACTTTTTGTTTCATGCATTTTACTAAATCTAGCTTAAAGTGCTTCATTTCATGCATTGCTCAATTCCAAATTTGTATTTTCAACATTTCATTTTTAAATCATTGCATAGTGTAATCAGAAAATTATCTTGCTTGAAAATTGAAAATTGAAAATTGTGTTTCCTTTTAAGTCTTTACATTACATTTTAAGTTTGCATTTAAATTACTTTTTAAAAATATTAGATTCAGTCTTCTACAAGTTTGCAAGGAAAAATTTAGTCAATAAGCATGTTACTCATTCATTCAATGCATTCCCTAGTTTTGAGAGTCTGTGAGTGCAAGAGAGTGAAAATGTTAACACTTGCATTAAACTTACCCCCCTCCTATCTCCCCTATTTGTGAGGATGATGTGATAGAAGAGAATACAAACATAGATAATCATGATGACCATAAGTGTTTTGAACTCCCAATACCTCTCCTTTTAGTGATAAAGGTATCTTGGTGAAAGAAGATACAATCATTGAGAATCGCAAAGGTCTTGCTTGTTCTTATCCTCATCCCCCTTGGGAAGATATTATGGCACAAGAGAATGAGATCA
>VDFB02000007.1:163120207-163411610 GCA_007258455.2 Sequoia sempervirens | reverse complement strand
AAATCTAAAAGGCCACAAAGGCCCATAAAAGCAAAAAGGCAATTTTCAAAGACCAGAAAGGTCCATAAATGAAAAAGAAAAATGCCAAAGGTTAGAAAGGCCCAAAAAGAAAAAATCAAAGTCAAAAATCATGTGGATTACTAAAAGTCTCATAGAAGCAATAAAATCTAAATTGGCATCCAAATTTGTTAATCCAAAAGATTCCTCCAATTTTTCATCTAATAACCTATCACCTTCCAAATCCCTTTTTCCTCCATCACTCCACCACCCTTCAAGGTGTGTACCAATTTTGATCTTTACATCCTTTCCATCTATCCATCAACAGGCCTTCCAACCTCCTATCCATTATCGAACATTCATTCCCCATCATTCTCCTTTAATCCAAACCTTTGCATAAATCCCTAGATTCTTCCATCATATCATTAATCTGCCAACATTTAGGAGTCTAATTCCAATTGCCATGGTTTATTAGAGGGATATTTGGTTGTGAAACTCGATGCTTAAGTCCTTCCTCCATCTCCCTATCATCGATATCCTATCTTCCATATTCCTCTTGTACTCTACACTTCGGGACAAGTTTCGTCCATCTTATCATTCATGGTCATTATCCTTTCTATGCCCATTCCTTACATTTACACCTTTGATCTTGACAAGGTTAAGGATCTTCTTGAACATCATATATTTTATCCTATACACTTTATCCATATCTTCCATACCATATCTTTCATCTTATCCATATTCCATCATTCTTACTAAATACATCATTTCTTCCTTTCCTCGGTCTTGATGAGGAATAGGGGAAAAATACTTGGGCCTTGTATCTATATCTTATCTTGTTGATCTTGATCATCACCATTCATTATCTTTATCCTTGCTTTCTTCCATTCCATATCTCCTAGCTTATCAAAATCCATGTCATCATGTCCCTTTGCAACATTGAATCTTATCATGCACATCATATTTGAGCCTAGCTACAAAACATTATCCAATCCTCATATCTTTTGTCAATCAATCATCAACAATAATCAATATTATCATACTTAGAGGAATCAGTGATCCTAAGTACTTATCATCATCATGCCTTATGGAATCAATCATTCCTAGCATCTTAATCAATCAACCATTATCATCTTTTGACAAGAGATACGTTGCTTGTATGACAAGTTCTACAGTGAATCTTTCACTTTGATCTATCATTTTAGCCATGGTTGCATTATCCCTATTATGGGGCATCTTGTTCCTTCAATCAGTCATATCATCTCATTTCATCTTAAATATCCTAAAAAATCCAAAAAAAGAAAAGAAGCTACAAAATCCAAACAAATCAAAAATCAGAAAAACAAAAAAGACAAAAAAAAATCAAAAAGAATGAAAAGGTGAAACAAAAACATATAGTAAAAACCTGGAAACAGGTGCTATTTGTGATTCAAATCAGCTCTCCCATCTATTTGGACACATGTCATGGTCGTTTCTTTCACCATCATCATTTTTTTGCATCCATTATCATATCATATCACATGGTCATGCCTCACACTGGCCTAGGGGCAACATCTAAAAATCATTAGGAGCAACATAAATCTTAATTCACAAAATGGATAAAAACAAAAAAAAGAACGATCGAAACACAACCCAATATGAAAAATCAATCACCATTAGAAAACACATTGGACATCCATATCATAACAGAAAATCCAAAAACAAGTCAAAAAGTCAGTCTCAAAAAGCCAAAAACATGAGTCTGTGTCAGTTGAACTACGTGGTCTCTGCATGTATAACGTAGGCAAGGCTAATCTTTGATCAGCCCCCGAGGCCCCTAGGATAGGTCATTAGGTTAGTTTGATCCAAAATCTTGAAAACACAAAAACATCACAAAATCAAGATGGATGATCTAATTTGAATAAATGATTGAATACTATAAACAAATGCAAGATATGTTGTACTTTTGATCATTGTTATCATTTCTTTGGAGCAACTCAATGATGTATTGAACTAGAGAAGCTAGGAAGAAGAAATGGTATTTTTCTTTGTCTGTTTTCTATGAATTAATGATAATTACTGTGTGAATCATCATGGGAAATTCTCTACAAAGTATCATGGATTGCATTCCAATTCACATAGAAAAGTGGTTTATTCGTGTCTGTTTACACAAGAAATGCTTAGGTTATCTCGGTTTAATTATACATCGATGCTTGTGTTCACTTGCAATATCAAAAATCATGAAAGTAGTACTCAGGTCATCATCGGTTTACATTATACCATTGATGCTTGTACTCACTTTCAACATTTTTTAGCTCAATGATGATACAAAAGCACAAAAGTATTGTTAAAATTCCTATGTTTACATATAGATTTGCATAATAAAAGTAGACTGCATCCATAATAGTGTCATATCTATAGAGTATTTGTTACAAAATAAATTGGTGAATCATTCCTTAAATAGTTATCTTTTTTCATACAAGACTGAGTATACTTGACAATTACAAAAACAACATCATAATCATACAGGTTGCATCATCATAATTATTTGCATATATTCAAAACATTTGAATCATCATTTCATCATTCAATCATTTCAACATATATATATATATATATATATATATATATATATATATATATATATATATATATACATATATCTATATCATTCAATTATCCTTAAAATACATCATCATCATAACTCATTACATTCATCCATTTATTATATCACATATTCACATATAACCCATCCATTTGATAATAAATTCCATCAATTTAGTACATCATGTATCATTCCACATTTTTTATCCACATATTTACATTCACATCACATATAGTATATCATCTAAACACATCAATCCATAATCATAAATCTATATACATCATGCATCCATATAAGATAAATCCATACATTACCATTAGTTACATCAAAGGTAGAACAACAATGTATCAAAAATACCATCATAACAATAAAACCATCACATAGCATATAGGACATCAAAAGAAAATGAATCCATCAGAAAATCATATAAAACACATAATGGACCATAAAATCTACTGCATCTCATATATATCAAAATCACAATGTCAAGTATACAATGATGTCTAAAATGAAGAGAGATAAAACATCAATAATGGTTGTGCATCAGAAAAATCAAAGTACATCACAGACACAATCATGTGCTGCTAGCTCTAGATGGTGTAGGCATAGCAAGATCAGGATCCCTACCACTAGGAGAACCAGGATCCCTGGGATCTCTAGGTAATGGCTGAGTAACACCTGCATTGATAGTCCTGGATCATGACCTGGCAGAACAAGACCTCGCATAGCTCACTCTCTGCTCAGAAGGAATTGCATCATAATACCTCGCTCTATAAAAATTAATCTCCTCACCAATACAAGCAACCTCACCCATATAATCTTCCAAGGAGGTACCATCTGCTATTCTCTATAATCTATTAGTTGAAGCCTGAGCACCCTCTACTGCAAACTTGGCCGCATCTCTCTCAGCTATCAATGAAGTAACCTGAGCCTAAGTTGTCTCGGATGTCTGTCTCACTGCACCTCTCTTGGTTGTCAAGGAAGTAACCTAAGCCTGAGTTGTCTCGATTGTTTATTTCATCACATCTCTCTGAGCTGTCAATGCTACAATTTGTGACTGGGCTGTGACTAACTAAGCCTACACAACTGAAAGAGTCTCTGTATGCAAATCAATCTGTACCTTCATTTGAGCCTGTGTATGCTCTAATAAACCCTGAGTCTGAAGAAGCTGCTCTTGAACAATCTCTAACTGCACCTAAAGATCTGTTATTCGCAGCCACACTGAAACATCTCCCACAGCCTACCTCTTACGAGGCATGGTCTCACCAGGAAAATCTAAGGCAGGGCTCGACCCAATTGTAGCCTCTCCACTAATAAATCTCTCATCTCCACTACTCTCATCTCTGCTACTCTCATCTCCACTACTCTCGCCACCAACATCCTCCTTGCCACCAACATCCTCCTCTCCCCCAACATCAACCTCAGGCTCGACCTCTACCTCA
This sequence comes from Sequoia sempervirens, assembly GCA_007258455.2. Taxonomy (NCBI): domain Eukaryota; kingdom Viridiplantae; phylum Streptophyta; class Pinopsida; order Cupressales; family Cupressaceae; genus Sequoia; species Sequoia sempervirens. Next base: position 163,407,587 of record VDFB02000007.1, on the reverse strand, counting down.
CCAACCACATCAACATCCTTTTCCTCAACTCCTCCAACATCCTCTCTCCTTCATCTATGACCACGAGCAACAAGAACATCCTCCTCTACATGTAATGGGATAGTCTCATCTAGAATAGTAAGAAGTGGAAATGGATGCAAAGCACAATACTCAACATAATCTATTGTAAGAGGAGCCTCGACAATATCTGGCCGAATGTCCCACACAAAGGGTTGTAAAGCCTGAAACTCCTAAACTACTGCAGCATATGACAAAAAAGGCCCCTAATTTGTTGTATTCGACTGCTGATGCGCATAGTGAATGACACCCTGGGGCATACCCTAGACCATCCCATACTATCTATAGACACGTCTGCTCAAGAATCTCTCTAAAACCTGACGAGCACGACCAATTAGGATCATCAACTGACAAAGAAATGGTAGCTGAACATCATCATCATCCCAATTATCACAATCTAGGTAAGGACGCCATGTCATAGACTCTATATCATCAATAACTCTCCTCCAATACTCTAACTTACCCAGTTTAGACTGGGTAAACTTGCCAGCATATCAAAATACATAAGGTCTCCTAGGTGGCCTCTGTCTAACTGGAACTAGACGTGTGATAACTACATGCACTCCCATGCCCATACCTAAAGCAAAGTAGCACCGACCAATAAACTCTAACCACTGAGATACACAACTAAATGTAAATCATAATATAACTGGGCAAGTAAACACATGCCCCAAGAAAATCGGGTGCCATGAACAACCATGCTCTCCAAAAATTTGCCCCAACCAACTAAGAATCCCTTAGACCTGTAATCAGGACTAAGGAATCCACCAATGAAACCAGCAAGTACTGTCAACAAAGTGGTGTATGCAACAACCATATCACGCAATGGAATCCACTCTCCCACAATACAATCATCCTAAAACACTCTACGAAGAGCATCAATTCCACCCTACTCTCTCAAATCATATATAGCAACATCTCCAACAATCAGAAGTTGCAGGATCTACCAGACATCTTCCAGGGTGACTGTCATCTCACCAGTAGGAAGGTGAAAGGTGTTGTGCTCGCTATGCCACCTCTTGGCTAAAGCTGTCAACAAACCTCGATTAATCCTAATATGGGGCATGTAAAGAAGAGGAGACAATTCACAACATTTGATGATAGCCATCTCAGGCTATGCCAACCTAGGAATGAGATCAAATGTCCAAGGGAAACGCTCTTGAATCTGGAGGTTCCCCAATCGCTCCTATTGTCACAACGAAAATCAAAGTCAATAAATTCATGTCAATCACCAAAACAACATCAAGATACCATATCAAATCAAGTCAAATCTTGGTGAGAATTCTAATCAAATCTCATGAGCACACATCAAATCAACCTCACCTATCATGAGGTCATCATCAATATATCAAATCAAACTCACCTATCATGAGGTCATCATCAAGACATCAAATCAACCTCGCATATCATGAGGTATGCCAATTCTAATTATTCCTCACCTATCATGAGGTTAATTATCATCAAAACAAACATCAAACCTCACCAATCATGAGATCACCAAATCATGTATTTGATTGGACAAATCAATCATATCAAACCAACAGTTGATACAATCAGAAATCGAGAAAATTAATAACAAATTGTCAAAAATCATAGACACTTTGATACAAATGTGCTTAAAGGACATTAAAAGTGCTAAAACAAAGACATGTGCCATTTCATCAGATAAAAGCATTATTACATCTAAACAAAGTACCATTTTATCATAAGCACCATTTTATTTGGTCAACATGCTAATGTTTTCCATAAAAGTGCTAAAACAAAGAGTAAAAGCGCTATTGAATCCAATTAAAGTGCTAAAAACCTTGACGTGCTAATACAATTTACAAAAGCGCTACAATGGCTAACCTAAGCGCTAAACTTTGAAAAGTGCTACCCTACCCTATAGACGCGCTAAAACAAACTTTTGAAGTGCTAAAAGACTAAAAGTGCTACAACGCACTAGAAATGCGCTACAACAAAAAATAAAAGCGATAAAACAAGTTTTTTTTTTTAAAAGTCCAAAAATACACTAAAAAATAAAAAAATGCACAAATACCAAGGAAAAATTATGGACATACCAGAGGTCCAAATGCAGTTGGCCATTGATGTCGACGAACACGCTGAAAACCGTGAGTGTGATAGGGAATCGACATCTTGCTCCACATAGCACAAAAATTTCTCTCTCAAAACTTTCAAAGGTCACAATCTACAAATGATTTTGAAAAAGACCTTTTTAACCTTTTATAGGTTATTTAAAAAGGGATTTTTATGAGATCAATTTAATTTTTTAAAGGGGAGATTAATTGAAACTCATCTAGGACTACTTTCTACATCAATTATCGGGAGATAAATTCTTTCATCATCGTATCTTCATCAAATCATCAAAAAATAATTAAAAAATTGAAAATTTTCAAAAATTCCAAAAAAAAATTATTAATTCATTAATTTATCTCCTGAGCCTAGGGCATATATCAATCAAATCACTTGAACACATGTCTGGGGCATTCTGAAATTTCTCATCGATACTAGCAGCAGCAGCACAAAATTTTCTTTGAAGCAATGCATAAACACATCACTTCAAAGAGGGGAAAAATGTAGACACCTAAAAATGGTCTAGAGAATCTAATTAATTAAATACAACTTATTTGATTAATTAATCCTAAATTCATCTACTTAGTAAATAAATAGAAATATTTATTCATATTAAGCTCACTATTAATTCTTCTATTTTATCATATTATTTCCCTCTTAATTAAATTAAAAAAATTAAATACTTGTTTTATTTAAATATTATCATTATTATTTCTTTTATACTTTATCCATTAAATTCTATGTTAAATTAAATATACAACTTCAATAGTTGACATTATTTAATTATTACATCATACTTCTCTTCTTCTATTTAATTTAATAAACAAACTTTTGTAGTTTATTTTATTAAATTATTTATTCCCTTTTTGCTAATTTGAATAAATAAAATATATTCAAATAAATGTGTAAATCCCTCTATTCACTCACCAATAAAATTAGATTTTTCAAATCTAATTAATGCAACTAGCATTCATGGGAAAAGCCTCGGGGACAAACCTATAGGCAATCCTCTCAATCTTCTGCCTCAAATATTTCCTCTCATCTTGCATGGTGTTTTCATGGGGAGGAACAATCTTCCATGATCAGCTCCACCTTCTCATCTCATACCATTCAAAATCTCCAGATTTAATCTAAGCCTCTGTTGTGTTACCCCTGTGCAAAACTGTTGCCAGAAATCTATATATATAGCCTTCTGAAGCATCAAAATCATTCGAGAATTATCATCTTTTATGCAAACTTACTCTACATGAATTAGTACTCAAGCAACCAAGCAATCATAAGCATTAGCATTAGCATTTAGTATCATCATAGCATCATGGCATTATTAGATTTCATATCATGACAACATCATTAGTTTTTACTGTAGCTTCCATTTAGTTGGTTTCATGTCAGGATAGTTTACGATAGCTGCATATCATCTAGAAATCATTAGAAATCATCACATCATTGCATTTAGAATCCATTCCATTATCTAGATAGGAATTTTAAATAGTTACGGTGCTTAAAAATCTGAGAGCTTCGGTAATTTGATAAATCTTTGGAGATAGGAGACAATGAGACGCTTTCGAGCTTTTTCTCTATTTTAAATTAGTTTAATTTGTGTTAAATATTGATACAATGTTTCATTAAGAGGTGTATTTAATTGTATTTAGTTTACATTTTTCAGACTTATAGGTACTACTATTAGTAATCTATATTTCAAGATTGATCATGATAAAGATCTGATTGTTGAAGTCTTTGTTGATGATATCATTTTTGGAGGAGATGATAGTTTGTGCATGAAGTTTGTTGATGAGATGCAGAATGATTTTGAGATGTCTATGATTGGTGAGATGAAATTCATTTTGGGATTGCAAATTACTCAATTAGATAAAGGGATCTTCATATCTCAATCTAAGTATGTGAAAGATTCAAATCTAGTTGGTACACCTATGGTGACCGGATGCAAGTTGACACAAGATGATGATTCTCTGAAAGAAAATCAGACTAGATATAGATCGATGATTGGTGGATTTCTTTACTTGACTCAAACTAGACCCGATATCATGAATGTTGTATGCATTGTTGCAAGATTTCAAGTTGATCCTAAGGAATCTCATGTAACTGTTGTGAAAAGGATTTTTAGATACTTGAAGCGGACAGTTGATTTTGGGTTGTGGTATCCTAAAAATGATGATCTTACTTTGAGTGCTTTTACTGATGTTGATTGGGCAGGTGATGTGGATGATAGAAAGAGTAGTAGTGGTGGTGCATTTTTCTTGGGTAAGAAGTTGATTTCATGGTTAAGTAAGAAGTAGAATGCCATTTCTTTATCTATTGCAGAGGCAGAATACATTGTTGCTGCTAACAATTGTACTCAAGTATTATGGATGAAGCATATGTTGAAAGATATCATAGTCATGTATGATAAGCCCATTGCTATATTCTATGATTATTCAAGTGCAATTAAAATTTCTAAGAATATGGTGTTGCATTCAAAGACCAAGCATATATCTATCAAGTTTCACTTTTTGAGAGAGAAGGTGAGTGAAAAGGAAGTCAGATTGGAGTATGTTCCTACTAAGGAATAGATTGCAAACATCTTTACAAAGCTATTGCCTAAGGATAATTTTTAGTATCTTAGAGGGAAGCTAGGGGTGAATAGCCCTCCTAATCAGAACTAAGATGCATTAACTTGCATCAATCCGTGCATTTCATGGTCATATTTTATTTCATATTGATGTTGTGATGGCTACTACTCAGGGGGAGTAGTCAGATGTTTAGATATGTGGTTCAAAGCTTGTGTGGAGAAAATAGATCTTTTTCATTGATGTCAAGGGGGGAGAAGAGTCATGTGAAAAAATATGAATTATCTAAGGAAGAAGATTCATGTGGGAGAAGAGTTGTTGAGGAGAAAAGAGTCAAAACCTAAGGGGGAGTAAGTGTTGAAGATAGTTGATTTGATGGTGTCTTTCACATCATGTGTTTCCATCAATTCCAAAGGGGGAGATTGTTGGATGTTGTGGTTGTGTTGCTGATATGTGTTTGTCATTGATGTCAACACTATTGGCATTAATGTCTTAGAGGTTGTATATGTCGAGGATATTGAGAAAATTGTAATGAAATAAGTTGCAGGTTATCAATTGTGAAGTGAATTTCAGTCTATTGGTGAGTTCATTACGTTGATGATCAGAGGTTGTGTATTAAAGGGTTTCTTGTCGAGTATATCTAGTTTATCCACATTAAGTTTCAGAGATCCATGTGAAGATTTGTTTGTGTTATGAAGATTTGTATTCTGACAGTTTTTCTTTTGCTTCAATTGATGTTACTGAATGAAGGTGGTGATATTTTAGAAAGTTCAATTGTTGTGGATACTTCTCTGGTGATTATGATGTTTTTGGATGTTTCTAGATCATGCTCTATCTGTGTTGGACGTCTGCATTTATCGTTGTGCTCGTGATTCAATATTTTCTCTTACGTGTTCATGTTTTTCATGTTCTTGGCCGACAGGGTGTTGTAGTGGGTTGTGGATCTTCAAGGAATAATTTTTTAAGGTGTTTCATATTTGAGAATTTTATTTTGGGTGTTCACTATGTTGTGGCTGACCTTGGTTGATTCGCATTAATAATATTTAACATTTTGGGTCGACAATTTGTATTCATTTTATTATTTCATTAAGGCCGACATGTAGCAATGTAATTTCTTGTTGTGGATATATATAAGTTATTTTTTATACCATTTGAATGTATGGTGTGTGCAAATAATGTTCTAAATATTTTGAAGACATAGTAGAGTGTGAAGAAGAGTGAAGAATAGTGAAGAAGTGTTCTTGTGCTTAACTAGAACTGTATCAAGCATTAGTAGATGCTATTTTCTTAGTTCAAATCATATGGATGTAATTCAAATTCTTTTGCAAGACAATGAGTTTTCCTTTTTTAATTGAGCAGTGAGCTCTAGGCAGTGCGCCTGAATGCATTTTCATTCCCCATTAATATTTCTTTATACTTTTAATAGGTTTTAATCTTGTGGATTGACCTCCACTATGGTTTTTCCCCTAACAGGGTTTCCATGTAAAAAATCTTGGTGTTATGTGTGTTTCTAATGTGTTGATGATTTATGCTTTCATGGTTATTGATAAGATATGAGAATAAGGTTCATAAGTTGAAATAAGTTTGAAATTTTGTGACAACTTATTCACCCCCCCTCTTAGTTGTCTGGCCTTGTGTTACCAACATCTGGTTGTTCTTAGAGTTTAATGAGAGTGACATGTTGAGCTTCCCAGTTTGCATCAGTTGGTAGGACAAGGGTTTGAATCTGTCTATATAATTGCTTGAGATTGAAAATATCTTTAAAAGAGACGTGCCCCCATCTAGAGAATAAAACACACCCAAGTGATAATAGAGTTGAGAAAGAGGATAGATCTCGCGCTCGACATCATCAATCATGGGCACAACACTTGAACTTGGAATGTCTGTTGAGGTCTGGATCTTGCATTGGATTGCATCATTGACCTGCTCCATTGTCAGCACATCTTCATCTAGTAAAAGAAGAGGCAAGCTGAAACTAACCATGATGTTGAAGTCTTTCTTGATCTTGACAACCTGCTTATTCAACACTATTTGACAATCTTTACATTCTGCCACAACCCTATGACAATTGATAATATCATTGGCCTTGAGAGAGGTGATTAGCTAATCGGGAATTCCCACTCTTTCCAGGGTCTGGTTAGTGGCAATGCATAATTTAGAGATAAAACTTTGGGAATCAACCACCCAGGATGAACACTTTTGCCCGAAATGATCGGCCATTGGCTCGATCTTGGAATTTAGTTCTTGAACATCCCTTAAAAACTGTAAGATGGGTCCCAAAACAACAACACCAGTTGAGATCTACTCCCAATGCATAGCTATCTACTTCTTTATCATAGGGAGGGGTCTAGAGCCTTGCAAAGTAGCTAACTCCTGATTGAAATGAGTTTCCCTTGTCTTTATATTTTCTTCCATTTGGCCCTTTTCTTGAAGAGTGTTTGGTAATTCAAAACTCAGTCTTCCGACTTCTTGTCTGGACTCCTCTGCTTCCACCTGGATTCTCAGAAGATCATCAGACTTTCAGGCTCAAACATCATTCAACTCTCCTTTTAAATTTTCAATTTTAGTGCAAAGTTGAACTCGCTCACTCTAAACATCTGCAAGGAACTTAGACACATCCTCTTGTTGGCCTTGAATTTTCCTTATGCAAGTCACTTCAGCTTCTCTAGCTCAAACCTCATTTTTCAATATTCTTATTATTTCTTTTACATTTTCCAACTCTACCTCATGCTTCTTTAATCTCCCATCCAACCTCTCATAGTCAACATATACTACTTTTTGTGTAGCTTTAGCTAGGACCACCTTATCATGCAGGTGAGTTTTTCTCAAGTCTAAGCCCACAACATGAATTTTGTAATCTTCCATTTGCATTTTCCCTTTGATTTTTGAAACTAGTGGCTTCATGGTGGTAATAAGCAGAGAGTTTCACTCTTCATTGAAACAAGCCTCTTGATCTTCTTTGTAGCAGGATTCTCAACATTCTTTGACAATGTTTTCTGCTTTTTATCCTTTCGAGCCTCTTCGGTAGCATTGAAATGAACGTAAAGGGTCTAAGGGACATTCACACTCTGTGTTGCAATGGAAGACCAAGGGGAAGCCCAAAAAGAGTTATAGTAGGGGACACTTTAAATGTGTGAGCATGCAGGGATGCAAAAGGCAATGTGATCATGGAAAAGGGTGGGATGCCAAATTGATTAGGGGAAAAACTAGTAGGGGTAAAAACAAAAATAGGTTGATGGAGAGGCATTTTCCCTTTATCGAATAACATGGGAGTAACATGAAAAGTGGTGGTTTCAATGAATGCAATAGAGGCCCTTGATAGGGCGATTAATGACACAACATTGGCTTCGGTGGATGACGCTCCCTCAATGCGTGAGATGGTATCAATGGATTCACTTAAGATGGAAATGGGCACATTCAGAATTATCAATTCAAGGGTTGAGGATGGAGGATTCCTTTCTATGAGAGGATGTAAGGGGTTGACCAAAGACATAGAAACAGGAAGAAGAGGGGGAGTAAAACTTACCCGAGCCATGGTTGATGAAGCATTTTGCAGGACATAATCCACTTCTTGTCGAACAAGCACATTGGGAATACCCAAGTCTTTGATCCTTCTTCATTTCAAATGACCAGTACTAGTACGTTCTGATCCTTTGGTTGTAGATTCTTTTGAAACCTAACCTTCAATAGCTGTGACAGATGAATTTTGAGACTGTCAAGTCCTTTTTCCTTTATTTCAGGTACCAGAAGTAGAGGGAGCTTGTGACCCTACTTGCCTTGAATTTCTCTAGCCATCGGACTCCTGTTGTCTAGAAACTTGAGGTGGAACCCTTTCTTCATCGATTTCATGTCTCGTCTCGAGATTGCTATTTTTGGAATCAACTTCCTTGTCATATAAATCCCCAAACTCCTCATAGAGTGGAAAGTTTCCAAATAAGGCACTTGGACATCTCATCTCTTGTTAGAATATCTAGAAAGTAGACTTCTTTCTTTCTGACCAGCCTCTTTTCTTCAATTGTGTATTGAGATATTTGTTTATTAGGAGATTCCTTTGGTATCCTACTTGTGGCTCATAGAAACTTAACCATCTTGGTCATTCCTCTAGAATGCAATCCAGGTCAATGTATACCTCTAGGATTTCTCAAACCAAGTTCCTTCTTCTTTATAAATATTCCCTAACCTCATGCCTTAAAGTGAAAAGCACATTCAAGTTATAATCCCACTTGTCACAAATGAGGCCAAACCCAAGGCCGCTAGTAAATTCATGATCTCATCCTCCACCTTCTGCTTAGTCAGTATTACCCGACTCTTAGCAATCATCATAGGAAGATCATAAAGCTTTGTTTTATTCCTTACAATGCCATAAACCCTATCAATGGTAGATACATGGCGGAATTCCTCCAGCGCAAAAATCTTATCAATTACAAATCTTAGGAATCGAAAAACCTCTTCGAGAAACTGTGGAACCTAACAAATGTGAAATCTTCACCCAAGAAATAATCCAATGGGATAGGTGGATTCTCCATCCATCCTATAACCTCGTAAGAGAAATAGTTGATAGGGCAGGGCAACAAATCTTGGAGCATTGGCCTTAGAAAATAATCCACAAATCGATAATAATCTCATGTCTTTGAAAGCATAGGGGTCCATACATAACTGGCTAGAGACAACCCCTTTCATCTAATCTAGATACCAATACATTCCTCCCCAGCCACTCAAAAATTTGATGTAAAAGAAAATGAACCAAAACAAAAGAATACCTAAACTTGGACTCATTATGGTAATTCTTCAACTATTCTTTGATATTCCCAGCTATTATCTCAATAAAACCATAATGCCTCAAAATCTTTTCCCTTTTGAGTGCAAGGCCTAGGGAAAATTAGAAAGGATTGACTTCCTTATCGTTGTCGAGGCCAAAAACCCAGGCTACCATTGAGAACAGAGACTGTGTATCTTTCTTAAATTTCTTACCTGAAAGGGACCAACAAATTTGTCCTCTTTGTGGCTTCTCCTTTGTTTCATCCTCATAGAAACTCATTCGCCCAAACATGTCTTCCCCTAGGGAATCCATCTACTCATCAAAAGTCTTGGAACCCCAACTTGTAGGGAAACATGGCATATCTCGTATAGCCTTGGTAGAAATGGCAATCTTGATCCCATGGCTCTTAATAGATTCTATTTTTTTGTTGAACCTACTTGCACATGCATCAACCAACTATGGGCACAGATGTACAACATGCAACTCAAACTATGGCAGACCACTATTCTAGAGTTAAAACACAAAATCCTCTAATGATGCATGTTCCAAGATCCTCTAAAATACACCTTCCCTAATATTTTTAGGGTTTGTGGACAACTGAGGGTCAAAAAACTTATCAGTGATGTCTTGCACTGCCTCTCTTTTGATGTGTTTAGCAAGTTGGACCTTTCTACAGTACTTGAATGGTCATTCCTCTAGTGTTGGGAATTAGTGAATGAACAATGCCCAAAAACATCATTGTAACCAAGTCATCTATTTTGAACTAGAGCTTGCCTCCCAAAGGTGGATGCTTCCACCATGATTGTATGAGAAGGTTTCAGAGAGATTTTCTCGACCACTTGCCTTTTACTTCTCTAGAGAAAACTACTTTTTGAGTGTAATTAATTCTCTTACCCATGCATGTAGTTAAGACTACACCGTTACTATTGGTTTATTAAATGCTGACACTAGGGAAATATGTGTGAACATCAGATTCGTATCCATTGGGAATGCCAAAAATTCTGTGAGGATGGAATTAGTACATTATCCTTGCCACCTCTTTTACAAATTAATTTATTGCATTGAAAAGTGTGCTTTTTGTCATTCGAAACGTGCTGAAGTGATGTAAGGTACCCCTGAAAAGATGTGACCATCAATTTGTGAGAGTTTTAGCATGTTAATCCATTTATTTTCTCATTAGTACGCTGGATGGCATTGATGAAGACAAAGGACACATGTCAACAATCGACATATAAGGGAATTTACTCCCAATGCCCAAATTTATTTCTTAAAGCATTCCATTTGATTCTCTGTATGATTTATCTACCTTGCTTCATTCTTATGAAAACTTCCCATTACTGTCCAACTAGAAATAGATATTTTGTTGGTTGGGTTTGTCAGTTCACCTTTTATATATATAACTACACCACCTTTTGCAACATTCATTTGAACATATAGTCTTCTAAGTTAGCTAGCCTTCTACTTATTCCTATTCTACCATAATTCATTTCCTATCAGAATGTCTATTGTCCTTGGTACCCCTATTCGGCTCCTTGTGAAGAAATGTGACCTTGTTATGGTAGCATTCAAGTGGGTAGTTAGTGCGGACTTCATTACCAATGAGAACCAACTTTAGAGCAACTACAATGTGCTTTCCTAGTTTGTGGCCTCACTATTGGACTTGAATGTGTCCAAGCCCATGATAATTGAGTTGTGCTAGAAGATGTTCAACACTTCACTAATGGAAGGGTTTGGCAAGATAGTGTGAGTGGCCATCCTCGGCATTGGTATTTTGAGCACTATGGACCTCCGTAGGCATGTGGATTATGGAATAGACATACCATGGCTAGCTTTCCTGGCCGATTTTTGCACCATGGACATTGAGACACACTATTACTCTTCTTAGCCGATGACCACTTTTCTTCTGTGAGAGTATGGCATGGAGCAGGTTCCAAGTATCACCTGGAGGAATCACTTCGCCTTTCTGGTGCAGATTCGTGGAGAGTAGACCCTAGGTCTGCATTGTGTAGCCTGCGTGTGTCATGTGTTAACCCTTCTTGGGTGCTGCCACAATAATGGGTTACACTTTTTGGGACATCCTTATTTTTGCCTGAAATCACATATTTTTAGAAAATACAATGATTTATGACTTTAAAGGTTCCATTTAAATTATTTTAATTAAAGAGGGATTGATCAAACCCCCTTAGATCAAACACCCTTGGATAGAACCTTGTTAGATTTAAACCATACCTATAATCGAGTCTCCTCTACACCTATCAAAATGCTGATAAAAAACCACTTTTGATTTACCTTTTGGGTGATCAAATGAATTCATTTCAAATTTATGTTTTGTAAGCCTCTAGCCCTTATTATAAGCTTCCTAAAAAGTATAATTTTAAATATGTTTAATTTGATTATTATATTTATTTTTTTATTTCTTGTGAATGTAGGATTTTCAATGAACATCAAGTTCTTTATTTCACACATACAAAAAAATAGAGAAAAAAATTTCTAAAAAATACATGTGCCCTAGGTATCGATGTCCTTATTCCAAAAAAAAAATAATAAGTTAATTCAAAATGAATACAAAAAAAGTTATGCAGGCCGAAGTACACCTCTATCCAAATTATAATTACATTGACTTGGAAAATTAATTAAAAAATATATATGTAACAAAAAATTATGAAAAAATATCCATCCCCTAGATATTGGTGTGAAAAATTTGTATTTTAAAAATCAGAATTGTATCCTATCTATAAAAAAAGTTACGTGGGCCAAAGTAAACATCACTTTTTAAAAATGTTGATTAGTAGAAAAAATAAGTTATTAAAAATTACATAAAATGATTCACAATTTATTTTTTATTTTTATTTTTAAAATATAATTAGAATCTACACAAAATATCTAACAAATAACTAGTTTGATTCATCTTCAAAACCTTAATGGTTTAGCTGCTATAGGTGTAAGAAAGTGAATGTCTGGTGAAAAATCCTAATTTTAATGTCAAGTTTGGCCAAAAACTGTAACCCATTATTGTGGGATCACTCCCTTTTGCATCTTGATGAACAAGAAGAAGAAAAAAAAGAAAAAAGAAGAAGAAAAACCTGATGACGAGCCCTTTCCTTTGATTATGACGGTTGGAGGCTTAATTTTATTGTCTTTTGTGCATTGCCTCCATTTTGCTTCTTTTACCGATTACTCCTTCTAAGTTTCACTCTAGAGAGCTTCATGTTCAATCATGAGCCTCGAGTTGTAAATTATATGTGAATTCCTAATGAATATAATATAATACGGTGTTTTGTTTCTTTATTGTTCTTTTGGCTATTTATTCTCAAAATTTTGAAATATCTACAAATTTTTTATATGTGGTACATAACTATTAAATTTTTTCAAAGAACTGTGCATTTTAATGGAAAATCTTCAGATAAATACCATTCATCGATATATCTAAAACATTTCCTTTCATATCTTTAAATTCATACACATTATTTTCTTTGTGGGTATGCGTAGGATCATCATGGAAAAAACAGGCCCTTAAGTGGCAAAAAATTCAAAAAAATCAGAGTTCGACAACTTGACGTAAAAATTTGAATAAGTTATGTATATTATTTCAAAAATATGTAAGAATAGAATCTGTAGCAAATTGAATGTAGTTTCTAAACTACTAGGTTTATTTTAAAAATAAAAAAATCTATTTGGTGAAAATTTGAAATTTCAATGCATTACTTAAATTTGGAAAAAAAATAAGAAGTAGGTGTCTGTATGATCACCCTAACCACAATAAAATGATAGTATTTTTTTTATAATATTTTAGATATAAGTAGAGGACTCATGTCTAGATGTGATGCATATTTTTTTGTAATTTTTTTTCAAGTAAATAATTAATTCTGAATTTTTTATTGCAACTTTTAAAAAATATAAAAACTTGTATGTCTAATCGCCTTAACCTGGTCAAAACTTCATGAAATTCAATTTTCTTTTTTTTAATCCTATATTATGTGAAGCATAGAATGTGATGCATGTTTCAGATTCAAAAAATGTGACACTGTTTGAAATTCAAATAGAAAATGAATAATAATTATTTATTAAATTCAAAGTATATTGGTGGAAAGCTAAGAATCTCCTTTAAAAACCATTTTTGTTTCATCAATTTTGGGTAAAAAAAAGTCGTCAGCCACATACCCTACAAAATACCCATCATATTCCCACTTTTTGGCCCATCATGATCCTGCACATGCCCTTGTATGTGCTGATTCAGAAAGGCCTTTTCCATAGTGCTTAAAATTTCATGTGCTGCCCTGGTTTTTAGTATGCCTCTCATACTTTTGCACTGAGTTCCCTCTTTTGAATTCTGGGTTAAAATCCCTTCTTTCAAACCCTTGCTCGAGCATCTACTGGAAATTGATCGTGGCTCCATGATCTTTTCCTCTATCCTCCTCCAGCTTGAGGGGCTTCTCCAGTCGTACCTCCATTTTATTTTCCCTTTTAATCTTCAGAGCTTTCATGACTTGTAAAGCAGGAATTTCTATGGAAATGGGTACAAACACCCCTTTTTTGTACACCAATTCCTAAGGGGAGATCCTTAAAATTTGATTGGAAATAATTTGGTTCGCACAAAAAGCAGCTCGTAAGTTTTTATGCCAATCCATCTGTTGCTTCGACCGAATATTCTTGTCTAACTTGATTAGGCTTCTATTGGTCAATCTTGTTACCTCATTTCCTTGTGGGTAGTAACTTGATGAGATTTTTGGGAAAACCCTACTTCTGACAACAAAAATTATCGTTCCTAACTTCACAACAACTAGGGCATTGCCAGACATAACAATTTTTGAGTCGGCCAAACCTGGCTACTAGCTCTCTAATGAAATTGGTAATTTTTCCTTCAATGATGTATCCCTGCACAATGGATTTGAAACCTTTCAAGATCCTTGAATGGAATACAATAGGATGCTCTTCATTGTACCTCTCATTTTTCCTAGCAAGCACAAGAACTACCTTATGTTGGCCACTTTTCTTGTAAAGTAAAATACTTTCAAAAAAAATTGGGCTAACCAACACTGGGGTTTCGAAGAGGGCCACCTTTAGTTCATCAGAAGATGTTGTGTCCTTGGAATTCCATTCAAAAGGTAGGTTTTCTCTAAACATCAAGGTGACCAGTCATGCAATGCTCACAACATCTAATATGAATCTACTAACAAAATTAATTTTCCCTAGGAGGAAACGCAGCCCCTTTGTTGCTCGGACCCTTTTGGGCTTTATGCTTGTTCCCTCTTTTGAATTTTGAAAGCTAAAAATATTTCTTTGAGGTACTCAAGATGAAGACACGTTTTTCTAGATTTAAAGAAAATATGAACTATTGGTATTTCTAGAAAACCTTTTCTTGGTGATTAAAATAATCATTTTTTGATCTAGAAAATATTGTCGAGTCGCCTAGATTTATGAGGATAGTCTAGTTGATCAACCCTTCTAAGGAAATGCTTACTACTCGCTGAAAAGATGCATTAGCATTAGAGAGTTCCAATGACATTTTTGAATATGCAAATGTTCCCCACTTAGTGGTAAATGTCATCCTAGATTGGTCAAACTCATTTTCATAGACCCAATTGTATCTTGAGGGATTATCTAATAGGGAGAAAATCCTTGATCTCGTCACCATTCATAAAATCCACTGTACAACGACAAGACATCTATGGTGCTAGATATGGGCCACCTGGTGAGCTCTTACACCTTCAAGGTTTCATCTTCCAGGTTGACTAACCTTTGTCTTTGTCGAACGGATTCAGATCCATTCGCCAAATCAACAGTACATTGAAATATGCCTAGGTCGTATCTTTTGAGACCATATCTAAAGCATAGATCCTTTAGCCTTTTCTTGTTCTTGGAAGGATTTCCCCTTCTGTATTTCAGTTTTTGGTCACTTCTGACATCAAGTTCTTTACCACCCCCTGAATCCTCAAAGAATCTATGTTTGCCATTCCTTGTGTCTTTGAGAAAGTTCATCTTTAGTGATGGATAGTTGAAGGTTGCTTGAATGTCATCACCTAGAATTTTCCAATTTTCTTTCTCATTGGGAATTGAGGGTTGGACAATAATTTTCACCACACTCTACTTTGTCGGGTCAGAAACTAGTTCAAATTGTTGACCATCAAGAACCATCCAACCAACAATAATTTTTTGTGACTGGGGAATTATTTGTATGTTGAAGGCTTCAAAATTCTCGATGAGATCCCATACCCTATGTCTATATGGCTTCATTCAAGTTTTATTTACGGTTGCTTGGTTGCAGACTTGGCTCACCACCAACTTTGAATCTCTGGAAACTTGTACTCTCTTTACACCCATTTTTTAGCAAGGATTAGACTGTGGACCAAAGCCTCATATTTATCATCATCACTCGAACATGAAAATAGAAAATGATAAGCTCTAAGAGTTTTAGATCCCATTGAGGATATTAATCTAAAACTTGCTCTGGAGTTGGCCTTACACTTGGCACCATAAAAATATAGGGTCCATAGATGGTTATTAGATGGGTCATTGGATCCATTCTGATCCTTGATCATTTTTGGAAAAACTTGATTACCGTCAAAAATTACATAGGTTCCCAGCCCTGTTCCATGGAAGTTACCAAATGCATCAAAACTGGTGAATTGGTTGAGCAAAACTTCTTCTTCTAGAGTCTATCCAATTGTATCTCCCTCTTCTTCTAGCATTTCTACACAGTATCTCTCCTACTGGGGAAAAGAGGTATATGCATCCCCAAAACACAAATTTGCATCATCTGCGATATGTTCGAGATGCAAGGATTTAGATGGGATATTCATCTTTTCCCCATGCTTGGTTCTCAATATCAGGTGGGACCAATCAAGTGCTAGGTATCCACCAAGGTTGGTGGTGAAATCTATTGATAGACACATTTCAAAGACTGGTGGAATGTCTATCACTACTACTTCTTGTGTAATTGTTTGGCTTGGGCAGGAGAAAAGAGTTAAGGACAAGTCTTTTATCAGTCCAATGATTGAAACCTTCTTCCCTTCCAGTTGCATGATTCCCTTTTTGAGAGGCTCATACTTTATCTTCAAAGCATCTACCACTTGTTTTGGCATGAAAGTGGTGCTAGCCCCCGAATCAATCATATTGTTATGCAACAATTTATCTCCCACTATAAGTGTTAAAAAGAAAGGTGTGGGCTTTGTTCTGCTTACCTCTTTCTCCTTTATGTTGCCTACATCATTTGCATAAGTTGTAGCTTTCAGAGCCTAAGGGGGCAGCAAGGATCTATTGTCTCCACTTTGATTGCCTAGCTGAACTACATCCTCACGCAAACTTTTATCTTCTTCTTTTAATGCTTCTTGAAGTAGTGTTTTTTGTTTTGGAATTGATATGGCATCCCACAATGATACATGGGCTGACACCTTCTTCAATTGCTCCACTATGTTAAGCATCCCAACTATTTGGACCTTGGGCTTAAACGGTGGTACTTCTCTTGATTTTAAAAGAAATCATTTTGACATGACTGGGCTTGGAATTTTGGTCATCTCAACCTCCTCTAATGATGTGTTGTGTAGCTACAGAAAATGTTGAACAACAGGCAATGAGGTCGGTTTTGTTTACATAAATTATTGATGTGGCAGAGGATGTGGCAAAGCTTGTTGTACATACTCTTCCATGAGCCTTCTTTTTTACCTTGTGTTGTAATCTGACTGTACTTGTGGAACACCAATCATCGAAGTTTCATTTGCAAACATAGCCTCTTCCTCTTCTAGCCATGAGAATAGAGCTTGGTCAGGCGCTATGTCTAGCTCCTACTCCAGGGACATCCCTTACATTTGTGCTCTGAAACACACATTTTCCATTTCGGATGACTCATAATCGTCCACATTCGGGAGCATGCCCTTGCTTCTTTGTTTTGCTACCTTCTGCTGCATATTCCCCCTTGAGAAATTTCGGGGCATATGACTATTATTGCATGGAAAGCACCAAACATTTTTGTCTTCTGCCAAATTATTTTGGCTCGAGACTAATTCTTTATTCGAGCTATCCTTGACTATCTATAATGGCATGGTGACTGGAACTATCTCACTTGTGGATGTTGTCTGTTGACTTCCTCCTTTGGAGAATCCTTAATATGGATTTTGTTGATAAGATGGTTTCCCTCTACCACAAGTCTATGTGGTCTGCTTCAGGGGCATCGCTTGTTTTCATTTGATAATGACCAACTTGTTAGTGAAATTCTGCATGAGGTCCTTCATGTCGCTAATATCTGCCACCATTGAGGAAAATCCCAACACACTTGCTTGAGTGGTGGGATGCACATTCATAGACTGTAGTGTGACCAACATTGACTATGTCATGGAAGTGCTTGAAGTGGTTTCTCCCTTTGGACCATCGGATATTTCTATAAAGACTGGCATCGAAGGTCATGGCAAAAGCTTTCTGACATTAATTAGACTATTTTCCATGCGCACTGCCACCTCGTATGTGTTGGGAAAGATATCCCCTCCCATAGAGGTTATCATGACTGTGATGTCAGGGTTAAAATCCTTCAGATAGAACATGAATTCCATGGTAGTCTAAGGTCAAGCAGTGACGGAGATGGGTATGTGCAGGATCATCATGGAAAAATAAGGCCCTTAAGTGGCGATGAAATTCAGAAAAATCAGAGTTAGGCAACTTGACGTAAAAATTTGAATAAGTTATCTATATTATTTCAAAAATATGTTTGAATAGAATCTGTAGAAAATCAAATGTAGTTTCTAAACTACTAGGTTTTTTTTTTTTTTAAATCTATTTTGTGAAAATTTGAAATTTCAATGGAGTAGTACTTAAATTTCAGGGAAAAAATAAGTAGGTGTCTGTCTGCCACCCTAACCACAATAATTTATGATAATATTTTGTTATAATATTTTAGATATAAGTAGAGGACTCATGTTCTGATGTGATGCATATTTTTTTGTAATATTTATCCAAGTATATAATTAATTATGAATTTTTTATTACAACTTTTAAAAAATATAAAAATTTGTATGTCTGACCACCTTAACTTGGTCAAAACTTCATGAAATTCAATTTTTTTTATCTTGTTGTATGTGAAGCATAGAATGTGACACATTTTTTGGATAAAAAAAATGATATTATTTGAAAGCTATAGATATTTTTCAATCAACCTATCAATAAGTACTTTAGTCATAATTCAAATAGAAAATGAATAATAATTTTTTATTAAATTCAAAGTTAAGCATAATTTATATTGGTGGAAAGATGAGAATCTCCTATAAAAACCCTTTTCATTTCATCAATTTTGAGTAAAAAAAATTCATTAGCCACATACCCATCATATTGCCACTTTTTGGCCCATCATGATCCTACACATACCCAAATCCTTTGCCAAGTCTTATGGAATCTGGTGTTAAAGTCACTCATTGCTTCATGCAGTTCCCTCTTGATGGTAATCAGTTATTCTAGCAACGAGGAACGATCTCCCTTTTCTGACAAATGTTCAAATAGGCTTTCTCCAAGCTAGTCCCAAGAGAGGATAGAGACTGAAGCCAAAGATAAACACCAATATTGGGCTTTCCCTTTGAGTGAGGTGGCCAACAATCTCAATGTGATATTTTCCTTTGATATCTTATACCCTACATACCTCTGCTATATCTTGAAGGTGTTCAAAAGAGGTTTTGAAATCTTCTCTGGAGAATCTTGGACTAGCCTTGAGGGCATTAGCGAGTATAGCAAGCCATACATCTAGGGGTGTGGGTGGTTGCAACAAACTACCACTATCCCATGTTACAAAGTTCCTAGGGGCAGGGGGAGGTATGTGAGCCATAGAGAAAAGATTCTTGTGAATCAGATATACAAGTATTCTGATTTGGAAATTTAATCATCTGGGTGGAGTAGCTAAAGCTCTAGATACTGTGCTCTTACTTCTTACTCTATTTCTCCTTATAGGTGATACAAAAACTGTAAGTCTTCTTCTCCTAGTGGTCGAGGTAGGTAACTTAGAGTACTAGAAGTGACCTCTCGAAAATGCTCTTGTTTGGACTCTGGCCATGAAACTTCCAATTTCCTTCCTTAACTTGATTCAAAAAATATTTCTAACTTCTAATTAGGCATTTGGAAAACTTCTTGTCCCACTGAGCGTGCCAGAAAAAGAATTGTTGATCATCAAATATTGTGCCTCTCCGACAGTCTTATGGGAAATTCAACGAGTGGGGGGATGAATTGTGTCTCACTAAATACCTCTATAATTTTTATAGAAATTTGGCTCTTCTTTGAGGGTTTTGAGATAAGGGGAGAAGGAAATGTAAACATAAAACATAAAAGGAAATGCGCCAAATATTTTACAACATTTCAAACCCAATTCATTTCTATAAGTGATATAAATAGACACAGAACACCACTACCCTTCATTGTTGGAAAGAGAACAAACAATAAAGGCTAACTTTAAGCACATCACATACTTTCAAATATTTCCACAAGCAGTGCACATTAAGGTCCGATCAAACATAAAGACTTCTTACAATTATCACAACAATATCCCATAAATCACGTGAACTCTATCTCCTAATACAACATAGTATAATAAAATAACAACTTTCAGAAAAATAGAGAAGTCCAATGACATAGTCCAGTTTTCCTAAGCTACTATTTTGCAATACAAGTATATATCATATAAATCCGCTACTTAAACTATCTAGATTCAACTTGCAAGACACAGTGTTTCATTCAAAATGACAATATAAAGAAAGAAAGCTTGAAAAATGCCATACATGCACAGTCTCAATAAATTCTCCTCAACAGTTCATGCTCTAATTATCAAATGAACTTTGAAACAGAGGTTGGATGCCAATCCAACAATAGTTTAAACCTTAATAGATATAACATGCCAGAATAAAGTAGTTTTGCAACTTGTTTCTAAAAATTATTCTAAAAATATTAAGAAAACTAAAGAAACTTTTCTTTTTCAAGAAATTGCTAATTGGAATCCAACCCTTTACTATGTTGTCACCTTGGTTTTATAGCCGCGAGAAGAAGAAATAACCACCTCAACGTAGAAGTAATTACTACTAGATGTCATCACTTGATAGCTTGCAATCTGATCGTGGATCCTTGGTTATGCTGCAAAAAATCTTTGCTTATCAATTCTCAGCTATTGCATTTATGTCTTCTAGATATTTAGCAAAGATAAGGGTTTGTAGATGATCAAGTCTTAGAAATAACATCTTGGTAAGAAGTCTTGTTGACCGGTCACATCATCCTGAGGCACCAACCCAAAAACTCATCATAAAAAGAAGAAAGGAAGAAAGCCAACCAACTTCGATGAATTCCTGAAACATATTACTCCATAGAAGAAGCAAACTTCCCGCGGCGAAGAGGTGACATGTCAGCTAGGCAAAAAACCTCTGAGCTTATGAATATAGCTCCCAAGAGAATGCTCGACAAGTCAACATGTGTCCTGAACTTTCTCCTAAAAGGAAGATGATAGATGAAAGATGTGCAACCACCACATGGCGCTTTGCTCATATTTCCGATAATTTTCCTTAAGCACGAGAACACCCAAAACTAAAAACCTCTATACATGCCAAAAATGAAAATGACCAGGGCAAAAACGCTTCATAGATACTAATGACTTCCAACTAGCATGCAATCTTGAGAATGTAGTGCACTAACAATGTATATAGTTATATAATTATTTTGACTAAATCATTTATAATAATCACATTTCAATTATACAAAAATGTGGACCTCATTTATTCAAAAAACTATTATCTCTTGCTTGAATCATTAAAATTCATTATTAAATAATTTAAAAACCATAAGGTATGTTATCCTCAAATTCAATTGTACTCAATTTGTGGGATAATCCCTATGAAACTTGTTTGTTTCATTGCCTACACTCTCTAAGCATGCAAAATGAGGAAATTATCACTTACCCTCATGTGTAGTCCAAGCCCTTGAAAATTCATTTCAAGCAATTACCTCTTTCCACCTTTCAAAAATTTACATAAAGTTAAATTTGCAAAGGTTCAATTTCTAGAGTTGGTCTTTTTTCTTACACATGCAGGAGTTCTAAAATTTAGCACCCCTATATACCTATAGCAAAATAAAACATATGGGTATGTGCAGGGTATGTGGTTGACGATTTTTTTTTTACCCAAAATTGATGAAACGAAAAGGGTTTATAAAGGATATTCTCAACTTTCCACCAATATAAATTATGCTTTACTTTTAATTTAATAAATAATTTTATTCATTTTCTATTTGAATTACAACTAAAGCTTAATTGATCTAGGCTGATTGAAAAACATCTATAGCTTTGAAACAGTATCACATTTTTTGAATCCAAAACATGTGTCACATTCTATGCTTCACATACTATAGGATTAAAAAAAAGAAAAAATGAATTTTATGAAGTTTTGACCAAGTTAAGGTGGTCAGACGAACAATTTTTTATATTTTTTAAAATTTGTAATAAAAAAATAATAATTAATTATTTACTTGGAAAAAAATTACAAAAAAATATGCATCACATCAAAACATGAGTCCTCTACTTATATCTAAAATTTTATAAAAAAATATTATCATTTTATTGTGGTTAGGGTGGTTAGATAGACACTTATTTTTTCCTTGAAATTTAAGTACTACTGCATTGAAATTTCAAATTTCCGCCAAATAGATTTTTTTTTTTTAAATAAACCTCATAGTTTAGAAACTACATTCAATTTTCTATAGATTCTATTGTTACATATTTTTGAAATAATATAGATAACTTATTCAAATTTTGACGTCAAGTTGCCTAACTTTGATTTTTCTAAATTTTTTGCCACTTAAGGGCATGTTTTTTCCATGATGATTCTACAGATACCCATATAGGAGTGCTTATTTTTAGCACCCCTACATGTATTTTCCATAATGTTAAAACTAGTGTAAGGGCGTAAAAAAATTTCACCACTGCATCTCATCCCTCCATTCGAGCTGCATTAAATTCGCAAGTTTTAATGGATTTTAGTGGGATTTTTAATTGGTTTTTATTTTCTTTAATTTCATTTTAATTTCAATATTTCCCTCTAAACCTCCTACAAACTTGTTGTGGTCAGCTCGTGCTTGGATCTCTTCACAAATTTGTATCATTTTTTTCCTTTTTCTTCATGGTTTCCAAGTATGCCTTGTTTCATTGTTTTTCTTTTGTTTTTAATTAAGGTTTAGGGTTTTCATTTGTAATTGCTTAGGAATTGTAAATGTTTGGTTTTCCTTAGGGTTTCTTTTCTTTTGGTTTTTATTTATATTCAATGTCGTTGATGTTCAGGTTTAAACTCCCTTGATATTGTAATACTCTTCCCACAACAAGGTGTTGCAAGTTTCTAAACTTGGACCCCCTATTGTTCATAGTCCTATCATTCATGTGGGGGTTGAAACAAAAATTTTACTACCATTCAATTCATCCCAAATCATGCCTTTGAATTTTTTCAGTGGGGTATTTTACTCATGTTACACACTCTTTAAGTGGTCGAGGTTTAAATCATGACCAATAAATTCCATGAAACCTACACATAGCATAATTTATTCACCATCATACAGTGTTTCAAAAGGTGTATCACGGGTTTTGAACCCTGTGTTACACAAACAACCTTAATGCATAAGTACCATAGGTTTAACCCCCGCAATACACTTTGAGACCACTGCATACAATACACCAAGTTGCAGGTTGGGGGTTTTTCCCCGCCTTGTATACGAATCATCAAACACACATGTATGCATGGGTAATTTTTTTGTTGATGCATGACCTACCATGTCAGAGAATTCATTCATACTTTCCAACTCACATGCAATTGTACAAAAAAATTACACTCTTACATGTGTAAGCTATGTAACAAACATGTAAAATGAGTTTTAAAACCCAACTAACATGAAATCACATGTTACCAACATGTAATTCAGGTTTTAAAACTTGACTTACATCTAAAATATGCTCTACCAAATGTGAGCGCAGAAAATTTTACCTCTCATACACTTTCCAAAATTTACCCTTATGTAGGGGTAGGATTTTTCCCTACCCTTACATCATTTTTCCCTACTACATGTAGGAGAACGAAATTTTTTCGCTATTGCATCTAAAATCTGACTTATCCATTTACAATATCTCAAAAGATCAGTGCCTTTGCACTCAAATTTCAAACTTCATGTAATCTAGTGCAAAATTTTCTTGCAATTGCAGTTATCAAATTTACCTCATGTAAAAGCTTAATTTTTCTCTATCTTTGCATCCAAGCTAGCATCTCCACTTGCATATGCGTGGTTTTTTAGTGTTATTGCATCTGAACCTCCAAGCACATGAAAATGCTCAATTTTTTCCCACTAGTGTATAAAACCCTATTTTTTCTGTAACATTAGAAAATCTGAACTTCTTGCTACAGTTTCCCTTGTATGTCATTTCAGACATTTGTGCTCAAATTCTTGAGAGACTACGAGCATTTTACTCTCTCTATAGCTCCTCCATAGATGTTATACCTATCTTTGAGCAAAAATTCCATGAAGTACAAGTATCAAGGGGGGTCTTCCTAACAACCTTAGTTTCTTCTAAAATTGATGATATAAAGGACAAAGAGATAGGGCATTTTTACATGTCTAAGTTTGTGGAGTGTACTGAAAAGAAACCATTGGATTCAAGGGTATAAGATACATTGTAGAAAGCAACATTCAATTGGTGTCTTCATTTTTAGTAGCAACACACAACCCAAAATTTGTTCTCGCAGGGGCATCAAATTATAATATGGATGAAAGGAGTGTGAGAGATCCCAATGGGAATGCGATCATTCAACTAGATGTCAAATTATTTGACAAAAAATTTCTATGTCCTAGTTTTGGTGCATTTTCAAATCTTACAATTGAAAAGGTACAAGCTCGCTATGATAAGGATCCAGATAGTTGTAGGACGGAAACTAATGCAAGATGGTGAAAGAACCCAAGGTCTAAAATCTCAAGATGGCTAAAATTTTTTCCTCGAAGTGAATTTTTCAAGGAAATTAATGATCTGATTATCCTTCTCGGCAGGGTTAAAGGATTTCCTAACTCTTCCCATTTTCAAGAGTGGATGTACTTGTACTTTCATGTTATCAAGAAGAGGAAATAATAGACTTTTTGTGGACAAAAAATAAGCAATTCCATTCATGATCAACTCGTAAAAGCACACCTTCTTTATTGAAATTTTACATGACCTCATATTTGGTTCATTTTGTTGCATCAATGAGGAAGTTTCCATGGTTGACATCCGAAAGAGATAGGAGACGCATTCCAGTGTATCAATACTACTCACAGTTGACCTTGAATAATATTATTCATCACTTCAGAAGGTTAATAATTATTTATTTGCTCCATATCTCTGCATGTTTGATAAAGAACTTGAGAATCAGAGAGTCTCAGATGAGGCACAATCAGTGGTTAATAAGTTTGATTTTCTTTACTTGTAGTTCCCTACTTTCACTTACATTAGAGTTGGTTGCTTTGTTGGATACCCTCACATGCTCCAGAGGTATCCAAGTGATAAAATCATTCTTACGGAGCTCTGTAGATACATAATAGCTATCCATAGTGAACAAGCATAATCACATAAGCTAGGGTTCAAATTTCCTCTCACCATAGGCGGGTATTCTATTCTCACATCTCCTAAAGCCAAATTTGTGGAATCAGAAATGCAATGGATTAGAATGAAGACTTACAAAATGATACCTAACTTTGACTACAAAGGGATGAAGGATAGAATCAAGAAGGCCTACACTCTTCTACATAGAGTAGAAGATATTTGGGCTGATTGCAGAACTAAAGAGGACATAAGAATATTGGATTATTTTCAGTTGACTTTGGAGCAGATTTTGAACCTAGATCTAGCTAATATCCGTGATGAAATGAAGGATGATGAAGATATCTTGGATCCTACATATGAGAGAAACAATGTTGTAGAGACTCCTCTTCCTCTAATCTAGTGGTCTCAAAAGGAGGTTATTTTAATCAGGGAGAGATTCCAACCCATTCTCACTAATACTAATGTTTGGTTATAGGAGAAGGGTATAAGGTTAAAATATTTCAACATTGGATCTGAAGAGGAATATCCTAAAGGACATGTAGGTAAGACAACATAATTGAGAACAAAGAATAAGGGAGATTTGTTTGACCCAAGAAAAACCCCTAAACCAAAAATCAAATTCATAGTGAAAGGGGGTAAAAGTCAAAATATAGAAGGATCATCCACTATCACTAAGAAAGTATCAATTCAAGAGGAAGAACAAGAAGAATGGGGTCAAGATGAATAAATACAAGTTTCTCCACATGAGAATATTCCAGAAGATGCCATTGTCACTTCTTCCCCTATTGATGCTACTATGTCTATTACTCCTCCCATTATTTATGTTCAACAACCTTTTCCATCTTCCACTATCATTTTTGTTACCACTATTTGTGCTATGCCTTATATTTATGTTCATTCAATTCATTCATCCCCAACCTCTAGATCTATTTTTGATAGTCCTAGGAAGGATTTTGAGAATGTTTTTGGTTCTCCTTCTAGTATTTTGAGTTTATCTTCTCCTTATTTTGATGTGACTTCACACTTTGACTTGGATAGGATTATAACTAAGACTATGAAAAATACAAGTGTGGAAATTCTTGAAGCAATTGTAACTAACATTCCACCACTTGTTACTACTACCATTGTGAGTGCAACTACTCCTACTTAGACCATGACTATGGGTCTAGAAGAAAGTTCTCCTTTTCCACCTTAGCTATCATTCTAGACACCTAAAAGAAAGAAGCAAGTTGTCTCTCCAGAAGACTTTTACTTTGGGTAGTTGGTGCTAGTGAAGAAAAAATCTATGAAGAAACCAAAGACTCTTTCAAGGATGTTAGTAGACAAGGCTAGACATAAATATTTAGAGGTTGCAAAGCCTCCTCCTAGAAAATTTTCTAAAGATATTGATATTTTAGAATATTCAATCACAAGAGTGGAGCTTGGTAAGATAACTCATGAATCTACCAAGGAAGATGCACAATCGGCACTGGCTTCTCTTATTGAGAAGTATTATCAGGAGAAAAAAATCAAGGATCAATTCAAAGCTAGAGTTGAACAATTGAATTTAGTGCTTTAGAAGATTACCCAATCTTCTGAATTTGTTGAAACTATGGCTACAAACATTCAAGGTCCTATTATTCAAAAGGATAAACAGACTTATTCACAAGGTAGAGTAGTTGGTGAATTTCTTGATAGAATGTTGGTACAGGGAACACAACTCTTAAGATCTTTTGTGGAGAGAATTGGAAACATGGAAATTGTAAGGTTAGAATTAGGTAAAACCATTGACACACTTTCTCAATATTTGCAAGAGATGGAAAATTGTCTAGAGGCTTGGAATAAAATGAAAGAACTCAAGCTCAACGTGCTAGTGGATATTAGGATAATTCCTAATAGATAAATATTCATTGAGGTCAAGTCAACAATGAAACATAAGATAAGTTTCATAAAGAATCTGATCAAAGATTTGTAAGAGGCTCAAGAAGTCAGTGAAGATAATGGTTCACACCTTTTCACCAGAATCAAAGAGCTGTCATACCAATTATTTGACAAAAATTAAAAAATACTTCCCACTGATTTAGTTATCCAAGAGTTTACATCAATGATGTAGAAGGAATTTGAAGATGAAGCTTTCTTAGTAGCTTCAACTGATAAATTGATGGATATTTAGCTCACAATGGATAACCTTAAATTAGTTTTAGAAAGGCATCGGAAAGCTTGCATCACCATCAAGTACTTAGTCATACAAGTTCCTTCCATCTCCAAGCATACCTCAGGTCCTAACGATGAAGAAGTCCAAGTGTCCATGAATAAATATGAAGATTTCTTGTAGAAAGACGATGAAGAATGATGAATGTGCCTTTACCACACTTAGTTTATTTTCAAGCTTTTTGCTTTATGTAATTAGCTGATGAAATTTTACATGTATTTTATACATATGTAATTACATGTAAAAACAACACAAGTACTAAATCAAATTAGGTTGTGTTGTTGAATAAGTCAAAATTAGTTTAGCTTTTCCTAGATTAGCTCTCAACTCTCCTTTGTATATATGAGGGAGTTTCTTTATATTAAGAACCTTTGATATTTTGAAGTGAAGCACTACCCATTTTAGAAACATATTGAGACTTTTTGTTTAATGTTCATATCAAATATCAATCAATAAAATAGGTGAATTTTGCATCCAACCTTTGTTTTGGATCTTATTGGTTATGTGTAAGATTGTTCTTATGTCCTTCTTACTACATTTTCTTGGAATTGATTGATTAAGTGGCATTGTATCTTATATTTGAAAGGGAATTCATATCTAATCTTGATAGTCTTTGTGCTACATCATTATATTTGGAGTTTGTGTTCCATTATGTGAACATGGTTGATAATTCAGAGACTTTGAGCTATGGTTATTTTCTATGTTTTTTGGACCTATTGGTGGTGTATATTGAATTCTTTGAGTTGCAACATGCTTCACTCTTTATCATTAAGAATCATCATTGGAAAGAAAAAAAGTCTTTGAGCTTTTGTGGGTTTTCAAGTTACAGAACTCACCGGTAACTACATCTGTTTGATTACTCTTACATTTAGTCAGTTGGATATTGGTTATTACTACTCTAAATAATACTCTGAAGTGGATTACTTATCATAATAGTATTTTTGTAAGAAGAAAATCATCTTTTCTAAAAAATAGAAAAGAATGACTGTAACACCCAATGGATAAATTTAGTGTACATAATCTAGGTTAGTTATTAGTTGGTTTAGAGAGCTATAAGAAGGGAGCCTCCCCTTTTTGAGAGGAGAGTTTGGACACAGAAAAAGTAACCCTTCTATTTTTTCTTCTTGTTTAGGCCCTCCTTGTGATTTCAACTTGATTTTCCCTTGATTTAATGTTGAAATGTTGTCAACACATTCACATTAGGTCTTGTGTCCTTGTGAATCATTAAGAACTCTATGATGCCTTGTAAAAGTGTTGTGAAGTGTTGTAACACATTTTCACACTTTTCTAGGATCTTATTATTATAATTCACCTAAACAACCTCTTTTTATCACTTACCAAGCCTTATTTTAAGTGTTGTAAAGTGTTGTAACAAACTTTCACACTTTTCTAGGCTTTTCATCAATAATTTGACCCTTTCTTATGTTTAAATGAACCTTTTATACACTTACATGCCCTACTTAAGTGTGTTTCAGAGAATAATCCTATTAAACATCATTTAATATATTTTGATTCCTGACACCCATTAAAATTGCCCTGGTGGGACCAAGTCACCACTTGGGGAGACTTAGTCCCACTTGGCTCAAAAATCAAAATTATGTCAAAATTCTAGTGGGATATTATTTTCTAAACCTTGAGGTTAGCTTGTGATGTGGTATTTTTGAGAAATTTTGTATAATCATGTCTCAATATAGGTTTTTCCTCTCATTTTCATCCCCATTCATCCATACATTCATTCACTCACTAATTTATTCACATAATCAATCAAGCAATTATCAAGCAATCAAGTGATTTAGCATTCAAGCACTTTGGAGCATCTACATACATATCTTTAGATTTCAACTTCAAGGGTTTGGTGAGTTGTAGCGTTGCATGTTGTTCATTCATCATTCTCTTTCCATTTCATTTCATTTTCAAGGGTTTGATTACCAAATTGGGGTTTAAACAAGGAAAACCCCTATTCGCTAACCCTAAACCATTTTCCCTCTCTTTGCATGTGTGTTTTACAAGTCTTGTATGCAGATTTGTCAAAGATCAAGGTGTTAAAAGGTTTCAATAATCCATAAAATTCTTTCAAAGTCAAAAAATCCTTAAAAGAATCTTGGAGATCACCTATAGACCAGATTCTACAGATTCGGATCCAAAAACTTGTCAGGAGCATAAGTGCAAATTGAAAGCTATAGACTGCATATTTGAAATTCTTGAAAGCTAAAGGTGGACTAAGTCACCATCTATGGTGAATTAGTCCCACTACCAGGCCTGAAAAGTGTTTTCTACAGTTTTGGATACCCTTTTGGCTGAAACTTATTTTGGAAAAGTTTCCCCAAAACAGGACTAAGTCACCTAGCTTGGCGTAAGTGTCCCAGTTGGCTTCAACAATAAATTATACAAGATTCCAGAGCCTTTGTACATCACATTCTAGTTTATAGGTGCACCTCTCCAGTCTCATTCATTTTTTTAATAGTTTGTTTGCATTCTTAGATCATTTTGCATACAACATTGTGTTTTCAAACATTTTACATTTCATTAGTTTTGCATTAATAATCAGTATATTTTATCATTTTATTGCATTTAGGACATTACATTTAGGTATATTTCATTCATATTTGCATTAGTATTGAGTGGGGACATTGCAATTTTTGGCATACCTCTCTCCTTTTAGGTGAAAAACCCTAGAAGTGTTAGAGAGCCTTGTGGTGCCAAAATCTTTGTCCACAGAGAGATTAAAATATTATCATTGCTATGATTGAAATCACCATTTTTTAATTAATCAAGTGATTACAAAATATTCACCCAACAAGGTACAATTCAAAACAGAAGTTTCCTATAAAAATATTTAACGTTTCCTAAACTTCTAGTATACCCTACCCTTAGGTGATAAACTTAACAGTATATCATTTAAACACCATCTTTTTGTCATACTAGATAGGTAAGTTCATTCAATGTTCATATATAGTAAAAAAATAGTCTTAAATAGGGTTTCCATAGAGTTTCTATTCACTTTTCAAAGGAATAATCATATACAATTGCCACAATACTATTTTCTA
This sequence comes from Sequoia sempervirens, assembly GCA_007258455.2. Taxonomy (NCBI): domain Eukaryota; kingdom Viridiplantae; phylum Streptophyta; class Pinopsida; order Cupressales; family Cupressaceae; genus Sequoia; species Sequoia sempervirens. The sequence goes on along the minus strand of VDFB02000007.1, from coordinate 163,377,337 downwards.
GGTATATATATTATATAAAAATCATACATAATGTTTCTTTGAAGAGTTAATAAACACTTGAAATCTTCCCCAGATAATTTTAATAGTCATCAAGGATATAATTGAGATAATGTAGGTCATATCCAAATAACATAGACATGTTGAGTTCATAGTTAAGTTTATTGTTGTTCACACATAATTTCTAAATATCCTCCATAATCCCCTCATATTTTAACATGTATAGTTATTTTAACATGTTATACTTCTACACGAAACTAACCTCACATCACTGATCTAAATGTACAAAAAACCCTTTATACATAGCCATATAGGTATATACATGTAAATAATTCCAATGACTATTCATGACTTTGATCATCAATAAATTAAAGAATATAAGACATTTAATAGTGCATGTGGATCTCTCTATGCATTATGTATGTATGTATGTACATAAATATACATACTTGCATGCATATACAAACTATAGTGTAGAAAAAGGTACTCCTTTACATTTTCACACTTTTTTGGGCCCCTTCAATTAAATTGGACTTAATTGTGCCTTAATAAGACTTATTTTACATATAGAAGCCTAATAAATAACATTTTCCAAAGAGGAAACCCAACAATAATTAATTCCAACACATAATACATTACCTTGAGCATTGTGTGTTCTAGGAATAGGGACCTAGGACCCATTTTCCCATGGGCGAATGGGTCCTCCCTAAGCCTTTGAACCCATTTTTAAAACATTTTTTTGGCATTATTTTAATGTCCCTGAATTCAAATTTCAATGTTAGCTTGTAATGTTTAATTTTTAGGAAATTAAGGATACATATCTATAAATATAGGGTTATTTTATCAAATCCACATTAGATTTAGAGAGATTTTTTCAATTAGATTTTTGAGAGATCAGTCCTAAGAGAAAATATTATTGTCAAGAGAATTCAAGGGATAATTTATCAATCATCTAAAACAACAATAAATATCTCAAGAATCATTTCTTAAATAGGCATAAGACAACTGAGAGGGGGGGTGAATCAGTTGTCACACAATTCAAACTTAAACTCAACACTTGTTAACTCCACAACCACACTATTTTGTTATTAAGTAGGACCATGAAAAAAAAATAATAGAAAGAAAATCAACACAATGAACACTAGATTTTTACATGGAAAACCCAATGAGGGAAAAACTATGGTGAGGTTAAATCACAATATAAAAGATTATAAACAGAATACAAAGGCTCACTTCCTAGAAGAGGACACACTATCCAAGTACAAAGGCTCACTATCTAAAAAAGGGACTCACTGTCCACAGAAAGGACTCACTGTCTAATAGGGAGGCTCATTGCGTATAGATACAAAAGAGAACAAAAATATCCACCATAGCAATTAATGCACATCTGTAGGATTGCAAAAACCTTCAACTCACTGCCTCCAACACAATGAAGAACTATTATCACAACTAACACACACACTTTCTGCTCTTATGATTTATGGCTCACTTTCATCACTTTGCATCACACTTTCATACCATTCTTCACAATTTGACTTGCTTTTATACCTGTTATCTCTCAAAAACGCAGGTAAAGATACCTCAAGAGGCTGCCAATCTCTTGATACGTTTTAGGGTAATAGACAAGGTCAGGAGAACTCAACCTTCTACTCTTTAGGTGCTGCTAAACCTAGACGGGTATACCTTTCTGAATGAAGTAGACTTGACTTATGAATATCTTTCTTGCATAATGATTTTTCCACAAAAGCAGACATAAGTGAACAAATGAAACCAAACTTGATAGCAATAATAATCTTCAAATCTAAATCCTAAAGTGCTCAATTAACAAAAGTAAAATAGATGTAAAGAAACTGAATGAATCCAAATGATGAAATTGTAGAGACCAGTGCCTTATTGGGTATGTGAAGTCAAAAGAAACAGAAGTGGGCAACTTATTCTGGTAGAAAATCAAATTGCGGGGATATGTTCTATTCATAACTTGTATAAACAATGCAGGATTATGACTACTAAGCTCTACTTTAATAATCTAGATGAGTCTCCCTGATTACTGTGATCAACAAAAAGGATTTAATCTTTGCTTGAAAGAACCAATTGATTAATCACACAAATACATCAAATGTGCATTGACAAACTAAACATAAACTTGTTATGTCAATTTAAACAACTAGAAAGAATCAAATTGGAGATAGCTTCAGCAATACTATTCAATAAGTTCAACATGCAATTGACACCAGAAATAACCTGCCACACCAGCTAATTTTCATTGAATTCACCATTTGAAAACATGCACATAGTGTCTAATAAGAGAAAGCTATTCTAATGTAGCCATTCCTAACTACTGTATGTGATCTAAAATCTGATGATCTTTCAATTACAATCGGAGTGCATATTTATACACCAGCATTTAGGAAAATAAATCCAATTGGAAATCCATGTCGGCCACCATAGAATTCGGGCAAAACCAAGTCGGCCTGCAACGGTTAAAATTCCATATGTCAGCCCATAGTGTTTGAATATTAATCATCAATGGAACAGTCGCCAGGACAACCTGTAAGTATGCCAAAGGCAATTCAATCATTTATTGCTGTCATTCCATGTTCCTCTGTTCTCTGTGTTATTCGCTTTCACCGTGACCAACTGTTCACTACGCCAAAGTCAGAAAGCACTCATTTTTCCCCTTTGTGTTTCGGTATAGTCCAGTGATATCGGGGAGACAACATACTAAATTCAATATGTCAGGTCGAAAGTCCTTTATGCACTTTGAGTCGCTGTGACACATGCTTTATCTTTCCAACGAGTCCATCCTTCTGTGACTTTCCACTATCGGCGAGACATCTTGTAGAGCATCTTGTTATACTGAAACAACCGAGCTCACACCTATTCACCAAGACATAGCCAATATCTCGCTAAAAGAAAACCATTTGAACATTGTCGGCAAGACCCGACCTTTTCACTATGACCATATCTTGAAAATTATGACTCAGGTCGAAGTGAAAACCTATGCAAAGTTGGTAAGACATACGGAGATCACCATGAAATTCTACCAAAAGCCATGTCTCACACCAAAAGTCCTTCGAAGAAAATCCATGTGTAAGGTCGGTGAGACCGAAGGTCACTCGCCGAGACCTTACAATGATAGCTATGACTCCCCCCGAAATGCATCCATCAGTTGTCGGCCGCCAAGACAATTAGAAATTGCTAAGACCTCAGCCCGATGGCCAAACTTATGCCAACATGCCCATCCTCGGTCGTTGTAATAGAGAAAAGGTCTTGCCGAAACACCTGCAACAAACGAATGTTAACTCACAAGCAACATGGGTTGGGGAGACAGTAAAGGACCTATGCCAATATGGACCCAGACATGAAAAATGCATAACCTGATGGATTCTATGGGGAAAAGGGGAAAAATATAGACGAAATATGCATATTGTAGGACCAAATCAAGAAATTTATGAGTGAAGTCATATGTAAAAACACCAGACTTTTACAGTTCCAACAATACCATCCTCATCCTTAGAAACTTTCTTTAAGGTCAACCACAAATACCTTTTTTCATAAATTCAAAATAGGTCAGAAACTCAAAATTTCCACAACGAAAAGGAATAAGAGTGGACCAATAAAAAAATAAAGATAAAAAATAATATATTGAAACAACCACACACTTCCTTAATTTAAATTTTATTCTTTGAATGAAGTGTAAACACTAGCTCGGCAAAACCTAATGAAAATACAAATGATCATTCATGTACACACTTCCCAACTAGAAGATTACACATGGACACCATGACACACTTCCTTATGCATGAGAATTCACTTCAAAATATTCTAGATACATCCATGGAAAAACAAAAGACTTGAATCACTGAACAGCTTTCACCAATCCAATCAGACTGTATAAACTCATACTGAAATACTGAAACATGACTTCTGGATCACCAATATTCAAACCAATTTTCCATAGCACATGAAAGACCTTCACATGACTTATTCTAGATCCACAAGATCTAAAGTGAAACATAGGAAAAATGTAGAGCAACAATATTTATGCCAGCCCACAAAAGACCAACTCTGCCAAAACAATTCACATACTGGTGAACATAAATTTTATGTACCATCAAACCAGAAGTTAAAACTTAGAATATATCACCACAAGATCACCATTATCAAATCGTCAGATCTGCACAAGCATAGGATCAACATAGGAGAAATGTAGAGCATATACTAGAGGACAATCTAAACACTTTCATCATTCTGACTTCTCTTCTTTATTTAATTTTCTCAAAAGTACTTGGAAACATATCAAACTAGCATATTTGCAACACTGAAAAGATAGCTCCATGTACTCACAACATCTCAACATCATCTTAGCTATACATGTACAATCTGCAACATACTAGATTGTGTTGACATCAATGACAACATTAATGACAACACCACCAAAGTAGGTCATACTTGCAACAATCTCCCCCTTTGTCATTGATGGCAACACATGATGTGAAAAACCATCAAAGATAGCATCATCCTTCACAATACCAGGAGAAAACTTTTTCTTCTTCTGCAACTTATTTTCACATAACTTTCTCTCCCCTTTTGACATCAATGGAAAATATCAACAACACTGATTACTTCCCCTTAGGATTACACCCATACTACAATAATGAAAACCTTTTCTACTCCCCCTGCGGAGTAGACCCAGATATTAGTCCAGATAAATGAAGAATATGTGAATTCACTGGATTGATGCACCTTCATGTGCACCTAGTCCAGAGGGCCAATGATCCCCAACATCTCCCTAAGATGCTCAAGAGTATCCTTCGAGAGAGCCTTGGTAAATATGTCTTCAATTTGTTCCTTTGTTGTCACATACTCCAATATGACCTCATTTTCCAACACTTTTTCTCTTAGAAAATGATACTTGATAGATATGTTTTTTGTTCTTGAATGCATAACTAGGTTCTTTGAAATGTTTATTGCACTTGTGTTGTCACAGAAAATAGAAATAGGCTTATCACATACCACACCAATGTCCTTAAGTGTCTGCTTCATCCATAAAACTTGTGTACAACAGGATGCTACAACAATATATTCTACCTCTGTTGTGGATAAAGAAATTGATTCTTGCTTTTTACTCAACCATGAATCTAATCTTCTACCAAGAAAGAAAGCATCAGCACTGGTACTCTTCTGATCATCTACACATCTAGCCAATCAACATCTGTTTAAGCACTCAGGGTGAAATTATCACTCTTAGGATACCATAGTCGATAATCTGGTGTACCTTTTAGATATCTAAATATTCTATTTATAGCTACAACGCGTGCTTCTCTCGGATCTACTTGGAATCTGGAAACTAAAAATACTACATGCATAATGTCCAGTCTGGTAGCAGTAAGGTACAACAATCTACCAATCATAGATCTATATTTTCTCTTATCAGTCTTAGTTGATTCATCATCTTTGCTCAATTTACATTCGGCTACCATAGGAATACAAACTGGTTTGGAATCATCCATTCCAAACTTCTTCAATAGTTCTTTTACATACTTAGATTGTGAAATGAATATCCCTTTATCAATTTGATTTACTTGTAGACCAAGGAAGAAATTCAATTCACCAATCATAGACATCTCAAATTATTTTTTCATCTCTTCAACAAACTTTTTACACATGCCTTTATTTCCACCAAAAATGATATCATCAACATAAACAACTACTATCAACATTTTGTTACCTTGCAGTTTGAAGTAAATATTGTTGTCATTAGAACCTTTGTTGAATCCTTGCTTTGTCAGATATTTTTCTAGTCTCGCATACGAAGCTCTGGGAGCTTGCTTCAATCCATACAATGCTTTCTTCAACTTACAAACCATTTCTAGTTTGTCAGATAGCTGAAACCCTTCAAGTTGCTCCATGTATACCTCTTCCTCCAACTCACCATTTAGAAATGTTGAATTAACATCCATCTAATAAACTTTGAAGTCCTTGTCGGTAAAAAAGCCAAAAACATCCTGATAGCTTCCATTCTAGCGATAGGGGCAAATGTCTCTTCAAAATTTATACCTTCAACTTGTGAATATCCTTTGCATACCATTCTTGCCTTATTCCTTACAACTTCTCCACTTTCATTTAGCTTATTCTGGAACACCCATTTTGAACCAATCACATTTTTATTCATAGGTCTAGGAACTAGTTCCCATGTTTGATTCTTTTCTATCTGCTACAATTATTCTTTCATATCTCTCATCCAACTCTCATCTTCACATGCTTCACTTACATATTTGGGTTCTATTTTAGATAATATACACAAATTTACCTTTGTTTCAACTCTGCTTCTTGTCTTCACACCTTCACTTTTATCTTCAATTATCTGATCCTCCAGATGATTCTTTTGTACATACTTAGGAGTTCTAACAATAGGTTCCAATTCATTTTCTTCTTCTTCTTCTTCTTCCACTTGTTCTTCTTTCTCTTCGTCTTCCTTCTCCTTGTTTTCTTTAGGTACATGTCCATAGATAGGATCATTTGGTTCAACTTCACTTATCTCAATAGGTTTGTGTATGCCTTCATCAACCTTCACATTAGAAATTTCAATAATCTTTCTCAATATTTTGTTAAAGCATATGTATGCTTTGCTAGTAGTGGAGTATCCAAGAAAAATTCCTTCATCACATCTAGGATCAAACTTTCCAAGATTTTCATCGTCTCTTTTAATATAGCATCCTCTTCCAAATACCTTAAAATTCTTTACAATAGGTGCCTTACTGGTCCATAACTCAAAAGGTGTCTTTGTGTTGTTGTGTCTAATATGGACTTTATTAAGAACATAAACAACAATGTGTATCACCTCTCTCCAATAATCATCTAGTAAATTTGATTCTTTCATCATGGTTCTAGCAACTTCCTATACAGTCCTATTTTTGCTTTCAACTACACCATTTTGCTGAGGGGTTCATGGAGCATAAAACTATCTTCTTATTCCATTTTTTTCACATAATGCATTAAATTCCCTAGAAGTGAACTCTCCACCTCTATCATATCTTAAACACTTGATTTTAAATTTACTTCATTTTCTACTCTTGCTTTGAATACCTTAAACCTATCTAGAGCCTAAGTCTTTTCTCTGAGAAAAGCAACCCATGTCATTCGAGTATAATCATCAGTAAGCAACATGAAATATTTTTCACCATTTAGGCTTCCAGTCCTAGTTAGACCACAAAGATCAGCATGAATTAACTCTGGCATTCCGATAGTAGAATTCTCTTTTCCATTAAAGTTGCATCTTGTTTGTTTCCACAATTGACAACTTCTACAAATAGCATTACCAGGTCTTGTGATTCTAAGAAGCCCTTGAACAATCTCCTTTGCACTGATCTTGACCAGGTTATCAAAATTCACATGTCCCATTCTCTAGTACCATAACCAACTTTCACTAATTTGAGATACAAGAAAATGACCATCAACTCCTTTCAACTGGTAGATGTTTCCATGAGTTCTTCTTCTAGCAGCAATCATATCTCCACTTCCTGATCCTTTTCTCATTTCATAGGTATTATTTTGAAAAACAAGTTTAAAACCATTGTTATGTACATCTGACCAACACTCGGAAGATTATGCCTCAAACCCTTCACATAATATACATGATCAGTACTATGCACTCCATCAAAACTAATTGAACCTTTCCCATAGATCTTAGCTCCTAAACCATCACCAAACATAACTAAACCACCATCATATTTCTCAAGTTTAGTGAACTTACTCTTATCTCTGGTTATGTGATTAGAACATCCACTATCAATTACCTAGTAATCTTCATCCAGTCTTGCATGAAAAGCGCTAACCAAAGTACCTTCTATCCTATTTTTCTTACTCTCTAGAGATTTCTTTCTTACACATTTTCTAGGGTTAGTGGATACAGATTTAATTTCCAAAGCCAAGAATAAGAATTCACTATCATCAACCTCATTCTTAGACTCATCATCAGAAATTTCTACTTCTTCTTTAACATAGTACAACTTCTTATATTTCTTATCCTTCCTATCCTTATCCTTATAATCCTTTTTCTTATTATGCACAACTCAATTTGGACATCTTGAAGCATAATGACCAATATTACCACAACTAAAACATTTAAAGGGAAACATACCTTTATACTTTCTGGTGCCTTTGTTCAACTTCCTAGTGAAGTTTTCTTCCAACTCATCAACACCATCACTATCTAGTTCCTCTTCAATATTTAATGCCTTAAATGTTGTTTCTATGTTTTCTTCTATCTTGTCATCTTTCTAGAACTTCTTCAACTCAAATGCTTGCAAGGTTCTAAACAACAGTTCCAAAGTGTAAGTCTTAGGATTATATACTTCTTCAATAATAGAGATCTTATCACTATAGAACTCTGGTAAGGTTATCAAGATCTTCTCAATTATATCTTCATCTAATAGCTTTCCTCCTTGATTTCTAACTTCATTTGCAGTCAATTCAACCCTCTGAAAGAAACTTGTAAACTCTTCACCTTCTTCCATATTTAAATTCACAAATCCATACTTCGCCACCAAGTTCTTTGCCAATTTCACTCTTTCATTTCCTTCATGAATATCTTCCAACTTCTTCTAGACTTCATATGTAGTTTCCAAAGAAGAAACCTTCTCTCACTCATTTTTAGATAAACCACTGTAAATAGCATACTTCACCTTCTCATTTTCTTCCTAAGTAGATATCTCATCCGTAGTAGTAAGACAATTGGGTGGGGGTGTATACTTTTTCTCAATATCTTTCCAAGTCTTGAAACTAAAGGATATAATATATACTTTCATCTTTCCCTTCTAGTCATTGTAGTTAGTTCCATCGAACATAGGGATTGTCAACTTATGTGCCATTGGATCTTCCTTAAGCAATTAAACTCAACAACAAGGAACCAAGGCTCTGATACCAATTGTTAAACAGGCACAAGACAACCGAGAGGGGGGTGAATAAGTTGTCAAAAAATTCAAACTTAAAACTCAAAACTTGTTAACTCCACAACCACATTGTTCTATTATTAATTAGGAGCATTAAACACAAATAACAGAAAGAAAATCAACACAATGAACACCAGAGTTTTACATGGAAAACCCAATGAGGGGAAAACCACAGTGAGGGTTAACTCACAATATAAAATATTATAAACAGAATACAAAGGATCACTACCCAGAAGAGGACTCACTATCCAAGTACAAAGGCTCATTGCCTACAAAAGGGACTCACTGTCCATAGAAAGGACTCATTGTCCAATAGGGAGGCTCACTACCTTCAGATATAAAAGAGAACAAAAAGATCCACCACAACAATCAATGCACATCTGTAGGATTGCAAAAACCTTTAGCTCACTAGCTTCAACACAATGAAAAACTGTTATCACAACTCACACACACACTTCTACTCTTATGATTTGTGGCTCACTTTCATCACTTTCCATCACACTGTCATACCATTCTTCGCAATTTGACTTGCTTTTATACCATCCTCATCCTTAGAAACTTTCTTCAAGGTCGGCCACAAATACCTTATTTCATAAATTCCAAATAGCTCGGCAGCTCAAAATCCCCATGGTGGAAAGGAATAAGAGTGGACCAATAAAAAAAAAATCGAGATAAATAATATCTTGAAACAACCACATGCTTCCTTAATTTAAATTTTATTCTTCGAATGAAGTGTAAACACTAGTTCAACCAAACCTAATGAAAAAACAAATGATCATTGATGTACATGCTTCCCAACAAGAAGATGACACACGAACGCCATGAAACGATTCCTTATGGATGAGAATACACTTCAAAATCTTCTAGATACATCCGTAGCAAAACAACAAACTTCAATCACTAATCATCTTTCACTAGTACAACCAGACTGTATAAACTCATACTGAAATACTGAAACATAACTTTCGTATCACCAATATTCAAACCACTTTTCCAAAGCATAGAAAATACCTTCACATGACATATTCCAGATCCACAAGATCTGAAGTGAAACAGAGGAAAAATGTAGAGCAACAATATTTATGCCAGTCCATAGAAGACCAACTCTGCCATAATATTTTGAATACTGGTGAACATAAATTTTATGTACCATCAAACCAAAATATAAAACTTAGAATATATCACCATGAGATCACCATTATCAAACCTTCAGATCCGCACAAGCATAGGATCAACACAAGAGAAATGTACAACACATATCAGAGCACACTCTAAACACTTTCATCATTCTGACTTATCTTCTTTATTTAATTTTCTCAAAAGAACTTAGAAACATATCAAACCAACATATCTACAACACTAAAAAGATAGCTCCATGTACTCACAACATCTTAGCAACATCTCATCTATACATGTACAATCTACAACATACTAAAATGTGTTGACATCAATGACAACATTAATGACAACACCACCAGACTAGCTCATACTTGCAACATCGTCCGAAAGTTATCAAGCATCATGCATGTTTTTGGAGGTAACATTGTGATGTAGGTATCAAGATCAAAGTCAACATTCAAGTCAACATTCAAGTATCAAGATCCACATCCACTAAATCCATTTCATGCAATATCAAGATCAATATTTCAGTTTTACAAAGGTTTATTCCAGGGTTTGGTGATTTGCAACATTGTATTGTTCATTCATTAATCCTTTCATGGATCATTATTTAAATTTTAATTTTAATTACCAAAATGAGGTTTGACCAAGGCAAACCCTTATTCCCCAAAACAAAAAAAAATTGCCTCTTCTTTTTTTGCTGCAAATCTTAGGTTGAAGAAAAGTTGAAGATCTAAAAAATTTGCAAAGTTGCATTTGTTGTCACCTTTGTTATCAAGCCATAGAAACTTAGATCTCGATTTTATTTATGGCCTTTCACTAGTGGGACCTAGGGGAATCATAAGTGTAGACCCAAGACTTGAGGATTGTGAAATTAGATTTTAATTCCTATAAAAAGGGACTCATTCCCCAATGTGTGAATTTTTCCTAGAAAAATTTTCAGAAAGTTCTTTTCGTGATAGGTACATAATGTTTAACCCTTATCATATCTACTAAAACTTTTTTGTTTCTCATATTTATATTCTTTATCTACAATATCTAAGTGTTAGCTTGCATAATTGTGGTGATCTACTATTTTTAGTTTTGTTTCCAAAAGTTTTGTTGTGGCTAATACCCCCGTCCTCGATCATAAGGAAACCAACAGATTTCCCTTGAATCTCATTTCCTAATGAACTCAAGAAAATATGTGCATCATACCCCCTTTTTCACCATTTCATATTGGTGAACCTATTTTTCTATGTTTCATTTTGGTGAACCTGACTTTGTACAAAAAAAATATAAAAATTGGAGTCTATTTCAGCCCTAGATCTAGGTTTTGCACTAAGTTTGCATTAGATTTGATTTAGTTGCATTAAATTTAGGGTTCTTTAAACTTTCATTAGTGAACATTGCATTGAGGGTTTAATTTTGCATGTTTGCATCACTAAAATTTATTTTAAAAATTTAAAAAATTGCATTAGGTCTGCATTCATCTTGCATCAAGATCATTCTTCAATCATATAGGTTCAAATTGCATTCTAAAAATAGTCATCTTGTTCATCACTTGACCTTATTTTCACTTGCATTTAGACACCCTAATTTAGAAAAACTTGTTATAGAAATCACTACTTGCAACTAGAAACAAAAATCACATATAGAAGCCCAAAATTTGAAATTTTCAATTTTAAAAAACCCTTAGCAAGGACCCATTCACCCATGGGAGAATGAGTCCTTGTATAGAAATTCTAACCAATTTCTAAGTGTGTTTAAATCTCTATTTTAGCGTCCTATATCTGGTGTTCAAACTATATTTTGAAATTATGAAACAGTTAATATATGTGTAAGAAAAGGTGTTATTTTGTCTCATTTGTTGCAAACTCGTAAATATTCTTTTGTATTTCAATATTCAAAATCATCAAACCTATAGGACAATTGTTTACATTTCTGAAGCATTGCATAAGTCAGATAGATTATCTTTCATTTTGGCACATAATGTTAGAATCTTTTATTTCCAAGTATTCCCAGAGAAAGCTCATTAACAAGAATGTTAAGCATTCTTCCAATATCTTTCCTAGTTATGAGAGTTTCTTAGTGCAAGAGAGTGAAATTGTTGACACATTCCTCAATTCCACATTCCCTGACATCTCTCCTATTTGTGAGAATGTTTTATTGAAAGAGGATGTAAGAATAGAAAATCATGACAATCATAGTTGCTCTTCTCCAAATACCTCTCCTACTTGTGACGAAGGTATTTTTGTGTTAGAAGATCCACTCACTGAGAGTCATGATAATATTCAAAGCTCATCTTCTAAAAACTCTCCCACTTGGGAATATATTATGGCACAATAGAATGAGATCATTGACACATTTCTTAATTTTACCTTACCTAGTATCCATTTATCTACCACTTGTGAGAATGATTTAGTGAAAGAGGATGCAATCATGGAAAATCATGAAAATCACATTTTTTCTTCTAATATCTCTCCTATTTGTGAAGAATATATTTTGGTGTTAGAAGATCCACTCATTAAGAGTCATGAGAATCCAGTTTCTCCCTCTCCTAATGCTTCTCCCACTTGGGAAGATATAATTGAACAAAAGGATCCAATAATTGATAAGCAAGAAAATGATAGTTATTATTCTCTTGATGCCTTCCCTACTTGTGATGAAGTTATCTTACAAAATCTAACCATGGAATGTGATGAACATCTTGTTTTCTCCTCTCCTAAAAACTCTCCTATTAGGGAAGATATCATGGTTCAAAAGGATGATAGAATTGATACATGTCTTTCAAACAATAGTAATGTGGCTTCATTAGATGATGATCATGAGGTGACATTAGACTCCCCTTTTCTAAAAGATCATCAAAATAAGGATAAGTCTTTTGAGGTTATGAACATTAGAGCTCCCTTGAGTCCTTTAATTCTTAAACCTTCTACAAGTCCTTTAATTATTGGACATCCCAAGTCATCTCTTGAGCCACTTTGTACCATCTACCCACCCTCACATCAACCTCAAGTGCAAAAAACTCATGCTTATCATAGAACCACCTTAAAAGCAACCATTATCCCCAAAAGATATCTTAAATTTTATATGGCAAGTCACTAGTAACATTGTTTCAAAGAAATCAAGTTATAATACCCTTGCTCACACATATAATACAAGGAACAATAGGAAACCACAAACCATTCCTACTTCATTAACATTTCCTCAACCTATCTTGTCTAGTGCTCCTCGTTTTCCATTACATAGTGGAAAGGAGTATGACCTTGTTGAACAACTTAAAAATACTCCTACTAAGATATCCTTGTGGGATTTGATTAAAGCCTCACCTAATTATCATAACATGCTTCAAACTACTTTGTGACAAGTTATGGTTCCTCCTAGTGCAAATCCAAATGATGTAGCATCCATAATCAAATGTATGAACTCGGGAAACTTAGATATTACCTTCCATCAAGATGAGTTACCTCCCTTAGAAGTGTGAAAAAAAAAAGAGGCTTTCATGATTATGGCTTACATTAATAGGTGTGACATAAAGTGAACCCTTATTGACAATGGCTCAACCCTTAACATGTGTAGCATAAAAATTTTGGATAAACTTGGAGTAGACAAAATGCAAATACAACCAAACTCTTTATCTATCCATGGATTTGATAATGTAGGAAAGCAACCGCTTGGTGTGATCACATTACCTATTCAAGTTGGAAAGGCCACATTGCAGACTCCCATCCATTTTATGCCCCAAGATCTTTTATACAATCTTCTTTTGGGTAGACCATGGATTCATGAAATGCATGTAGTGCTTTCAAATCTTCATCATATAACGAAGTATTTCTATAACAAGGTTTATACAATCAATTCGAAACCCAAACAAAAAATTTGCTTGCATACTGAGAAAGACAAGGAAATTCCTTTGAAAAAAAATTGATACCAACTTCAAAAGTAGAACCCATGAAAGAGGAACAAAAAGATAACAATTTTGAAAAAGTCACACAGCTATTAGATGATGATTGGGGTTCATTGGATTTCACACCTACATTCATGGGAGAATACAAGATTACACATAAATCAGGAAAAGAGAAAGAAACAGACATAATATCAACACAAGCTAGTTCATCCAAAGCACATGAGTCCACAACTTTTAACAAAGAAGAGGAAAAAACAAGTTATACATCCACATATGAATATTTTGATCATGAGAAAGCACCAAATCCAAAAGAAATGGAAAATCTTTATGGATGAGGTTACAAACTTTTGAAAAAACTTGGTTATAATGGAAAAGGATGTGGTGCTAGAGAACAAGGTATTTGTGTCCCTATAGATCCTAACACATAAGAAACAACTAGTGGTCTTGGTTATTGTCTCTCAAAAGAAACAAAAGCATCAAAAAATCCTTCACTCAATATCAACACTATTATAAAATATTCTTCTAAGATGACTTTAACCTTAGTGCATCCTGAACTGATAGAAACAACTGGTGGTCTTGGTTATTGTCCCTCAAAAGAAATGAAAACATCAAACAAACCTTCACTTAATATCAATGTCATCACACAAAACACTCCTAGGACATCTACAACCACATATCTTAGTAATGATTGGGGTTCATTAGATTTTACACCCTCCTTTAAGGGAGAGTACAAAATCTCACAATCTAAAGAGTCTTGTGAATGTATGACACCTTGTAGTAAGCAAGAAATATCTTTGTCACAAAAGAAAGGAACATCTTCTACTATTGATCAAGAGAGTACCTTGTCAAGGCTTCTCCAAGCCCTTTTGATATCTCTCCCTCCAAGAACACGAAAGAAATTTTACAACAAAAGTTAATTTTGTGCATATCATAGAGTTCATGGTCATTCAACTAATGAATGTAAGGCTTTGAGTGATAAAATTCAACATCTTAAGGATTTTGGTGCTCTTCCTTCTGTTGATGCACCTATTTCCTCAAATTGATACTGATTTTCATCCTATCATGTTTCTCATCACTATGTGGCATTAGTAGCTTTATGTGTCTTTCTCATTGCCATTCATGGTGGTACAATGTTAGGTGCAACCATATCTCTCTTGGAAGCAACATGATAGTTCTTGGTGGTTGTTTTTTGTCTCTATGATTGTGGGGCAAGGAAAAATAGCTTTTTGAGGTGTGCATTATTTTCAAGGATCGCCTCTTCCTCTCTTTCTACTTAGAATACCAACATAGCAAGTATGTTGACATTTTAAGTGGGGGGAATATTTCCCCCCGCTCATTTTTTGCATGTTCCCTTCCTAGTGATGATATCATACATCTCCTAGGAAGTCTGACCATTATATTGGCATTATTTTATTCACATTGGAATTATTTCATTTTTGCATTAACTTTTTGACATTTCCTTCTTCACTTTCTTCATAGAAGTTGAATTTAGTGTAGCATTAGAAGAGAATATTGATCATCTTGTGTGGAACCTTATCAAAGTTATCAAGAGGTGTAACTTTTGGTATGGTTGTATGTATGGGAGCCTGTAGACCTAGAATGAATTTCCCATCATCCACTTATTTGTTTGTGTGGGTGCATACCAATCATGTGTGTGTGTGTCTCACTTTCCTGGGGGCTCACCTAGTGTATATGAGACTACACTAACCCTTGTGAGCATATTTTTCATTGACACCGAGTGTGACACAACTTGCTTTCCTATGGAGCCATGTGTTTCATAACTAATTTTACATCCTTATGAGTGTATTTGATGGATGTAACGTAATACAACTTCCTATTCCATCTTTCTTTCCTCTTCACATTAACTTTAAAACAATGTATGCTTGTGTATTTTGTCTTTTTGCTTCATGTATTATACATCTTATGTGTGCCCCTTTGTTCTTATGTTGGTTTTCCATGGGATCTCAGATCCTAGGGGCTTGCACAACCTCCTTGATCTTTGTCATCCTATTCCATTGATATTGGTACAGTTGGACCCTTGTTGAAACTTTTTTGTTCTACTTAAGTGTGAGTTTGAGTGTAGGGCTCATCCTCTCACTAAAGTGGGGGCTAAATGTAGTGTAGAAAAATGTACTCCTTTACATTTCCACACTTTTTTTGTGTCCCATAAATTAAATTGAACTTAATTATTCCTTAATAAGCCCAAGTTTACATCTACAAGCCTCATAAATTATATTTTTCAAAGAGGAAACCCAACAATAATTAATGCCAACACACAATACATTACCTTGAGCATTTTATGTTCCAGGAATTAGGACTTGGGACCCATTCTCCCATGGGTGAATGGGTCCTGCCTAGGCCTTTTAAATCATTTTTAAAACATTTTTTTGGTGGTATTTTAATGTCCTCGAATTCAAATTTCAATGTCAGTTTGTAATGTTTAATGTTTGGGAAATTAAGGACAGATGAATAAATACAAGGTTATTTTATGAAATCAACATTACATTTAGAGTGAGGTTTTCTATTAATTTTTTGAAAGATCAATTCTAAGAGAAAATATTATTTTCAAGAGAATTCAAGGGCAGATTTATCAGTCCTCTACAGTGACAATCAAGATCTCAAGCATTATGTAAAAGTTATCAAGCATCATGCATGCTTTTGTAGCTAACATTATGATGTAGGTTTCAAGATCCAAGAAAACATTCAATTCAAGATTCAAATATTAAGATCCACATTCATTGAAGCCATTTCATGCAAGATCAAGATCAATATTTCAATCTTTCAAAGGTTTATTCAAGGTTTTGGTGAGTTGTAACATTGTATTATTCATTCATCAATCCTTTCATGTTTCATTATTTCAATTTAAGGTTTAATTACCAAAATGGGGTTTGACCGAGGAAAACCCCCATTCACTAAAAAATAAACAATTTTTCTCTCTTGTGTTTGTGTTACAGATCTTAGGTTGAAGAAAATTTGAAGATCTCAAAAGAGAAATTTTGCAAAGTTGCATTTGTTGTCACCTTTATTATCAAGCCACAAAAACTCAAATCATGATTTTATTACCAGATTTTCAACACTAGGACCTGGGGGAATTAGAAGTGAAGACCCAAAGCCCAAGGATCGTGAAATTAGATTTTAATTCCTATAAAAATGAATCATTCCCTAGTGGGCGAATGAGTCCCAAACAAATTTTTAGAAAGTGCTTTTGGTGATAGGTACATAGTGTTTAAACCTTTTTAGAGTTGCGAGAACTTTGTTGTTTCTAATAGTTTTATGCTTCGTCTACAAGATCTAAGTGTTAGCTTGCATAATTGTGGTGATTTACTATTTTTAGTTTTTCTCCAAAAAGTGTTGTTCACGCTGATCCCCCATCCTCAACCATAAGGAAACTAGCATATTTCCCTCATTGAGTTGACTCACCTAAGGGGTGTAATTCAATTCTTTGTGGGGATTGCATTTTCTAATGAACTAAGGAAAATAGGTGCATCATACCCCCTTTGTTATGATTTCATATTGGTGAACCTATTTTTCTATGTTTCATATACATATATATACATACACATATATAAATAACCATAAAAAATAGGTTTATTCTAGCTATATATATTTATATTCCTTTTAGGTTTGAAAGATAGAGATATAAAGCAATATAAATCACCTTTTAGGTTTTCTTAAAAATATTAATGATATATCTTGATCTAAAATTAAAATACTCATTTGAGGAATCTAAAACTTGTAGGATTTCCTTAGACATCTATCTACTTTTACAACTTGGTTCATCTCATTCTCTATTATTTGTTGGTGCATAATGGATCGTAGTATTTAAAAATAAGGAAAGGGGTTAGATTGTGAGAGTTCATGTTCTCCTTAATTAATCCCCAATTTGTCTAATTTATAATATTTGGTGAGAGATTGAAGAAAAAACACTCAAACATGCAATGTCTTATATGGTTTTGATGTAAATATTTGTTCCCTTACTCCAATTCAAAACATTCCTATGAATGAAATGATCCTTATGGTGTGGGTGATCTAGGATTACTTGATGATTTTAAATGTTTTGAATGAATATATTTAATTCCAAAATATTATTAATAGTCTCAATGTGTACCATGTTGTATCCCAATAATTAGTACAAAAGCGTAGAGTCAACAAATTTAAAATTAGAAAATTTAATGTTTGGGTCAATCCCATATTGTGTAAGGTCACACTCATGCATTGTGAGATTGATTAAGGACAGTGAATATAAAATATAGAGGGAGGATCAAGTACACAAAAAAGTGTGTTGATAATAAAATATATTTATAAAAATTAATATAGATAAAACTAGAATAAAATCACATATTTGGAAATCTATGTAAATGAACAAAACCAACATTGATTGATATTAAAATTTCACCACTACAATATATTAATGTAAAACCAAAATATTTAGCCTAAAAATTAGTCTACTTGATCAATATATTGTTGTCCACAAGAGCGGCATATTTCACTTATAATATTCTCCATGAACTTACTCTTTAGTAATGTGTACACAATATATTACCAAACCACATAATATTGACTATTAAAAATGGTGACACATAAAATTAGTAGATTTCTTTTTGTTTTTGTAAGAGTTATATTTTGTATGAAAATCTATATTACATCATATTTATAAAAAAACAACAAAAAAACAAAAAGTGGATGGAATGGTATTATATTTAAAAGGTAGGTAAGATAATTCTTAAATAAAAAAAATTAAAATTGAGACAAAATAATAAGTAACTATGTTTTTTAAGCAATAAGAACTGTATATCTAATAGGAGGGTGAGACAAGGTTATAGCTTCAAGGTTGC
Organism: Sequoia sempervirens; assembly: GCA_007258455.2. Lineage (NCBI taxonomy): Eukaryota > Viridiplantae > Streptophyta > Pinopsida > Cupressales > Cupressaceae > Sequoia > Sequoia sempervirens. The sequence continues at coordinate 163,358,543 of VDFB02000007.1, read as the reverse complement.
CCAACCGTTAGCAAGATATTGACTATCAAAAATTGGCTCCCAACTTGTAATGGCTCCTCCATTAGCCTATTCCCCATCTAATAACTAAATTTTTTTCCTAATAAGAAAAATAGCCAATGGAAAATGGAAAATTTATCATTATTACAAAATTATGTAAGATATTCAAAATTTGATAAAATTACTAAAACCAATCATAAACGATGACTGAGACTTTGTATTAAGATGACAAAATAATAAAAAATTACAAAAATCATATTCATTAACATTAACTAAGTCTAAATCAACATTTATTTATATATATATATATATAAACATGATGTCACTCTATACATCTCCGCCATTATTTGCAAAGTGGCATCACATTCATCCCTAGAGCGAAGAAAGGGGTCATATTAAATCTCTATCTATATATTAAAAATTTAAAAATTGCCAATTTGGATCTAGTTGCAATGCTAATGAGCTTTGACTAGACTAAAATAGTGAAGACATTACCGTCACTCTAACGATGACATTAACCAACGGTGTCGATATCGAGGGTTGAAGGATATTCCCACATCGAATAGCAGAGCGTTTCATAGTCGAGGCAAATTTTTGTCAATAAAAATACTAGTTATTTTATTTTTTACAATTAACGAGTGTCCGTATTGTGGTTTTGCATCTAGCCGCCCTGACGTCGAGAGTTTTTTCTGTGGTCTTTGCTGATCGAAATGAAGATTCGCACGATAATTATTAATCAGAAAAATTCATCTGACCAGCTAAGTTTTCACAACACCTGGCCTATAAGAACACATTCAGCCGAACTCAGAATGTACAAGTGCCTTCTTCTCTTGCTCAAGTTTTTGGAAGGCAGTCAGGCGATAGGAGAGAAGAGAGATGTTGGATAAGGTTGAGCCTCGGCTTGTGGAGGATTTTGGCGGTTCCATTAAACTTTACAGCGATGGATCCGTCGTGCGGGCACCGAACCCATTTGAATCTTCCTTCCTTCCTCAGCACCATGATAAGTATGGCTACGTCCCATACAAAGACATTGTGTTTGATGAGGAAGCTGGTTTGTGGGCGCGCCTCTACTTGCCACCCGAGACAAAAAACAGGGTACCCGTAGTAATGTATTTTCACGGGGGAGGATTCTGCATGCTAAGCGCGGCAACCGCGCAGTTTCACCGTATGTGCCAGATGTGGGTAGCCAAATTGGGCGTGATAATTGTGTCTGTGGATTACAGATTGGCTCCTGAGCACCGCCTTCCCGCTGCCTACGACGATTCCATTGCAGCGCTGCAGTGGATGGAGAGAGACGGCGCGGGCAAAGATCCGTGGTTGCGCTCCCACGCCGACTTTTCCAAGGTATTTCTAGCGGGCGACAGTGCCGGAGGGAACATCGCACACCATGTGGGCGTCTGGGCGGCGAGCAAAAATGTTGAAATGAAAATCAAAGTCAAGGGTTTGATTTTGCTGTACCCGTTTTTCGGGGGAGAAGAGCAGACGCCATCAGAGACAGAAAAGGGGCCCTCCATGTTAACTGCAGAGATGTTGGACGGCATGTGGAGAATGGCGCTGCCCCTGGGAAGTAACAGGGATCATCCTTTTTCGAATCCGCTTGTGGAAGGGGAAAGGCTCCGCACTCTGGACCTTCCCCCAGTGCTTTTGGCTGTTGGCGGGCGGGATATACTGAGAGATAAAGAGTTGCAATACTGTGAGGCTCTGAAGAAATGGGGGAAACAAATTCAAGTGCATAATTTCACCGAGGAAGACCACGGCTTCACTGTTATGAAAATGGAGGGCCAAAGCTCGCTCGAAGTCCTGGGTTGCATCGCGGACTTTGTCAAACGATACAGTTCCATGACCCGAGAGAAAGAATAAAGGTTTCCGCCATGCTTACATCGTTCTGGAAAATATAAATAAAAGGAGATTAAATTTCCCCCGAGAGGCATCTTATTATTATTTTTTTTTTTCTTTTCTGAAATATCTATGCATGAAGAGGGCAACGGATGCACAATTCCTCTATTTTACTTAATATCTCAGCGTATTTTATATAGGTTGGTTGTGAAATATATATATGCTAGTAGCATCAACAAATTTAACATGTATGACATTATGAACATTCTATTATATCTATAAAATAATTATTAATTGTATTATGTAAATTATTAGTATTATATTATATTTTTATCAAGTTATATTATTATTATATTGTAATCAATATTATATTATCATTAAATTATATTATTATTGTATTTTCATAAATTTATAATTATATGTTAAATATAAAAAAGTGATTTATCTTATAATTTAATAATCTTAAATCATAGTTGTTTATGTGTAATTGAACACTGTTGCAAATATAACCATAACCCTAACCCAAATTTGATCCTAACCTTATGATTATAATTATGATTATGCGTATGGCTATAGTTAGGGTTAGGCAAGGGGTTAGGGTTATGGTTAGAATTTAATTATTGCTAGAATTGAATTATAGTTAATATTCAATTATGATAAACAAAAAGGTTAGGATTCGATTAAGGTTAGAGTGATAGCTCAATTAGGGTTATTGTTCACTTTGGGTTAGGGTTAAGGTTTGATTAGGGTTAGAGTTATAGTTAAATTAAGTATAATGTTCACTTAGGGTTATAGCTAGGGTTAAAATTCTATTAGGCTTTAAATTGAATAATGGTTAATGTTTGGGGTTTAGAATGAGAAATAGGGTTAGGATTAGGGTTTCAATTACAAATAGCAAAGTTGGAAAATATAGACTCAATGCAAACTCAGCAGCCAAAAATAGGACTTGGAGTCGGGACTCGACACAAACTCGGCAAAAAAATTGTCTAGGACTCGACAACGAAGAAAACCGTAGTTTTACAAAAAAAAAAAAATGCAGTTATAGAACATAAGGGCCTAATTTCATTATCAATTTCTCATAATTCAAATATTGCACATGTTATATGATCTTCAAACACTAAATATTTGAAATTTCATCATTCATATTCATAGTTTCAAATTTTCAAATGAAAAAAAAAACAAAAACAAGTTTTAAACATTCATACTCATTATTTCTATGTGATGCCAAAAGTCCTAAGTTGGGACTCGACAGTCTGATTCTAGGACTCGCACGAGTCACTCGCCAGGACTGGGGAGTCCTAGCCTAGACTCTCCATGACTCAACTCGGGAGTCCTTGGCAAGTTGACTTGGCGAGCCCTAGGACTCGAGAGTCCCAAGAGTCTTTTCCAAGACTCGGAGAGTCCTTAAACTATGAAAAATAGTGTTACTTTTAGATATAGGTTTAGGTTTAGGGTTAAAGTTACAATTAATTTAATAGTTAGTTTCAGGTTTAGGGTTTAAATAGGATTAAGGTTAAATTAGGGTGAGGGTTATGATTATGGTTAGGGTTAGCATAAGAGTTTGTGTAGGACTCATAATCAACCAACTTATGCAAAATATAGGACTCTTTCAACATTATCTCACCTTGCTATCCACCTTTTCTACTTAACCATACAGCCCACCATACTATCATTGTAGCCCCCTATGTATGTATGTATGTATGTATGTATGTATGTATGTGTGTGTGTGTGTGTGTCTATGTGTTTGTGTGTATGTCTATATGTACAAATATGCAAATATATATGTATACATATATATGTGTGTGTATACACATGTATATATATTGTACATATGTATATACATATATGTGTTACACACACACATATATGTATATGTATATGTATATGCATATGTATATATATATGTATATGTATGTGTATACATGTATATGTATATAAATATTTGTGTATGTATGTATGTGTGTATATGTATACTTATGTACATACATGTACATATGCATACATACATGCATACATACATACATACATGCATACATAATAACATATAACCTAAACACAAGCACATCATAATATGCTAGCATTATAATGTGCTTGCATTTAGGTCGGATTGAATGAGCCTCAAGCTGAATAAAATCAATCAATAAGATGAGTGTGTTATAACACACTCACATTATGGCCTATTGACTATAAAAAGTGAAAATTAGAATTCTTAACTTCACTTTTCCATTTCTCCCTACAAACCTATGGCCTAAAAGCATCCTTAAGCACTCTTTCATTATTGAAGACCTTGTTCTTTATCATTTGTTCACTAATTCAATGCCAAAATTTTGCCACAATAACACCAAGGGGTAAGTGCATGGATTTGTGACACAATTTTGGCTCTTAAGATGCCATTTTTTTTTTAAATCAGCAAAATATGATTTGCACGAGAAAATGGGGATAGTTACGCTCAAAATTTCAAGATGTAGCAAGAAAGTTGAAGTGCTCCGAGTCTAGTTTCTAAGCTACTAATTTTTAAAAAAATTAATGAAGATTAAGGGTCTCAAAAAGGGGGGGTAGAAATAGGCCCTTTTTTATAAAAAAAAATAGCATAGTGCCTGAGGGCTCCCCCCTTTTTGATTAACTTTTTTTTTAATTTCAAAAATCCCAACAGTGAGAAATTAGCTAACACCATGTAGTTTATCCTTGTTCTTTCGGATAATTTTTTTAATGAATATATAAGATTTTATGAATATTGAAAGTGGACACATCCTAAAAATGCTAAATTTTGAGCTTGCTCCCCCCTAATTTTTTTGAAAACTAATCAAAAATTGATTTTTTTTTCATCATGTGTAGAATGGAGTCTAGTTTCAAAAAATGTAGTTTGTTTCACATTTCGATGAATGAGTAAAAATCTATCCTAAAACTAGCACATGTTGGTTTTTGACCAAAAACAGAGGCATTTACAATAGAAGCCATGGATCAAAACCTTAACTAAATCAAAATGAGAAAAGAATTATATATTTAGATAGCTAAGAGAGCTCAATGCTATCACGCAATTTTTTTATAAACTTGCATTAAAAGATGTGCAAATGAGATAGGGAGCATGAATGAAGATAGGAGGAGATTTGGAAAATCCTATCAATTAACACATCCAAAGCAAGTCATTTGGCGAGCGCCAAATTTGGCGTGCACCAAATGTGATGTGTAATTTGGAGAGCACCAAATTTAGTGCTCACCAAATGGCCTGCTTTGAACAAAACCTAAATTTCCCCTCTCTTTGGTTGACAGCTTTGATAATGCTTAGAGTGCACATTTTATTATCATAGATGGATAGTTGAGGTTTTACCTTTCATACGCTCTCTAACTCGTTACCCTAACTAGATAACTCTTTATCCCTCTGAAGTCTCTCTCTCTTAGGTCTCACTCCCTCTGACACGACCTAGACTACTCTCTCTCAGTCCAATCCCCTCTCTCAGGTCTATTTTCCTCCCACCTAGGTACGTAAATAAATCTATCTCACTCCAACCACCTTTCTCACTCTCCCTCTCTCTCTCCCTTTGGTCTTTTTGTCTCTCTCACTCCATGTCCCTCTCTTAGGTCGTTATCTTTCTCTCTCTATATCTCTTTCTCAATTCTCTCCCTCCTACCCCCTCTCCCTCTCTTAGGTCTCTCACTCACTCCCTCTATCTCTCTCCCACTCCCTCTCTCTCACTCATTTTATCTCTCTCCCTATCTCTCTCTCACTCTCTCTCAGGTATCTCTATCCCCCTCTCTCTCTCACACAGACACACTCCCTCTTTCTCTCCCACTCCCTATCTCTCACTCCCTCTATCTCTCTCCCACTCTCTCTCCCTCTCTCAGGTCTCTCCTCTCCACCCCTTTCCCCCTTTCTCTCCATTATCTCCCCTACCTCTCTCTCTCTCTATCTCTCTCTCGTCCTCCCTCCCACCCCTTTGTCTCCTCTCTCTCTCAAGATCTCTCCTCACCACCCCTCTCCCTCTCTCTCTCTTTGTCAAGTCTCCCCCTCCTACCCCATCTCCCTCTCACAACTCTATCTCTCTTCCACTCCCTCCCTCTCTCTCCTCTCCCTCTCTCTCTCCCTCTCCCTCTCTCTCAAGTATCTCCCTCCCACCACCTCTCCTCTCTCTCTCAATTTTGTCTCTCTCTCATGCCTCTATCTCTCTCCCACTCTCTCCCCTCCTCCCTCTCTCTCAAGTCTCCCTCACCCCCTCTCCCTCCCTCCTCTTTGAAGTCTCTCCTCTCACCCCTATCTATCAGGTCTCTCTTTGTCTCTCTCACTCTCTCTCTCTCTCCTCCCTCTCTATCTCTCTCCCTCTCTCTCCCTCTCTCTCCTCCGTCTCCACCCCCTCACTCCTCTCTCTCCCTCTCTCTTAGGTATCTCCCCCCACCCCCTCTCACCCCTCCCACCTCTCTCTCCATACCTCTATCTACTCCCTCTCCCTCCTACCCCTCTCCCTCTCTCAAGTATCTCTCTCTCACTTCTTGTATCTCTCCCATCCCTCTATCTCCCACTCCCTATCTCTCATACTCTCTTAGATCTCTCCCTCCCATCCCCTCTCTCCCACTTTGTCTCCATCTCCTTCTCTCTCAAGTGTCTCCCTCCCACCCTCTCTCCCTCTCCCTCTCTCTTAGGTTTCTCCCTCGTACCCCCTCTCCCTCTCTCTTAGGTTTCAACCTCCCACCCCCCTCTCTCTCTCCCACTCCCACTCTCTCTATCTCTCGCACCCTCTATATCTCTCCCACTTTGCCTCTATCCATCTATCTCAGGTCTCTCCCTTCCACTTTGTTTGAGTGGGTACATTTACGCTAGGCATGGTCCTCTTTCACACCCAAATGCATTGAATCACGCCAAGCTATGTTTAACCGGTTGAATCCCTTAAGAGTCTGAAGTGCAAAATGGCTACAAACTTTAGCATGGCATTACTCGGACACCGTGAGGCTTAGAAAATTATTTTCTAAGCCTATGGGATCATGTTTTTCCCCTCTACAATAACCTCTCATTTTTTCCTATCTCAAAGGCATTTTTCAGTGGCGATGAGATTTCTCTTGGGGAAAAAGTTGTCAAATGCAAGTAGTGCAAAGTTGCAAAGTGGTGCATCTTTCATTCTGTAACTCATGTGACCAAACTAACTGCTCCAACGCATCTAAGTGGCTAATTTTATGCTAGGAATGGTCCTCTTTTGCACCCAAACATGTTGAATCGCTTCGAGATACATTCAACCAGCTAAATCCCTTAAGAGTCCGAAGTGCAAAATCGCTGCAAACTTCAACATAATGTTACTTAGACACCTTGAGGCTTAGAAACTTCTTTTCTGAGCCTATGGAATCATTCTATGCCCCTCTACAATAACCTCTCTCAGTTTCTTCTATCTCAGAGGAATTTTCCTATGGCAGTGAGATTTGTTTTGGCGAAAAAGTTGTGAAATGCAAGTAGTGCAAAGTTGCAAAGTGGTGCAACTTTCGTTCTGTAAATCGTGTGACCAAAATAACTATTCCAACTCATCTGAGTGGGTACGTTTATGCTAGTAATTTTCCTCTTTCACACCCAAATGCAACAATCGCTCTGAGCTACATTCAACCAGTTGAATCCCTTAAGAGTCTAATGTGCAAAATGGCTACAAACTTTAACATGACGTTACTCAGACATTGCGATGCTTAAAAACTTCTCATCTAAGCCTTTGGGATCATGTTGTTCCCCTCTACAATAACCTCTCTCATTTTTTTCTATCTCAGAGGCATTTTCCTATGGTGACAAGATTTCTCTTGGGGAAAAAGTTGTCAAATGCAAGTAGTGCAAAGTTGCAAAGTGGTGCAACTTTTGTTTTGTAACTCGTGTGACCAAAATAACTCCTCCCAAATATCTGACTGGGTACATTTACGCTATGCATGGTCCTTTTTCACACCCAAACATTATGAATCACTCTGAGCTATGTTCAACCAGCTGAATCCCTTAAGAGTTTGAAGCGCAAAATAGTTGTAAACTTCAACATGACATTACTCAGACACCATGAGGCTTAGAAACTTCTCGTCTTATCCTATAGGATTTTTTTATGGCCATCTTCAATAACCTCTCCTTTTTTTTGCTATCTCGGAGGCGTTTTCCTGTGGCGGTGAGATTTCTCTTGGGGGAAGTTGTCAAATTGAAGTATTGCAAAGTTGCAAAGTGGTACAACTTTCGTTCTGCAACTCGTGTGACCAAACTAAATCTTCCAACATGTTTGAGTGGGTACATTTACGCTAGGAATGGTCCTCTTTCACACCCAAACACGCTAAATCATTCTGAGCTATGTTCAACCAGCAAAAATCCCTTAAGAGTCTGAAGTGCAAAATGGCTACAAGCTTTAGCGTGACGTTACTCAAACACCATGAGGCTTAGAAACTTATTGTCTAAGCCTATGGGATCATGTTGTGCCCTCTACAATAAAATCTCTTAGTTTTTACTATATCAGAAGCATTTTCTTGTGGCGGTGAGATTTCTCTTGGGGAAAAAGTTGTTAAATGCAAGTAGTGCAAAGTTACAAAGTGGTGTAACTTTCATTCTACAACTCATGTCACCAAACTAACTACTCCAACACATCTGATTGGCTATGTGTGTGGTCCTATTTCACACCCAAATGCTTCGAATTTCTCTGAGCTACATTCAACTGGTTGAATCCCTTAAGAGTTCAAACTACAAAATAGATGCAAACTTCATCATGACATTAATCGGACACCATGAGGCTTAGAAATTTCTCATCTAAGCCTATGGGATTGTGATGTTCCCATCTACAATAACCTCACTCAATTTTTTCTATCTCGAAGTCATTTTCCTATGGCAGTGAGTTTTTTTTGGGGAAAAAGTTATAAAATGCAAGTAGTGCAAAGTTTCAAACTGGTGCAACTTTCGTTCTACAACTTGTATGACCAAAATAACTGCTCCAACGTGTCTGAGTGGGTACATTTACACTAGGCATGGTCCTCTTTTGCACCCAAACCCACCGAATTTCTCTAAGCTACGTTCAACTGGTTGAATCCCTTAAGAGTCTGAAGTGCAAAATGGCTGCAAACTTTAGCATGACATTACTCAGACACTGTGACACTTAGAAACTTCTCATCTAAGCCTATGGGATCATGTTGTGCTCCTCTACAATAACCTCTCTCAGTTTTTTGTATCTTAGAGGAATTTTTTTTGGCAGTGAGATTGAGTGGGTATGTTTACGCTAGGCATAGTCCTCTTTCCAAGCCAAGTTTGTCAAATCACTCTGAGCTATGTTCAACCGACTAAATCCCTTAAGAGTCTAAAATAAAAAATGGCTGCAAACTTCAACATGATGATACTCGGACACCGTGAGGCTTAGAAACTTTTTGTTTGAGCCTATGGGATTGTGTTGTCCCCCTCTACAATAACCTCTCTCAGTTTTCTCTTGGAAGGAAAATCATCATGTCTAAGTCAAGAGAAAGTCCACCCAATCTTGTCAAGGAACAAGCAAAGTCCGCCCAATCTTCGCAAGGCACAAGCAAAGGCACACGCTGAGATGGTGCCTCATCATGTTCCACCAATAAAATTATTCCAAGCTAGCATGTCTAGGTTCAATGAACCTGACACTTCATAATGCAACAACTTTTTATTGTTGGTTTATATTTAGCAAACGGACAAGAGTCCCTAAATGTAATTTTCTCATTGGTCGAGAGGTAGTTGTGACAAACCCTAATTAGAGTTTTATTTTGTAATCTCAGTCATTGATTTGAAATCAATCTTGGCCATTGAATTGTATTTGAGAAGCCTATAAATTGAGCTCACCCCTCATTTGTAAAACATGGGAGCATCCATCACATACTACCAGTTCACTACCTTGTCTATGCTTTCGCTTACTATTATGCTTTGATAGATTTTTTCCAAGCATCCATTGCTTGTCTAAAAGTGCTTGTTATAGGCTTTTAGCCATAGTAGCAATACAATGAATTGTTTGATAAAATTCTTTGGTAGACATGTATGAAAAATGTGGTAGCATAGATAAGGTAGTAAACTATTTGAAAAAATGCCTCAAAGTTCAAATATGGTCTCATGGTGATGGAATGCCATGACAATCCAAGGAATTTTCTTTTTGTGGCATTCCATCACCATGATACCCCATTTCTTTGAGGCATTTTTTCAAATAGTTCACTACCTTGTCTATGCTATTGCTTACTATTACGCTTTGATGGATTTTTTCCAAGCATCCATATAGCTTGTTCGAAAGAACCTATTTTAGACTTTTAGCCATAGCAGCAAGGCAGTGAATTGATTGATAAAATGCTTTAGTAGACATGTATGAAAAATGTGGTAGCATAGGAAAGGAAGTGAATTTTTTGAAAAAAAATCCTCAATGAAATGTGTTCTCTTGCTGATGGAATGCCATGAAAAGCACATTGAGACCACATTTCTTTGAGGCATTTTTTTGAACAGTTCATTGACTTGTTGGTGCAAGAGCACCAAGCCTCCTAATATGGTACTGAATGGTCATGGATGGAATTGTGGTTAAGATAGGAGAGTTTGAGTTTTTTTTTGTTTCAATAAGGTCTAATTAGACCATTCTCATGTTTCCAAAATGATTTAGAGTTTTCATTTGATAATTTGGCCATAACTTGTAATCATGTTAAAAGTTGTCAAGATGGTCAATTTTTTTCAAGGTAAGTAGAATAGGAAGTCATTTAAGAGGGTCTAGGGGATTAGGAAATAATAAAGAGTCAGAAGGAGGAAAATGTCAAATTTGTAAGTTGCATAAATGTAGGAAATTTGAAAACCAACGGCTACCTCCTTTGAAAAGTTGTTACTTGGTAGAACTATAGACGTTGGGAGAAGTTGGATTTGAATGTAATCATTATAAAAGCCTCAAAATTGGCTCGTGTAGGGTTGTTGAAGGTAGTTTGAAGATTGTACACATTTTTATTTCATGAAATACAACGTTCTCAACAACTTTTTTCCTATTTTTTCTAAACTTTGAAGGCTTGGTACGGACCCGTACAGCCTACCATTTCTCTAAAACTTCTTATATGTTTTAGGTATGTGTGTTGGCTCTCTAATGCTTTATATTTGAGGTCTTAATTATGCAAATTGAGGGAGAAATATTTATTTTTCTGGGACTACTCATTTACCCTTTATTGGGGGTTTTGAAAGGGAACAAAATGAGTTTCTAAGCCTTCCACCCACTGTATAGTCCTATAACTTGGTGGATGGGCTTAGATAGGTTAAATAAACACGTATGCATCTTTTTTTGTGCGAGGAAGGTGTATTTCTTGATTTCGGTGAGTCCCTAGGGTTGTTTCCTTTGGAAAATGCATGAATTTAATGGGTATAGACCTGAACTTGATGATGGGATGTTAGGAAAAGTTATCTCATGAACTTTTCAGCTTTTAGGGGTGAATTCAAGGGTGTTTTACTAGGTGGAAAGTTTGGGAATGGCTTGGAAGTGTCTTTTTCAATAAACCCTCATCAAAATTGCACAAAATAAGGGTTTTTGGGTTTGGTGTGAAGGTGGCCATAAAAATGAAATATAATGGGGGATTTTTGGGTTTAATAACCTACCAATTGCTGCCCTAAATTCTCAGAGTGTTTGCACAAGTTTAAGAGAGGGGTCCTTTGTAAAATTGACCTATTCGGAGGCCTAAAACAATGAGAAAGTCAATTTTCTCAAAAAATTTCCAAATGAGTCATATGGGGGGCTAAGATTTGTTTTGAAAATTTGTAATGGGTGTTTGAATCATCCTTTTTTTTTGTCAAGTGTTTTGGGAAGTTGTGGAGTTAAGTGCCTAGAAATAGGTTTGCACTGCTACTAGGATTGCAAGGGTGAAAGTGTGAAATCCTACCTCTGATTGATTTTAAAATTTGGGAGTTGTTTGGATTGGTCCAATAGATCCTTTTAATCTTGTTAGATGCCTCTTGAAGGAAATCTGACAATTTTATTGGGTTTGGGTCTCCTATCTCTGCATCACTTGTCTATGCTATCGCTTCTTATTATGCTTTGATAGATTTTTTCCAAGCATCCATAGCTTGTTTTCAAGAACATATTTTAGGATTTTAGCCATATCAACAAGGCATTGAATTTTTTGATAAAATTCATTGGTAAACATGTATGAAAAATGTGGTAGCATAGAAAAGGCAATGAATTGTTTGAAAAAATGCCTCAAAGAAACATGGTCTCATGGTGGTGGAATGGCATGAAAATCCATAGCAATTTGCATATCATGGAATTCCTTCACCATGAGACCACATTTCTTTCAGGAATTTTTTTCAAGCAGTCCATTGCCTTGTCTATAGTATTGCTTGCTATTATGCTTTTGATAGATTTTTTCCAAGCATCAACAATGTGTTCGAAAGCACTTGTTTTATGATTTTAGCCATAATAACAAGGCAATGAACTGTTTGACAAAATACTTTCTTAGACATGTATGAAAATTGTGGTAACATAGACAAGGAAGTGAACTATTTGGTAAAATACATCAAAGAAATATGGCCTCATAGAATGCTATGATAACAAAATGCAATTAGTAGCTACTCCTACTTATTAGTTATGCAATGTGAAGTAATTGCATAACTGCTTAGGTTGACTTTTTAAAAACTATATTGCAATTGAAATTTTGTCATCTATCAACATCTAGTTATTAGATATGCAATGTGAAGTAATGCTTTGACTTTGAAGATGTGCAATAAAATGTAATCAACGATATGAATATAAACTACAAAAAATATTTTTTACAATTCATTAGTTAAAATCTTTATTTTATTTTCTCTCTATATCCCTATATGCTATGGAAATACCTTTCAATTTCAAAATAAATAGATTTTATCTCTTGTTCAACAATTTTTTACCTTTTTTTAAATATGATTTTTTCCCAACTTTTTAAAAAACTCTTATACTTTTGGTTTGTCAAATTTTTCCCCAAAATATTTTTTCTACTATGCATTCGAAGCATGAATCATACATGTGAATACACACACTATACATGAAGTATACATGTGAATAAGTGAAGCATACATGGAATAAATGAGGCACAAGTAATTGAATCATTCCAAAGGATACAAACCACCAAAAATGGAGCTTATTTACACAATACGCTTTAGATGGAGCTTATTGAGCAATCGACAGTAATTAATTAAGCATTAGATGTAAACAAAATCCATGCCTACAACATTCAAGCATACGATTTACACAATACACATGATAACATCATTCAAGAATGGTAGTAGCAACATAATATTTTTTTAATGAAAAATTTGTAAGGTATACAATGATATATATTGATAAAAGTATATAGAATATATTCAAAAAATTCATACAAGCTTAGTACAAAGGAGCCATATTATGGACATAAAATGTCACGTACATATCACTTGTACAAAAAATATGTTCCAAAATACCACATAGGCATACAACAAATGACCCTAATACAGTCATGTCCCTCTAGGGGAAGGAAATAGATCTTGTGTTGCCTTCAAATTTTGGCTGGATGGAGTTACTGTTAGTTCTCTAGTCTTTCGAACATGCTTGCTAGTCCTCCTCTCTTCACTCTAGACCTTCAACTGATACCATAAAATATAAATATGTTAATACACAAAAATTGAATTGTGGAATGACATATAACAAAATATAATCACTTACCGCATACAGATAGTCATCATTCACATTTACATCATTACCACATCCACGATCTGGAGTGACAACCACTTGTAGCAACCATCAAGATAGAAATTAAGCTATACAAAAGTATCATGAAAATTTTCTATAATAGACCATAAAAGAGAAAATATAATGTCAAATCGACTAATTTGTTGCATAACTCTCTCAATGGATCAGAACTAGCTATTGTTGCAACAACTCTATGGTCCATCGTGCCACCAACATCACCATGTTTTTTTGATGTCAACATCTAAAAATGGTAAATGAAAGAGTAAATGGTAGGGTGAACTATTAAATTTTAATGGGATGGGATTAGGAAGGAATAAAGGAACAAAAAGTGAATTAGGAGAAGATAATATGACATGATCAAGGAATACAAATGTAATGTTTGTGTTTCTCATCAATTTTTTAGATTTCTATATGCAAAATTATGAAAACTAGCTAACATTGTTTTACAACACCATTATTGAATAAAGGCTACTTGAGTGTAATGTCCTTGAGGAAATAAATTGTGAGGTGTGGAGGTCGAAGGTCCACCAAGAAACTATTTGAAATCCAAAGCATGTTATGAGACAAACATTCAAATATAAAATTTAACTATTCAAATGCAATAATAATATCTTTAATACTAGTTGCATACCTATGGAATCAACGTCGAGAATGAATAAGGGTTTGTAGGAATGGGGCATGTCTCATGAACACTCTAACCCTGAAATTTCATCAAATCAAAATTCTACTAATTTACTTATTCTTAAATTTCAAAATATAATTTAATAAATGACATTAAATTAACTTGTTGAATTTCACCTAATTGTCAATGTTGAATGTATCATTCAGCAAATCATCTATGAAATACATCACCTCTGTAACTGATGTAGGTTGTGTAGCTGCATCCCAAGCACTCTAATACTCATACGTGCAAACTGCACCACAAGCACCGCAATGGTGGGGTGAAGCTTGAGGCCTACACATCTCCTCCACACCAGGCTCTACTAGAGGTCTCGCACACTATAAAATGGCCTGGGTGAGTGAGCCAATCGACTCCAGTGTGTCCACCTCTACACTTTCCTTAATAATGGAAGGAATGGTGACATGCTCCGCCATTAGTCTGGCCAAGGGTCTTGGTGCCAATTGTGAATTACGTCGTGCAACAGGTCTATCATGTGTGGATCCCCCACCTCTACCCTAAAATTCTAAGATGTCAAAATAATTTGGCATCTTATTGAGGATAAACTCACAATAGAGTTTCATCAAAAAGTATTGTGGTACTTCATGGTTATTGCATGGAGGTTGGTCAAATACCATCCACCATCGCTCCCAAAATTTATTTTTAATTAACTCGTGGTGGCACCAATGGATGGGGAACCTCCTACATGTATGATACAAAGGTGTGTTGGTTTTCGGGTCTGTAAATAGGGCACACAAGTTGGCTTTGCTAATTTTTTGTTTTTTAACATCTACATATGACAAACCTCTAGCATAATATTATCTCATCTCATGCCTCTTATTTGACCAAAAAATTATTTTCTCGCTCATTTCTCCTACATGAGATATAATTGACTTCAATTATTCAACAATCTCTCTCCTATAAGGGTGGGTTTCGACATGCTCGGTTAATCTTCCAATTAATTGTTCAATGTCTCTTTTATTGTTTTCAATTTGATTTAGAATATTTTCTTTTGTTCCTAGAGGATGCCTATAAATTGATGGAGTGGTTTCAGGTTGTTCTTGAATAGGAGGCTCATCCTGAGGGGGTGACTATGAATTCTCAAATTTTCAAGGTGGAGATTGATTCCTTGATAATTAGAACAAAATTTTATTATAAAAACCTATTTCAATCTGCATTCTAAATCAAATTCAAAATAAATTGAATAAAAATACATACCTCTTCTCAACCTTCAATGTCTCTGACGTGTTGGCGGCATCCTTGTGAAAGATAACAAGCTAACGATGCAAATAATGGATGATATTTGGCGAGCATGAGTTACAGACCTCCAATCCTCCAAGTCAAGTCATGGGTTGAAGAAAAATGAGGGTTTGAAATACGTTTTGAGATTTTATTTTTCTTTTCCATTTGGCGCATGCCAAATTTGGCATGCACCAAATGGCTAATTTTGGCCTTTTTTTGCGAATTTTTACAATTTGACACCTAAATTGTGTCACAAATTTGTGCACTTACCCCAAGGTCAAAAAATTAGGCATTTTTAGTTGTTTAATATAAAATGTGTATTAAATGGACCCCATCTTGATAGAAGTGGGGGGAACCCCTCACACCCCATTAAAATCTAGGATCCAAACACAATAAAAAATATTCAAATCAATGGCCTCCCCGCTCTCTCTCTCTCTCTCTCTCTCTCTCTCTCTCTCTCTCTCTCTCTCTCTCTCTCTCTCTCTCTCTCTCTCTCTCTCTCTCTCTCTCTCTCTCTCTCCTTTATATATCTCTATTCCCTCTCTATCTCTCTATCTCTCCTTCCTATCCTTTATAGCCAACATATACATTATAATTTAATTTTTCATCTATGTTAAATATTTTCTATTCTACAAGAAAATGTATAATACATAAAATAAATATTGTGCATCATTGTGCATTCATATATTCAATTTATTTTACCATATAATCATAACCAAGCATATGATAATGTCATGTTATACATATAGTTGACATTATCAAGTTAAACTATGTATGTATGTGTGTGTGTATGTATGTATGTGTGTGCATGTATAAATATGCATATATATGTATATATATTTGTATACACATATATACATATATATACATATACACATACACATACACATACACATACACACACATGCATACATATATATGTATAGTGTATATATGTGTGTATATATTTATATATAGATATATACATGTATATATGGATATATATATGTATGTGTATATATATGTGTGTGTATGTGTACATATACACATACATATATATATATTTACATATATAAATATATACATACACATACATACATACATACATATATACATACATACATATAGATACATATACATATAGCTATAAATCTCTTATTTACATATCCATACATATATGAATATAAAAATAAAACATAGAGGACCATATCATTTATAATATGTATATACAAAGTCATAAAGTTAAATGTAAGATGTTTGTAAAAGTGTATTCCCAATGCATGCATGAAATGCATATGTCTATTTTTTATAATGCCTTATATATAAGTAAAAATTTGGTATCATGTCTCAAAGATGTAATCTCTTCGCATGCACATAGTGAATGATCTATTTGAAGAAAACCACAAAAATATAACTACATGTTGTATGAGGAAATACCAACTAAATATACAACTATAAATTTTATGATGAAATGATAACTTATTGCAATCTCTAAATTACACATTTATTTGATAAAAAAATAAAAATAATAAGGATAATATTATCTTATTTAATGAAGCAAATGTATGGAAAATTTATGTGCAACTAGCTCAACTCCTTATGAGGGTGATAAATTTACTTAATCCTCAAAATTAGAGGTTTTTTTAAGGTATTTTAAAATAAACAACATGCATGAATTCATTAATTGGTAAATCCAATTTCAAACTCTTTCTATCAAACAATAATTTATTATAATATATTGATATATGGATATTCCCTACAAATATCTATAAGGAAATAAATTTAAATTAAATTCTACAGTTTTCATAGACCATAGTGTCATTGCATTGTTTCAAAAAATGATATGTTTATAGAAATAATTATTTTCCATGCCCTTTCTATTTTCAAAATTAAAAATAATTATGAAGGTGTTAAAATGTAGCTATGAAAGAGAACTTTAATCTTTAATTTTTTTGGTGTTTAGAAGGTTGTTTGATTTCATAGGGAATATAGAGAAAACATATAGTTTTCTTACTCCAAAAATACTCCTATTCTTCCACTCAACCCTCATGCCCAATTAGAACAATAAGAAATAGAAAAAATGAGGGAAGGAAAATGAATTCCCACACCTAGATTCCCACACCACAAGAATTAATTAAAAAAAAGACTCAAAACCACCTTTAAATTCCCATGCCTAACTACAATGATAGTCCATGAAGAAGGGATAAATGAAGCATCCCAAACTCTCACATCATGTAGGAATATTTCATGGAAAAAGAGGTATGGAGAATGCAAGAATGGCATCTAATTCTCACACCCAACTCCCTAAATAATTTGGAAAAAAAGGAGAGGAAATAAGGAAAAAATCAATGTCTATCCTCCTCATGAAAAACAAAACCCCCCTCTATTCTTGGGTTTTCTAAAAGTAAAATAAAAGTTTATGCAGAGGTTTAAATAATAAACTCCACTCGCCCTTGTTGACTATGGTTTAAAAATACTAATCAATTCAGCGATTTTCATATGAAACTTCACTATTCCTACTAGTTATAGATTAAAATAATTTAGATTTGGATCCACTATCGACCTCCACCATAAATGAAGTTTGAAAATAAATTACATTTTGTTAAAAAATCTACAATATTATCATTTTAATTTAAACGTTTAAATCTATTTCAAATATTCAACTATTGAATACTATTATTTTACTTGAAAATGCTACTAGCTAGATCTAGGAAATGATATACATGACTTAGACCAAGTATCCCTAAATATAAACTTAGGCTAATTGCTGCAAATGTATCAAAAAGAAAAGGTCAACTTACAATAACTTTCAAGAAAACCAACAATATTCCTAGAATGCATTCATCTCAAAGTCAATATCGTGCAAGTGTGTGGATTCTTAGATTATTATAGTTTTATCATCTTATTGTCACTATCTTATTTCCTCTCTCAAATTATTTACTCTCCCTTAATGTGCGAGAAGGGAAAACACTATCATGCATCTACCTCATGTCAACAAACAATAGTTATTTTTATCGTTATATTAAAAAACAAATCACGAAACAATTAGAATATCAATTATATATACTAATGAAACCTTTGTTAGTTCATAACAACAAACACTTTCGATAATCATATTCAATTCATTTATCAATTTAAATTAAAAAAAATCATGGAGATAACAAATTATTAAATTATTGCAATATCATGTAAATATGTTACAATCATTTTCAATGCATTGTTTATTTAGAACATTAATTATAGAATCCTAAGTTAATTGATTAATCACTAAATAAATATGTTCTAAATAAATGATAAAAGCATGTTGTAATTGTGTCCCCTTTCAATACTAATGACAATCTTCAAAATGTAGTTATAAATATTTCTACCCATTCAATATAAAACAGAATATAGCAAATAAAGTTCATTTAGTTGCATAATGGAATAGAGATATACACTATGTAGAGTCAAATTCAAGTTTAGAGGACAAATACACAGCTATGAATGTGATCCCTAAAAAAGGCACAAGTTTGGAGGTATTTCATGAATAAAGAGATCATATTTCTTAAGCATGCATCAATTTTATTTTGAGAACATAAACAAAGACAATAATTTCTTGATCATATGTATGGCAGAGCAATGGTCAAACCAGAGTTTCTGCAAGCACCATGGACTACAATACAAGGGATGGCAAGCTCGATGGCCATTCAATAGGCAAAGGGGGAGATTTACTCACACAGGGAGGTGCAATGGGAATGACAAGGCTTGGCAGGCTCCGGTTAATCAGAGAGGTAGCAATGGGGGCTCTGGTGCATTTTCTCGCCCGTATACGTAGATGGAGGGCAATGAAGGAAGGTTTCATTCCACGTATTCAAAGGGGCCTATGGATTTCAAGATGCTGGAAAAGAAATTCTTGTAGCCAAAGAACTAGGCAGAGAAAGGAGAACCAAGTCAGGTACTGAAAAACTTTCTCCATACTAAAATTGTTACCCTTCTGATAGATAATAATGAATGGATCCATTATGTGAGTACCTTTAAAGCGTGTGCCTTTTTTATGCGGTGGGGGGGACATTGGCCGACACTCACAAAAGTGAAGGAGTGGTCTAATGCAAACTGGGGAAAAGGGTGTGAAGTAAAAACTTTAGAGAATGGTTTTTATCTGGTAGTTTGTCAAACAAATCAGAGTAAAGAATGGGTCTTAAATAGTGTCCCTTTCATAATGGAAGGAAGAGGCCTTTTTATTTTAGACTGGGCCCCAAATTTTGAATCCAATAAGGCAAAGACAGAGGAGATAGCTATTTGGATTAGCTTGAAAAATATCCCTCAAGAATATTAGGATCAGGAAACCCTAAGAAAAATTGGAAACAAATTGGGAATCTTTATAAAGTCGGAGATAGTGGTAGAAAAAGCAGATTGCAGTATGTTCCAAGGAATCTGTATTCTAAGACAGATAATCCACCCCCTACCAAAAATGATAGAGCTGAAATCTAGGGAAGTCATGTGGTGTTAGAATCTAGTGGTGGAGGATCATAATATTCCTGATGGAAGATGGACAAGAGAAACGTGTGTAGAGGCCCAGAGTTGGCAGGTCTCTAAAGGGAAAGGTGCTGCTCAAAATTTTCCTCTAGAGGAGGTGGTAGCTCTCACAGAGGCAGTGGCTGTTGAAGAATGGCAAACGTCCAAAGAGTGGGGCTCTTTGGAGTTCCTAATGAAAGATACAAATCAAGAAATTGAATTGAATTCCCTTTCATGGGGTATTAGGAGAAAATAGGAAATTGCTTATATTCATGAAGGTGAATGTGAAATGAAATTTCAAAACCTAGTTTCAAAAGGGTTGGTTTCGAATGAGGCAAAAAGGTTTAGTGCGGTTGTGGAAACAGAGTTAACTCTAGCAACTCCAAATAGAATCATTAAGGTTTTAAACAAAGTGAGGGGTAATGAGGTGGAGGATTCTGCAAAAACACTCTCATCCCCTTTTGGGGAAGAATTAGGCAAGTCTCGAGAACATGGAATTTTGAATGTTATTAGGCTTGGTTATATTGAAAAACCTGATGAAGAGTGTCCTCAGCAATCTTTAGTTAGGGGAAGGATGGAACAGATTGATGTTTCGCTACAGGTTGAAGTTGATAGCCCAGTTGGTTCTGAAGGGGTAGTTTTTAAGGACATTCCAATCTCTCCTATTCAAAATTTAGATAGTGCTTTTGAAGGAGTCAAAGATAGCAGAGGATCGCTAGAAGACTCGATCTCATAAACAAACTCAGAGGCGGAGGTGGGTGGGGAAGATTTGCTAGGTTTTAATGATCAAATCAGTATAGTGGAGAAGAGGTCTATAGATCAATCCTCAGCTCAAAATAGTAAGATAAGGGTTGGTGAGAAGCGGAGGCGTGGTCCTAAAACTAACAAGATGCGCCTTGAAATGGTAGGGAATGCAATCGGTCAAAGAAAATTGAGATTGGGAAAAGGTTATTCCTTTTCCTGACAGCCATGAAATCCTATCATGGAATGTCAGGGGCTGCAATGCCCCTGACAAAATATGTTTGATCAAGCATTGTTTTGATCAAACGAGGCCGAGCATAGTTTTACTTCAAGAAACAAATTTAAAGGAAAAGGATTTTGATTGCTTCCTAAAACATTTTGGCAGATGGAAAGGTTGTCTCTCGGGGGCTGTGGGGGCTTCTGGTGGCCTTGGTATATTGTGGGATGAAGCCCTTGTTAATGTTAGAGTGGTGAGGCAAGAAAGGTATTGGTAATGGGTCAGTGTAGTTTCAAAGCAGCTGCGAGCTAGTTTTGACATTATTAATGTATATGGCCCCTCAGGAGTTGCTAAGAAGAATCAACTATGGCAGAAGCTATCTAATGTTTTGAGGTTAGAAAGTGGCAGAATGTTCCTCTTAAGTCTCTATTTTAATGCCATCCTAAAACTGTCTGACAAGCTTGGTGGGTTGTGCTGGGCTAGTCAAAGTCAGAGGGATTTTAGTGCTTTTGTTTTGCTAAATGGGGTATTTGAAATCCCATTCAGAAATGGGGATTTCACTTGGATGAATAGAAGAAGTGGTTTTCTGAACATAGCGGAGAAGCTAGATCGTTTCTTTCTGGCTGGGTATTGTGCAACGCAACAATGGTTGTGTGAAGTGGAGGTAACTCCCATAACTAGATTGGATCATTATCCGATAGGATTGAGAATTCAAGAGTTAAAACCGGAAAGGTGCCCTTTCAAGTTTGAGGCAATGTGGCTGCGGGCAGAAGGCTTCCAGGAGCTAGTGGCAGACTGGTGGAGAAATGCCCCTGAAAGGTATGGAACTAAAGCATATATCTTTTTTAAGAAGCTACAATTTCTAAAAGAACAACTAAAAAGGTGGAATAGGGAATCCTTTAAAAATATTTTCTCTAAGAAGTTAAGACTGGAAGAGGAGTTAAAGATCCTTCATTCAAAAATTATTGAGAAAGGGATATTTGAAGAAGATTTTGAGCAGGAAAAGTTTTTGAACAAAGCTTATTCTAAAATTTTAGCCCATGAGGAAGTGTTTTGGAAGCAGAAATCAAGGGAATGCTGGTTAAAAGTGGGGGATAGAAATACAAAGTTTTTTCACAGCTCCGTGAAAGTTCGCAGAGCTAGTAATAAGGTTTTCTCAATCAAGGACAGGGATGGATGTATGCTTTCAGATAATGCTCTTATAACCAAAGAAGCAGTAAATTTTTTCTCTGGTTTATGCAAGGAGAATAGTATGGAAGAAAGTCAAGAGTGGAAGATCTTGGAGAACATCCCTAGTGTGTTTTCTGATGCACAAAATGCCATGTTAATGGAAAAAGTCTCCTTAAAGGAAGTGAAAAAGGTTGTTTTTGGGCTGGGGGGAGATAAGGCTCCTGGGCCGGATGGCTTCCCAGCCTTTTTCTTCCAAAAATTCTGGAGTATATTAGCACAAGATATTTGGGAAGTGGTAGAAGAATCAAGGGGTAGTGGTTTTGTTTTGAAGGATTTAAATAATACTTTCATTGCTTTGGTACCAAAAAGATCCAAGATAGTTTTTTTTTAAGACTACCGTCCAATTTCATTATGTAACACAATTTACAAAGTCATTTCTAAGGCGATTGCCAATAGACTTAAAAAAGTTTTACCTTCGGTGATCTCGGTAGAGCAGAGTGGATTCTCTCCAAATAGGTCTATTTTTGAAGGGGTAATTGTTGTCAATGAAGCTATTCATTCGGTAAGGTTGGAAAAAGTGGAGAAATTGACGGTGAAATTAGACATTAAATAGGCTTATGTGAAGTTAATAGGAGTTATCTCCTAAAGGTCCTTGAGAAATTTGGTTTTTGCAGAGAGTGGGTGGCATGGATTTGGAGTTGTATTAGCACCCCTCACTTTTTGGTGTTGTTAAATGGGAGCCCCCAGGGCTTTTTTGAATCTAGTAAGGGGATCAAGCAAGGAGATCCCATCTCTCCTTTCCTTTTTATTATACTGCCTGAATCGTTAGGGAGGTTGATTGTAAAGAAACAGTGTAGTGGGCTATGGAAAGGAATTGTTTTTGCAGAAGGGGTTGATCCGATCTCGCATTTACAATTTGTTGATGACACTTTTCTTATGGGGATGCAACCATTAGAGAAGCTCGGGTGATGAAATATTCTCTAGATGAGTATGCGGAGGCTTCTAGTCAATGTATCAATTGGTGGAAGTCTAAGATTTTCTTCTTTCAGGTTCCCATAGCTAAACAGATTGAAATTTGTAGGATTTTGGGTATGCGGGATTGTTCATTATCGAGTAAGTTTTTAGGTATTCCATTCTTTGGGGGAGCTAATAAAGCTGGTATTTGGAAACACTTGGTGGATAGCTGCTTAAGCAGGATGGATGGTTGGAAAAGTAAATGGCTAACGGCTGCTAGTCGTTTACTCATGTTAAAAAGTGTGATCTCGGCCATTCCAGTATTTTCCATGATGTGTTTAAAATTTTTGAAGAAGGTGGTGTATTCAATAGGGCAGTGAATGCAAAAAAATTTCTAGAATGGTGCAAATGATCAAGATAAAATCGCTTTGTTAGCTTGGGAGAAAATTTGTAGATCCAAAGCAAAGGGGGGGCTGGGTTGAGATATTGGCATTTGATGAATGAAGCTCTGGGTGCGAAGCTGGTGTGGAGCATTTATACAAACCCTAATCCCTTATGGGTCAAAATCCTAAAAGCAAAATATTTGGATTCGATGGCAGATAATCGGATCTTCACTGTTAGAAATCCGATGAAGGGATCAGCTATCTGGAACTTTATAGTTTCTTGTAGGCTGGTAATAATTAATCACATTACTTGGCAGATTGGGGATGGGTTAAATACAAAGTTTTGGGATGACTCGTGGAATGGGTATCCAATTTTAAAGGATGATGAAGGTTTATAGGATCTAAGGCAGTTTTTTATCCAAAGGTGGGGAGACAAAGTTAGTAACTATTTAGAACTTAAAAGGGGCCCTTTAGGCTAGGAATGGGGGTGGAAAGAAGTTTTTTTTGAAGAACTTTCAAGTTTCCAAATTCAAAAAATGAAGGATATTTTTAGGGGCTGTCAAGTCCTCCCAACAAATACTGTAGATAAAGTGATCTAGTGTGGGTTAGTTAATGGGAACTACTCAGTCAAGGTTGGATACCAGCTGCTGGATTCTATTGAGGGTGAGGTTTTTTGGGAAAAAAGTTTATGTTGGAGTAAGGAGTGTTTGCCCAAGGCTGGTGCTTTTGCTTGGTTGGTAGTGAAGGGGAGAATTCTTTTAGGAGAAATGAGGAAGTGATTGGGCTTTGCTGGACCAACAAAGTGTGTTCTTTGTGAGGTGGAAGAGGAATCAACTAATCACTTACTTCTACAATGCAAAGTTTCTATTGCTTGTTGGGATACTCTTAGATTAAAACTTGGTTGGCAAGGTCCCTAGAAAAATTTGGTGAAGGGTGTTTTTTGAGGGATGGCCACACCTCTCTGGTTCATCCCTCTTCTCAAGTGTCTGGGTGGTAAGCCCGTCACTTGTGATTTGGGAATTATGGAAGGAGCGGAACAGAAGGATTTTTGAGGATAAAAAAGATACAGTTCCTAGAATCAAAAATAGAATTGATCAAGCAATCACGAAAGTTGTGAATGCTACGGCTGCACAACTCCAACTTCAAAAGTGTCCTTTTTCAGTGGAGGATAGCAGGTCTCAAAGATTGTGGCTAGGGCTAAAGGTAAAGTATGGGCATCTGGAGGTGGGGATAAATGGGGTACAGGTTTCTTCAAAGGAGGTAGCTTGGGAAAAGCCGAAGGAAGGATGGCACAAGGAAAATTTTGATGGGGTTGCAAAGGGCAACCCAGGACCCTCAAGAGCAGGGGATATTATCCATGACAGTCAAGGCAATTTGATAGCATTTGGAGCTCGAAAGATGGAGGATGGTACAAATAATGTTGTGGTAGCTAAGGTGGCCCTTCTGGCTATAAGTTTAGTGAAATCTTTGGGGATTAAAAATTTGCACTTAGAAGGTGACTCTTTGATTATAATACAAGCAATTATTAATGGTGGAGCTTTGGCATGGCATCTGCAAGCTTTTATCTCAGCAATTTTAAGTGTTTTAAGCTCGTTTGAAAAATTTGAAGTCTATCATATCCGTCGAGTTGGCAATGGAGAAGCGGATTGCCTTTCCAAGTGGGCGACATCTCTTGAAGTGATAGGTGAAACTAGGGTGGAGGACTTTCTCCAGGTGGATTTTCTAGGGGTTTGGCCGTAATATTTTAACATTGGTTTTGGTACCAGTGAGTGATGTGTGATGGCGGAAGAGAATGGATTGTCTATCGAATGGAAAAAAGAGGGGTACCGTCTAAGTACAAACGGTAATTGATAGGGCAAGTGGGTCTTTTCTTTTTGAAGAATTTTGGCGTGAGATGGAAGTGATAGTCGGGCCTTTTTTCGCCTTGTTTCGAGGTGGCTGGATGAGATATTTTGAAGTTGATCTAATGGAAGTACTAAATTTTAAATGACTTTTAGTTCACACAGGAGGTGGTGGCGTCATGATTTTAAATGGATTTGTTAGGGGAAGGAAGGGGTGGATGAATTGCCATATTGTCGAGGTGGTGGGGTTATTTAAAACAAGCAATTGTAGCAATTTGATTTCTAATAAATTTTTGGTGAAGGGTTTGGTGTAGGTAAAGGCTTTTCAGGTTGAAATTTTTGAAAGTAGGGGAAATGGAAGCAATGTATGGATTTTTGAGAAAACTTCAACAACAAGGTTTCTTTGGGCCAGTGTCTAAATTCAGGTTGAAGTATTTGCTGAAAAATCCTCATGAAGAGGTGATAGAGGTGGTGCTGGAGACTCTGGGATCACATTTTATGGAGGCCACTCATAGAGGACAAATGAACATTGATATAGCCTCAATGGTGTTTGCATGGGGTCTTGAACTAAACGAAGAAATTGGGGTGGTAAAATGGGTGATGAGATCTTTGTTTGTGGAGGAATTGCTCCGGAAAATGGAGTCCTTATTAGAATGGGTTGTACTGGGGAAAGGATACGGTATCTCGAAAGGCATCGAAGATGTGGATGAAGCCACAGAAGAAGGCCTAATTCCTTTTGTGAGGTGGTGGAGGAGAGTGGACAGGGAAGTCTACAAACTGGGAATCTTATCTGCATGGGAGAATTTAAAGCTTGTGTTGTGACAGCAAGAAGTTGTAGAGTGGAGGGAGGGTGCAGCCTAGCCTCATCAAATACCAAGATGAATGCAGTTTGCGAGTAGGGGAAGAGCAAGGGGTGGGAGGTCTGGTAGAAATGGTGCATAATTAATTAGGGTGTGTGTTTTTGAAGGCAGAACAAATTTTTTTGGATGAAAGATGGCTTGTTGTGGGATGAAATCGTAGGGGAGCAGAGGAAAAGGAAGTAGGGAAAATGGTGAGCACATGGTTAGTAGGAATGCAAATAGTGCAAGTGGGTGATGGTTTTTTGGTGTGCAGAAGGCGAAACTTCCAAAAGTAAAATTGCTCTCAACTTAGCCTTTAGACAAGTTCGAAGTTTTTGGATTGTCACTACAGCGAAGTTTGAAAAGCTTGTATGAATCAATGGCGAAATGTTGTAATTTTTGTTTGGTGTCAGGGTAGATCTCTCTCGTTTACCAGATTGAGCTTTAGAAGATTCATGCTAGATGGCTCTGTCTTTTGAGCGATGCTTTGTTTTGTAACTTATTATTATTATTAATAAAATATTAATCTTTACTGATCAAAAAAAAAAAATTATTGAACATAGAGCTACGTATCATCTACTACCACATTTATTTTTTTTAAATAACTATTACAATTATTTAATTTGTAATTTCTAACTATCATGAATTAATCTAAGTTAATTTATACTTATATACACAGTTAATTTATACTTATATATATCTTACTTGATTAGCCTAAATAATTTTTATTTTTTTTAAAATTCCTTTATAATATTATAAAAAATAAACTTATGTAGAATAACATAAAATGAATGTATATTTTTTAGATTTAAATTTTTAAGAAAAACATTATATTTTTTAACTTGAAAAAAATGATTTAAAAAATTAAAAAAAAACTAAACAATAGAAAGAAAAAAAATATAAATAACAAATATTTTATAATCAACCTCCCACAATTGACTAAAAAATTATAAATAACCAATATTTATGTCGAAGGCATTCCCTCAATGAATTTTTCCAAAAAACTTTTTGTATCAACTGTTAAAAAAATGGTGCAAGACCATCTAGAATAGATCTTGATCGCTCATTACGCCTTTGTCATTTTTCCTTCTGTCTTGTTCGCACATTTACTGTTGATGGGAGTTGGTGTACCCTGTGTATTGTAGCCACCTTCTGCCTTCTTAGATGCATTTACTCTAGATGGGAGATGGTCAAAAATATTTTCCTTGTTGATGTAGTTGGATTGTTCACAAAAAGAGAGCATTGCGAACATTTTACAGAATCTTGAGGTAAGTCATTTGCGCTGGTTTGAATTCTCCACAATTATTTCTATGTTTTATTTGATCTATAAAGTTGTTCTCAATAATTATTTTCATGCAATAGTTTTGGTGGAAAACCCCTTTCAACTTCCCCTGTATACAAGTAGAGCAGTACACATTTAGGGAATTTCTTTTATATATAAATTTCTCTCTGTCTTCGTCTTCATTTCTACATCTTGAGTCATTCTTGCCCAAAAAAGCCACGCTTGAAAGTTTTTATTTTAGTGATGTGTATTAATGAAGCATTTTTCGTTGGGGGAGAATTAAACGAGGGTTCAACACATCTCATTAGACAAATGATGTAGCCAAAATAAGGTCTCTATTCTATGAAATTTAAATGTTGTTTGCACCCATTCACAAAGAGAGCTTTCCTTTTTATGTTGGTTACTTACCCTCCATGATACACTTTTGGCTGTCTTCAGTGTTAAAAGTAAAACCCCTCCTACAAAATGGTCTACAAATTTCCCACAACTATTATATTACTTCTGGACTTTAAGGATGCCTTGTTGCGATGATGGGATTTGAACCTAGGTCACGTTCGTACAAGCGACATCAATTACCTATACATGATGAGTTGTATAAGGTGCTCGCAAGATAAAAAAAATGTACAAACCTTAGAATGAATTTTAAGTGTTTAGAAGTGACTCATGGGTGATCCCACAATAGTGGTTTACAATTTTTCGCCAAATTGGACACTGAAATTATTATTTTTAACTAAATCTTCACATTCGGGCACCTATAGCAGCTAAACTGTGAGGAATTTGAAAATGATGCAAATGAGAGTCTCATCACTTTTTGTCTGTAGATTCTAAAAATATTTTTTTCAAAATTTTTGGAATTATATTGTACTTCTTTTTCCATCTCCCACGAAAATTGGTTTTTTTTCAAAAACCAACATTTTTAAAAAGTGACGCACACCGTATAATGCATAACTTTTTCTCCGTGAAGGATAAAATTCTAATTTTTTCGAATTTAGATTTGTAACTCAGATATCTAGTGCTTACACTTGGTTAGATAGTTTTGTATTGAATATTTTTTCTTTAATAAAGTTTCGAAGTCAAACCAATTACAATTCAGACATAGCGCGACTGTATAATGCGTAACTTTTTTTCTATATATCAAAATTCAATTATTATTTTTTGTTGGATCAAGGACTTCAATATCTGGTGCACTTATATTTTTCAAAAAAAAAAATGATAATCTATTATTTTTCCATATGTGCAGAACAAAGACCTTCACTTTCAATTAAAAACCTATGTTTAATAAAACTAAAAAAACAAGTACATAATAAAACCAAAACATATTAAATTTATATTCGTTGGATAGCTCGTTCTGAGGACTACCTTATTCTAGTTGGGTTTGTAAAGATTCCTTCATTTTCATCCTCAACCCGAGCTTCGAAGCGTAAAACAATAGGTTTTTTTTGTGAACAAGGTCAAAAATTAGGGAAAAGGGGGGTTCACTAGAACCAGGGGGTTCTAGCGAACCAGGGTTCATTTCAACCTTGGTTCATTTGAACTCCCCTCAATATGAATTTTCCTTTTGTTTTTTAGGTGAGAAATGTGGGCCCAGTAATTAAATAGGTTCGTTCGAACCCTAGTTCAATCAAACCCCTCTTTGGTTCGGTCAAACTTATAGGTTCATTTGAACCCCTAAAACTAATTTTTTTTCCATGTGGTTGTTTTTTCTTAGTTTTCCTTCATCAAATTGTAAAAAACTATTGTGGCTTCACCCTCATGTTAAGAAAGTAGATTGGAAATTGGTGCACTGGGTGGAAGAAATGAATTGTAGAGGAAGGCATTTGAATAGACTAAGGTCCAAGAGTTTTGCAAAGTATAAAACTTTAGAACAAATATGGTTTATTTTTTTGCATACATTCATGTAGTACATGAGGTTAGTTGGGCTACTTAAGTTAACAAATGCAGTTGTGACCTACTCCCAAGCCCAAATTTAAAGATTGAGTCGTGCAAATTACAATCTCAATGCCTGGTATTGTTCTTATTGCGCTTGAAATTTTTTATTTATTTTTTTTTCCTTAAGAAATTCTTGACACAATAGCAATTAGGCTAGCAAATGGATGCAAATCTACTCTGAGCATAAAAAATGAAATCAAAGACTTTGAAGCCCATGTTTCTAGTTGTTGGTTGACTAAAGCTAGCTACTAAATCAGCCAAATCTGGCAATGCTTGTATATGAGGATAGATTTTAGCTTCTTTTTGAATCTTTTGAAGAGAACGTTTTGTAATTGGAATTCACTTTGCATTGTGTTCCCCCCTTTGAATTGGCTACTTATCACAAGTCTAACATGTCTATTCATTCATCTCATGAGAAGGATCTAACGGACCCTCCTCTATTTGGATAGTCTCGAGTATTTTTTCTTTTATGTTTTAACCAACCGAATTTTGTAGTTCTTAGGAGGTAATGCCTTCAGTATTGAATCTTGGAAATGCATCTTGATTAAGATTCTGAGTTTTCTCAAATTCTTTGTCTTACAAAGCTCAAAATTAATTAAATTTAATAACACAATTTGAAGGATTCACCTTCTTATATTGTTTGGTGGGAACTTTTTAGTGATTGTTTTCCATTCTTGTCTCACATCCAAAATTGGAGTCACTTTTGATTCTATGTTTTCTCCTTATAGTCCTTTTGATAAACAACACACTTCAAACTTACAAAAATTGTCAGATTCATTCTCTAAAATTATAAGGAAAAAATGATTCATATTACATTAGATTACACCTTTACAGATGACAGTTGTTTACAACAATAAAGATAAAGGGAAGATAGATGCCAAATAGCACATGAGTTGTCAGGTGTTATAAATATAACCCAAGTCTTGGCCTCTGCAAACCATGTATTTGATCTTTTTGAAGTTCCGAGAACCTCTTCCTAATGCAAAATAGCCCATATTCCTTAGCTTCCACATTTTTCAAAGCATACTCACAACCTGCCAACACTTCACTATTGAAGAACATTCAATGAAAGGGGAGGAAGAGGAAGCAGTACAACCTCCAAAATAGTGGCTCTCTAAAATGCCATATGATGCACCTCACTCTTCTAGGTTGTTGCTAGCCACTGCAAAACACAGTGATAAATCAATGTATTAAAGCACATTAGATTATGGTCATTTTCTGCACATTTATGACCTTATTTTCCACTCATTTGGAACTATATTTGTTTCCCATTTGGGAATGTATTTTATACTCAATTCTCATGAATTTTCTGCTCCTATGACTATCAAATTTTTTACTCATTCTATGCATGAATTTGCTGCTCATTTTTCATGAATTTGTTGCTCCTATGACTATCATATTTGCTGCTCATTTTTCATCAATATTTATGACTATTTTTATCAGCATTTATGACTCTTTTTATCATGCAATTTGTCCTCTTAGCTAGTGTTCTCTTTATGAATTTTGTTGAAGACATTTATTCCATTTCTTCCTATGGATTTAACAGCTCAGCCTTGAGACGGAAAAAAATAAACGCATCCCTTCTTTATGAGGTGAGTCACCTTAATTAATAATTAATTATGCCATAATCAATAATCAATTTTTGTACAACCTATAAAGGATCTAATTCAAATTATCATTATTTGAGAGATTCATTCATCTTAGGATAGCATTAATAGTGTTAGTAATATGAATATTAAGGGTATTCTTTGTAACGCCTTTGTATTATTCGAGTTAGAATCTTTTGTTTTAAATTTATGGATTCTATAAATAATTGCAACAATAGTATAATTTAAAAGAGTATTATATACCCATATCCAAGTCAATATCACAATCAAATGTAAAAACCAAAGTCATTAGCATACAAAGTCGCTTCCAAGCCTTCTAATATCATGACTTAGGTTTCTATAAATAACTGCAACAATAGTATAATTTAAAAGAGTATTATATACCCATATCCAAGTCAACATTATTTACTATCAAATGCATAGTAGCTGTTGTTGAAGTTGAAAATGCAATGGTTTCCAGAGCTATTTTCAGAGTATGAATAGTAGAGATCATATCACCTTCATATGTTAAACTTATTACATTCTTCTTTACAAAGCTTATCCATTATACAGTAAATATTTCCTCACAATTTTCAAGTTGCAATATTAAAAACATGGGAATCAACCTTATATCCAAAAATACTCAAAAAATTTATCGGTAGCGTTGACCTTTATATTTTGACCTTAAGATATTATTCATAACTTTTGAATAAGGAGTAGGATGATGTGCATGACCTGACAACATTTCGTGGAGTTTTTGTTGGTGTATTTATTCTTGCTTGTGGATTTGATTGATCACCTTGCATAATTTTTTCTTTAGATTCTTCTTCATTTTGTGGTATTAGTGTCCAATTGTGATTGGTTTGTCAATGCTTTCATCCCATGCTTCTTTTTCCTTAAATTTTACATCTTTGCTAACATGTTAGTCTTGTGGTTTTCAAAGTGCTTTTACCAATTTAAAGGGAGAGCTATATTTATATTTAAAACAATATTAGTAAATGAGATCAATTGGTTCGAGAAATTGGTTAGGGCTTTATATATGTGGGCATTTTATAGTTTGAGGAGAAAATTTTGAGAGCGAATCATTCAAAATAGGGAAAATATTTGTATAATACATAGAAGAGAATCTATAAAATTTATATATTTATGTAAAAGCTATAATGAACACTTGGATCATTCTCAAACCAATTTCACTTTGAAAATATGTTTTACTATTGCCCATAAGAAAATCTTTAGTTGGTTTACCTTTGATTTCCTCCAAGGCAAAGTAATGCATAAATATTTGTTTGCAAAATTTTTATTGCAGGTAAATTTTAATGGTTAGTTTGTTTATAGGAACAAACAGTAATGAATTCAAAGCTACTTGTAGCTTCATGACTTTTGCAGCCTATCTATAGGCTAAGAAATGTGTAAATTTTGCAACTTGATTTCTGATTTAATATATTATTAAAAAACCACGCTTGAAAGTTTTTAGTTTAGTGTTGTGTTTTTATGAAGCATTTGCCACTGGGGGAGAATTAAATGAAGGTTCAACACATCTCATTAGATTTGCATTGCCTTAAATCACATTGCATCACATTTGAGTTTTTAGCCAAGGAAGGCCTAATGGCAACCTTTTCTTTTGTTTTTTATTACTTGTAGGTTTGTGCAAATTTTGTTAATGGTACTAGTTAAACTTTCCTATTTTTGGGATTTCACTTCATCTATCAAATCTCTAGGTGTTCAATCATGTGTGTATTAAAAGAGCTTTGGGGTACAAAATTATGTATATTGAGATTTGAACTAAAACAAAACTTAAAAGAAAAATGGAGAAATAAACAAAGAACATAACCTCTTGTTATTTTATCTTGGAAACTGAAAAATAGGGTTATATGTTTATCAAGAAAATAGGTAGGAAAGTCTTCTGAAAGACCCAATCCAAACTGTCTTAGATTTACTCACTAATCTACAACTAACTTATTTCTAACAGAACTTACAAATGCAATGTAATTTTAACAATAGATATTAATAGATGTGAAATGATCAGATTGTCAACTGGCTACTAGCTGATGCACCTATTTGTCAACTATAACCAAAAATTCAGGCCAAGTAAGATAGAAAGGCATCACATGTTGATTGTCACAACCTAAATAATTTGAAATTTTACCTAGATGAGTTCCAAGCCATGAATAGATGTGTCTCTAAATGGGCATAATAAACCCATGGACATAGGTTGCCCCGCTAGATTGATTCACCATGAATAGTTTTTGCTTGTAATTTTTTTGTAATGAAAATAGGAAAATGTTGTCTAGCTAATGTGCTTCTCATCATTGTGAAACTAGAAATGATTGGAAGGCATTATTTGATTGATAGCCTTACCTACTATCTGGAAGTGTTTCCTTGAGGTACAAGTTCTTGGATTGATGTGCTTAAGCATCAAGGTTCTACCTCTATGGAGTCTCCTCAGCCAAATCTTTCCAAATCTTTAAATCAACGTCTCAATTTTAGTAGCAAGTATGTTGGACCATTTATTTAATCTGGATCATTAACATTAAATCAACCAACTATTATGTCGATTTCATTGCCAATAGATCCTTTCCTGATGCCATTACCATTTAATGAAGGAACGTCAACATTAGGGAAACGATACCACCATCTAATATTGACTTAGCACTATGTGAATGGCTTCACATGGCGTGTTTGTGTAGTCCTAACTGCATTTCGATGATAGTGTTTGTAGAGGATGTGACGTTTATAAGTGATTAATTATCTTCACTATTTAATCCCTCTAAAATATAACACCTGATTATCTTTGAAATCCTTCTTATGCATAATATAGACAATGCTAAGCATTAAACCCACTGAAAACTTGACTGTTGCCTACCAGTGAAGACACCCATTCCATTGAAGAAAGCAAGATCTGGAAGAGTCACTACGACTTTCTTCATATCTGGGCACAAGATGGGGTCTTCTTCCATACACCATTGTACCAATATGGCCATCTTCTTGCAAACATGACATTGGTCTCAACATTACAGATAGCATAAGCCACTTCTTTCTTTAGATAGAACTTCTTGCAATGTCTTATTTCTAAATACCACTTCATTGACTCCACCCATACAGTGCAATAGTATTTTACAAATCAAAAGATCAATGCAAAATATCACATCAATCAAGTGGCTGTAGTAACAATTAAGATCATCAAAGCTATTAAATTTGGTACAACAAAAAAAAATTACTGAAACTTTGATTACTAAATAATTTCTTATGTAAGCAAAAAAATCTACCAAATTAAATGCAAATAACATGAAATTTTAACAATAAATTGGTCACAAATACAATTTTTAGAAATTCAATGGATTCTTTTTTTTCAACAATCTGTAAAATTTGTTGCTATTTTTCCTTGTCAAAATTTGTATTTGGTTACTAATATTAAAACTAAAAATTATAATATCCTTATGATGGTGAGTGTTCAAATGCAACCTTTCTATGATGCAGTAGATATTTTGCTATGATGCAGTAGATATTTTGGTATAAAACTATTTTCAAGACATTCACTTGTGATTCATATATCATTTATTAGGCCTTTTTTATTACAAAACCATTTCCTATATTTTTTTTTAGTATATAATATAGGTTATGTTATGATCAAAATATACTGCAATACAAAGTCTTTCTACTTCTGGTACTACTCCCTCTTCTTATTTTCAAACTTTGTTATTCCAATTGAGATTGTGTAAATACAAATTGTTGTAACTTCAAGCATTATGATTGGTCATATTAAATACCAGGCAGTACATTATTTACAACAAATTATACACACAACAACACAAAGTTTAAACACAACCACCCTCACTCACACATAGATTCTTTAAAAGTATAATGTTTTTTCTCTATGTGAGAACTTAATGTCACACACCAAAGTTATCTCCTGCAAATTCTTCTAAATATTAATATTGGTTTGCTTTGATTCCCAACAACCCCTGCCATGGAAAATCAAATAGAAATTTTGCAAGCAAAGCATTCTCGTTGTAACCATCTAGAACAATTAAGGTACCATGCAAAGAAGGATTATTTTAATAGAGGGTGATGAGAAAACCATCACAACCTCCATGTAGGAGCTTCCACGTCCATATCCTCTCTTTCCATTAATCCCTCCCCATTACAATCACCTGCACCACATATGCAATCTATATTACAACCCAAATCCCCCTCAACAGCCCAAACCCAACATCCTCCACTATTTCCTCTGAACTATTACACTGCTAGGAATTCATTTCATTCAAATTTGGACAACCTATCAAACTTCTCAACATGCCAAGTATGCATGGAGCGAAATCCAGGAATAAAAACTAGGCAATTCAATGGTAGTACTACTTGTTTAAGGTGCATTTCAAAAAAAAATGGAAATCGCTTCTCAAAGTGGAACAACATGGACCCTGGTGAGCATCCTTCATGTTTGTAATGCATTACTCAAATTGAGGAGATGCTTATAGCACGTGCTAGCCCTGTCCTTCAAGTTACTTATGCAAGAGGGGGCCAATTAAAATACAATGGCCACACTATTTTTTTCCTCGGGATATTACTACAATTGCAACTTATTTACCATGACATATACATGACCTTGATATACTCATAGTTAACAAAAAAAATGTTGCTTCCCAGCAGTATAGCTTTTATGTTTGTAGAACACGTGTTCACAAGGCTTTACAATATAAGATATGTGATGACCCACACTGCAAAGATGTACAGTTAGATGAGGCATCCCTCTTAGGCTTGTCTATTGCCTCCACTGACATCTCAGACCTTCTACGTGCAACAACCTCAAATTCAGATCCCTCTGATGTAAGTTTAATGGAAACAAATAATACAGATGAAGATAAATTGCAAGAGAATCTACAAGAAACAACATCATTTGTGGCAAACCTTCCCCATGCTCGTACAGAAGTGGAAGAATTGTGAGCCTTGTTGCAATTAGGTGAAGGACACCCGACTCCTGCTATTGATTGCCCACCAGTTTCTTTGACGCCCATCAATTAATACACCATTGATGGATTATTTGTTATGGAATTCCCCACATTGTTTCCAAAGGGAATAGCTACATTCAACCAACAAAATATGAAAGAGGTCAAGCTACATAATTATGCTCTCCACCTTCTAAGATACCATGATAATAGGTTTGGCCAACACCCATGGTTTAGATACTTCATACTTAATATTCTTATGCGCCATCGAAGCCAGTCCACAACTTCTGTTTTTGTTTAGAAACACTTGGACTGTAGCCTACCAACAACAATACTTTCCTTGTGACAAAGATTGAAGGACCTTCCCGATGACAAGCTTGTAGACCAGGTTATGCGGTTTGGTTCAATAATATGTGGCACACGCCCCTTTTGGAGTCACTGTAGGGGGAGCTATTTGACATGGTTATTTAGGTTGGTTGCCTGACTCTATTCTTTACCCTCAATGCAACAGATACTAAATGGTATGACCTGCACAATGTCATGTTGTCTACCACACCAACAAATCCTATAGCTACATCTTGATGGAGGATCCAGAATATAGCGCAAAACCCACACCTCTCCAAAATTTATATGCATCACAGATTTACATCTTTTCGTGAATAGGTTTTGGAAAAGATTCTCTACACAACTGACTACTGGTACAAGTAAACATATTTCACATCTTTTTTCTAAAATATTTTCCATACACCAACTAATTACTAAGATCTCCACTCTCCAGGTATGAATGGCAACACCGAGGATCTACACATGTCCACGGCTTTGTTTGGCTCAAACAAGCACCTGATATTGCTAACTACAATGGAGTAATCTTGCATCAGTACAAAATTTACTCAACTACATTGACAAATATGTCTCTGCATGGAACCCCCACTACCATCCAATTTCAAATGATAGGGTTCAACAGTCTACCTTTGACAACCCCTGCTTAATGGACACAAGAATTATTATGTTCTCCAACCCTTCACATGACTACAATGAACTACTCAGCTGTGTCCAATGTCATACACATTGTGCCTTGAACACATGCTTGCGAAAAAAAGGAGCCACCCTTGAATGTTGCTACAAAGCCCCTTGGCCCATCCAAGATACCTCAACCCTTTCAATTGAGAGTGGCTTGCCAAAGCACACCCCTGCTCGCAATGATGATTGTTTGAATCTTCATAACACCACAATCCTCTCTATTTGGCAAGAAAATGTAGATTGCTAGCCCGTTCTCTCAATAGATGCAATGCTCAAATATATAGCAAAGTATGTAGCAAAAGCAAAAACCAAATTTGAAACATATCATTCAATGCTTTCTCGTATTTCAACTAGCTTAGATTCTGACAAGCCAACACCTATATCTTTTAGAAAAATTCTTGTTGACAACCTTGTTGACCATGATATAAGTGCCCAAGAAAGTTTCCACCTTTTATTAAAACTACCCCTCTCCCTGTCAAGCAGGACATTCGTTTCTTTAAATGTAAACCAAAAACACTATCAACGCATTCCACTCTCACCCACATCCACATCAACAAACACATACTACATTGATGCATACACGGCCTGTCCTGCTTGTATGGAGACATTGGCATTGATTGATGTCATGCAGAAATGGAGCTTCAAAGCAACTCGTAAAAATTACCAATGGAAAGAGCATGCCAAAAATGCTATTGTTTGAGTATCTCCATGCTTCACAAGCATTCCTGCAAGGGACAACCCACAATTTCATGAATTCTATTGGAGTGAATTGCTTCTCTACAAACCAACTTGTAACATTGCATACGACTATGGATCATCCACCACTAAAATTGTTGCTAACTAGGATAGGCTCGCATGTAGTTACCATCCATGGCATGTGCGATGCATTGCACCACAAACATTCGTTGATCCAGAATTGGGCACTCCTTCAGACAATGATAAACAACCACATCAATGTAACCAATTTGAATGGAAATTTTTGTCAAGTGTACACCCAGGCCATCCAATCCAGCTTGTTAAAATTGACATGTTGGGTGACCGTGAAATAAACCTTAATCATGATCGGGAGACTCCTTCCATAAATCCACTACATCACAACATGGCTACTAGCTTTGTAGAGTCTAACCACATAACATTTCAAGTCCCCCACCCACCCAATGTAAACACCATGCATTCCCTTTCATCTGAACAACAAAAAGCATTGGATTTAGTGTCGTCGCACCTATCCTCCAACACTTACCAACCACCACTAAGAATAATTGTTCAAGGAACTACAGGCACCATAAAGTCACACCTAATTAAACAAATCAAGTTTGCACTCAGTGGTTCATCTCCAAATGGTCAAACTTCCCTCCTACTTCTTGCACCTATAGGTGTTGTAACATTCAACATTGGAGAAACAACAATACATTCCTCACTCTGCATACCCATCAAAGAGATTGCTCCCTTGCAAGGCCAAATGCTAGCAAACTTCCAAGAAAAAATGTACTTTGTTCGCTACATTTTGATAGAAAAAATGAGTTTCATCGGTCCAAAGCTACTAGAACATATTGACATTCACTTGTGCAAAGCCTTCCCTTCACATAACCACACACCATTTGGAGGTTGTTCCATCCTGCTCTTTGGAGCTTGGGCTAACTACCGCCAGTCAAAGACATTCCTATGTACTCTTCTTCTTCCTACGGTGGGACACTATGGCATATCATCAATATAGTGATTACACTTACCAAAAGGTATCATCAAAGTGGAGAGGATCTCACTCAAATTCTATTTCGTCAACTCTTGTGCAATTTAAGGCTCATCCTATAATTGTAGATTCGCAACTGCTAATGTCACATTCAATCTCAACACTAACGTCCACATAAAAAAGTGCTTTCTTATTGTCCATACATATTTTTGCAACCAATGAAATGGTGTCACTCCATAATAAGTGCATGTTGTTGTCTTTGGCACATCACATTGCCTTATCAACTGCAAAGCAAACAGGGAGCTCATCACACTTAAATCTAGACGATGAACAACTGCAACCTAAGATCCTATTATGTGTCAACCAAAAGGTGATGCTAAGTTGTAATTATGGATTGATATAGGCCTCGTCAATGGTGCTCTTGGACAAATCAAACATATTACACAACAACTCCCCTTGTTTGTTGTTGTTCATTTCAAGCATTACATAGGGCCTGCTTGGGATCCAAATAATCCAACAGATGTCCCTATTACCCCTTTGAATCGTGGTGGGTGGTAGAAAATTCCACTAAAAATGGCATGGGCCTTAACCATCCACAAATCACAGGGCCTTACACTTTAAAGGGCCACCATTGACATTAACAACATTGACCGGCAAGGGTTGGCATTCACAACAATTTCTAGAGTCACTCATCTTGGAGGTCTTCATATCCACCCTTCATTCACATTCCACATATACACACTCATGCAACACAACCCTTATGTTGCACGGAGAATGAAAGAGGAGGCTTGACTATCAACACTATCAGCTTCAAGCACTTGACATTCTCAAATACTTTTGAACAAGAAATTATAGGTTGGTTATATAATTCTTTACTCCTTTGCCTTGCAAAATCTACATTACTGCCGCATACACAATTGTTCCAACATCATGTGTCCAAAAACTTGCAATTTCCTTTTTTCCAATCTATCTTTGGGGAGTTCGTAAAATAAATTTCACTTCCTATTTTTAGTAGATTTTTTACTTTTGCAATTCATAATTAGGTTTCCATTGTTAATGCACAAATGTTTAAGATAAATTAAAATGGTTTATATTACTGTATCTATAATCAAGAAACTAAAGACATATTTGGTTTCTGGTAGGGATCCAATTTTGGATGGAATGGAAGCACTTTTTTATGCACCAAATCTTTTCATGCAAGCTAGGTCTCCATGGAATACAAACTGCATCAATGACTGATGTCTTAAGGTTTTTTCTAGAATTAACAGACCTCTATGTTGTTTTGATATCATAGTTTACTTATCATTTTCTTTGTATACTATCACCATGCCTATCATCCCCATTTTTGTGATAATTTTCATATGTCAATTCTGAAAACTGCATATCTTGAATATACTTTATTTTAGAAGATCAAATCTTTATTTTATGCACCAAATATTTTCATGCAAGCTAGATCTCCATGGAATACAAATTGCATCAATGACTGATGTCTTAAGGTTTTTTCTAGAATTAGCAGACCTCTATGTTGTTTTGGTATCATAGTTTACTTATCATTTTCTTTGTATACTATCACCATGCCTATCATCCCCATTTGTGTGATAATTTTCATATGTCAATGTTGAAAACTACATATCTTGATTATACTTTATTTTCATATGTCAATGCTGAAAACTACATATCTTGATTATACTTTATTTTACAAAACTCTTTATTCTGCTCAATTTCAGCTCACCTACACTATATTAGGAGTCTCGTTTCAAGACTACCATGAATATTTTTCCTGCAAACTCTACCTATTTTTCTCTTTTCCATCCTTCACAACTCAACACAATGTGTGTTGAAACTTAAGGTAACTCACTTGCCATTATTTCAATCAATTTTTTTTTAGAATCTATAGATAGCCATATCACTTTTCTTGTGTTTTAATTACAGCTTTCCTCACAACATCTTTTACTATTGAATGTATAGCAGTTGTAAATGCAATGGTTTCCAAACCTTTCTTGGTAACTCAACTTGAGGTAACTCACTTGCCATTATTTGAGTGAAAAAATTTATTTTCATTTCATTGTATACATTTTTGGCTAACTTTATTTTCCTTCTTCTTTACACTATTCTACTGACAGCTTTCCTCACAACTTTATTTACTATTGAATGTATAGCAGCTGCTACTGAAGCTGCAAATGCAATGGTTGCCAGACCTATTTTCACAATAGCTACAGTACAGATCAAATCATCTTCATATGTTAATCGTAATACACTATTCTTTACAAACATTAGGAATTATACAGTAGATATTTCCTCACATTTTTCAGCCATTTTACTGCTTATTGTGCTTTGCAAAAATACGAATTATACTGGTTCTTGTACTTTAAAGACAAAATATCAAAACTGTATAACAGATGTTGTTGCACCATTGAGTGCAATGAACAGTAGAGCTTATGAATTATATAGTGAATATTTCCTTCTAATTTTCTGCTATTATACTAGTTATTGTAGTTTGCCAAAATAACCTTCCATTTATTTAAAAAAATTTGACATTTCCCATTTTACAATTTCTATCTTTCAAATAGCGTACCATAAATTAAAATATTGATCTCCACAAATCTTCGGCGTACCCATTGCACACACGAAGGTGAGATTACTAGTTTGTAATCAACCTCCCACAATTGACTACAATATATCAATTGTTTAAATTGAACAAAAAAATATTAACTCGTTCTGTTCAAACGAGAGAGGATAGAGTCTCACCGCCTAGATATTTCAGATTAAAGGTAAAAAGAAAAATACTTAAAAAGTCTCGGCAGAAATTTGAACTCCTTTTATTTATATTTTCCTAAACAATGTAACATCGCAGGAAAATTTTATAGTTCTATCGTCTTGCAACTGCTTCATTTGATAAAGTCAGCGATGCGGCCGAGAACTTCGAGCGAGCTCTGGTCCTCCATTTTCAAGACAGTGAAGCCGTGGTCTTCCTCAGCGAAACTATGCACTTGAATTTGTTTCCCCCATTTCTTCAGAGCCTCAAAGTACTGCAACTCTTTATCTCTCAGTATATCGCGCCCGCCAACAGCCAAAAGCACCGGGGGAAGGTCCAGAGTGGAGAGCCTTTCCCCTTCCGCAAGCGGATTCGAATAAGGATGATCCCTCTTACTTCCCAGAGGCAGCGCCAATCTCCACAGGCCATCCAAATTCTCCACGGTTAACATCGAGGAGCCCTTTTCTGTTTCTGACGGCATCCGCTCTTCTCCCCCAAAAAACGGGTACAGCAAAATCAAACCCTTGATTTTGATTTTCATTTCCACGTTTTGGCTCGCCGCCCAGACGCCCACATGGTGTGCGATGTTCCCTCCTGCACTGTCGCCCGCCAGAAATACCTTGGAAAAGTCGGCGTGGGAGCGCAACCACGGATCCTTGGCCGCGCCCTCTCTATCCATCCACTGCAGCGCTGCGATGGAATCGTCGTAGGCGGCGGGAAGGCGGTGCTCAGGAGCCAACCTGTAATCTACAGATACAATGATCACGCCCAATTTGGCTGCCCACATCTGGCACATACGGTGAAACTGTGTGGTTGCCGCGCTTAGCCTGCAAAATCCTCCCCCGTGAAAATAAATTACTACGGGTACCCTCTTTTTTGTCTCGGGCGACAGGTAGAGGGGCGCCCACAAACCGACTTCCTCGTCAAACACAATGTCTTTGTATGGAACGCGTCCATAATTATCGTGCTCAGGAAGGAAGGAAGAGTCAAATGGTGGCTCTGCCCGTACCACGGATCCATCGCTGTAAAGTTTGATGATACCACGATAATCTTCCACAAGCCAACGCTCAGCCTTATCCGACATCTCTGTTTGCCTGACTGCCTTCCAAAAACTTGAGCAACAGAAGAATGCATTCGTTCATGCTTGGTTCGGGACAATCTCGTATTATAGGCCAGGGGTCGTACACATTTTCGAAACCCAGCTGGTCACATGAATTTTTCTAATGAATAAAAAACGAGAATTCTCGACGTCAGGGCGGCTCAGCGAAAACCGCAATTATGGATAACAGTCGGTGAAAAAAAATAATAAGTAATTACTATTTTTATTGACAAAAATTTGCCTCGACTATTAAACTCTTTTGATATTCATGTATGGTTCAAATTCAATGTGGAAATATTTTTCAACGGGGGATATCGACATCATTGGTTGCGTAACGCAAAAGTCTTGACTATTTTAACATCAGTCAAAGCTTGAATGGTGGAAATGCGTATTGAGTGACATAGTGTTCATCCCTAGAACGAAGAAAGGGGTCATATTAAATAATTCTTTATACTAAAAATGTCACTATAGCTCTTTAGAGTGGGTTTTTAGTTCAACTATCAATAAAGGTTTAATCAAACTTAATCGTAAAGGAAAAAAAATATTATCGTTGGTTGGTGATCAATTATCTTCTTAAATATTTATTATAAAATTATTGTTAAGGCATTAACTATCATAATAAATCATGTAGGGTATAGTGAGAACTGAACAAATAGGACTAATAAGAGGTAGATTTATATTTTGACAATCTAATATTGAGTTAGGAGACTATTGAATAGGCCCAACAATCATGCCAAAATATTTTAGTGGTTAAGTTAGAATTTGATAAAGCCTACGATAGAATTTGTTCAAGCTTCATTCTTAAAATATTGCATTGGTTAGGTTTTGGACCAAAATCCAAAATCATGTTCAAATGTTATTCAAAGACACAAATGCTCACCTTGTTATTAATAAATCTATATCAAACCCCTTGAAGCCACAATGATCTACAAGACGAGGATGTCTTTTATCTCCCTTCTTATATGTTCTTATAGTTGATGCTTTTGGATACCTTCTTCAAAAAGCTAATTAAATGAAGCATATTAAAGGTACTTTTATTCCTCAAGATAAGGTGGTTATTAATTCCCAGTTTGTTGAAGACAATATATAATTCTTGCAAAACTTAGAAGACGAATTAAACAACACATTAAACATCCTTGATTTGTATTGTGATATTTTTGGTTCTCAATTAACTCATAACAACATTGAATTTATAATATCTCAAAATTGTTCTTTTCCTTATTGTATTCCTAAAGAGTGAAGGCTTATTAAACATGGGGAGATAACAAAATATCTTGACATTGCTTTTGGTTTGTGAGTCTCTCTTTCTGAAACGTGGGGATGGTTCTTGCATAGATTAAAAAATAAGGTGTCTAACTAGGGTAACAAATTTTTATCCTTACCAAGAAAAATTCATGTTGCTAATAAAATTCTTATTGTTGTAACTCATGTGTACTTTTCGTCATGTTGGATGCCTTTCAAGAAAGGATATGAAGAACTGAACAAAATAATTAAAAAATTTATATGGTATAAGGGGGTGGTAGTGCTAGTTTCATTACCTCTTCTTGGTCTCACTACATTCAACCAAGATCTAAAGAAGGCTTTCGAATCATAGACCCCAAGACTCAAGGTCTTTTCCTTGTTACAAAATGGATTATTAGAGATACTAGTGGAGATTAACCAAGAAAATTTTTAGCCCATCAAGAAGAAGTGGCAAGTTTTTAGTTGGTTGGATAAAATGTTACGACCTTATTTATTTAAAATTAAAGATCCCTTTCCTTTATAGTCTAATAGGAAAGTTTGGAAGAAAGTTCAACAATGTTTGAAGTGGAATGATTCTTCCTTGAACATGGTTTCAGTTTTGCCTCATTGGAATTTAAACTTATTAATTATAATAAACAACC
This sequence comes from Sequoia sempervirens, assembly GCA_007258455.2. NCBI lineage: Eukaryota > Viridiplantae > Streptophyta > Pinopsida > Cupressales > Cupressaceae > Sequoia > Sequoia sempervirens. The sequence goes on along the minus strand of VDFB02000007.1, from coordinate 163,314,360 downwards.
ACTAGCTAGTAGCTTTCTAAGACACGCATATTATTTCTTTACAAAAGGAGTTCAACAATTTAAAGATATTTAGGATTTTGATATGTTTGACTGGGCCACTTGGAAGTATATCAAAGATTGGAAACTTTTATATATTTGTGTTGTCATTAGTTCATCTTGATCTTTCTATGAAACTTTGTACTCTTAGTGAATGTAATTTTTCAAGATTGGAAATTGTTGTCATTTATTCATTTCACTTATCTTCCACTAACAAATTTTTATTTTTATATCCTTCCTTGATGACCTCTTCTCATCTTAATCATAAATGAAAATATAAAGTTAGCTCTAAATTTTTGATCAAAATGAGTGCTTAAATATGAAATTATAAAGCTAATTTTTAAACTCAAACATGTTATCTTATAAAATTTTACACTGCAAGCTATCTTTTGGGCATAGATAAAAATGTATTATGGTTTAACCATTTAACTACCCATATTTCCAATGTGTTAAATATATGAAACATATCTTTTGGGACTAGATATTTGCTAAGAAGCAATGGCCTGCTATGTTTAAAACTATTCTTGTACTTGGAAATGCTATGAGCTAGATCTAGGAAATGATATACATGACTTAGACCAATTATGTCTAAATATAAACTTGGGAAAATCATTTCAAATTCATCAAAAGGAAAAGATCAACTTACAACAACTTTCAAGAAAACTAACAATATGACTAGAATGCATTAATCTCAAAGTCAATCCCACACAAGTGTGTTGCTTCTCTTGAATTATTATGCTTTAGTCATCTTAATTTTTTCATCTACTTTCTTCTCTTAGATGATTTACTCTCCATTAATGTGCAATAAAATGAAAAGAAATATCATGCATTCAACTCATGTCAATAGACAATAGTTAGTTTAGGTCTTTATATTAAGTATTCATGAAATAACTAAAATGTCAATTGCATATAATTATGAAACCTTTGTTAGTTCAAAAAAACATTTTCAATTATCACATCGAATTGAATTAGCAATTTAAATAAAAATATTCCACATAGATAACAAAATATTAATTTGTAATATCATGCAAATATAATACAATCATTTTCATTGCATTGTTTAAAACGTTAAGTACACACACCTAAATTAATTGATTAATAATTAAATAAATATGTTCTTAATAAATAATAAAAATGAGATGTGATTGTGTCCCCTTTCAATACTAATGACAATCTTCCAAAAGTACTTCTAAATATTAATAGTCATTAGATATAAAAAATAAAAAATACTAGAGTAGGATAAGGTCATTTAGTTGTATAACGGATTAGAGATATACACTAGGTAGAGTCAACTTGAGTCTAGAGGACAAATCCATGGCTATGAACTTGACCTAACAAAGGAACAAGTCTAGAGGTATTTCCTTGTTAAAGAGATTACATTTCTTAAACATACATCAATTGAATTTTGAAAACTTTAACAAAGTTGATAATTCTTTGATATAAACTTAAATATTATCTACTAGCACATTTACTTTTCAAAATTAACTATTACAATTATTTGATTTATTATTGTTAACTATCATTAATTAATCTAATTTGATTTATACTTACATTTATACATCTTATTAGATTAGTCTATCTTAAATCTAAAGAAAGATTATTTTTCTATATAATATTATAAAATAAATTTATGTAGATTAAAACATAATATGAATATATATTTTTTAAGTAAAATTTGAAAGAAAAAATTATAGACTTTTAATTGAAAAAATGATTTGAAAGGTTATAGAAAAGATTAAATCTTAAGAAGAAATTTAATTTTATAAATGACAGATGCATTATATTAAAGCACTTTAAACAAACTGTTCGTGTACCCCTTTGAATCTGTCAAACGTTCATATAAATGATAGAACCGAGCCTTCCACAAGATCTTATTCACTGAGGATTCTCACGACACCATATGATAGTGTTCGAAGATATTGACTATAACATAACATAACAATTATTTAATTCAACCACAAATATTGTTGAATAAGTCGTAATGTTCAAACGAGAGAGGATAGAGTCTAAAAAGAAAGAAATAATTATTAAAAAGTCTCTCTGCTGAAATTTTTACTCCTTTAATTTATATTTTCCTAAACAATATAATATTGCAGGAAAATTTTATAGTTTTATCGGTCATGCAACTGTTTCATTTAATAAAGTCAGCGATGCGGCCGACGACTTCGAGCGAGCTTTGGTCCCCCATTTTCATGACAGTGAAGCCGTGGTCTTCCTCGGCGAAACTATGCACTTGAATTTGTTTCCCCCATTTCTTCAGAGCCTCAGAGTACTGCAACTCTTTATCTCTCAGTATATCGCGCCCGCCAATAGCAAAAAGCATCGGGGGAAGGTCCAGAGTGGAGAGTCTTTCCCCTTCCGCAAGTGGATTCGAATAATGATGATCCATGTTACTTCGCAGGGGCAGCGCCAGTCTCCACATGGCGTCCATCATCTCCACGGTTAACATCGAGGAGCCATTTTCTGTTTCTGACGGCGTCCGCTCTACTCCCCCGAAAAACGGGTACAGCAAAACCAAACCCTTGATTTTGATTTTCATTTCCACATTTTTGCTCGCGGCCCAGACACCCACATGGTGGGCGATGTTCGCTGCTGCACTTTCGCCCGGCAGAAATACCTTGGAAAGGTCGGCGTGGGAGCGCAACCACGGATCTTTTGCCGCGCTGTCTCTCTCCATCCACTGCAGCGCTGCAATGGAATCGTCGTAGGCGGCGGGAAGGCGGTGCTCAGGAGCCAACCTGTAATTCACAGAAGCAATTATCACACCCAGTTTGGCTGCCCACATTTGGCACATACAGTGAAACTGCGTGCTTGCCGCACTTAGCATGCAAAATCCTCCCCCGTGAAAATACATTACTACGGGTAACCTGTATTTTGTCTCGGCCGACAAGTAGAGGCGCACCCACAAACCAGCTTCCTCATCAAACACAATTGTCTTTGTATGGAGCGTGCCCATAATTATCGTGCTCAGGAAGGGAGAAAGATTCAAATGGGTTCTCTGCCCGGATAACAGATCCATTGCTGAAAACTTTAATGATATCGGCAAAATCCTGCACAAGCCAATGCTCAGCCTTATCTGACATTTCTGTTTCCCTCCTATCGCTTGACTGCCTCCAAAAACTTGAGCAACAGAAGAATGCACTTGTTCGTTCTTAGTTTGGGACAATCTCGTATTATAGGCCAGGTGTCGTACACATTTTCGAAACCCAGCTGGTCACATGAATTTTTCTAATGAATAAAAAATGAGAATTCTCGACGTCACGATACCAGGCGATCTGTTTTTGGGTTTACAGATGACTTACAATATATGGGACTCCTCGTACTCCCAATATGAGGGAGGCACCTAACTCGTGCTCCACAATACGAAGTGTACATACCTTACCCCCTGCAGGATTTGAACTTGTGACCTCTCTTTCAAGAGTACAAGTTCTCCACCATTAGGTCAACTCAGGTGTACATAATATGGATAACCACAATTATGGATAACAATCAGTGATAAAAATAATAAGTAATTACTATTTTATTGACAAAAATTTCAATGTGCTAATATTTTCCAACGGGGGATATCGTTAGCGTAACGCTAATGTCTTGACTATTTTAATTATTTTAACTTTAGTCAAAGCTTGAATGGTGGATACGCATAATGAGTGACATAGTGCTCACCCCTTGAGCGAAGAAAGGGTTCAAATTAAATAATTCTTTATATTAAAAATGTCACTATATCATATATATCTTCTACTTAGAAGCTCTTTAGAATGGGTTTTTAGTTTATGTATCAATAAAGGTTCAATCAAACTTATTTTTAAGGGGAAAATGAGGATATTATTGTTGGTTGGCAATCAATTATCTTGTTAAATTTTTCCTATAAAATTATTGATAAGGTATTAATTATCAAAATAAATCATGTTGTGTAGGGTATAGTGAGAGCTAAACAAATAGGATTAATAAGAGGTAGATTTAAACTTGATAGAGACTGTTGAATAGGCCCAACAATCATGTCAAAATGTTTTAGCGGTTAAGTTAGTATTCGATAAAGTCTATGATAAAATTTGTTGGAGCTTCATTCTTAAAATATTGCATTGGTTAGGTTTTGGACAAAAAATCCAAAATCATGTTCAAATGTTATTTAAATTCAAAGACACAAATGCTCACCTTGTTATTATTAAATCTATATCATATCCCTTCAAGCCACAATGATCTACAAGACAAGGATGTCCTTTATTTACGTTCTTATATGTGCTTACAGTTGTTGCTTTGGGATACCTTCTTCAAAAGGCTAATTAGATGAAGCATATTAAAGGTATATTTATTCCTCAAGATAAGGTGGTTATTAATTCCCACTATGTTGATGATAATATATGTTATTCTTGCAAAATTTAGAAGACGAATTAAACAACACCCTAGATATCCTTAATTTGTATTGTGATATTTTTGGTTCTTAATTAACACATAACAACACTAAATTTCTAATGCATATTCCTAAAGAGTGGAGGCTTATTCAACATATGCAAATAACAAGATATCTCAACATTCTTTTCAATTTGGAGGTCTCTCTTTCTAAAATGTTGGGATTGTTCTTAAATAGACTAAAAAAAATATGTTTAACTAGGGTAACAATTTTTATCCTTAGCAAGCAAGATTCAAGTTTTAATAAAATTCTCATTGCTACTCATGTGTACTATTTTTCATGTTGGATGCCTTCCAAGAAAGGATATGAAGAATTAAACAAAATAATTCAAAATTTATATGGTATAAGAGGGGTGATAGTGCTAGTTTCATTACCTCTTCTTGGTCAACCTACATTGAATTGAGATCTAAAGAAGGATTTGGGCTCATAGATCCCAAAACTCAAGGGCTTTGCCTTGTTGCAAAATGGATTATTAGATATACTAGTGGAGATTAACCATGCGAAATTTTAGTCCATCTTTGAATCATGAAAGCTTCAATCAAGAAGAAGTGGCAAGTTGTTAATTGGTTAGATAAATGTTACTATCTTCTTTCTTTAAAATTAAAGATTCCTTTCCTCTATAGTATATTTGGAAATCTTAGCAACAAATTCGTCAATTTTTGAGGTGGAATGATTCTTCCTTGCAAAATGGTTTCAATTTTGTCTTATTAGAATAAACCTACTAATTATCATAATCAACCAGTAGCTATTAGCTTTCTAAGACATGCATATTATTTCTTTAAAAAAAGGTGTTCAACAATTTAAAGATATTTAGGATTTGAATATGTTTGACTAGGCCACTTGGAAGAATATCGAAGAGAACTATGGGTTGAGTGATAAAATGTAAATATGTTTATATATTTGTGCAGTCATTAGTTCCTCTTGATCATTTTATGAAACTTTTTACTCTTAGTGAATGTAATTTTTTCAAGGATTGGAGATTGTTGTCCTTTATTCATTTAAATTATCTTCCACTAACAAAGGTTTATTTTTAAATCCTTCCTCCATGACCTCTTACTCCTCATCTTAATCACAAATGGAAATGCAGATTTAGCTCCAAATTTTAGATCAAAAGGAGTGCTCAAATATGGAATTCTAAAGCTAATTTTGAAACTCAAGTACACTATCTTGGAAATTTGGCATTTCAAGCTATCTATTGGGCATAGATCAAAATCTATTATAGTTCAACCAATTAACTACCCTTATTTGCAATGTGTTGAATATATGAAACATATATTTTGGGACTGTATATTTGTTAAGAAGTAATGGAGTGTTGTGTTTAAATTTTTTTTACAATTTTTAATCATGAGATAAATAGGCAAGATGCTATCTTCGGTTTTGGTATGCATAATAATGTGATTTTTTATTCAATTAGACAACTTAGTCTAAAGAATGCATGGAATACAAGATGTTATGTTTGATTTCTCAAAACTATAATAAGGAAACTAATACTCTAAGACTAAATACTCTAAACATATTTCATATAGTGACTTTCCTATTTTTGTAGCTCAAGTCATATGTACGAAAAATATTAAGGCCATGGACCAACTTCAATATAGCAAAGAGAAAGTGTTACAATTCTAGAATCGATAACAATTTTAGTCAAAATAAAGTAGTTTAATTTATGAAATGACTCTTTGTATCCTTATTTCAATCCTTTGTTGGTTGAATTGTAATTCTTAACTTATTCTAGGTTTTTCTTTCAACTATATATTGGTAGCTTTCATTCGTATTCAATATAAAAAATGTCACTATGAATATAATAGCCTATGATTTTTCTAAGATGGCACCCTCTACTCTTGATGCTCCCAACGCCCTGCGCTCGGCTTTTGCCCCTTCCCATGGCATGCCTCCTCTGGGTGTGGGTACTGATGCCCTCAGCAGAGGGAATTATGATCTGCTCAACTCCGAGAGTTTGGGCACTGCTTCGAGTAATCGAAATAACTTAAATTTCAAAATGATTTTGTGGCTCGCGTCCAAAAGCACTCTCCTTCGTGCAAAAACCCTAGCCTGTGAGGTCACTCTGATGTGGATCCTCAGACATGAAGAACTTCCACTGCCAGGCGGGATGGTTCATCCCATGCATCCTCTGATTCAGATAGGCACGATGGTGTGATTTCTGCCTCTATCGAGCATGGCAATGGATGTTTCCCCTCTGTTACTACACATGGGGGTTGGTGCAATGGAGTTGAGACTACTTCGTGGGATGCACGACAGAAAGGAGTGGGTTGGGATCTGATTCGCGGGTGCTTTCAAAGACTTGTGTGAAATCCCCCCTCGAACGGGCTGCATCTCCACTAGTTTTGCTTTTTTCTAAGAATTTAAAGAGGGAGGTTTTCGAAGGAGAACAGCTTTTCATCACCAACAGTTTGACTGGCCAATTTAATCATTTATGGCTAAAACTTTCAAACCTTCACAATTGGATCAAAGTAGCCTGACAATCTATGCTCAAGGGTAATGTGGAAGTTTACCCTTGCACGCAAGGCTTTTATTATGGTGTTTCATTGCAAATAGGATTCGGCTACCATCCTCTAGGAAAGGTGGTGTTAGGGAAAAAGTCTGCTCCTCCTGGACCCCTGGTATCCAAAAATTCAACCCTCTCTAAATCGTTTTTGGTGAAGTCAGTTTGGGTGTACCTTCCAAATCTTCTACTATAGTTCTAGCCTGAGGGTTTCTTTTAAGCTATTGGTGATTCTCTGGGATATTTCTTGGAAATTGACACTCACACCTCCAATTTAATCCACACAATGTTTTCTAACATCTTAGTGGATCTAGATATCTCAAGAGATCTCCCTGTGGAGATAAATTTCAAGATTGATCATAACAGTTGGACACAACCTCTGGACTATGAAGGTTTTCCCTTTCGTTGGAGAAGATGTTTCAAAACAGGGCATTTAGCTAATAATAATTGCTCGAAGTCCAAAAACAATGTTGAAAACCAATCTTGGTGGTTGGAAACTCTTTCGCAATATTATTTTGTAAAAGCTCCTCTGAAGCATCATGGAAAGGTATCAGATTATCCTTGAGTTGTACTTCTCATGCAAGAGCAAAATGTACAGGTTGGGGGCAATTCTTGAAATATTTTTGATGTTCTCTCTTCTTATTCTTCAATAGCTTCAAGGTCTCCTTCGCAATCCATCAACTTTAGTAAGAAAGATAATATTTCAAACTATTATAGGCCTCGGATTCTCCCTAAGAATGCTAGCGCAAAGGATTTTACTACCAATGCATATGGGTCAATAGTACAAATCTCTGAGACATCTCTTTCTAACCAAGATTGGACAGAGGTTAAGAGAAATAAAATTAAACCTTTTCTTTAAATAATGTTGAGATTAGCCAAGAAGGAAAAGAATTCAAAAATATAATTGCACCAACACACCCATATGGGCTGGTAGGTAGCTTAGTTTGGTTGTATTACTATTAGTAGCAACAGTAACCACTTTGGCATTTTATGTAATAAATCCCCATTTGGAGAACATCTATTGCACCCCCATTAGAGGGTTGATGCTTTTCTCATTTTATCTTCATTTTTTATGGGAGTGAACCCCATATCCACAATGTCTTACAAATAAATAAAAATGTCACTATCAATGTAGGGGAGAGGGGCCTATAGTGGAGAAACCTAACTTTGCGTTTCTCAAAATCCTACATGGAAATTTCAAATCACTCCCAATTCTGTACAACAGTTTATTTGGCAACTCATGTGCTTCTATATTTCATTTTGGGGCCACATCATCAAATATAATGCCACATTAGCATGCTTTTTGTTGAGGTATCCAAAAAGGACCCAATAAAAAGGTGAGACCGATAGTGGTGCACTAAGTCATGTTTTATTGGTGCACTGATGTGGCATCACATGATTTGTCACTTTGCATATTTTATGGATAAAAAGTGTTTTGCAATTGGATATTAAAGTGCTCCACTATGAGGCCCACTGAGGACTACTTCTATCCCCACTATTGGACCCTACTCCATTTTGGGCCCCTCTCCCCTAGTTGCAATGCTCAAAAATATGAGTTTTTTTTTTGTTTTTACTATCTTATTTCATCTTAATACAAATTCAAGTTCAATGTTTATGATTGGCTTTTGGTTAGTAAGAGAATTTGTAAAAAAATTGTTTAACATTGATTTTTTTTTTATTACAAAATAAATTTAGTGACTACATGGAGAACAAGCTAATGAAGAAGGATCCATTATGGTTTGGGAGATAATTCTTAACAACCAAGACCTTCCTTATGGATGGGAAAGCCCAAAAATTATGACCTTACCTCCCCATCCTATTAGATATATACCTTTATTTGTGTAGTAGTTTAATTACTTATTATCTTGTCTCATATTTTGATGTATCTGTTTAAGAATTCATCTTACCTAATATTTCAAGTGTAATACATTTCACCCTTTTTTAATTGTCTCATAAATATGATGTAATATATCTTTTAATATAAATTATAAGACATTCTTAGAAAAATAAAAAATAGAATCAAAATAACTTATTTAAGTGTCACCATTGTAAAGAGTAATAATTTATGGAGATTATTAAAAGTGAAAGACATTTCTTTACTAGACAACAATATGTTGATCAAGTAGACTAAATTTTTGGTCGAAGCTTTTGATTTTATAGAAATGTATTGGAATGGTGAAATTTGCATACCCACCAATTTTTGGTTTTGCTCATTTACATATAATTTAAATATTTAATTTTATTTTAGTTATATTTTAATTTATTCTTACACATATGTTTTTTATTTATAATGTTTGAATCCAAGCTCAAATACCACATGTAATAGACCACCTCAACATTTTCTAGATTTAAATCAAAATAATGTACTATTACAGAAATAAACTATTTTCTATAAGGATTTAGTTTTTATTTCAACTTCAAACATAAGTTACCATAAATTTAGGAAATAAATGAAATATAATAAGTAGCTTCAACCAATTTTAAATTTATCATGATGCATGTCTCAATAATATAATTCTATTCAATCAAATTAAGAATTACAAATCATAATAAGAACTATTATCCTAATATTTTGTAAATGCATATTAGTTTATAAACATACATATTAATTTTCCATGGTAAGTCATCTCATTTGAGTGCAAAAAATATGGTTATCATTTTTTTTTGGAGGGAGAGCATCATTTGAGAACTTCACTTCTAACCATAGACTAGGTGGTCCCTCACTCAACATCCTATTGGAAGTGGTCCAACCTTTCAACGAGGGTGGAAAATAGTGACCTACAATAAAACTAAATTTGAGAACTAAGTGTACAAATTTACAATCACTATCACATGCATTTATTTGTACACACCCTCGATATCTTCTAGTTATTGTTGACTTTTTACTAACATGCAACCATAAAATGCATTATGAACTTGTGATGCATACAACCACAACATCACTTTGGATAAATATTTTTAACTAGAAATCACATTTAAATGCGGTTCATCCATTCACAACACTACTATCTCATACTTGACTCATTTCAAATGACCAAATCACGCATAATATAATGTATAGACCAACATATTGGTTTAATAATTTAACCAATTAACTATGAAAATCCTTGTGTACCTTACCCTTGAGTTGTTCTAATAAATTTAAATATTTTATTCATAATCAATCAATTGTTCTCCAAATAAAACAAATATAATCAATTCAATATCTACATGTGTATGATATATTTTTTGCTCATATTTGTTAAAAATTTTGAACTTTATAATAAAATGATAACTAATACAAAAAAGAAATATTAAGCATCCTTGTGCATTAACATATTCAATTATTTTTTATCATATAATCATAGCCAAGAATATGATAGTGTTGTGGTATGCATATAGCTTAAATTGGCATGTTAAACTATATATAACTCTAAACTCTCTTAAATAAATATCTAGACATATATGCATATAAAAATAAAAGATAGGGGATTATATATCATGTATAATATTTATGCATAAAGTGCATAAAATTAAATATCAAGTGCCTTTAAAAGTGTAGACCCAATGCATGCATGAAGTGAATATATCTATTTGTTATAATTGTTGGAGAATGCCAAGATTAGAGACCTCGAATTGATAACCTTCAAAAAATGAAAATATGAGCACAATAGTATTTCTATCAATATATTATGAAGAGTGTATAATAAAACAATAAATCCATGTATATATAGGCAAGTTGGATGAGGTATGAAAGTAGGTCTTAACAACTATCTAACCCTCCAAATGTGCAACACTTGTGAGCTCACTTGACAAGTCTGTGAGCAAGTGGCAATAGGTGTCTCAAGTGATGAGGACACGTGTCTCATAGCTATGAAGTGATACAAAAGCCTAAAATTTGTAAGTAAACTTAAGCTATAAGTGTGAATAGGACTCTCCTAGGTAGGCTAAAAGCTAACTAGTTTGATAAAGTTGCTATTTACACCAACACACACCCCCCCTCCAGTGAAACTTAGGGAGTAATGTATATACTAATGATGAGTTCCAAATACAAGGCCATATTAGGTTCTCATGTATAAATTTCTCATAAAAATGGAGTAAATGAGAAAACCCTAGTGGAAAATAAAAACCCATCTCCAAAATAAAAATTATGTAAATCTAATAAAATGTACAAGTGAAGAAGATAAGTGATAGAAGGAGAACTCGTCATTACCCCTGAAGGACTACTTTTGTCATAATGTACAATAAATGTTCCCCCATAGGAAAGAAAAGAGAGGTCATGTGCCCCCCTAGAATTTGTGAAGTAACGAACTCCATGTGAGGAAATGCTTCCCACCAAAACTGATAGGAGAAGAGAAGTCATGCAACCTCCCATAGAAATGATGATTGTATTGTTGGTAGATGCTCAACACTAGATGTTAAAGATGGGCCATCATCATTAAACAATATTTCTCCCCTTGGGAAGAAACAACACCACAAAAGTGTGTGGGATGACTTCCCATTCCTAATAGGAATGTGTAAGAAGTAGAATAAAGGTCTATGTCAAATTTTTCACATGATCCAAAGACTGGTATGATTCCCATGATTCCTTTAAATGATGCTCAATGATCTCCAAGCCAATGTTGGCATTTTATGAATGTTGATAAAATGAATAAGATACCATATGTGATTCAGGAATAGGGACTGTAAACACCCAAAAATGTCTTCTTACAACACCTTGTCACAACATTACATCATTTAGACATCTTGTAGCATGTGTTTCCCTAGGTACCCATGTCATCATCTAATTAGTTAAATAAATCTTATTTATTTGATTGATTTAATTTATTCTCTTTCTATTCATAATCTCGTTGTTCTTCTAATGTTAATTAAATAATTTATATTATCTAATTAATTAAATCATAAATGCAACATTAATTAAATAAAACAAATATTTATCTAATTAATAAAATCTTGAAAAAGATCTTCTTGCTTTCTTTCCAAAATTGGAACTCATGTGTATCTAATTTATTTATTTAATTAGATAATTCATCAATTATCTCTCTCATCCTTTTTAGGATTTATTTCCTTTAAAACAAAAAATCAATATCTTTCTATCTTTTAAAATCTTATCTTATCTTGTTTTATTTCCTCTTTGATCAAATAAATAAAAAATTAAATCCTTATCAAATCTTATCTCCGTCCACATCAAAGCTCTATAAATATAGCCTCTCAGAAGCCATTTAGGGTTTTTTTTTAATTCTTCAAGCATCCTTATGTTGTAAAAATCATTCTTGAATCTTTCATCCATCTCTATCTATCATCCTCCATTTATCACCTTCATCGTATTGTTATGCTGCTGAATTGAGCAACCAACATTCCTCCAACAATCAAACCTTTAAAATCTTACATTCTCATGCAAGGTTGAGAAGAGCAATGGAGATAAATTGAGCATAATATGGAGATTGGTTTGTGTTTGTGTTTATTATTTTTATTTTCATGTTGTCTCATACTTCATTGTGCTTGTTAGGGTTTTGTTATTGATGTTTATACATTTACCCTAATTTGAGATTTTTACCCTAACTACATTGGTGAACCTAACGTGAACCCTTTCTTCTAACTCTTGTTTTTGTGAGTTTTTGTGAGTTTGATTTTGCAAGCCAAGGATTTTCTAAAGAGGGCTTGGAGATCAAATTTTCATAGGAGCTCTAAATTAGAAAAATAGTCTCACCATTGTGATTAGGGGGGTTGAGAGATGAATTTTGACATATAATTTGATATATTTTGCTTGCAGGAAAATTTTTGATTTTTTTTTAAATCCTTATTATTACAAGTGTATACACAATGAATATTTATCAAAGGGTTTCATTGAATGCATAAAAACTATATATATTGCATATTTTTATTAATAATATCTTGATTTTTTTGTATATATATCAAGTCATTTATTTTAACTTACAGAGTTTTGACGACAAAAATATGTGAATATATATTCGCATACGCTTGCAGCCTGTGGAGTATATCCACACAACCCGTGGTTTGCATGGTCACGTAGGGTTTTAAAATTATATTCACTCTTTATTAAAATCTAACATGGTTGCGTTCTTTCAAAAGTTAAAACTTTTATAAAAAAAAACTTTAGCCTTTTATTTCTTTACGATTACTTTTTTAAAAGTTTTAAATCAAATTTTAATTTGTTTTCTTTTTTATTTTTCAACGATTTGACCCCTGGTCATATGGAAGACCAGGGGCTATGTTAATCAAGCTCCCAACACTCTCCCACCAGCCCTTGGTCATGTGGGGCCGAAATTTTGGCGCTTGTGGGTTTAAACTTAGCTCTTCCTTTTATGCAAATTCTTAAAATTGCAATTTTTTTAAAACGAGCATAACTTTTGCATAACAGATCGGATTTTCGAAATTCAAAAAGCATTGGAAAGCTGACACGATTAAATTCACAACGGTGCCAAAATTATTAGGTGATTGTGTCAATTTTTAGGACTTTTTATCAGTCAAATTCAAACTTGATTTCAAACTACAAATGCTCATATCTACTGCAAAATTCATCTAATTTTCGTGATTTTTTTAAAAAGTGCTTAGAATTTCATGTACTTTTTGTTCATGCAATCCATTTTCCTATATCTATTTGTTTGCATCAAATTTTATTAGATTCTTTATTTTTCACATAATATCTCCATGTGCAAGTTCATTTGTTTATTTTTCAATTTGGTGGCTACTAGGTGATCATATGGAATTGGAACAACATTGGCATCAACATCTACATCATATTTAAGGACAAAAACAATCAGGTGCACTCATTTCATCTTGCATCTCTTAATCTTGTTTGTCACACATTTGGATTTGGGCTCTTAAAATGAGTCTTGTCTTCAATCACATATCAAAAATTGGGTCTAGAATTAACCATTGTCTTCCATCACATCTTGATTTGGGATCTAAAAAGAATGAGTGCTTCCATTTTTTTCTTCTACACATTTTATTTTTAATGGAAATTAACAACTGTGAGTGTGAATCAAGTGCACGTGTTCTCAAAAACACCTCACTTGGTTCACTTGTGTCAAACCCTTCTTAGGAGGCCTACTTGGAGCACACACCACTCCAAGGGATGACCTCAATCGAGGTGTGAATCAAAAGACACGCCCCTTTGGGAGTTAAAATCTCTTCACTCTTGGCTAAGCCCCAAAGAAATTTATACCTTTGGGAAGTGAAGGTGAAGGGTGGTTACCCCTTTCTCCTAACTATGTGGCAAAATTTTTCTTTCAAATCATTCCTAGTCAACCTCGTGTATCCTAGCTTGAGACCTAATTGGCCATACCCACTTGACTAGTTCTAGGACTTGTTGATGTGTCTTCTTCAAGTGTTTGTTTAATCATCATCACATTCATAATTTCAAATTCAAACTTTATTAGGTGTCTTGCATGTGTGATTCATGTGTGTACATGTGTAATCATTTGTTTGCAAATTTCTATATCAATCTATAAACACCAACACATAAACATATCATCCTACAACATCCTCAAAGCACCCAAAAAATTTCCTCATATTCTTTCTAAATTTTCCAAGATCATTTATAATCCCATTTCAAAAACTCTCAAAGCCAAACATGTCTTCATCCCTATCTTCCACATCACTTTCTACTATGTATTCATCTAAACCTAAACCAATAATCACACTTAAGGGAGTCCAAACACCATTCCAACCTCAACACATTCAACATCAATCCTATGTGTCACCTTCATCATCATGCCAACTGGTGCAGGAGCACATAGGAAGCATTGGGTAGCACTAGGCAAATTTGTGAGCCTAGGATGAAATTTTGTGGTTTTAATGCTTTAAGGTCATGTTGACCATTTAGTTTTGAGTTAGAGTGTTTCTTTTTTTGATTAGGAGTGATCAGGAGGGAGGTTGTAACTCATGTTTCTTAGTTGTTTACGCGTTAGCAATAATTGGCAAAGGTGGAAAAATGGGACATTTTGCACCTTTTTCTACTTAATTATGGAAATGTCTGACCCAAGGGATTGGTAACTACCTTGGAGAGGAGTTATAAGGAGTTTCTCAAGCTGAGAGTACGGTTGGTTGGTTTTTGAGTTGTAATAATTTCATGGAGTGCAATTAAGACTGCGATATTGAAGAACATCTTCTAGTTTATGGTTTTGGATTTATGCATTGATGGTTTGATCAGATGTTGAGAGTAGAGTAGGTAGTGTAATTCCTTTCCAAATATTGCTTAGTTCAGTAGTTATGTTGTTGCATCGATTCAAGCATTTGTTTTGTTAGGTTAATTCATTTCTTGCAATTTTTGTTCTGACTGTCAGAATGGCAGAAATGGAGCTCTAGACCGTGTTCCCCCTATACCTGGTGTATGGGTTCTTGGAAATAGAGGCTAGAATCCATGCTTGTACATAAGGTAGAGGTAGGAGTCATTAGGAGTCAGGAATCCATGGCAAAAGATTGTTCCTAGGCGAGCTTGGTAATGCCCGGCTAGGACAGTCAAAGAGTGCAGAGCACTAAGGTTGCAGGGGTGCCAATCTCCTAGTGAACCACAGTGTGGAGAGGATGTGGATTTCTCTACAGAGGCTTGGTAACAAGAAGGAGGCTTAACACAGACCAGGAAGTGGCAAACAATGTGACTGATCTCAAGGAGGTCAGAAACTAGCTTAAATCAAGCCTAAATTTTCTAAGTTAAGGGTTGGAGCAGTGTATGGACAGTGGAGGCTCCAAACCCCAAAAATCTTCAAGGTGTGGGTAAGGGTACCACAAATCCCAAGAAAATAGTTGGGTTCATTTGGAGAATTTGGGCACACTTTCCACTTTTCTCAGGTTAGGAGACCTAATTGGGGCTCTAGGGCTTGTAGCCTTTTCTAACCCTAGAAGAAGGTTTGGTGAGAGCAATGGACAATTGGAGATTGGTGGATGATCAAGAACCCTAAGGGGATGGTCTTGAATCCATACGAGACATCACACACCCCTGCATCAAATTAGTGAAGGTTGGAGGTTTAACTAGCCTTTAGGAAGATTAAGGGCTAAGGAGAGAATGGCAGAGAGAGCACCAAGATTGGCTTGGTTAGGGAAATGGAGATGATAGTAGGGTTGGCCAGGAGAACCAGGGGTGCCTAACAAGCATTAGGTCCTATAGGTTAAGAAGGTGGAGAATGACACCAAAGGGGTTCACCAAGGTGAGACCCAGAGCATGGGACAATGAGTGTTCCATCCAACCCTACCCTATCAAATTGGTATCAGAGCAACAAAAGATTTGGGATAGAATCTTGCATGTCAAACCTTGAATCTAGTGGTTCTACCATCATGGTGACAAATGTTAAATTGGCCAAGATGGTCGAAGAACAAGAGGAAGACAATAAGTTGTTAAAAGAAAGAATAAACTAACTTGAGAAAGCATTGAATAATGTGTAGTTGGAAGGAAGGGTACCAAAGAAAGAAGAGGTTGCAGAGGAAGACAAGATCCCTGAACCTGACCCTGTTTTGGAAGAAGATCCTTTCTTGAAGGCATTGAAGGCTTTGAGTGGAAAAGGACTTGAAGGCATACCACTGTTTAGTGGAAAAATGGAAGCTGATTTAGTTGTGGATTGGATAGAGGGAATGGAAAACCATTTTGAGTGTGATGGGGTCACAGAAGCATAGAAGGTAAAGGTGGAAAAATCAAGGTTAAGAGGTTCTGCCTTGACATGGTGGAAGTTCATTCAGACAGAGAGGGAAAGGGAAGGTAAATAGCCTATTTCAACTTGGAAAGGAATGGTTGCCAAAGTGAGGGAAGCATACATGCCAGATGATTATGAGATTCAGTTACACAAGAAGAGACAAAGCCTAAGGCAGAAAGACCAAGATGTGAATACCTACACAGAGGAGTTCCAAAAACTTTGTATGAGGTCTAATGTTTCAGAAGATGAAAGTCTCAAGGTGGCTAGGTATTTTAATGGCTTGAAATGGAACATTCAAGAGGAGATGGCTCTTTTAAGTCCTAAGACAGTACATCAATGTTACCAATTAGCTATCAAGATTGAGGAAAGAAACAAGAGGAAGCAAGACCAGGCTTCTAAGGGTAGAGGCAAAGGTAGAGATCAAAGAGATCAAAGAGGACAACGAGGTGGCTACCAAGGTAGAGGCAATGACCAAAGAAACCAAGGAGAGTTTAAATCCACAGATCATGGCACTGAAACACCTTCTAGAGGAGGGTATAATAGAGGCAGAGGACCTCAAGGAGGTTCAAACAGAGGAAGAGGAGCAGGCAGGAGCAATTCTTACTTTTCCAATATGAAGTGTTACCATTGTGGACAAGTAGGACATCCAACTTACAGGTGCCCGGAGAAAGCATCTTCATCAAGCAATGAGAAGAGAGTGGCTTATGCAAAAGAGGACACCATGAGTCCTAAGTCACCTAAGGTCAGTCACATTGAATCTGAGATGGGAGAGAATCTGATGTTTAGAAGAGTGTTGATCATACAACCGGTCAAGGAAGAACCAAAACAAAGAAGAGCTCTATTTAGAGTGAAGTGCAAGATACTTGGTAAAGTATGCAAGGTCATTGTAGATTTAGGTTCAACAGACAATATTATCTTAGAAGAAGCAGTAATGAAACTAAAAATGAAAAAGGTACCCCACACTAACCCCTACAAGGTAACATGGCTCAACAAAGGGCAGAGTGTTCTAGTGAATGAGCAAGTAACAGTGGAGTTTTATATTGGAAGGTATAAGGATAAGTTAGTTTGTGATGTTTTACCCATGGATGCATGCCATCTACTATTGGGCAGATGATGGCAGTATGACAGAAGTTCCATGCATGATGGGAAAGAGAATAGCATTTCCTTCGAGAAGGATGGGAAGACTTTCAAGTTGCAGTCACTGTCAGAAGAAGAAGAAGAGGGATAGTCAAAGACACCAAGTGTCATGTTGAGTAGTGGTAAGGAGATCCTTAACAACCTGCATCAAGAAGGTGAAGGATATGTGGTTATTTTACAACCTAAAGAAGAAGAAAAGGTTGAAAAGACAGTCATACCTGGAGTAGTCCTAAAGTTGTTGGATCAGTTCAAGGACATTGTAAGTGATGGTGCACATGAAACTCTACCACCAAAGAGAGCCATGAGTCATCAAATTGACTTCATACCTGGAGCCTCATTGCCTAAAAAGGCATCTTATAAGCTTACACTAGATCAGAATCTAGAGGTAGCTAGGAAAGTGCAAGAGTTGTTGGATCAAGGATTGATTCAAAAGAGCATCTACCCAAGTGCAGTACCAGTGGTCTTAGCAACCAAGAAGGGAGGTAAATGGAGGTTATGCACTAATTCTAGAGCAATAAATAGGATCACCATTAGGTATAGGTTCCCTATTCCTAGAATTGAAGACTTAATGGATTGTCTTGGAGGAGCTCAATACTACACAAAGTTGGATCTCAAGAGTGGATACCATCAGATCAGAATTAAGGATGGTGGCAAGTGGAAGACAACATTTAAGACAAATGATGGGTTATATGAATGGAGAGTGATGCCATTTGGTCTCTCTAATGCCCCTAGCACATTCATGAGGCTCATGAATGAAGTGCTTAAAGACTTTACAGGGATATTTGTGGTGGTATACCTTGATGACATCCTCATATTCAACAAGACGGTAGAAGAGCATTTAAAACATGTGGAGTTGGTTCTTAGAAGGTTGCAAGAGGAGAAGTTGGCAATCAATCTTGAGAAGTGTGAGTTCTTTAAGCAAGAGCTTGTATATTTGGGTTTTTTAGTGTCTAAAGGATCATTAAAGATGGATCCAAGCAAGGTGGAAGCCATCCTAAACTGGCCTACACCAACCATAGGGACTAAGGTAAGAAGTTTTCATGGATTGGCTCAATTTTATAGAAAATTCATAAGGAACTTTAGTGGCATATGTGCACCAATCCTAGATACAATCAAGGGTGGTTTAAAAACTAAGTTTGTGTGGACTCAAGAAGCTGAGAAAGGGTTTGAGAAACTAAAACAAGAGGTGGCAACTCAACCTATTCTCTTCTTACCTAGTTTTGAAAAATTGTTCACTGTTGAATGTGATGCAAGTGGAGTGGCAGTAGGAGGAGTGCTAAGTCAAGAGGGCAGGCCTATATCCTTCTTTAGTGAGAAGCTCAATGAAGCAAAGAAGAGGTATTCAACTTATGACTTAGAACTTTATGCTTTGGTTCAATCACTTAGGAAGTGGAGGAATTACCTTCTACCCAAGGAATTTGTAGTCTTTACTGACAATCAAGCACTTAGCTATATGAATACCCAAGAGAAGTTGAGCAATAGACACTTGAAGTGGATGGAATACATCCAAGCTTTTACCTTCACCATCAAGCACAAGAAGGGACAGCTAAACAAAGTAGCAGATGCATTGAGCAGGAGGTTGTTGACAGTGCAAGAGATACAAGTGAAGAGCATAGGGATTAACAATTTTAAAGATCTCTATGGGGAAGATGAAGAATTTTCAGAGGTCTATAAGGTATGTTCTAACTTTGAGAACCATTTCCATAGCTAATACTCAGAGTATACATTGCAAAGTGGGTTATTGTTTAAAGGAAATTAGTTATGTGTTCCAAGAGGGTCAATGAGGGAAAATCTCATTCAGGAAAATCATAATGGAAGTCTTAGTGGACATTTTGGCATCAACAAGACTTTAGAACTAGTGCAAAAATTCTATTACTGGCCTAAGTTGGCAAGAGGTGTTAGAAAGTATGCGGAACAATGTGTTGTGTGTATGAAAGCTAAGGGAGGAGCTAGTAATGCTGGTCTATATCAACCCCTACCCATTCCTAACATACCATGGGAGTGTGTAAGCATGGATTTTGTGGTAGGCCTTCCTAAGACCAAGACTGGTTTTGACAGTGTCTATGTAGTAGTGGACAGATTTAGCAAAATGATTCATTTTATCCCTTGAAAAACTACTCATGATGCTAGTTACATAGCTCATCTCTTCTTCAAGGAAGTTATAAGGATCCATGGATTTCCTTTGAGCATTGTTTCAGACAGGGATGTGAAGTTCATGAGTCACTTTTGGAAGACTCTATGGAGTAGATTGGGTACCAACCTGTCATTTGGATCAGCTTGTCATCCTCAGACCGATGGTCAAATAGAGGTGGTTAACAGGGTGCTAGGTAACCTTCTAAGGTGCCTAACTAAGGAGTATGGACAGACATGGGATATGGTTATCTCACAAGCTGAGTATGCCTACAATGATAGTGTGAACCAGACCACAAGGAAGAGTCCTTTTGAATTTGTGTATGGGATGCACCCAAGAGGCATATGTGAGCTTAGAGATCTTGGAGCTATGGAACATAGAAGTGGACATGTAGAGGACTTCAGTCAAACCATGAAGGAGATTTAGGAGCAGGTAAAGAAGACAGTCACCGAGGCTACACAAAAGTTGAAGGAGAAGGCAGATTTGTCAAGGAAAGATGTACAATTTGCAGTAGGAGACTATGTCATGGTCCACCTCAACAAATCAAGGTTACAGAAGGGTAAATCAACCAAGTTACAGATGAAGAGAGTGGGTCCATGCAAGGTATTGGCCAAGTATGGGCAGAATGCATACAAGGTGGAGTTACCTACTGATCTAGGGATATCTCTAGTGTTTAATGTAGCTGATTTGATCAAGTACAAGGGATCAGTCAAGGATTTGGATCAGAACAACAGGGAAATCTTCAAGGATGTAAGCAACATACCCCTACCTACTCCAGAAAAGAAACAAGCAGAACGAATCTTAGAGTCAAGAGTGCAAAATTCTACAAGGCATAAGGTGTACATGGAGCACCTTATCAAGTGGAAGAACAAGCATGAATCAAAAGCCACATGGGTACAAGAAGATCAGTTCAAGAAGTTTGGTATTGACCTATCATTGATCTCTCCTTCCATTCCTTAGTGTTTGGGCAGAGAGGGGGAGAATGGTGCAGGAGCACCTAGGAAGCATTGGGTAGCACTAGGAAAATTTGTGAGCCTAGGATGAAATTTTTTGGTTTTAATGCTTTAAGGTCATGTTGACCATTTAGTTTTGAGTTAGAGTGTTTTCTTGTTTTGATTAGGAGTGATCAGGAGGGAGGTTGTAACTCATGTTTCTTAGTTGTTTAGGAGTTAGCAATAATTGGCAAAGGTGGCAAAATGGGACATTTTGCACCTTTTGCCACTTAATTATGGAAATGTTCGACCCAAGGGATTGGTAACTACCTTGGAGAGGAGTTATAAGGATTTGCTCTAGCTTAGAGAAGGGTTGGTTGGTTTTTGAGTTGTAATAATTTCATGGAGTGCAATTAAGACTGTGATATTGAAGAACATCTTCTAGTTTATGGTTTTGGATTTATGCATTTATGGTTTGATCAGATGTTGAGTTTAGATTAGGTAGTGTAATTCCTTTCCAGACATTGCTTAGTTTAGTAGTTAGGTTGTTGCATCAGTTCAAGCATTTTTTTTGTTAGGTTAATTCATTTCTTGCAATTTTTGTTCTAACTGTCAGACCGGCAAAAATGGAGCTTTAGACCGTGTTTCCCCTATACCTAGTGTATGGGTTCTTGGAAATAGAGGCTAGACTCCATGCTTGTACATAAGGTAGAGGTAGGAGTCATTAGGAGTCAGGAATCCATGGCAAAAGACTGTTCCTAGGCGAGCTTGGCAATGCCCAGCTAGGACAGTCAAAGAGTGCAGAGCACTAAGGTTTCAGAGGTGCTAATCTCCTAGTGAACCACGGTGTGGAGAGGATGTGGATTTCCCTGTAGAGGCTTGGTAACAAGAAGGAGGCTTAACACAGACTCAGAAGTGGCAAACAATATGACTGATCTCAAGGAGGTCAGAAACTGGCTTAAAACAAGCCTAAATTTGCTAAGTTAAGGGTTGGAGCAGTGTACGGACAGTCGAGGCTCCAAATCCCAAAAATATTCAAGGTGTGGGCAAGGGTACCATGAATCCCAAGAAAATATTTGGGTTCATTTGGAGAATTTTGGCACACTTTCCACTTTTCTCGGGTTAGGAGACCTAATTGGGACTCTAGGGCTTGTAGCCTTTTCTAACCCTAGAAGAGGGTTTGGTGAGAGCGATGGAGAATTGGAGATTGGTGGATGATCAAGAACCCTAAGGGGATGGTCTTGAATCCATGGGATACATCACACACCCCTGCATCAAATTAGTGAAGGTTGGAGGTTTAGCTAGCCTTTAGGAAGATTAAGGGCTAAGGAGAGAATGGCAGAGAGAGCACCAAGATTGGCTTGGTTAGGGAAATGGAGATGATAGTAGGGTTGGCCAGGAGAACCAAGGGTGCCTAACAAGCATTAGGGCCTATAGGTTAAGAAGGTGGAGAGTGACACCAAAGGGGTTCGCCAAGGTGAGACCCAGAGCATGGGACAGTGAGTGTTCCATCCAACCCTACCCTATCACAACCTAACCCATCTACCTATCATGTTAATGCCACATCAACATATCCACCCAAATCACAATGAGAACATAGGATCCCAAGTCCACCTTGGTAAAAAAAGCAAGAGCCTTTCAATTCTCATGTTCCATTTGACAAGGGGAATACCAATCTAGTTTATGCACCCTATAAGTTTATCATATCACCGTCCAATCAAATTCCTATCTCTAAGCTATCATGTCCTAGTCCTAATCCATTGGCCTCTCCACCTTCTAACCCATCAATATTTTCATTACTTCCACCATCATCTAATCCTCCATCAAATCCTCACCTTAAATTCAAACATTTCAAAAGTAAACCTATGGCATCACCTAAATCCACACATCCACCTACAAAGGATGTGGCTCAAGGGCTTGTATAGTCATAAAATTACATCTCTTGCAATTTCACATACATTTTTGTATTTGCTTTGGTGTCCACTCCCTTAGCATTTGTGTAGGATCATTTTAGCACCTACATTAGCCTTTTTCCCTTCTCATGATGCTCAGTACCCCCTTTTAGTAGCTACCTTTCGCACATCAGCTTTGCATCAACTTTGTGCTTCTTCTGTCTACATTGTTTTATAGCATAATGTGTTTAGACACTAGTGCAGAGCATGGACGTCTGCATGTCGTGTCGACGTATGCGTGTTGCATGGACTTTTGTGCATCACATGGATGTCTATGTGCCACATGGACATTTGCATGCCACGCTAGCGTCTTGCGACATTTCAACGCTCAAACGACTATTTTTCATGCATGTTTGCCACTTTTCACCTCCTTTGGTCGGTGGTAACAACTCAGGGTGCCTTGTAACCACCCAGGAAGCTTCTTTTTTCTTCTCTTCTCCCCTTAAATACCATCTCTTCAATTCATTTTGGGTCTTCCTCTACTCTAGCTTCCTTCTAGCCTTGGCTCTTGCATTCCTCTCTTGTTATTTTTCTTGCACAGCTCCATACAGCTTGCTACAATAGCACTTTCAATATTTTACAACACTCTTTACTCTCTCCCTTTGGCTTCCTTAAGCCTTGCAGCTCTATCTCCCTTATCTCATGCTTGTGAGCATCATGGGATTCCATATCCCCTATCTACTTCATCTCTACTTCGTGATATAGGTTTTCCTCCTCGAGCAGGGATTGCTTTTATCACCTCTTTTGTGATACAAGTTCTCCTCCTAGAGCGGGGTTTTATTTTATCACTCATACTTGGTGGTGCAGGTTCTACTCTTGAAGTGGTTTTTTCTTTCACCACACACTTTGTCCATTTTCGTTCATTTATTTCTATCTATCTGGTTATCTGTTGAGGTGGGAACACCAAAATAGGGGTTTGACTAAGGCAAACCCCTCTACAGCCCCAAAAATTTCTCTAGATATTACACATGTATGTTTTAAAGCCATTCATGTGCTGGATGCTTCATCTCTTGTGTGGTTGTGAGTACTTCCTTTCTTCTCCTTATCTTTATCATTTCTATTTCACTTCATTTCAGCTTTATCACATTCTGTCATTTTCCTACGTTCTATAAGTTCTTAGCAATCAAATTGGTAGTCGCCATTGAACCATTTTATGTGATAGCCTCACTTTCTGGTCTATACAAGATGCTAATGTACCTCTGGGATTCCAGTGCATCGTGTTGTCATTCATATCCCGCACTATTGTCCTTTCACCAAGAGCTTGTCAATCTATCCAGAAAATATCTTTGACCTACTCTTTTGGATTCTAGAACTCTCACCGCTATTCCTTGAGGTAGTTTAGGGTAGTTCACCCCATGAGGCTCTCTGAATGAAGAGAACTCGTGAGTATTGAATCCCCCTTCTCTACATTTTGGTGAACCCAATGTGAAGAGGGTACTTTTCAAAAAACTAGAAACTTATTTACCCCTACTTGGTGGGGCCATAACTTTTGACTCGGTGCTCAAAATTCAGAACTATTTGCATATTTGGAAAGGTCTCCTAGAGAACTAGTTCAGTCCCTAAAATACTGTGCCTTCAACAACTAAATTTTAGGGACTGATGCAAGTTTTGAGCCCAAATTCTGCTTCAAAGACCTCTGAAAACACAAATTACTAGAACCTAGAAAATACCGAAAAAATCTAAAAATCTAGATTTTCGGTTTTTCTTAGTTCTATCATAAAAAATAAATTTAATATCTACTTTTATTAGTTCAATATCTAATTTTGTTCAAAATATTAATGATGTTCCATTTAATGCATGTGATGGTGACATGGCTTTGCCAATGTCTCTTGATATCTTTGATCCTTCTCACGAAAGTCCTCTTGCTTCAGAGGATATTTTGTTGCAAGAAGATGAAATCATTGATACCTTTGTTAATGTTACTCTACCTTGTCTTCATTCCAATGCACTCTCTTCTAGAGATGATGCATTAGTGAATGATGAATCTTTTCATCACAATGCACTATCTTCTAGAGACATTGCATTGGTGAATGATGAATCTCCTTCCACATTTGATCCTGTTTGGATTGATGTTGAGAATATGTCTTTAAATAATTATTCTACTAGTTGTGATGATTCTGTAAATGTAATCTATGTCTCTGCTACCCCTCAAAGGCCTAAGAAACCGGTCATTTATCTAATTCCAGCTAGTCCTTCCCATAAAACAATTTTTTCTATTGATGGTGTTCCATTTGATAGTGACTCTCATAACCTTCCTAAGGATCCCTCTTACAAATCGGTAGCCAATACTTATGAGAATAAAATGGATAAACAACCAAATCTTACTCCAATACCTAAACCTATAACTAAAGCACCCAGTGATTACGATCTTGTTGAGAAAAATTGAGATACATTGGCTAAGATCTCACTGTGGGACTTGCTTCAATCTGCTCGTATTTACCAAGGTATGCTTCAGGAAGCCTTGCAAAAGATCATCTTTCCTTTTTCCACTAGGTCGGAAGATGCTGATGCGTTGATAGATTATATTCGTATGGATTCATCAAATATCACATTCTATCTGTAGGAATTCCCACCTCCAGAAGTACAGAAGCAAGCAAACCCTCTAATGATTATAGTTAATATTAATAAAATTTGCATTAGACATACTCTCATTGACGTTGGTTTGGTGCTTAATGTATGCAACATTAATTGATTGTCTAAAATTAATATCGATTCATCTTCTCTTAATGCTTCTTATGTTGTCATTCATGGGTTTGATAATGTCGGTCGACAAGCCCTAGGCATGATAGTCTTTCCTTTAAGGTTAGGACCCATTACTATACCTGCCATTATATATGTTATGTCAAAAAATATATTGTATAACCTTCTTCATAGACTATGGATTCATCCAATGGGTGTAGTCTCGTCTACCTTGCATAAATCCATTAAGTTCATTTGCAATAATAAAGTAGACACAGTCAGGGCTGACCCTGATGCTATGCGCTTATGTGAAATGGAAGAGCTACTAGTCAGGTTTTGGTTGTTCCTACTCTTATTCCTTCAGTTTCTTCCAATGTGTCAATATTTACTCCAATAGTACCTACTACAAAGGATACTCTTGAGATAAATGTACCTAAAGAAGATCCTTCTGAAGTAAGAAATCTTAAGTCTACTCCTTCCTCTCAAGAGTTCAATGCATTTCTTGGTGATGATTGGGGTTCTTTAGACTTTACAGATTCCTTCATTTAGGAATATAAAGTCAACCCAATCCACTTAGACCTTTTGATAACATCATACACACCTACTATCAAAGATGATTATTCTTTTGTATTGTGGGATAGTGTAAGCATAAATTATAATGTTCTTATTGTTGATCCTCCTTCTGAGGAAGATGATCGTACTTCTACTAAAGAGGTTAATGCTGGTAATCCTGTCAGGAAAGATGATGGTGATCTCCTAGAGGAGTATGATCCCCTTTTCTAGAATAATACTCTCCATGTAGATTCTCCATTTTCTACTACCTTTGTACCTTCTTCTTGTGAGCAGTCAAACTTTTCTCCATAAAGGAAAGGTTTGATTCTTGCTCTTCATTATTTATCTAAGCAAGAGTGTATATTATTGTGGATTCTAAAATTCTGCTTAATTACTCTTCCCTCTCCTACACGTAAGAAATTTCATAATCATGATAGAGAAAAACATTCTTTATGTGCATACCATCAAGTGCCTACCCATTCCACCAGTGAATGTAAGGCCTTGAAGGATGAAATACAAAAATTTTGTGATTCAAGAGCCATCACTCATTTATTTGATGATGCATCTTCCTCTTCTCCAAATGACAAGTGATATCGAGGCTTACCTCTATCCTGTATGTTCTAAGTATCTTGCATGGTTCTCCTCCCATGTATATTGGTGGTAGTGATAACTTGTTCTGGAGACATGAGCATCCCTTGAGTGGACCCCTTTTTCTTTTGAAGGGTTCCCAAGGGACCCCCATTTTTGAAAGGTTGTATCTCAAATGAATTCTATGGCATCTAGCTTGGGGGCATCCTGACTAGACCTCGCTTTTCAAACAATGCATCCCTTGAGTGGACCCCTTTTCTTTTGAAGGGTTCCCGAGGGACCCCTTTGAAATATTTCCAATCCATTGACGTTTTGTGTGACTATCTACTTACTTTCCTATGTGGCCACTTTCAGACATGTTCTATCTATGGGTAAACATGTTGCTTTGTAGGTGCGCCTATGAAGCCGCTTTTTGACTCTACGGAGTCCCCTTCCTTTGGCTTTCTCCATGCAAGAGATCTTGGGGGATACCTCCTTGCAGGTCTATAGGTCTATAGGGTGCTTCTTTTGAGCTTCCTCCATGTGAGAGATCTTGGGGGTGGCTCCCCTACAGGTCTACGGGTCTGTAGGGTGATTTCTTTGGGTTTCCTCCATGTGAGAGATCTTGGGGGATACCTCCCCTACAAGTCTACGGGTCTGTGGGGCACTTTATTTTGGTTTCCTCCATGTGAGAGATATTGGGGGATACCTCCCTACAGGTCTATGGGTTTGTAGGGTGCTTTCCTTGGCTTCCTTCATGTGATAGATCTTGGAGGACACCCTCCTTGTAGGTTTGTGGGTTTGTAGGGCACTTTCTCAGCTTCCTCCATGTGAGAGATCTTGGGGGATGCCTCCTTGCAGGTCTACAATTTTGTAAGGAACTTTTATGGGTTTCCTTCATGTGATAGATCTTGGAGGACACCTTCCTTGCAGGACTGCAAGCCTATGAGGTGCTTACATTCTTAAAATTCTCTTTCTTCTCAATTGTGTATACTAGATCGAAGATCTACATCTTCTCCATCCTAAGTATATGACCTTCCTCTCTTCATTTTAAAATTCTTCTAAGTGTGTTATTTTTTAATTTGGGGATGACACATAGTACTGGGACAACCTTTTACATCGAGGTTTCTTTCACTTTGCTGACTCATATTTTAGTTTTTTATGTTCTAACATTGATGTCTCATGTGAGTTTTTCTTGTCTAACGCATTTTTTTTGCAGGTCTTCGGCCTAGTGGCATGCTTTAGTGGTTTGAAGGGTTGTATTCTTCCTCTACAGTATCCTTTTGGCATATGATGTTATTTATGTTTAGTAGATTTCCTTTAGTGTGTATATTAGCATAGATTCATATGCCCACTAAAGCGGGGGCAAATGTATAGTCGTAAAATTGCACCCCTTGCAATTTAACATACATTTTTGTATTTACTTTGGTTTCCACTCCCTTAGAATTTGTGTAGGATCATTTTAGCCCCTGCATCAGAATTTTTCCCTTCTCAAGATGCTCAACATCCCCTTTCAGCAACTACCCTTCATGCGTCAGCTTTGCATCAACTTTGTGCTTCTTCCATCTTCATCATTTTATAGCATAATGTGTTTGGACACTAGCACACCATGTGGACATCTACACACTGTGCTAGCATCCTGTGACATTTCAACTCTCAAATGATCATTTACGTGCATTTTTTCCACTTGTCACCTTCTTTGGTCAATGGTAACAAATTGGGACATCTTGTAACCACCCAAGAAGATTATTTTTCCTTCTCTTCTCCCCTTAAATTCCATCTATTCAATTCATTTTGGGTCTTACTCTACTCTAGCTTCCTTCTAGCCTTGGCTCTTGCATTCCTCTCTTGTTATTTTGCTTGCACAACTCCATACAACTTGCTACAATAGCACTTTCAAGCTTTTACAACACTCTTTAATACTCTCTCCCTTTGGATTCCTTAAGTCTTGCAGCTCTATCTCCCTTATCTCATGCTTGTGAGCATCATAGGATTCCATATCCCTATCTACTATAGGATGATCCCATAATACTAGTTTACACTTTCTTGAAGATCCTGATTTTTGCTGAAATCACATATTTTTAGAAAATATAATGATTTAAGCCTTGAAAATTTCCATTTAAAGGATTCCAAATGAAGATGTTTTGATCAAACCACCTTAGATCAAACCCCCTTGGATATAACCCCGCTAGTTTTAAACCATACCTATAACAGAGTCTCCTTTACACCCATCAAAATGCTAATAAAAAACCACTTTTGGTTTATCTTTTGGGAAATCAAATGAATTTATTTAAAATTTTTTTTTTTGTGAGTATGTATTCCTTATTATAAGCTTCCCAAAAAGTATAATTTTAAATAAATTTAATTTGATTATATTATATTTATTTTTTATTTCTTGTGAATGTAGGCTTTTCACCAAAAATCAAGCTCTCTTTTATGTACATGTGGAAAAATAGTAGATTATCAAAAATATATATATAAAATATCAATACACTAGATATTGAAGTCCTTGATCCAACAAAACAAAAAATTGAATTTTGATACATACAACATAAGTTATATTATATACGGTATGCCTATGTCTGAATTATAATTGGCTTGACTTCGAAACTTGATTAAGGAAAAAATATTCAATAAAACACAATGAAACCAAATGAAAGCGCTAGATATCGTAGTTACAAATCTTAATTCGAAAAAAAAAAAAAATCCTTCATGGAAAAAAAATTATGTTGTATATGGTGAGCATCACTCCTTACAAATGGTGTTTACTGAAAAAATCTAGTTTTCGAAGGAGATGGAAAAAGAAGTGCAATCTGAGTCCAAAAAAATTGAAAAAAATATATTTAGAATCTACAAACAAAATTTCACAAATCACTAGTTTGCGTCATCTTCAAATTCCTCATGGTTTGGCTGTTATAGGTGCCCAAACATGAAGATTTAGTTAGAAAAGATCAGTTCAGTGTCTAGTTTGGCCAAAAATTGTAAACCAGTATTGTGGGATCACCCTGCATCTCTACTTCATGATATAGGTTTTCCTCCTCAAGCAGGGATTGCTTTTATCACCTCTTTTGTGATACGGGTTCTCCTCCTCGAGTGGGGTTTGCTTTTATCACTCATACTTGGTGGTGCAGGTTCTACTCCTGAAGTGGGTTTTTCTTTCACCACACACTTTGTCCATTTCAATTCATTTCTCTCTATCTATCTAGCTATTTGCTGAGGTGGGAACACCAGAATAGGGGTTTGACTGAGGTAAACCCCTATACAACCCCAAAAATTTCTCCAAATATTACACATGTAGACATTCACGTGGTGGAGGCTTCATCTCTTGCGTG
The DNA here is from genome assembly GCA_007258455.2 of Sequoia sempervirens. Lineage (NCBI taxonomy): Eukaryota > Viridiplantae > Streptophyta > Pinopsida > Cupressales > Cupressaceae > Sequoia > Sequoia sempervirens. Next base: position 163,284,505 of record VDFB02000007.1, on the reverse strand, counting down.
GTTGTGAGCACTTCCTTTCTTCTCCTTATCTTTATCATTTCTATTTCACTTCATTTCAGCTTTATCACATTCTATCATTTTCCTATGTTTTGTAAGTTCTTAGAAATCAAATTGCCAATTATCGTTCAGCCATTTTTTGTGATATCCTCACTTTTTGGTATGTACGAGGCGTTAATGTGTCACGCTATCATTTGTATCCAACCCTATCATCCTTTGGTCGAGAGCTTGTCAGTCTATCGAAAAAATCTCTTTGACCTACTCTTTCGAATTCTAGAACTCTCGTCAAGTGTTGTTCCTTGAGGTAGTTTAGGGAAGTTCACCCTATGAGGCTCTCTGAATGAAGAGAACTCGTGAGTAGCGAGTCCCCCTTCTCTATAGGGCTACTAGAAATGAATCAACCATCACCATGTTATCCAACTCATATGTTTGAACCTACCAAAGATTCTTCAAACACCATGCCCATTCTTACAACCTCCTCATGTGGTCTCCCCCTTGAGCCTATTCAAGAGTCTCCCCCATTGAGCCCAAGTCAACCTCCATCATGTCTCTATGTTGTTGACCATCTAGAAAAGGTCAAGCCTATTCAAGAGTCATCTCCTTCCACCTCAACTAATGAATCCATACCATCTCATGATTCCATTGCATCCCAAGAGCATGATAGTTCTTCCATCATATACAATGATCTCCTACCATCTAATGATCAAGATATACTTTCCACAAAATCTCAGGATTCACTTCCTCATCAAGATCAAGATATACCTCCATTCAAGGATACCCTGTCATTCCATGATGATGTTCATCCTTCTCATGATCAATATATTCCTTTCATACCACTTCATGATGGTTCCATACTTAATAAATATCAAGTTACTCCATCTCTTAGATGCCTTGTGATCATTTTCCAAGTCAAGATCAAAGTACCCCATCATCCCCATGTCAAGATCCTATCACCCATCTTAATTCCTTCCATGATCACAAGCCCCCACACGAGTCTATAACCCCTATTCAAGTTATCCATGAACCCCACACCTATAAAATGGGTTCCTCCACCATTATCCACTCCAATTTACTTCCAACATGTCTTTCCTTTCATCCATATCATATCCTCCACAAAATAGACTCACATCTTGTTTCATAAACAATACATATCCCATTGGAAAATGAATGTGTCAAAGTATGAACTACAAAGGAAAAGGATTAGGTCTTCATGAACAAAGTATCCTAGAACCCCTTTATATACAAGAAAAATCATATTATCATGGTCTTAGTTATACACCTCATACTCAAGACATTGGTACCCATCATAAGTCCAAATTCCATCAAAATAAACCTAAGTATCATAGTCCATCAAACCTTCCATCTATCCTAGGTCCTTATCCTAGTCCATCAACCTTTCCATCTATCCTAGGTTTTTATCATCCAAACCCTAGTTCATTAGCCCTTCCATCCATATTGGGGCCCCTACATCCCTCCATCACCTATTCATCAAGAACAAGGGAGCACATCCTTGATTCCCTCTAGCTCATCCATAATACCTCCATCTCATTCATCTCAATCCACCTATCCCATTTCTCTTGGAAGAAATTTGGGTGCCAAATTTCAAAAGCTTCCATATAAAAATCCACATATATCAAAGGATCAACATGTCTCCTTGAAGAGACATGCAAAAATAAAATAAAATCTAATCCAAAGTCAAAAGAAAAAATTCAAAGGCCACAAAGGTCCACAAATCAAAAATAAAATTTTCAAAGGCCACAAAGGCCCACAAATCAAAAAGAAAATTATCAAAAGCCACAAAGGCCCATAAAGCAAAAAGAAAAATCTCAAAGGCCACAAAGGCCCATGAATCAAAAATCAAAGTAAAATTTTTTTTGGATTCCTAAAAGTCTCGTAGAAGCAACAAAATCTAAATTGGCAACCAAACTTGCTAATCCAAAAGTTTATTCCAATCTTCCATCTCTAAACCTATCATATTCTACATCCATTTTTCCTCCATCACTCCACGACCCTTGAAGGTGTGTGACGATGTTGATTTTTCCATCCTTTCCATCTATCCATCAACAAGCCTTCCAACCTCCTATCCATTATCCAACATCCATCCCCCATTATCCTCCTTTAATCTAGACCTTTGCATAAGTCCTTAGCTTCTTCCATCATGCCAACTTTTATGAGTCTAACTCCCATTTCCATGGTTTATTAGAACATATATCCAAGGGATATTATCCATGAAACTTGATGATTGAGTCCTCCATCCATCCCCCTATCATGCATATATCATTTTCCATATTCATTTATCTCTATCCATACTCTATCTTCCATATTCCTCTTGCACTTTACACTTGGGGGAAAGTTTCATCTATCCTGTCATTCATATCCATTATCCTCTTTGCATTCATCCCTTACCTTTCCACCTTTGACCTTGAAAAGGCTAAGGATCTTCTTAAACATCATACATCTTATCCTATACACTTTATCCATATCTTCCATAACATATCATTTACCTTATCCATATTCCATCATTTTATCTAAATACATCCTTTCTTCCCTTCCTTGGTCTTGATGAGGAATAGGGGTAGAATACTTAGGCATTTGAGTCCTTATTTTATCTAGTTGATCTTTATCATCCTATTCAATAGCCTTATCCTTGCATTCTTTCATTAAAATATCCTAAAAAAATCCCTAAAAATCATAAAATGTCTTAAAAAATCCAAAAAAAATTAAATATTTTGAAAATAAAAAGAAACAAAATATCCCAAAAAATACAAAAAATGGAAAAAGGTTCTGAAAAAAGACAAAAATAAAATAAAATAGCCAACAAAAATCTAAGCAATAAAATCAATCCATCCAATCACTTCTTCCAATTTCATCTAATCAATCCATCACCTCAATTCAATCATCCAACCATTCAACTAATCAATCACCTTCATCAAATCCATTTATCCATACATCAAATCAATCAAAATTAATCCAAGAAAAAATCCAAATGTAAGTCATCATCAATACATACCAATCAATTCAATCAATCTTGTCAAATTATCCAATTGCATCAAAGGTCTTGATCCTAATCTTGTCGTAAACCAAATCAATCAATTATCATCATCTGTGTGTTGGTCTAGAGGGATATATCATTCCCCACAATGACAACACTATCATCGTCATCAATCAATCAATCAATCAATGGTTTATAGCTTGAAAGGAGCAATACCTTGTTTGTTTTTGAATCATTTGTGCATGCTTGCTTGCTTGCTTGTGTGTGTTATCATTTTATCTTACATTTGTATCAAATCCATATCATTCTAGCTAATATTCATAGCTTGTGTATGTTGGAATAGCTTTTTGTACTATCCTTTGCATCTAAGGTCATATCATACCTTTTGTGCATTAGGACTTTAGTGCTCTAAGTTTCCTTCCTCATATGTTTAGACAAGGTTATATTATGCTGCCAGGGCACGAGACACATCATCACCTTGGTCCTTATACCTTGATGCATAACATCTAGTGCTATATCAAACATCATTATTGCTTTGTTTCTTACAGCATAATGTATTATCCATCTCTTTATCCATCTTTCATCATTTGATCCATTTTGAGACAATACTTGTGTTCTTCCAACCTGCCTATCCTCTCGAGGGGGCATCATCATCCTATTCTTATATCATCATCATCCCATCTTTTTCCCCATCTCATCATCATCCATTTTTCTCTATCCATACCTTAGCTTCTTTGAAATGATGTTACTCGACACAAATATCATCATCTCGAACATCATCTCAAAGAGGGGAAAAATGTAGACACCCAAAAATGTCCTCTTACAACACCTTGTCACAACATTACATCATTTAGACATCTTGTAGCATGTTTTTCCCTAGGTACCCATGTCATCATCTAATTAGTTAAATAAATCTTATTTATTTGATTAATTTCATTTATTCCTTTTCTATTCATAATCTCTTCATTCTTCTAATGTTAATTAAAAAAATTATATTATTTAATTAATGAAATCATAAATACAACATTAATTAAATAAATCAAATATTTAATTAATTAATAAAATCTTGAAAAAGATCTTCTCGATTTCTTTCCAAAATTTGAACTCATGTGTATCTAATTAATTTAATTAATTAGATAATTCATCAATTATCCCTCTCATCCTTTTTAGGATTTATTTCCTTTAAAACAAAAAATCAATATCTTTCTATATTTTTAAATCTTATCTTATCTTGTTTTATTTCCTCTTTGATCAAATAAAGAAAAAATAAAATCTCATCTCCAAGATCAAATATTATCTATGTCCACATCAAAGCTCTATAAATATAGCCTCTCAGAAGCCATTTAGGGGATTTTTCAATTCTTCAAGCATCCTTATGTTGTGAAAATCATTCTTGAATCTTTCATCCATCTCTATCTATCATCCTCCATCTATCACCTTCTTCATATCATTATGCTACTAAAGTGAGCAACCAACATTCCTCCAACAATAAAACCTTCAAAATCTTGCATTCTCATGCAAGGTTGAGAAGAGCAATGGAGATAAATCAAGCATAATATGGAGATCGGTTTGTGTTTGTGTTTATTATTTTGATTTTCATGTTGTCTCATGCTTCATTGTGCTTGTTAGGGTTTCGTTATTGATGTTTATACATTTACCCTAATTTGATATGTTTACCCTAACTACAAGGACCATGGATGCATGGTGATACCTAAACCAATCTGAATCTAGTTCTATTTCAAAGGTTGTTAAAATATATGATGGCAGAGTTGGATAGGTCAACTCAAGAATATCTGCACAATTTGTCATGATAGAAGCTGATATAGGCAAGATAAGAGAAATATCTAAAGATGGAAATGGTGATGCAACTTCATCAAAGATAGCATCAAAGAGGAGATGAATTTCCTTAATAGTGTCATCCAAATCTATAAGGTGGGATTTGATAAAAAAAAATATGTGATTTTTGGTAGATATGCATCCCAATGTGGTAGATTTAGAATGACGATAACAATGTCCCAATGCAAAGAATCACTAGAACTCATGGATGAGTTAGCATTGGATTTAGATGTAGCAACAGATAATGTGGGTGATGACATCTCAATACAATCATGTGAATTATACATTGTTCATCACAAAATGATGATGTCTCACAATATATCTTAGTGAGACTAGATGGTTTTTTTGCATGTCCTAGAATTAGATGATCAGGTAAGGTAATAACATGACTGATAAGGATTTGCTTCATTTTAGCACTTTCACATTAAAGGAAATCTTTTTTTGTATGCATTTTCATCCCATAATATCCAAATTTAATTTTCCATTTATTATGAGGATTATGAAGAATACCCAAATGGAAGGTATTTAGTATGAGAGACATGATCACATGAACCAACAAACTCAAAAATGAAAAAAAATGGATTGTCCCCATTGATACAGAGAGTCCCCCCAAGAATGATTAGTGTTGATTATATCCCCCAAAAATAAAGTGCAAGAGATTTAACAAGTTATGAAGATCTAATGCCAAAATATTCTATTTATAACTCATGGATATTTTTATAATTTTCAAAAAAAATGGTGATCCAAATCTTAGTTTTATATGGGATGAAGGACTTAGGATCAGATGAGGCTTTTTGGTAAGCAGTTTGGATGCCAATTTTGGTTTTTCTTTGGGATGCATTGATTCTACGAGTATTTTTGGAATCCACGTGGTTTTTGAATTTGATTTTTACTTCATATGCCTTTGTGGCCTTTGGGATTTAACATTTTTATTTTGGATCATATTTTTCTTTGTTTTTGCATGTCTTTTTTATGGGACATGTTGATCCTTTGATTTTTGTGGATTTTTGGCTTTATTCATTTGAGATTTGGCATCCAGATTTCTTCCAAGAGAAATGGGATTGGTGGATGGAGATGAATGATGTGAATGTATTATGGATGGGTTGGTGTAAGTACCATGTTGGAAAAGGCTTAAGGGTGTGTACCTTTGTTGATCTTCATTAGGGATATGAGGTGATGGAAAGAGAGGATGATAGGATTTTGGAATGGGAATGCTAGGAGGTGCTATGTAAGGACCCAAGATTGATGGAGGGGATGAAGGGCTTTGTTTTTGGATATAGGGACCCAAAATAGATGGAAGGGATGAGGGATTGGGCTTTGGAACATAAGGGCCCAAGATAGATTTGGAGGATGGAGAATGTGGATATTTGGATTTAGATGGAGGGATTTTGGATTTAGGATGGGTGGAAGGAGTGCCAATGTCTTGAGCTTGGTATCCAAGGCCATGATATTTTGTATTTTCTTTGATATTAAGGGGTTCTAAGATACCTTTCTCATGAAGTCCTATCGCTTTTCCTCTATAATGCATATTTTGAAAAAAAAAAATTCACATGGGATACTAGTTATTTTGGAAGCAAGATGTGAGTCCATTTTGAGGGAGATATGTCATGGAAGGAATGATAGGATCTTGGAGTAAAAAATCTTGTATGAAGGTGGAGGAACCCATTGATAAGTATGGGGTTCATGGGTAGCTTGGATAGGGGTGATGGAATCTTGTGGAGGGGATTAGGATCATGACACGAAGATGAAGGGATGCTTTGATATTGACTTTGGGTAGGATCATGGGATGGGGTGGATGGTATAGTGTGCTCTTGGTTATCAGATGGAGAGGGAACATGACATAAAGTGGCAGGGGTGTCTTGATCATGAGAGGAGAGAGAATCATTCAATAGGGTGGAAGGTGTACTTTGATCTTAATTTAGAGAAGGATCATGCAATGGAGTGGAAGAGGTATTTTATATTGATATGGAAGGATGTCACTAGATGAAGTGGGGGAGAGGGGATCATGAGAGGGGGTGAAGGGATATCTTATTCTTGATTGCAAATAGGATCATGAGATGGAAGGGGATCATATGATGGAGGAGAAGGGGTTACTTTATTTCTATATGGAGGGGAATCTATGTTAGCATGATTTAGATAAGGAGAGGTACATGGCACATTTGATTTGGATGGTGTGATGGGGGAGGAAGGTTGGATAACTTGGATAGGTGGAGTGATATGAGGTTCATGAGATTTAGGATATTGGTGTTTGTCTTGATGTGGAGGTGATGAAGGTGGATGCATGACATGGGAATATTACACAACTTTATTTTTGAATGGGGTTTTAGCCAATTTTGTAAATAGTCCTCAAAGGAAATTACTATGGGATCCATGGGATGAAATTCGTTGGTAATATTGGGGTGATGTGGATTGTAAGGATGTGGGAGATGGACAAGTGGAAATAAGAGGTGGAAGCTTCCATGGATTGGTAGATCGAGGATAAGGGTGAGGGCCTTGAAAAGGATTGGGAGATGGGGATTTGAAATGTAGATGGGGTTGGAGGGGAATTTTGGCTAGAGGCTTGGTTTCCCTTGTCAAAAAGAAGGGGAGGGATAAGCAAGAGGAGATGGATTTGGATTGGATTAAGGTGGGAAGGATGGATTTTTAGCACCAATTCTAAGGAGATATGTAAGCATAGCATCCTTGTCATATTTATTGAAATAGTGGGTGAGGATAAAATCAGTGGTGGGGGATAGAGATGACATGGGTGGTAAGGATGTGAGTGGGATTTGAGGGTAACTTTGGATGGGTGATTTATGGAAGCTTAGATAATTTTTTATAATGATAATGGATTCAAGATGATCCACAATACTTTCATTATCTTCTTAGGGATCATATTTAGGTTGGTCAACAAGGATATCCTTATCATCATCAATATGATTCAGGTTGGTTGGATTGAATGAAGGTGGATTAGAATAGATTAGGTTGGAGGATAATTTAGGTGTTTAGACATGGTGGAGGATTAATTGGAAGAGGAAAGCTTGGGATTGATTTTTTATGAGAGTGTAAATTAAGATGATGAATTAGAAATGAATTTGGGGATTAGAAGAATAGTACATGGATTAGATTAGGATTTAGTTGGGATGGGGATTGAGTTGATAAGAGGATTGGGTTAATATTATGATGAAGGATGTGGATTAAATATGGTGATGGATAGAGGATAGAACTAGATTAAGAAAAAAGTGATTTGATGTGGATTATGGAGGATGGTTAGGATAATGGTTAGGACCTCAAATGGGTTAAAAGAATTAGGATTAGGGTCCTAAATAATGAATTAGGGATGGATTGGATATATATTATGGGATGATTTGGACAAGATGGGATGATTAGAATGAGAATAGGGGATTAGGATGGGAATGTTATGATAAGTTGATTAAGATGAAAAGGGATGATTACGATGGAAAAGGTGGTATGATTTGGATGTTGAAGGATGGTTATGATAGGAATAATTGGTTAGGATGAGGTGAAGTTTTTTCTTTCTTGACTAGGAGATGGAATTAAAAGCACACAAATAAACAATGTGACTAGGAGGAATTAGGGAGATAGGAATTCATTGGCTTAGCACAAGAAGACACACCAAGCACTTGCCCAAGCATAAATTATTTAAGTGGGATTATAACTTAGTGTAGGCCCACCACCCAATTTATTTGGTTAATACTCCTTGATACTCAAGTGGAGCAACCTTTCTCATGAAGGCAGATAGCTAGAGATCTGGTGACACAGGGTCAATATTTCCATGGGTACACCTTCTCTCTCATTGGGAACTATCATAGTGTACCTAAATATTTCTATCTCAAGCTAAGGGTGTACATGGTGAGTAAATTTAGGATATGATCTGTATCCCTTGCACCACACTAAGCTATATGCTGATGCCAAAAATTGGCAAGGTAACAACCTTTATGGGAAACTCAGTTAATGGGGGGACCAATTGCACTAAACTAAGTGACCTTCGGATTTTTAAAGAAGTTGGCTTCTTTTGTAATTGGGGTTTAGGAATGGTAAAAGGAAGGAGATATAAAAAATAAAGTCTAACTAAGTCGATGCACCAAGACTTAGATGTAAGGAATGATAAATCTATCTTTTGGATGTGATTTTAAGGGCCCATTCAACAATCTGCTATGTCCCAGAATAACAAAACTCAAAGATGAAAACCTGAATAATTTATTCAATGACATAAAATAATTCTCATACACATTTATTGAAAAGAAGAGTCAAAAGACATGGTCTAAATCAACAAGCTTGTATTGAAATCATAGAAGTTCTACAAATAAACAATTTAGGACAATAATGGCACAGTATAATGTTTTATCAAATAGCCTAAGAAAATAGAAAGGTCGAACAATGGCACAATATGAGAGTCTTATACAATAATCTAAAAGAAATACAAAAGGTGTGGTGTCTTTTCCACAATTTTTCTGTATCTTCTAAACTCATTTTCGAGAGGAAGAAATAGTATATATAAATAAATAAATCCCACCACCCGGTGGGTCGATAACAAAAAAGATTCCATCATCATGAGCAAAGATACCCAGAGCGATTATTTCCCTTAGCCATTGAATAGAAAAGATACGAGCCATGGAACGTAGTCACTCCAAAGCCAGATGCATCCCCAGAGAATGATTGCAGTGGTCCCAATGAAAAAATAGTGAAATCCCATGCAGACAAGTGTCACAAAATCATGTAGTCAATTAAGACACGCGACAACTTGGTGGTGCATGATGGTCGCTCTCTCCCTATATTCAATGAATTCCTTACGAAAGAGACACATGGAAATAGGTCAGGGATTGTTCATTGATTCCTCCTCCTTGTGATGAAAAATTGCACATGGAAGACATGTGGAGGCATTATTTACTACCGACGCTGATAGCAGGGTCCACCCAAAAAGTGAATGTAGATAGATGCTACGTGGCACATAGACAAGACTCAATTGAAAAGTGAAGGGAAGCAGCCTTGAAGCTCCCACGATAAGGACATGTGGAAGAATCACAGGAGCCGGTAGGAGAGTGAAGGAAGGATTCCCTACGAGGAGCGCCTAGCAAACACATGGCGACAACAGATGAAGTTCTAAAAAAAGGGGGCCCAATGATTGTTCAAATAAATGAGGCACGAGCTAGTACTTAGTAAAAACAAAAACCACCTGGAGGGAGATCGAGGAATTTATGTATCCACAAATTTTGGTGACTATCAGGGGTGTTTCTCCCGCGGAACGAGGAACCCAAAAATCTTTTGGCTTGCAGACCAGAGTCCTACCCATTACGAAACACAATCATAGCTTAGAGAGAGCGGCTTATAGAGGTATCCAGACGACCTTTAATGGTGTCGATATTTAGTGCAGATTCTCTTGTGCTTCATGAAGCTCAATCATTTCTTTGTATAGCAGTGTCATGGATATATCAGCCCAAGACTTGAGTTGGAAGAGCAATCATGCTATTGGATGAGTGGCGCCCTCAATATTTTCTACAATAAGAGGCTAACTATAGCTCTGGAAAGTGGATGTGTCATGTTGCTTCTCTTCAATATTTTTTGTAACCTACTCTTTTCTTGCCACCAATTCATCCACAAGAAATGGGGAGGGTAATCCCATTTGAGTTAGTTGGGAGAACCTAGCCCAAATTCTATTCATGGTTTGGTCTAGTGTGGCAGTGCACTCACAAGCATGGAGGATGGTTGTGTAGCAGTGGATGAACCTATTTGTTGTTTTGGAAATGGTCTTCCAGTCTTTGATCCTTGTGTTTGCCAAGTCCTCATCTGGGACCATGTATAACTTATCCAACAAATTTTTCACCTCAAGAACCTTCTCCATGATGATTTGAGGGAACCTTTCAATTTCTCTATGAACTTCCATGCCTAAAATTGTCACCTCTACCATAAATTGGAGCGTCGGCTAGAGAGTCTTGAAGAAGGCCTTGACCTTTTCCCAGTATGAAATGTATAATTGTTGAGCCACTGGAAGGAGGTCCGACTGTGAAGTAGGGGTTTGGGGAAGACTCTTCAAAGAGTTAATCTTCACATTGCTTGAACTAACATTCTATGTCAATTCTACAATCTTTTTGTTTGCGGTTAAAAGTTGCTCCAACAAAGTCTTTCATTCAAGGAGCCATTTTTCTTCAACCCATTTTTTGTTCACTGATTTTGTCTCAATGGAATACTTCATCTCCTGGACTTCATTCTCTAATTGGGCCTTTCGGTTCTCAAATTTTGCATCCTTTTACTACATTTTTTTCTCTAATTGAGTGCGTTGACGGTCAAACTCATCTTTTCGTTGCATCTCCTGCTACATTTGAGCCAACTGCCTCTGCAATTCTTCATTTTTTTATCGCAGCTCGGTGACTACGTTGGAATTATTGGATTGGAATTTTGCAAGCTCCTCCCAGAGCTTAGCCTGTTATATCTATGCTTTCTTTGATAAGTGCATAAATTTTTTTTCTCTCACCTTTTCCTTCACCAACAGAACCTCAATCCTCTCCTTTACAAGTTCCAGCTCCTCTTCCCTTTTCTTCAACTAGCGACCAGACTTGAGGAAGTTGGTGGTCACCACCCATTGTATTTCTTCCATGAGTTCCACTTTCTCTTGTGACTAGGCTACGCTTAGATCAAGTTCTATGGCATACATGTTTTAATCATTGGGATACATCTCTCCCTATGGCTTAATGATGATTGGATACATAGTCACAAAATGCAGCAATTTTTGAGCCTCATTGAAAATAGTCTGCACCTTTGGCTCTATTGGCCTTTTGGCATCCCTGGCCTTTTGCTTATGTATCCTAATAGCCCATGCTTCTTTTGTTCTATCAACCTCCCTCATAAATTGTGTTGGTGACCTAACTAGCCCACTTGCAAAAGGTGTACTGGGAGTAAGAGCAAAAGGGAACGTGAGGGTAGTGGTTCCAGGCATTTTCTTTCTCAGAAGATTGACTATTTGCAGGGGAAAAGGAGGAATATGTCAAAGCCCAGTTTGTGAACCAGCAAGAGGGATCAAGGGAAGCGGTGGTGGAAGTGGAGTCATCATGGATTCCATCTAGTGGGAAAACTGAGTTGGGCCCGATATAGTAGTAACAGTTTAGGGGTATCAATGGTAGTTGTGGAGGAAAAATGTGAAGCGACAACAAAAACGGACAGGGCCAAGTTGAAAGGTGGAAAGGTCTTCGAAGGAGTAAAGGGAAATGGTCCCACATGGGAGAACTATGAGAAACCTCCTGTGACCATTGTAGCAGAAGCAGAGAAGGAAGGGTCAACACTTGAAGTGAGGGGTGCCGCAGACACAACAAGAGAAAATAAGGATTATGAAACAAGAGAAGAGGGAGTGAAAGTTACCTGTTGTTCAGATGGTTGCGGTCCCTAGCTCACCGTGGGCTTCTGGCTTGCTGCGAGCTCTTGCAAACTCTCTCCAGAAACTGCTTCTATGTGTTGTCATTTCACGAGTGGGGAATCATCCACCTCTATAGCCTCTAAGTATTGTTGTGAAATTGTCCTAGTTCTTTTTGCAGTCTAGGTGTGAGTCATCGAGGCCCTTGTACATGATATGTTCAACCGCACATTTGAAGAGACCTTGATAGGTTGCTTCGTCGCCTTCTCTTTCAGTTGCGTTGAGGTCGTCTATGCTTCTACTTCCATCTCCTTTCCCTTCCTGGTATCTATTTTGAGCCTCCTCTGAATTGACATCTTCATCATTGCTTACATCGGAATTAGTATACGCTTATATCCACAATTTATCAAATCTAAGATCTATCTCCACACTCTAATAAGGGGCATCAAGGAATTGGATTTCTTGTCAGTAGATCTAGAAATCCTTAATTTTATCCTCACTCCAGTTTTATTTTCTTGACAACTCATTGTGAAGAGTGGGCCTGATTTGAAGCTTCTCATTATACTTTGTTGAAGGGAAGTAGTGATAAGCCTAGTTTTTGGTCCAATTTTGGGTAGAATTTGTAGTTTATTTGATGGTAGTTGTCATGGACTTTGATGTTAAATGTTGATATTTTCATAATGTTTCCCTCAAACCATAAATATTGGGCTTAACCCTATTTCTACAAGTTTTAATTACATTGGCATATTATGTGGATTATCTATATTGATTTCGCATGTGGTTAATGAATGTTCCTTAAGGTGGTTATAGATATGCAGTTATTGTGCATACTGATACTACCATGCAGATTTAATTTGAGGATGCTAAGTTGAGGAAGACACCACCAGCTAGGCATGCACCATAACATCTAGCAAAGGAATTGCTCAAGGTCAAAAGAGGTCAACAATAGAAGATTCCTTATGCAACTGAATGTAACCGCCTTGTAGTGGGCTTTAATGATTGAGCAAACACAGGTGTTACTATTGTGCTAAATCTGCACTTGGACCTGCATGTTTGACCAAATTCCATGCACACATAAACACCACCACTCCACTTTCTTTGTTTTCCCTAAATGGCATCCTCCTAGTTGTGGAGTTGAATGCCTTGTCTAGTTGATAGTATAAATAAAAAATGTATTCTCCTTCTTTAGGAGTTGCACGATTGGATATTGTACTTGCACTCTCAAGTTTTTTAGTAATACAGATACATTACTCTTTTGTATTCATGATTTACAGTGAATAAAATAAAGTTATGAGTTTGAGCATTAGAGTTTTTTAGTAGTTTTAGAGGATACTTATCTAAGGGGGGCCACTTGGTGAGTAATCTATCATCTTAGTTTAGTAATAGTTTAGTATTAATTATTTAGTAATTAGTTAGAATTCTGGCACCGGCTGTTCCTGCAACCACTAGAATTCTATTTTGTGATTGTTCCTGCAACCAAAGTAGATAGAGTAATGCCCTATTTGTTGCTCAGATATTCATTCATACTATGCATTTTATTTTGATGTAGTTGTTGATTGATGATTGACAGTTATGGTATTCCTTTCTAAGCAATTTACTTTCAGTATTGTGAGTTCTTTAGCTGTAGAATGAAAATGGCTGCTTTGGTTTCCTAGTGCACATACTGTGCTGACCCATTTCAAGTTCACATCCATGGGTTGACAAGTTAAATGCACCTTCATGATGATTGAAATAGCTATTCAGGTTAGATCTTCAATCTATGAATCATGGCTATAAGGGCTTAGTTATTAAATCATTATAGGAGGCCAGCATTTTTGCTTTCGTTGCTGGGGATGGTGTCAAGCTAAGAAGTTATTTCGAGTCATTGGTAGTTTTTCTTGTTGTAGTGTTTCTAGAAGTTGTTCTTAGTATATCCTCATTTAGGAAGTAATGACCCCCCTTATTCTTTACCAATTCTTTGTGTGAGCTGGATGATAGTGAGTGATACTGCATGCATAGAGGAAGGAGAAGGGATGCTTATGAGAGATTCCTTCCTAACAATCTTAATACATTCTAGCTAGTTGAATATCAGAACCTGCCAAGAGAAGAAGAAGAAGAAGACCCACACCCCTTTGTTGATGCATTTCCTGATCTGACTAGCTCTGAAGATCAAAATCAGCTTTAGAACCCCTTTTCTTTGGAACTACATCAAGCAGGCATGGGTGATGCAAATAGGAATAGACCTAACCAACCAACTTTTCTTTTCCCCATTACCCATTAGAATGAAGTTGACAATATCAAGAACATCCCTGCTTCAACACTCCCCAAGTTTTATGTACTTGTCACAGAAGATCCTGATACCTTTTTATTTGAGTTTGACATACTTTGTAGGAGTTATGATTATACTACTAATGCCCATAGGCTTAAGTTATTTCCTACCACTCTAAAATAGGTTACATTAAGACGGTTCATGAGCCTAGGTAGAGATACTATGGAAACTTGGGAAGAAATGAAGACAAAATTCCTTGAAAAATAGAAGGAATATTGCAGGGGCAATGACATGAGACGAGGTGAAATTTTCAGGATGCAACAAAAGGAAGATGGGAGCCTGGAAGATTATATTTCAAGGTTTTTGTTTTTCCTACAAAAATCTCCATACCATACACTCAATGAAGACTCACAAAATTTGTTTTTCCTTAGAGGAATCAATGATACCTACACTGATGCCTTGGACCTTATGGGGCGAGGAGACATCTCCCAAGTTCCTTGGGAAGATATAAAGAAAATATGCAAGAACTACTCTAGGGAAGCTTCAAAGAAAGGGGGATCTTACCAATCTTCCATAGGTAAGTCAACTACCAATGGAGTTTCAAGAGTGGAGATTACTCATTTGTTGGCAGACTTCAAGCAAGACATTATAAATAATCTATCTACTTAGCTAGATACACTTCAGGCCAAGAAGAAGCAAAAGGAGGCAGAGGAAATGTTGACAGAATATTTCCCCCACTATAAACAAAAGAAGAGGGACTGTAGAGGCAAGATGGTAGTTGTTGTGCATGTTTTGGACACACACCCCACCATAGGCAAGGACCCCTTTTTTTCACTCCCGACGGGCTGCTTTGCTCCTGTCTTGTTTTGCGTGCCCTATTTTCCAAGCTCAAATTGGTCATGTTCCTTCAAACAATCAAATTCCCCTTACCAAATTCACCTACTTGGGGTATTCAAATCTGGGGAGAAATAAAGTCCCCTATCCCTTTTCTGCCTTTTGTCTTGTTCTTGCTAACTTGGTCCCTGATCGTTCGATTTTCGTTTTTCTACATTTTTTACTTTGGGGACAACTTTCTGGTGGATTTGGGATGTGTTTGTGGTGCCTAAGTGAACTACCAAGGTTTCGTCAATGTTCCATTAAGTTTCGGTGGTTTTAGAACTTTCCCTCTAGAACTCCCTCCCTCTTTGGTTGTTTTGAAACATTCGTGGACCCCCAATGGTCCACTTTCCACATTTTTGACTTTGGAGAAAACTTTCTGGTGGATTTGGGATGTTTTTGTGGTGCCTAAGTGAACTGTCAAGGTTTCGTCACGTTTCACTAAGTTTCAGTGGTTTCAGAACTTTCACTCCAGAACTCCCTCCCTCTTTAGTTGTTTTGAAACATCCATGGACCCTTGATGGTCCACTTTCCACATTTTTGACTTTGGGGAAAACTTTATGGTGGATTTGGGATATGTTTGTGGTGCCTAAGTGAACGGCCAAGGTTTCATCAATGTTCCGTTAAATTTTGGTGGTTTCAGAACTTTCCCTCCAGAACTCCCTCCCTCTTTGGCTATTTTGAAACATCCATGGACCCCCGACGGTCCGCTTTCCACATTTTTTACTTCGGGGAAAATTTTCTAGTGGATTTTGGATGATTTTGTGGTTCCTAAGTGAACTACCAAGGTTTCATCAACGTTTCATTAAGTTTCGGTGGTTTTAGAACTTTCCCTCCAGAACTTCGTCCCTCTTTGGCTATTTTGAAACATTCATGGACCCTCGACGGTCCGCTTTTCACATTTTTGACTTTGGGTAGAACTTTCTTATGGATTTGGGATGTGTTTGTGGTGCCTAAGTGAACTACCAAGGTTTTGTCAACATTTCATTAAGTTTTAGGGATTTTGGAACTCTGTCCCTCTTTAGCTATTTTGGAACATCTGTGGAGCCCCAGCAACCTGGCCTCTGGGACCCAGCCCCTCCGTAGCCATTTCCAGGACTCCATCACTCTGTGGTCATTTTGAACATCTGTGGAGCCTCGATGACCCAGCCTTTGGGACCTGGCCCCTCCGTGGCCATTTTCGGGACTTTGTCCCTCCATGGCCGTTTTGAACATCTGTGGAGCCCTGGCAACTTGGCCTCCAGGACCCGGCACCTCCATGGTCATTTCCAGGACTCCACCCCTCTGTCATTGTCTAGGAATTTCCTTCTGGGCTGCCGTGTGCTCATTGACTTTTCAAAAAGATGGTGACCCTTCGGCTTTCCCCTTCCAAGCATCTGGTTTTCTCAAATGAGTCCAATGTTAAGGAAGTTTTTCTGGGAACTCTTCCTTCCCCTTTTCCCATGAGCTATAATTGAAAAATATTGGTTTTTCTAAGCTTTGTGAGGTCCAGGAACTTCCCTTCCGGTTTGTTGTCCTTTGTTCGCTGAGTGCCCCCTTGGACCCGCATTAATGTTTATGGTCCAAATGGGCTCCAAATATGAATATTATGATCTTTTGATGATGCATGGATGGATCTAACAAGGATTTTGCAAGATTTGACTAGTGTTTTCCTTGATTTGTATATGAAAGCACTTACGACTCTTCATGTATGTAGGATTCAAAAAGCCTACAACGGGTCCATCACAGAGACCCATTGAGAAAGTTGAGAAAGGAATGGCATATAGCTCCTATCACCATTCATTTCATGTTCGCCTCTCCCCCCTAGCACCCACCAACAGGGTCAGTGTTAGAAGAAGGCATGTGCCAAGGAAGTCAAGGAAACAAATGCAAGTGGGTGGCCTTGAAGAAATCATAAGGGAGTTGTCCTCCTAAATCAGGGGCAACCAATCTATTGATGTCAATCGTCAACGGGCTCATTTGATCAAAGAACATTGCAAACACATTAAGTAAGAAGACAGCTTTTAGGCAGTTTCAGCTACAGTAAAAGGGCAATCAGCTAAATGATGAAATTGCTATAGTGACTGGCACAAGATGACAAAACAAGGAAAAGACAAAGATGTATTTTTAAATTACTAGATAATGAGGGGTAGGTGAAACCCTAGTGTAAACAAATCTGGGCCATTTGTTGGAAATTGATCCTAGCCATTCATTTGGGCTTTGGAAAAATATAAATAGGGGCTTGCCCCTCATTTATAAGGGTTGGAAAGCTATTGTAAAAAGCATTTATAGCAATAGAAGATAGCATTGCATGATTTTATGGATGTTCTCTTTCATTTTGCTCATCTTGCATGCATCGTTCTTCCTTCCATGTTAGTTTTAGTATTAGTTTCTTGAATGGTTGTCATGATGGTGTTGCTATTATAGTATTTGATGAGCTTCCAGCCCATACTTTTAGCACTTGTTGATGACAAGTTGTTGTGCAAAGTTAGTCTGGGCTTCTTTCTGTCATTGTTGCAATCTAGTTCAATTGCATATTCATGATGTGTATGTGTAATTTGAAAATCAGCCGACCTTAGAAGATTGCACTGGTTTTGTGTAGCTATAGGTTTCTCTTGGTCAAGAAAAACTCGGTTTAGGAAGCCTGTCTACTGTAGCAGTGACCATTGTTACTATTCATTCGTAGCTTAGGATTAGAATTTTTTTCTTAACCCTTCTCCTTTTACTATTTCTTTTAGTCCTTGGTTAGAGTAGGATCCCAAGCATCACCATGAAGCTAAATTAGATGAACTTGTTGAGTTTCAGCTTGCTGTTTTGAGTGGAAAGCCACTGTTCATTCACTTCCAGCACTTTGAAACTACATTTGCAAACCCAACCCAACTTCCCATGCTTTGTAACTCATCTATAAGTCCACCTTGTGATTCCAGCAAATCACATAAATCAACTGAGATATTCCAAGCACTGTCAAGACCTGACATTAGAGACCTTGGGATAGTGTTCTGCAATCTGATTGTGGAAGATTTTCTTTCAAGAGAGGTAGTGCACCTACGCACTGCCTATGTTGAGAAGTGCATAAAAAAAATATCAACAAAGGTGGCACTAGAAGGAGGGATGACACATTGGGAATACAAAGCTAAAGGTTGGAAATGATTCATTTTATGCCCTCCTCCTAACGCCATCAATAGAACTAGCGCTAGAAGGAGGGCATGACGTGTTGAGGCTACAAAGCTAAAAGTTGTCACTTCAAAAAGAGCAATTTCAAAGAAGAAATTTGAGATAAGGAGATCTCTTTTAATGCTAAAAGATCAAAAAAATTTGAAGGCAAGTAGAAGCTAAGTCAAATTGGAGAAGCATGGACAAATTGATATCACTCAGTTGCATGCAGATTTCAACAAGAGACTGAAGAAGTCATTGCAACAATTTGCGTTGGTGGATAGATGTCAGATCCATTGCACTCGCAGGCACAACGAGTTGGGGTGTCTGACTTTCTTGAGAAGAATTGAAAAGGTCTTGCAAGGATAAATCCCCTTCTGGGAAATCTATCTACCTTTAGCCCTTACAGACCTAGAGGAAGAATTGACAACCATGGTAGCCATGGCATTCAAGGAGCTGATCCAAGAACATTTGAGCAGCAAAGACAAACCAAGATTGGAGGAAATATTGATGTCTAATTGGTGCAGATTTCACAATGCACCCCACTCCAAATTCACTTGCTCATTATGCACAAAAATCATCGCTCAAGCCAAGGGTTGTTCGGACAAGTTGGAGCAGCCAACTCCCAATGAAGAGAAGTTATCCAATGAGGCAAAAGAGTTGTCAACATCCGGAGGACAACAAAGTAAGGATGAACCAAGAAATTTGATACAAGTTGATGTTGGAGCAGTAGACATTGAAGTTGAAAACCAAGAGGAAGAAGCAGATTTCACTAGGACAACAAGGTGCCTTGGTGAAAGTCTGATTGAAACTAATTTAGAAGGCCTTCCCTCCACCAATCAAAGGCAGTCCTCCACTCCAAAAGAAGAGCAATTGGTAGGTGACAATGAACCAATGAAATTTTTAGTCGTGGATGTTAGGACAGCCAACTCAGATGCTAAAAATTAGAAAAAGGAAAGGGATGACAACCTTGTAAAAATAGAAAATGATGACAAAGACATAAGTGAAATCAAATTGGAAGACTTCTCCTTCATCAATGACAACGATCAAGAATCTAAAAATGCAGATTTGGAGGAGTGGGAACAACCACTCGCCACGACTGTCTACCATCAAGCTTCTTTTTCAAGTGATGATGAGGACCCAATATCAGAAAGATATGACCAGCTCGTCTCCAGGTTAGCAAAGGATTGGTTTGAACTAAGATGTCAAGTGGATTTGGAGGTGCTACTATTGCCAAACTGGTGCAAACTTCATGATTCATCACACTCAGAGTTCACATACGAACTGTGCCAAGAAGCCATCAAGCAAGTCAAAGAACAAGCAAGGTAGCCAAGTACCCAACCTCCTCTACTTGCTGGTCGAATCAAAGTAGAAGACCAAGAGCCAGAGCCAAGTGACAACTCAGTTAAAGGTGGTCCTCAAAAGGATGTTGGGACAGCAATAGAAGAAGGAAAACAATATAGTCTCAGACTTCTAAGCAATGAATTAGATCAAACATGAATGTTGTCCACCAGTCATCAAGAATTTCCTCTTGAAGAACATTTGTACACCATGAACGATAGGCTTTATGCCAAACCCTTGGAGAGAAATTATGTAGTAGACTTCGGTCCCCTTGATGAGGTGCCATCAATTGATCACTTTTTTCCATTGGGAGCTGCACTGTGGAGGTATGCTCATGCTGAGGAAGAGCACATACCAGAAGATGATAGTGATGAATACATACTCCTTGAGCCCCTAAATGGTGATGCACTAGAGTTTCCATATTGGGAGAGGAGCTCCTCCATTTACAGCAATAGTGAGCAAGAGGAAATGAGTGAACGTCATGATGAGATGCATGAAAAGAAAAGGGAAGAAGATAAAGGTGGGGGTGTTTTGATGGCTTCCAACAAGTATGACAGAATTGACCAACTACAAGATGCAACTAGAAGTCCTTCCGTCATGACCATTGTTGATCCTCCTTCATATTTAGGGAGCTGTAATAGGACAGATGCATGCATGTCATTATCCCATGACATTGAACATCATAAAAAGGAGGATGATACTTGGGGAAGGAGACGAGACAACATGTTTCCCCTTCAGGACAACAACCAAGTGGATCCCAAGTTTGCAGATGATCAATGTGGAGAAGTATTTCTTTTTGAAGAACTGCCAACCGAGGCTGTAGGTCCCATTGGTAGATTGGAAGAGTTGTTTGCTGCCCTGTCCTCCCAGCCTGATGCAAGCTTAATGTCTGAAGTGTTGCACCCTCCACTGTGCCCGCTCGAGGCTACCGGTGCAAGGATCAACGATGTTGTGCTTACTCTCGACTATCCAATGCTACCACCTCCATGTGATGGCATCCAGGTTCTATCCTTCCTTTCCCCTATTATTTCTCATAACTGCACTTATTATTTTGATTATGGGAACGAGGGAAAACAAACATGTTTATGGATTAACCATGGGTTCAACGAGCCTCCTCAATTGTTGATTTTTCATGATGACGTGATTGAACTTGAGTGCTGCAATGTTGAACTACCTTTTTCTGAATATAAAGATAAGTTTGCATGGTCAAGAACTATAACGATCACCCATTTTCTTGTGCATACACTACGAAATCCAATGAACGTTAATTTCGGATTTCCCTTCTTGAACATAGTACTTTGTAAATATCTTTGTACATAGCCCATTTTGAGTAGTATAGGTTTCCTGTAAATACTCCACTTTCCTTCTTTCCTTAGGTTAGTTGGTTTGATGTAGGTTGCTTTCTTTGTAGGTTATTCACTTTTTGTTTTCTTTCGCTTTGTTGCTGCTTTGTGTAATGAACCAGACTATTTTTATTTTTATTTTTTTCAAATGCAATTACAATCAACACACACCCGTTAAGGTTAGCTCTAAAACCAAAACGTTGCATAAGCAACTCTAACCAAGAATGTACACCAGGATCCCGATGTGGGCAAGTTGTGAGCATGTGGTCAGAGGATCTAATGCAGATGCAAACTGAAAGGGAACTCTAACCAAGAATGCATCTAGGACAAACGAGCATATGGTCATAGGATCTAGATGCAAGATGAGCTGAAGTAACCCTAACCAAGGATGGTGCCGAGTGATGGTGAGCATATGGTCAGAGGGTCCCTACAACTACTAACTAAAAGTAAATAGGTGGCAAGCCAGCCACTTCCACTTATGCAGCAGAAAGTGCAATAAATTAAATGAAAGATAGAGAGGAGAATTGCTAATAGTACTACTAATCAACTTACAATATGTCAGAATTCTTGTCAAGCCTAGTAATTCAAGTTCTTCAATGCTGCAATAACATATAAGACTTCCTCAATGCTTAACTAACCTCTCTAAACTCAGAATCCTCACAAATCTGCATTTATATATGACTGATATAATAGACCAGCAACTAAAATGAAGTAATCAGCAATTCTAGAATCCACCAAAATACTCACAACTCACTCAATACTTGTTGGAATGACATGAGACTTGATGCAAACGAATTCTAGGATGATGAAAATGAGACCTATACTGATAATCAACCAAAAAATGCAATATTATTTTTGTGCACACTTTCTAAGACAACCCAGAATGGTATGGCCAAGGAGAGGGGTGATTTTTTAATATAAAATTTTAGACACCTCTAAAAAATCTGGAAACTCCCAAGAAGGGTTGCCCCAAACTAGAAAACACAAAGGAAAAACACCCAGAATGATAATATTTTTATTTCATGAGATATGAGCAATTCTTACAATCGGCTGTGATATTCAGCAACTCCAAAAACATGACTAAATGCAAGGAAACTAAACTAATATGCTAGGAATTCAAATGCATGCTGAAAAAAAACTCAATACAATCTACCTCTCAACTAGTTGCTATCTTTCAAGCAAGAAGATGAGCCAAGCTAGGAGGTGTGCTTTCCTCAAAGCAATCTGTCACCATTTCGGCAGCATAACTTTACTCAAAATATGAGATGATCAACTGAAGAGAAGAGGTATCCTTTTATAAGCTTGAAGAGAATCTCTAGAAGTCTCTAGAAGGTGCGCCAAAAACAGAAGTCAAGGCAATTCAAATTTAAGTTGACTCTTTTCCCTCCAAGGTGGCATCCATTTTCAAAGAAGCAATAATATTCACTTTTTTCATTAAAATAGTCTTCCCTTCAAGTTGGCATCCAACTCTCCTTAAGCATTTTTGAACCTTTGATTTATTTAATCTTTTCAGATGAGGCATTCACCCATAAAGTCCCCTTTTTAAAATAACATAAAGTTATAATGCTAGGCCAAGGGGGTTATAATATTAAATATAACATTATAATATGAAAATAACTTCTCTCCATAAAAATTCCCCAAAAATCTAGAAACATCAATACCAACTGAATTGCCTGAAGGAGAGGACCAACTAAACTGAAACCAACCCATCCACTACTAGAAATAGAATTTACTAAAAATAGTAAATTCATGAAGTTGCTCAGAACACCAAACAGCCTACACCACTGCGAAGCTCTCTGAAAACCCAGAAAGAATTTGTAATCCAAATTCCAAACTTCCAGCAACCACCTCCTAAAAAATAGGAAAGCCTAATTTCACCCTCCGAGTAGCCTACGGATCACCGGAATAGGCCAACGGTCAACTGAAGTGATCACATTTGAGAAGGGGACATTACACTTTACTTGGGGTCCCTCTACTTTTAGCTGGGCACATCTATGCGCACAATAACCATACTTATCGCCTAGGGTTGTTCTACATATTTCTTTGTCAAACTCTAATCAAGTCTTCAGAATGGATGGTGAAGGTCTTCTATTAGCGTCAAGTGATCTGGGTGTTTGACTCAAAGAGGATAAGCTATTGGTTTAGTCTGACTTTGACGTATTTTGAAATCTTACAGCCCTTACACATCTTAAGAATCCAACGGTCACTATAGGGCCTTTTGTGAAGTCTAGTTAAGTGAAAAATCTAAAATTCTTCTCTAGCACCACTGTGATTCTTAGCCCTGAGCGTGAACTTCAATGCTTGCGGGTTGAAATGAAAGAGTTGAAAAGAGAAAAGAAAGAAAGAAAGAAAGAAAACATTGAAAATTAAAAGAAAGAGAAAATTCAACTTTTCAGGGGTATCCAAGCAACTCTACCGGGGCTATTGACACTCGGCCGGCAGTAGAGCAATGTTCGGGAGAATCATAGTGACAACCTCGTCGGGGCTATGGACGCCTAAATGACAGTGAGGCAATGTCCTAGATGCTTTTGGAGTTTGAATAAACTACGTAGCTTGACTTGACGGAGCTTGGATTCCTGTAGAAAATGAAGGATGGGAATTAACGCAATTGCACACACTTGGATTTTTAGCATACTGAAGGTTGGGTTGGCTAGTGGTTTTGATCCTTTGGTTGAGCGTCTGGTTTGTTTTCCCTAGCATGAAGGTCGGAACCAGAGAATCTAGGTTTGTGATTCCAGTTTTTCATCGAAATGCTTTGGAGCATTTCCCCAGCGAGTCACCATTTGTTGTGCATGTTTTGCACACACGCCTCGCCATAGGCAAGGACCCCCTTTTTTCACTCCTGATAGGTTGCTTTGCTCCTGTCTTGTTTTGCGTGCCTCATTTTCCAAGCCCAAATTGGTCATGTACCTTCAAACGATCAAATTCTCCTAACCAAATTCACCTACTTGGGGTATTCAAATCTGAGGACAAATAAATTCCCTCGTCCCTTTTCTTCCTTTTGTCTTGTTCCTGCTGACTTGGTCCCTGATTGCTCAATTTTCTTTTTTCTACATTTTTGACTTTGGGGACAACTTTCTGGTGGATTTGGGATGTGTTTGTGGTGTCTAAGTGAACTACCAAGGTTTCGTCAATGTTCCGTTAAGATTAAGTGGTTTCTGAACTTTCCCTCTGGAACTCCCTCCCTCTTTGGCTATTTTGAAACATTCGTGGACCCCCGACAGTTCGCTTTCCACTTTTTTTACTTTAGGGAAAACTTTCTCATGGATTTGGGATGTTTTTGTGGTGCCTAAGTGAACTGCCAAGGTTTCGTTAATGTTTTGTTAAATTTTGGTGGTTTCAGAACTTTCCCTCCAGAACACCGTCCCTCTTTAGCTATTTTGAAACATCTGTGGACCCCCAACGGTCTGCTTTCCACATTTTTGACTTTGGGGAAAACATTCTGGTGGATTTGGGATGTTTTTGTGGTGCCTAAGTGAACTGCCAAGGTTTCTTCAACGTTTTGTTAAGTTTCAGTGGTTTCAGAACTTTCCCTCCAGAACTCCCTCCCTCTTTGGCTGTTTTGAAACATCTGTGGACCCTCGACGGTCCGCTTTCCACATTTTTGACTTTAGGGAAAAATTTCTGGTGGATTTGGGATGTGTTTGTGGTGCCTAAGTGCTACCAAGGTTTCATCAACATTTAGTTACGTTTTAGTGGTTTTGGAACTTTCCCTCCATAACTCCCTCCCTCTTTGGTTGTTTTGAAACATTCATTGACCCTGGATGGTTCGCTTTCCACATTTTTGACTTTGGGGAAACTTCCTGGTGGATTTGGGATGTGTTTGAGGTGCCTAAGTGAACTACCAAGGTTTCGTCAACATTTTGTTAAGTTTCAGGGGTTTCAGAACTTCGTCCCTCATTGGTTGTTTTGGAACATCTGTGGAGCCCTGGCGACCCAGCCTTCGGGACCCGGCCCCTCCATGGTCGTTTCTAGGACTTTTTCCCTCTGTGGTCATTTGAACATCCATGGAGCCCCGGCGATTCAGTCTTCGGGACCCAGCCCCTTTGTGGCCATTTTTAGGACTCCATCCCTCTGTGGTCGTTTTGAACATCTGTGGAGCCCCGGCAACCTAGCCCCTCTGAGGCTGTTTCTAAGACTCTTTCCCTCTGTGGCTGTTTTTTGGGACTCCACCCCTCCATCATTGTCTAGGACTTTTCTTTCAGGCCACCGTGTGCTCATTGACTTTTCAAAAGGATGGTGACCCTCCGGCTTTCCCCTTCCAAGCTTCCAATTCTTTCAAATGAGTCCAATGTTAAGGAATTTTTTATGGGCACTCTTCCTTCCCCTTTTTCCATGCACTATAATTGAAAAATCTTGGTTTTGCTAAGCTTTGTGAGGTCTGGGAACTTCCCTTCTGGTTTGATGTCCTTTGTTCGTTGCCCGCCCCCTTGGGCTTGCATTAATGTTTATGGTCCAAATGGGCTCCAAATATGAATATTATGATCTTTTGATGATGCATGGATGGATCTAACAAGGATTTGAAATATTTGACTAACGTTTTCCTTGATTTTTGTATGAAAGCACTTACGACACTTCATGTATGCAAGATTCAAGAAGCCTATCGCAGGTCTGTCAGGGAGACCCATTGAGAAAGCTGAAAAAGGAAAGGCATATAGCTCCTAGCACCATTCATTTAATGTTCACCTCTCCCTCTAGCACCCACCAATAGGGTTGGCGTTAGAAGAAGGCATGTTCCAAGGAAGTCAAGGACAAGAATGCAAGGGGGTGGCCTTGAAGAAAGCATAAGGGAGTTGTCCGTCTAAATCAGGGGCAACCAATCCACTGATGCTAATCGTCAACGGGCTCGTTTGATCCAAGGAAGAACACTACAAACACATCAAGTAAGAAGACAACTTTCAGGCAGTTTTAGCTATAAAAAAAGGGCAATCAGCTAAATGACGAAATTGCTATAGTGACTGGCACTAGATGACAAAACAGGGAAAAGACAAAGATGTATTTTAAAATTACTAGAAAATGGGGGGTAGGTGAAACCCTAATGTAAAAAAATCTAGGCCATTCATTGGAAATTGATTCTAACCATTCATTTGGGCTTTGGAAAACTATAAATAGGGGCTTGCCCCTCATTTGTAAGGGTTGGAGAGCTATTGTAAAAAGCATTTGCAGCAATAGAAGATAACATTGCATGATTTTATGGATGTTCTCTTTGATTTTGCTCATCTTACATGCATGGTTCTGCCTTCCATGTTAGTTTTAGTATTAGTTTCTTGAATGGTTGTCATGATGGTATTGTTGTTATAGTATTTGATGAGCTTTTAGCACTTGTTTATGACAAGTTGTTGTGCAAAGTTAGCCTAGGCTTCTTTTTGTCATTACAACAACCTAGTTCAATTGCATGTTCATGATGTGTATGTGTAATTTAAAAATTAGTAGACCTTAGGAGATTGCACTAGTTTTGTGTAGCTGTAGGTTTCTCTTGGTTAAGCAAAACTTGGTTTAGGAAGCCTGTCTACTATAGCAGCCACCATTGTTACTGTTCATTCGTAGCTTAGGATTAGAATTGATTTCTTAACCCTTCTCCTTTTGCTATTTTTTTTAGTCCTTGGTTAGAGCAGGATCCCAAGCATCACCATGAAGCTAAATTAGATGAACTTGATGAGTTTCAGCTTATTTTTTTGAGTGGACAACCACTGTTCATTCACTTTCAGCACTTTGAAATGGAATTTGCAAACCCAACTTCCCATTCTTTGTAACTCATCTGTATGTCCGCCTTGTGATTATAGTAAATCACATAAATCAACTGAGATATTCCAAGAACTGTCAAGACCTGACATTAGATACCTTGGGATAGTGTTCTACAATCTAATTGTGGAAGATTTTCTTTCAAGAGAGGTAGTGCACCTATGCACTGCCTATGTTGAGAAGTGCATAAAAAACACATCAACAGTAGCTAATCTTAAAAGCAAGAAGATTGCACCTAAGTTCAAACCAATCCAGATTGAAGAATACCAAGTCTACTATGTTGCACAAAGGAATCCTTTAGCTCCACGACAAGGTATGCCACCAAATCCACTATCTTATGTTGGGCCATATTTTAATTCATATTCATCTAGTAACCAATGGAAGCCTCCATATCCATCCAACTATGGAGGATATCCACCACAACCTTGGAGTAACCCTCCAAATGCTTGGTCCAATCATCAAAACTCTCCACCCTAGTGGCAGCAACCTCAGGGGAATTGGCAATAATTTCAAGGGCATTGGTAGACACCTCTAGAAAATTGGCAACAAACAAATCAATAGAGGGGAGGACAACAATGGCCTACCCAGACAACCAATTGCATATAGCCACCTTCTCAGCCCTAGCAACCTATTATAATGCCTCCACCTACTAATCGAAGCTCAAATGCACCTAAACCTACTCAACTACCATCTCAGCCCACACCCAATCCAAATAACAAACCACAACAATAGCTTGCATACTATGTTGATTCAAATCAATTCCCTGCATATGTTGTGAGTGTAAGTGACATCCACTTGCATTCATGAACTACTCTTCCAGCCCCTTCCAATCCAATTATCATTGAGCTTCCTATGGAAGAGGAGGAGGAACCTCTCAATGGTCTCATTCAGCCAAGTGTACCTAAAAATCTTGAACTTGTCCAATTCAGGCAGACTAAACAAGAACCACCATTTCCTTAGAGATTGGAAGTTTCCAAGAAGGAGGAAGAAAAGGAGGATACAAATTTTAACATCTTGGATTAGCTAAAGCACATATGTGTCCAGATACCTCTATTTCAAGCCATAAAGGATGTCCCAATTTATGGCAAGGCAATCAAAGAAGCATGCCTCAAGAAGCCAGGTAGGAAAAAGAAAGACCCAATTATAGTTCATGTGGTGGGACAACTAGCTGACATCATGTTGGGAAAAGTAACTATCCCCAAGTATAATGACCGAGGTAGTCCTATGGTAGCAGTTGTTATAAACAGGATCCAAATTAAGAATGCTTTGATTGATTTAGGGGCAGCAATAAATGTAATGACCAAGGATATCCTACAATAACTAAATGTTGCAAGCATGAGATCTACTACTACTGTCTTGCAGCTTGTTGATAGCTCTATTGTTAAGTCTGATGGTGTAGTGGAGGATCTTGTGGTAGTTTTAAATTCCTGGGAGTACCCGTAGACATGGAAAATATACCAATCACACCTGATCCTGATTTTATTAACACTATTTCATCCTAAATCACCCTTCATTATAACCATTTAATCGAATACCCTTATTTGATTAAATTCATCAATCTTCCTCTTTTAATTAAATAAATCATTTATCTGATTAAGTCATTCTTTCTTGTTAATTAAATCAATCAGTCTAATCTAATTATCCCTATTTAATTAAATAACCAATTTTATTTGATTAAATCCCTAAAGTCTATCTCATTAAATTAAAAAAAATAAAATTTTATTTTATTTAATCTAACTTCAGCTCCTTTAATTAAATAAATAAAAAATCCTTATTTAATTAATCCTTTTATCATATTCTTCTCATATTTGATTTAAATCAACCCATAAATCTAAGTCAAATTTGTCACATCATCTAATCCTTCATTAAATTAATTAATCTTTGATTAATTTAATTCTAATTCATGTCCCATCCTCTAGCTTTTGCCACTTGCACATGAAAATAGATTTAATTCATTTATTAAATCTCTATTTTCTCTCAACATGGCATCTTTAGAGAATATTCCTTCAAATTCAAATTCAAAATTCAAGTGGACTTTGTCCTTCCAACAAGGAATTTATTTCATCTTACAAGTCCTTTTGCATTGAGCCAAGTGGCCATTACTCCATTTGACTCTCCCTCCACCTTGTCATTTCACCATTTTCAAAATTCAAATTTATGTATTTATGGGCACATTCATCAAAATGTGCACATCCTTCATCCATTCACATGTTGACAAGTGGCATCTTGCCATTTGTTGATTCTTAGTCCCACATTGCTCTATTTTGGACATCTCTTCAACTTGATTTTCTATAAATAAGAGGCTTTATTCCTCATTTGATCATCCACAACTTGAGTAAACTTACTATACTCAAATCCATAGCAATCTTCATCCAATTTCATCCAAGCATAGTTAGGATTTTTGCAAATTTTTAACATGGAGCTCCATTGAAGTCATCATCACAAGCATGCATCTTTCATCAATCATCTTCATCGCATCATTGGAGTTGGGAAAGGGCCAATTTTCACATCAAATTGGCACCAATTCCCCCATGGGATCAAGAGTTTGCATTACTTTCAACAGGATTTAATCTACTTTCTTGTCCTTTCATTATATTCTTGTTTTCATTCCTATTTTGAGTTTTGTTAATGGATTTCATGGGGAATCCTTTTCTTACTTGCATATGATCTTCTAATGTGTTTGTTTATGGTGTTTTGTAGGTATTGGGATTGGGGTTCTACAGTACCCAACAAACTTTACGATTCTTTCTCCTAAAACTACACTAGGTGGGTATCCTATTATTCTTGGAAGACCTTGGTTAGCAACTGCAGATGCATACATTGGATGTCATTCAGGTGACATGACCATTTCATATGGGAAGAGAACTAAAAATTTTGTTATTTATCCTTTTGCTCAGCCATCTCATGATGAATATAATTTTGTATGGCCACATGTTGGTGAATAGGCCGAGGAAGTTCATTCTATCACGCAACTTATGATGCTAGGTAGAAGCTCTTTCATGCAGCTCCAAGATGAGGATGAAGTATTGGATAACATCATTTAGAACCATTTTAAAGTGGAGGAAACATCATCTTATTATGCTACTCTAGTCAAGACACTTTTTCCTGCTCTTCCTGTAGCCACTGTTCCTGCAGACATTCTTCTTGCAGCCACTCTTCCTACAGCCATTGTTCCTACAGACAAAATTCCTGCAGCAATAGGCATGTCCTATGCATTGCTACCATATGAACTAAAGGTACCATGTGTTAATGAAGCATCCATGATAGAGTTAACTACACAAGTACAAGTGTCAGAAGGAAAATATTTGAATGTTAACATTAAATTAAGTGAAGAACAACAATTGCTATTGGAAAACTTATTAAGGACCCATTAGCATGCATTTGCATGGGATTATCATGATATGAAGGGATTGGACTCTAAAATTTGTACACACAAAATTTACATAAGGGATGATTGCACCCCAGTAAGATAGCCACAAAGAAGAATTAACTCTGCACTTATAGAAATTGGAAAAGGGGAACTACATAAATTACTAGATGCAGAATTTATCTACCCTATTTCAGATAGTCAGTGGGTGTCTCCATTAGTGATTGTTCCTAAGAAAGGAGGGAAATTGTGAGTTTATGTTGATTAAAGGGAACTTAATGCTGCCACCAAGAAGGACCACTTTCCCTTACCCTTCATTGATCAATTTTTGGACACACTTGTAGGAAAGTGCTACTTTTCTTTTCTAGATGGATTTAACGGCTACAACCAGTTCCAAATTACACTAGAGGACCAAGAGAAGATCACATTTACCTATCCATGGGGGACCTATTCCTATTCAGTACTCCCTTTGGCTTATGCAATGCACCTGCAACCTTTCAGAGGGTAGTCATTAGCATATTCTCAGACATTTCTCATGATTGCATCAAAATTTATATGGATGACTTTACCACTTATGGTGTTGATTTTAATCAAGCATTGGAAAATATTAGGAGAGTCCTCCAAAGATGTGAATACCAAAACCTATCCCTAAAAAATGAAAAGTGCTTCATGATGATGTAGGAAGGTGTAGTTCTTGGCCACTACATCTCCCATAAGGAAATTCAAGTAGATCCTACAAAGATTGAGGTAATCACAAATCTTCCCACACCTACAAAACAGAAGGATGTTAGGAGTTTCTTGGGTCATGTAGGGTATTATAGGCATTTCATCAAGGATTTCAGCAAGGTAGCAGCACCATTATATACTCTTCTCACTAAATATGTTGAATTCTAGTGGACTGAAGCTTGTGACAAGGCATTTTCTGACTTGAAGGAAACTTTGACTCATGCTTCTATACTCAAAGGGCCTAATTGGGAACTTCCTTTCCACATCCATACTGATGCATCAGATTATTCCATAGGAGCAGTCTTAGGACAGAAATAAGGAGCTATTGAAAATTCCATTTACTTTGTCAGCAAAAAATTACAAGGAGCTGAATTCAATTATACAATGACAGAGAAAGAAGTGTTGGTAGTAATTTATGAACTGAATAGATTCAAACATTACATAACGAGTTACCAAATCTTTGTGCATACTAATCATGAAGCCATTATATATCTCATGAATAAACCTTTTATCACATGTAGGTTGGCAAGATGGTTATTGCTGATGTAGGAGTTTGATATAACCATTGTGGATAAGCTAGGGAAGGCCAATGTTGTATATTTTATTTCAAGGCTGACTACATCAAAAGACAATCAGCCCATAAATGTCTCTTTTCCTAATGGGCATCTATTCTCCCTCAGTATACAAACACCCTGGTATGCTAACATAGCCAATTATTTGGTCATAGGTAGGGTTCATTCTCACTTCTCTCCAAAATAGAAAAGGGCACTCATTGAAAAATCTTTTTCTTTCTCCTAGATTGTTAGATGTTTGTTTTATACTAGACTAGACCATGTCATGAGGAGATGTGTGAGAGAAGATGAGACATATGACATTTTGCATGCATGCCACAATGAACCATGTGGAGGACACTTTGCATCTAAGAGGACAACAATGAATATTTTGAACACAGGATATTGTTGGCCAACACTCCACAAGGATGTATGAAGGTATACCAGAAAATGTGATAGATGTTAAAGAATGGGAAGACCAACTAGATCTGATGAAATTCCAATTTACCCTCAGGTAGTAATCACTCCCTTTGACAATTGGGGATTGGATTTTGTGGGACCCATTGACCCTCCATCAAATGGTAAGTCTTATATATTGGTATGCACTGATTATGTGACAAAGTGGGTAGAAGTTAAGGCCATGAAGCATGCAAGAGATAACAAGGTTGTAGAATTTTCTTATGAGGAGATTTTTACAAGATATGGAGTTCCAAGAGAAATAGTGACTGGTCAAGGGGCTCAATTCACATCAACTATTGTTGTAGCACTAGTTAATGAGTACAACATAAGGCACAAGAAGTCTACTCCTTATCACCCCCAGGCTAATGCCCAAGTTGAGGTGACCAATAGAGAAATTGAATCCATTCTGACCAAAATGGTAGCTATTCATAGAAAGGATTTGGAAAATATATTACCAGAAGGGTATGTGTAGGATCATGATGGGCCAAAAAGTGGCGATATGATGGGTATGTGTAGGGTATGTGGCTAATGACTTTTTTTCACCCAAAATTGATGAAATGAAAAGGGTTTTTAAAGGAGATTCTCAGCTTTGCACCAATATAAATTATGCTTTACTTTCAATTTAATAAGTAATTATTATTCATTTTCTATTTGAATTACAACTAGAGTCCTGATTAATAGGTTGATTGAAAAACATCTATAGCTTTCAAATAGTATTACACTTTTTGAATCTGAAATGTGCATCACATTCTATGCTTTGCATACTATAGGATTAAAGAAAAATGAATTTCATGAAGTTTTGACCAAGTTAAGGTGGTCAGACATACGAGTTTTTATATTTTTTAAAATTTGTAATAAAAAAATCATGATTAATTATTTATGTGGAAAAAAATTACAAAAAAATATGCATCACATCACGACATGAGTCCTCTACTTATATCTAAAATCTTATAAAAAAATAATTATCATTTTATTGTGGTTAGGGTGGTCAGATAGACACCTACTTCTTAGTTTTTCCCTGAAATTTAAGTACTACTACATTAAAATTTCAAATTTTCACCAAATAGATTTTTTTTTTTTAAATAAACCTAATAGTTTAGAAAATACATTAAATTTTCTATAGATTCTATTCTTACATATTTTTTAAATAATATAGATAACTTATTCAAATTTTTATGTCAAGTTGCCTAATTCTGATTTTTCTGAATTTTTCGCCACTTAAGGGCCTATTTTTTCCATGATGATCTTGCACATACCTAGAAGCTATTTGGGCCTATAGGACAACCTGGAAAACAACTACAAGCTTCACTCCATTTGAGTTGTTGTATGGAAATACAACCATGATTCCCATTGAATTTGAATATAAGACTCTTCAGACTATAGTAGATTTGGGGATGGATATTTCTAAGGCACATAGAGAAAGAATCATGCATCTAAATGTTTTGGATGAGATAAGGAGAGCAGCCTTGCATCATATAGAGGTAGTGCAAAATCAGATAATCAAGTGGCATGAAAAATTTATCAAGGATAAGAAATTCTAACCAGAATATTGGGCCCTTCTCTATGACCCAAGATATCAAGACAATGCAGGAAAATTGCAGACAAGGTGGCTAGGACCATATGAAGTCCCTGAGGTCTTTCCTAATGGAGTTTTTCAGCTTATTTCCATTGACCTTGTCAGATTAAAGTTACTTGTCAATAGTCATTACCTCAAATTATATCACAATCTAGCTTCCAAAGAAGAGTTCTTGTAGCAATTCACCTAGCATTCAACACCTGAGCTTTCTGCAACTAAAGGAAGTGGACCTAGTGTCCCTCCTTCTGGCTAATCAAGGTATCTACATGTCATAATAAATACTTCCACTCTTGTGGAAGTCCATTTATTCACCCATCCACCCATTCACCCATACATCACCACCTTTCTCTCTCTTCCATCACTTCATTCTTCCTCACCTCATTCCACTTCATTTCATTAATTGCTTAATTTATTTCTTAAAAAGTCGAACAATACTTTCTCCATGATCTTCACAATAAAACCTCCACACATTCAAGTATGTTCACATTAATTGCTATATTTTAATCATCTTTTAAGTGCATTCATTTAATCACTATACATTAGTATAGACATTCACATAACATGTCATTATTCCCTATCAAATCACCACTCCCATCTTGCATGTGTGGACATAGGTCCAAATTTAGGTTGGGGGAGAAAAAAAAGATGCAAATATATTTCCCATGTGTCAATTTATGCTAGGCTATGTCAAAAAATTTAAAATGAGATGATTTGAAATCTGAGTGAAAGGATGGCTCGCATGTGTGAAGTGACACTAACTGCAACTGCCATTTCTTCTCATCATAATTCTCTTTTATCACTCCTTTTCTTTACATTATTGACCCTATCATAATCCTAAGTTGCAAGAGAAAAGGTAAAACAAAAGAAAGGGAAAATTCAGTCGATATTGGCACTAGAAATTTAGCAGGTATTGTAGGAAGGTGTTTTCCTTTCAGACATGAATTGTGGGAAAGAAATTTTGTAGAGTGATATTTGATTGCAGTGGGGGGAGGGATAATTCGAAATGAGCCCTCAGTTCATGATATTTTATTGCAAAATGCACAATGCCTAGCCAAATTTAGAAACTGTGGATGATTAGATTACTTCTTGAAGCTGAATGTCTTTGATGAAAGTATTACACTAGAATTCACCTAGACATTTTCTAAAGGAAAATCCATAGTAAAGGGTTGGAGGTTGTGGTAAATGAGGAAATAATTGCAAAGGTTACAAGGCTACCTGTTCATGGTGAACATTATCCAAAAGAACTAGGGCCAAATTTATAGTACATGGTGACCCTCCAATCAGTGTGGATAAATAGGGTGCAAAAAGAACCTCTATGCCTGAACCATGGAAGTAGGAAGCCATCTACATTATAAGGTATCTCAACTGTGAAGGTTGTCTATCAAACCTTCATTTAGTACATTTCAAACTCTTGAGTCACATGAGGCATGGAAGAAAGATGAATGTGTCCAACATGCTATACAATCTTCTCTCAATCATGGTAGCTGAGACCTAGAAAGGTAAGGAAAATTTTGTTTCCCAACATTGTCTGATTAAATTGCTAGTTGAAAAGTCTCTACATGATGTGTCTGGAATGACATGGGAAGAATTTATAAATTTTGATCAAATTAGACCTGAGAACTTGCAACCTAGGGTTTTTCTCAACCTCGTAGATCTAGTAGGAGATTAAGCATGGATGAAGCAACTCATGGTGCTTCAACCTCTAGCGTAGGCCCTAGTTTAAACCCTCCTGTAGCAAATGAAACCATAGAAATTAGTTCTTCTAGAACAAAGCACTTAGAAAAAAAAAAACTCCTCCTCATATTCTGATGATGACATTCCCCTTGGCACCCTGATGAAAACTAGGGCACAAAAGAGAGAAGTAGAGATGGGAAAAGGAAAGGCCAAAAGGCAGCCAACAGAAAGAAAGGTGTCAAGTTCTAAGAAGAGGAAGGTTGACACTATTCATCTAATATCCAAACAAAAATGTGAGAGACCTCCCAGGAAATCAAGACTAGCCAGGTCAGCGATTGATATGCCTCCATAAGAAATACCTAAGCGTGGAGAGACATCACATGAGGACCCTAAAGCTCCAATGGGACAAGATAATTTCAAAGAAGAAAACATATTTGAGAGAGCAAAAAATATAACACTGGTCAATCTTGTTAACATTGTAGAAGAGTTTGACAAAAATCAGGATTTCCTGCAGTGTGAGAAAGAAGTCCTGCAACAAGAGGTCCTACAACAACATCCAAAATTAGAGCTGGAGTTCCTACAGTCACAACAAAAACAAGAACAAGAGCCCTTGCAGCAAGAAATAGGAGTAGAAACAGTACCCCTGCAGCCAAAGACAACTGGACAGCCTAAGTCCATGCAGATAGTTTTATATGAGGAGCAACCATCGACAAAAGTACTGGTAGGAATTCATAATCCTCTTGATTTTATAGTACATATGAAAATTTTTAATTTATGGAAAGAAATACAAAGGAGAGAGGAAGAATGGAAAAAGGAAAAGTAGAAATTGAAAAAGGAAATACAAAAGAGGGATGAGGAGATTGAAGATAAGGATGCAGAAATTGCCACCCTGAAGGAGAGGGTGGATGATATGGCAACCTTGGTACCATGGATTTTGGAATGTAGGACCCCTCCAAGTGTCTATGCTCTGCACCTAAAAGAGAAATATCTCTCTTTTAAGCTTTCAAAGATTGTCTCAAGTTTGAATCCTTCTATTGACACTCCTAATGAATTTTTCAATACTTATTGAATTGCCTCCCCTAAAATGAATAATTTGTTATGTGATTTTTATTTGCATAAATATGTTGTAACTCAAGACCATGATTGGAATCCATTGTTGTATGTTGGGGATGTCTAATTAAGGGAATTTATGTCTTGGGTACAAAATGAGATTAGTTGGGGACAATGTCAACATGGGGCTTATAAGAAATTGGAGTCTAACATCCTTCTGCCCATTAGGGCGTAATCAAGCAACCCAAAGGATATTTACAGAGAATGGATTAGAATGCTTCTCAGACCCAGTTATGGAAACAAGATTATGCCTTGGATTGAGGTAGTTTACAGTGAGTATGAGGTAAAGCCAACAATAAAGAAGAAAACTATGAGAAGATACCTATTACAACAATGGAATAGCCTAAATGATGAGCTGAAGCAGGATAAACCTTATTCCATCCACAATTATGTTGTAGCACTAAAAAGGATTTATAGGTATATTCAGATTGGGAGAACCAAGGGGAGATTTTGGTTTCCCCTAAATTTTCAGCCACCCATTCTCATGTGGCCCGTGCCAAACTTTAGATTCTACCAGTATGACATTGTTGTAGAAAAACAAAGATAGAGAAAATTGGATAGATTGGGAGGATTCTATTGGGACCCTGATTCACGCTCAGGAGCCACCAATGTTGGACAGCTATTAGTTGCAAATTTCAAAGCTTTGACCAAGCAGAAGAACAACCCTTCCCTTGCTGGAGGACTAGCAAAATGTTAGGTTGGGGGGAGTGATGAGCCTAGTTTTTGGTCCAATTTTGGGTAGAATCTATAATTTATTTCATGGCAGTTGTCATGGACTTTGATGTTAAATGTTGATATTTTCATAATGTTTCCGTCAAACCATATACATTGGGCTTAATCCTATTTCTACAAGTTTTAATGACATTGGCATATTATGTGGATTATCTATATTTATTTCATGTGTGGTTAATGAATGTTCCTTAAGGTGGTTATAGATATGCAGTTATTGTGCGTACTGATATTACCATGTAGATTTAATTTGAGGATGCTAAGTTGAGGAAGACACCACCAGCTGGGCATGCACCATAACATCCAACAAAGGAATCACTCAAGGTCAAAGGAGGTCGGTAGTAGAATATTCCTTATGCAACTGAATGTAATTGACTTGTAGTGGGCTTTAATGATTGAGCAGACGCGGGCATTACTGTTGTGCTAAATCTGCGTTTGGACCTGCATGTCTAACCAGATTCCATGCATGTGTAACCACCACCACTCTACTTTCTTTGTTTTCCCTAAATGGCATCCTCCCAGTCATGGAGTTGAATGCCTTGTCTAGTTGATAATATAAATAAAGATTTGATGCTCCTTTAGGAGTTGCATGATTAGATATTGTACTTGCACTCTCAAGTTTTTAGTAATACATATACATTACTCTTTTGTATCCATGATTTATAGTGAATAAAATAAGGTTCTGATCTCAAGCATATGAGTTCTCAGTAGTTTTAGAGGATACTTATCCAAGGGGGGCCACTTGGTGAGTAATCCCTCCTCTTATTTTAGTATTAGTTTAGTATTACTTGTTTAGTAATTAGTTAGAAGTCTAGCATCGACTATTCCTACAGCCACTAGAATTTCATTATGTGACTGTTCCTGCAATCAAAGCAGATGGAGTAGTGCCCTGTTTGTTGCTCATATTTTCATTCCTGCTATGCATTTTAGTTTGATGTAGTTGTTGATTGATGATTGGTATTTATGGTATTCCTTTTTAAGCAATTTACTTTTAGTATTCTAAGTTCTTTAGCTATAGAATGAAAATGGCTACTTTGGGCTCCTAGTGCACCTTGGCCCATTTCAAGTTCACATCCTTGGGTTGACAAGTTAAATGTACCTTCATGATGATTGAATAGCTATTCAGTTTATATTTCCAATCTTTGAATCATGGATATAAGGGCTTAGTTATTAAATCATTTTAGGAGGCCAACAAGTAGCACTTAAGCCATGGCGGCTTACTTTCCTTGGTTGGAATATGAGCTAGGTCAACCAATAGCTCATTTTTATCCTTCAAGGGACTTTTCCACTTCTCCCAATACAACCAGGGGTTGTGTCTTACCTTGACATGTTCATTTGGTAAGTCATTGTCGGTGTTGTAACGCCATTTTTCACAAATCCATACTAGCTCTAGATGAGCTATCTTTTCCTCTAGCAGCTTATGTGTCTTCTTCTTGGCCATTACCATCAATTTAAAGATCAGCAGGTAGACGAAAAATCTCTTCTTGGCTTTTCCCCCAAAAAAGGTATAGTCAATAATTGATACTTGTCAGAACATTTTGAGGGCCAATACACAATTTATGAGGCATGCTAAAATGGTTCCCTGGTAAATTTTTGCATTCAGATGAATGTGAAATCTTCTCTAAGAAACCAGTTGCATTTCAGAGTGAACTTCTACATGTATTTTTTCTGGTCCATGGTGAGCCAGTAAATACCACCATCTTCACTCAAATCTTGTAGAATCGGAGTCAATAAATAATCTAAAAATGCATAATAATCATAAGTTGAGGAGAGGAGTAGAGTCAATACAGAAACTGGCCTTCTTCTTCCCTTTTCATCAAATATCACCAACCTCACATGTTTTTTGAAGAAGTTAGGGTTTCGATGCAAAAACATGTGGGCAAGGAAGGAAGGAAACTTGAACCTCTATTATGTATTGTAGTCCCTTATTTGCCTCAGTATCTCCTCAACAATGAATTTTGTGAAGTCATACCAAAATAAAGAATGTTTCCTATGCAACTGAAACCCCATACCTAATTGAAACTCTTGAACATATATGTCAGTGTACAAGCCAAAAACAAAGGCTATCATTGAAAATGCCTCTTGTAGGTCAATGGGGAAAGCATTGTGTGCCGCCAGAATCTGTGATGGTTTTTTCTAATCATGGCTAGACCTTTTGGTTTCTTTGTTATAAAAATCTAGAGACAAATTTTTGGTTCTCCATATTTCCTCCCCTTTTGCTAGAGTGAACGACTCTATCTTTTCCACTCTAGAGCTTTGTTCAGGGACGCATAGAATGTTCCAGACAGCTTCTAGGAAGATATTAACTTTCAACTTCCAACTCTTGATGGTGTTGGTATCCAGGTTGAAATGATTAATGGCCTTATCGACTAGCTCCAAGTAGTAGTGCACAAACGATACCATATATTGTGGGAGCCCGCTGAACCATAGCTTCTGCACCAAAGAATCTGGGTCGTTGATTTTCTTCATCCTTTTGCAAGTGATCTCCCTCAAAGTCTCAAGGTTCTTTGTGAGGATGGGATCATGAATGTTATCCCATTCCTCCTTTATTTCACTCTGGTCTTTATGGGTTTTTTTCTTTTTTGAGGCCGACATGTTTACCCATTCTCGATTCTCTGGTATCCAAATTGAAGCGTAAGAGATGTCTTCAAATAAATAGGTAGTTGGTACTACATGCATGGCATCAAACAAGCTTTGTGTTTCCTCTCCTTAAGCCTCTGTTTGAGAACTTTCTACCATTTTCCTTTTGCTATAGATCTCTGCTATACTCAAATTTTCTACAATTTGCTTTGGCTTTGTCTGTTCTCAACACTCTTGTTCTAGGTAGTGTGCTCAAAAAGCTTTCACAATGTTAGCTACTTGCATGCAATACTTAGTTATTTCTTTTTTGGGGTAGCCAAAATTCTCACCTTTTAGCATTAAATTCAGCATGTACCACCAGTTCTTTGCTTGTGCAAAATGAATTCCTTGTCATTTTGAAATGAGAAGAATTCATAATGATGTCCTACAGCATGATTTTCTTGGAAATTGAGCTGACGATTGAAGGCAGCCTAAGGTTTTGTATACTTTGGCCATTAATATCCCAAAAGGAATGATTAAGCCCAAATATGCAATAAGTACTTGAAAATATTTACGTTCTACCTTGGAGTTTGGAAAATGCTTGAAACACGACACCTTAGCATTCGACCATGCAGATTACCGCCGAGGACTACCACCAGCTTATGCTAATTAATTAGCTCTTATTAATCTTGCACACAGCAAACCATACCTAGCAGACACAACTAGGTATGAAAATTGAGCAAGCTCTTATGGGATTTTTGAGTTAGTACTCAATTAGCATCATGCTTATGGCATCCAAATTACCTTGCATACCCTAGCTATTTCTATAAATAGGCTCTTAGGCAATAGAAAAATCACACTTAGCAATTTGGGAAGAATTGGTAATAGGAAGTTAGGCAGAATTTGGAATCAGTAGTTGCCTAGAACTAGACTTAAGCAGTAGCATAGAGATTAGTATCAGATAGTTGCATAGAGCTTGCTACCATGAATTCCCCTACTAGGATAGTCTTTCAAAAGTCTCAGACAACATTCCTAGGTGAAATCTTGAACAAGTGACTAAAAAGAATGACCAAGAATAATCATTCACTGGCTATCATAGCCATGAAGTGGGTTCTGGGGAGGGACTATATTGAGTTTGAGGATAAATATTTGGTCAATATTGACATGTGTTCTCACTTTGTCACATATTTGTTTGATATTCAGGTTCCCAAGCCACAAATTCTTCACCTCGTACTATAAATCTTCCCAAAGAAGTACCTTAGAGGCCTAGGCGAGGTGGTGGCAAATGTTGCGTTTGTTCTGGGCATTCCAACGGTGAGTGACCTTCCCAAATAAATTGAAGAAGATATAGTAGTACCATGGGTACCATTCCTAAGTGGGTTTCACATCTAGTCACATGAAGAGCATCGTCAAAGGGTGACCTATGCCTACCACTTCCCGTTTCACTGCTACAATGTGGTGCCCTTCTATGACGTTGACTAGTACATAGACTTCAGGAACCTAGTGTTCCCTCCACCACTTGCCATCACTCCTGTGGATGCTGCTACTACTCCTGATTAGCTAGTTGTCATTCCTATTGATGAATTAATTCCAAACGTTGCTGTTGATGCTTCTATTTCTCCTAGTCAAGACTAAAAACTTTTTATTTTTTAAGAAATCATCACTTTGTTAATCCATTTTTTGTATATACGCCTGAGAAAGGCCTTACCACTTATATATAAAGAAACCACAATATATATATAGATATACTTTAAAATAATGCACTCAGAGCCATTTTGAAATGTATTAATGAACTATATACTTTTGTATATAATGAATATATAGCTTATATTAAAATTTTGTCTCCTATGCCTTTTGATTTTTTAATGTGGATTCTCTTTTCTTTTTTTGCACATATGTGTTCATTCCAATTATGCATATAGGTGTCACTTTTCTCTGCTTCATGAGTTGCAAGTTAGTTCTCTCTGCTTTTTGTAATAATGGGTTTCATTTATTTTCCTGCTTCCTTGCACTGTGCAATTAATTGAAAGACTGGCCGACAAAAATAATGAAAGAAAATAATTACAATACTTATATATCTACACTGGCAGAAAAATACTGAAGCTTAATTAAAGCATTTTAGGTGAATCTCATTAATTGGAATACCTAATGCTTCCTTATCCATATTTTCCAATGCAAATGCATTGTGTTGTTTGCACTAAATTATTCTAAATGAGCCTTCCCATAGACTATCAAACTTTCCATGTTGGCCAAGCTTTGCAACCCTTTCATTGAACTTTAATACTAGTTCCCCACACTTTAGACCCTGGTCTGAAGCTTTCTTATCAAACCAACTTTTAACCACTAGTTGGCAGTTGGACATGGCTATCAGGACCTTTTTCCTCTTTTCTTGTACTTATAGCAACTCATCCAACCGAACCTCCATGGTGTTGTTTTGTTCTACCTCAAGAGATTTGAGAAGTTGTAATGCATGAATCTCCATAGAGATAGGCAATAGTGCTTCTTTCCCATACACTAGCTCGTATGACAAAGTCTTGAGGACTTACTTGGGAGTTATGCAGTCCACCCAAAGCATTGCCCGAAGGTTCTTGTGCCACTCCTTCTGATAATCCGACCTGATCCTTTTGATGAGTTAGACTAATTTTTTGTTAGTTGACTTAGCCAAGCCATTCCCCTGTGGGTATTAATTTGATTACGTTTTCAAGAAGATGCCATGCATGAGTACGAGTTGACATACCTTAAAGCCTAGGAAAACCTTGGCATTGTCAGAGATGATGGTATTTGGCAGATCGAATCTTGTCAGTAGTTCCTCCAGGAAGTCCACAATCTCTGCCTCCATTGCATTCTTCAGGGGCATGGCTTCAATCCACCTAGTGAAGTAATTTATGGTCATGAGGATCCATTTGTGTCTAGCATTAGAGGTGGCATTAATCATATCAATGAAGCTAAGGCCCCATTGTGTGAAAGCCTCATCAACCACTATCAGGTTGAGAGGCATTGCAAAGTTTTTCCTCCTTGGCACAAAGAATTGGCATTCGTTGCAGACTTTTACCAAGGAGTATGAGTCATTGAATAGCATGGGCTAGAAGTACCCAATGCACATGATTTTATGGAGGTGTTCTTCACAAAGAAGTGTCTGCCCATGGGACTGCTATGGAAAGTGTCAAGAATTGTCTTTGATTGCTCTGTGGTGACACATCGCAATAGGACGTTATTGAATTTCCTTTCGAAAAGGACCCCTTCGATGAGTGTATAACCATTGTTCTACAGTCTGTAGAATCTTCTCTTCTGAGAAGGAAGGCTCGGTAGATAATTTCTAGTATATGTAAACCTTACTCTATTCCCCAACCAACAACCTTCATACTTGGACTCATTTGTCAGAACCAGGTCTAGTTTCTCTTCTTCGGCTATCATTT
The DNA here is from genome assembly GCA_007258455.2 of Sequoia sempervirens. NCBI lineage: Eukaryota > Viridiplantae > Streptophyta > Pinopsida > Cupressales > Cupressaceae > Sequoia > Sequoia sempervirens. The sequence continues at coordinate 163,241,486 of VDFB02000007.1, read as the reverse complement.
CTCTGTCGTACGCAGGATATTTGCACAGTTTTCTTCCTCAAATAGTCTTTGTAGGTTTGACCTCTATGTCGTATTCAAGGATATTAGTGATCCAATTGTCCCTTTATTTGGTGATTTCTCCCTCCATGATGTATTCGCGCACACGAGAATGTGTGACATAAGAAATCACCTTGTTGCAAGATATTAGGTGTTAGAACTTTTTTGAGTCCCTTTACAATTGTGAACACTTTCCTCTCGATGAAGTTGTAGTTCATCTCATATTCCTTTAGCGTTCAGGAGTGAAATGCTATCGGATGTTCTCCCTTTCCTTAATCTTTTTGAGTTAAGATAGTAGTGATCTTGTATTTTCTTTTGAATACATACATTATAAAGTCCTTTGACAGGTCTGGATTGACCAGCACAGGAGCTGAGGAAATAGAATCCTTAAGCTTCTCGAAGGCTTCTCTAGCTTATTTAGTCCATTTAAATAATTGATCATTTTTTAGCATCAGGGTGATTGGTCTAATTATTCCTGCAAAATCATAAATGAATTTTCTTTAAAAGTTCACCTTCCCCAAAAAGGATTGGACTCCTTTCTTGTTGACTGGTAGGGGAAGCTATTTGATTTCCTTTACCCATTTAGGATCAATTGTGACTCCTTCTTTGGACACTACATGTCCCAATAATTTTCCTTGTAGTACTCTAAAGACATATTTTTTAGGGTTCAGGGATACCCCGAACTCCTAAAAAATTTTGAAAACCATCTCTAGGTGATCAAAATGATCATCCTTAGATTTTGAGAACACATTCAAATCATCCAAATAGATTAAAATAATCTTGTTGATCAATTCGCTAAAAGCGATATCCATTTCCCACTGGAAAGTGGCTCCCGCATTTGAGAGGCCAAAAGGAATTTTAGCATATGCAAACATTCCCCACTTGGTAGTGAACGTAGTTTTGTGCTGGTCCTCTTCTTTGAGCCAAATTTGGTTGTACCCAAAGAAACCATCTAGCAGAGAAAACATTTTGGATCCTACTACTATTTTCAAGATTCACTCCATAGAATGCAACGGATAACGGTCCTTTAGGGATGCTCTGTTTAGGTCCCAAAATTTGACATATAGGTGGATGTCTTCGTTCTTCTTTCAGATAGGGATTAGGTTGGATACCCTTGTGTTGTGTTTGATCGAGAAGATGATTTGGGACTTAATTAGCTTTGTCAGCTCTTGCACCATCAAGGCTTCAATCTTCAGATTTACTGGTCTCTACTTTTAGTGGACTAGTTTGGCTCCTTCCGTCAACTCTATTATATGCTAGATGATGTCGGGATCATATCCCTTGAGGTTATCATATGACTAGGACACTACTCTTTCATACTTCTCACAAAAGTTGATGAGCCTTTCTTTATCATGATGCAAGACATCTTTCCCAACTTTGAGCTTTCTCCCATCTCTGACATGAAGGTCTACATAATCAATTTTTTCTGCTACAAACTTCCTCTTATCATTCCTCACATCGTCACAATCAAACAAGTTTTTGAGAGTGACCAGTCCTTTTGGAAGCTTGTTGGATCTTAGCTAAATGATTTTTTTCGTCATAGGCCTCGACACTCTTCAGTTGGAGTTGGTCAGCAAACTCTCCTAACTATTGGATCAATGAGGTGATATGTTCATCATTGTCAAACACTTGCAACTTCTTACCATTATCTAGAATTTTTGGTTGTACTATCACTCATACAAATTATTTTTTATGAATTAGGTCAGAGCCAGGGTCAAACTAAGATCCAATTGCAGCCATGCGGTCTACATCAACATTTTATTCTTGAGGCACTGTATGGATATTGAAAGCTTCAAAACCCTCAATCAGGTCCTAGACTCTATGTCTATAGGATCTCATGTAGACATTCTTTGCAACGGAGACCCCTCAGACTTGGTTGACTACTAGTTCAAAATCTTCGAACACCATTAATTGTTTGATGCCCATCCACTCTGCAAGGCTTAGACCTTGCACTAGTCCTTCATACTCAGCTTCATTGTTTGAAAAAGTGAACTGGAAGTGGAAAGACCTCAGTGTCTTTTCATTGTGTGGCGATGTCAAACATATCCCAGCTCCTGCGCCAACTTTGCATCTTGCTCCATCCAAATGCAACATCCATAGCTTTGAAACTTGATCACTTTCGAATTCCTTTATGACCTTCAAAATCTCTTGCTCTTAATCATAGATGACATAAGTCCCCAACCTAGTAGCATGATAGTTGTCGAAAGGATCATCATCTATGTATTCACTCAAGAGAACTTCCTTCAAATCTGTCTGATCTCCAATCACTTTTTCATCCTCTAGCAGCTCGGTGCAATACATTTCCTCTTTGCTAATAGAGGTATGAGCAGCCTCAAAATCGATCATAGCTTCATCAGCCACATGTATTGAATGCAGAGATTCAGACGCTATTTTCATTTTAGCTTCATGCTTGGTCCTTAGGATCAAGTGTTACCAATCCAAAGAAAGATATCCACCTATCTTTCAAGTGAATTCTTAGGAGGAAAAGGACAAACATGGGAGGAACATCTATGATCATAGTATCTTGTGGAAATGTCATGATAGAGTAGGAGAAGAGAGTCAAGGGAAGGTCTTTGATGACACCTATAGTTTTGACTTTGTTCCCATCAAGTTGCATAACCCCCCTCTTTAAAGGCTTGTAGCTAAGTACTAAGGCTTCATCTATTTTTTTGGGCATGACTGTGGTACTGGTGTCAGAGTCAATCATGCAATTATGTAATAATGTCTCCCACAATAAGAGTTAGGAAGAAGGGTTTCAGCTTCCGCTTATCTCTAACCTCAGTAGAGGCTTCCCTTGTACTATTTGTGAGGACTTTGGCAGGAGGTGAGGGATCAATGGTCATTCCCTTGAGTGATTTCTCCATTGACTTATTGATTGGATCTTACTAGAGAGCTTTTTGCAACAATGTCTTCTGCTCTCAAATAGCTAACATATCCAAAAGAGACACATTAGCAGATGATTTTTTCAATTGTTCCATCGCATTAAACGGTGGTGGATTTGGAGGCTTCTTCTCTTTAGCTCTGGTTACAAAAATTTCCCTTCGTGGCAGACATTGTTGTACCACTACGAAGTTATTGGGTGTCTAGTCGGAAGCACTTTTGGGTTGCAGATCGACGAGTTGTGGGGTGACTTATTCACCTGGTCAATTCCACAAAAGGATATAAAAGTCATGGAAAATCCTAACCTGGGAATTGGACATTCCAGCAGGTGACTAACATCTTTTTATGGTCATTCATTTACATTGTCAAACCAAGGAACATATACTTGAAATGGAGTGGCACTGTATGTGCACTAAGAACCAGTTTCAGTCACAATTTACAATAAATAAATGCTTGGAAGGAATTCTACTTATGTTGTAGGAATGTAATGTAAAGTCTTCTTAACTTAAGCATAACTTAATCAAAGCAGAAATCATGACAACTATTACTAAGAAACAAACTATGAACTAACCTTATGTTGCAGGAACAAACACAGGGATGGATTCCCAATGCTGGAGGAACAATATAAGACTGAGTTTGCATTGAAACCTTCAAGAATGAAATCTAACTTATAATCAACAAGAGATAAATAACTAACTACAGATACTCACTAAGTGGGTCCTCTTAGGAAGCATCAACCATTTTATGCGAGAATTGAACTCAAAACTTTGTCAGCTTTTATTCATAAACTTGGAATCATATACATTGATTGTTCTACTTGTAAGAAAACAAACACAAAACACTATTTCCCATTATAATACTAACTTTAACAAACTCTATTGCTCACTCATGCAGGAGGAACACTTATTTATTTTAGAAAAGCAACTAACTACCTAGCTCTAACAGAGAAAGACGTGGACATAAATGCATCTTGAAACTGAGGAACAAACTTCTCATAAATGAAGGCATATCTATTTAACACGATTCAGATAGAATTTAGTATTCCACTCTTCCTAGATTAATGATCATTTAGATTTCCTCCCAATGACCCGGTCAGAGAGTCTTTGTTGGAACAACTTCCTTGATGTTGTGTTGGAAATGGACTTTACTGCAAGGCCAAGATCTATTGCGCTTTGACTCATTCATGCTTCCTTCAACAACCTGCGATGCACATGGCGATAGAAGCGAAAAAAAGCACGCATGGAAAATAACACGATACACATTCATTAATCACATATTAAATCCATTTCATTATCCAAAAACCACATGCATTATATCATTCATTCGGGAGGTCAAATAGGGCAATTAATAGAGACACATAGAGATGTTAAGCTGCAAGAATATAAGAATGTGTTGCTACAGGATACTACTCAATTTTAGATAAAAAGCCTTTAATCAAAGAGTTAAAACAACCATCAGCAATAAGAGTAAGGGTATTAAAAATACATCATAATATTCAAATTATGAGCATATTTCAAGCTCATCATTTACCCCCTACTTATCCTAATGATGGTCCTCCAGCATTAAGCTTTCTAGTTGTTTCTATGAAATCAGTAGGAGTAGTATGGCCCTGTAATGAAGTTCTGAATTTATAGTAGAAACCTCTGAAACTTTTCCATCTCTCATACCTGTGGGTTTCTGCATCCTCATTAACATCTGTAGCCGAATAAGGGTAAAGTCGCCACATCAAAACTGGAGGTCGAAATGTTAATGGTAACCATAACTCAAACCTTCTCTGGAGACCAAGCTGCATTTACTTCTCTGTCCTTCTAATGGCTGCCTTAAAGTTTAGAGGGCTATGAGGCTCAAATTTCCTCAAACCAACAGTCAGTTTTTCCCATCTTGTTTCAATTCTGGAAAATGAAAGCTTCCAAAACAGATATGTTTGGTCTTTGAACTCATCATACACCTACTTCCTGATATCAAATATTTTCATTCTTTATGTCTGATCATTGAATCCATACACAACAGTAAGCCAAGTTCTCAGAATTGTGTGGGGAGTTGAGCTTTCAGGTTGCAGTGGAATAGGTTCATTCCTTTCAGCCTCTTCATAAGCCTCTAATTGTCTTCCATAGTTTCATTGGCTGCCCAAGACATGAGTGACCTCAAATGAATGTCACCAATGTAGAGAAGCAGATTCCACTCTGTTTCAGAGGGAATTAGCAAACCATGCAAATAAAACTCACATAAAGAATTTTTCAGCCAACTGGGTGCTACTTGATATGCATCATAAAATTCCTTAGCTGTGTGAATGACAGGGTCTAAATTTCTTGAAATTCTCATCAATTGGAACCAAATAAATTGCTATTTAAGGCACATAGCATATACCCTAGGTGGTGGTCTACATTCCATAATTTTACCAGTTATCTTCACCATTTCATCCATTTTCTCTTTCATATCTTGAATTTCCTATTTTTGTCTTTCAATTTCCCTTTTCAATTTCTTCTTTTCTTCTTCCCAAAGACTTTGTTGAATTTTAGTTCTAGCTAAATGGCTGAAACACAAAGTTTTAAATGTAACAGGCCTCCATGTATTCCTAAGATATTCCAAATATTCAATCGACAATGTCCTTTTATAAACATCCAATGCTCGACAAGTTTCAGGGGGTAATGGGGTTTCATTGGACACTTCAGGTTATTCAAGTTGTTCTTCCTCTTGCTGTAGGATGGACTCCTATTGCTGCTTAGGAGGAGATTGTGTTTCTTCTAAAACTTTCCTAACTGCTTCAACCAAGTTATCAAGACTTGGCATCCCCGTTTCATTACCACTACCATGTTGTGCTTCCTCAACTTCCACTGTATCAGTTTGCACTTCCCCAGGAATAACAGATGGACTTTGTGGAACATTATCAGATACATTCTAAGAGAATCATGACTAAATTCTTCAAATTCCTTAGGAATTACTATAATTTCAGGTTGAACAGAGGTTGAGGTAAGTTTACGCTATTTCCTTGATGAAACTCCTTTTGGAAATGTTTCTAAAGTAACAGTTGTAGGAGACACTTTTGTGGAATTCCTCTTTCTAACCTGCCTAGAGGATTCAAACTTAGTAGGAGAAGATGATAGTGAAACTACAATGGCAACAAGAATTGTTGTAGGAGAAACTGCTATAGGGGAAGATGTTGCAGGAAAGAGTGGAGTAGAATGTTTTCGCTTTTGAACATGAGGGTCATATTTTGGGGTTTGTTCTGCCCTACATGACTCTCCTACCTTCATTTTCCCTTTTTCTTTTCTACCAGCGGACTTGGTTTGTACTTGGGTAGAGGGCTCTGGTGTGGAGGCTGCAAGACTAAGTGATGCAGGAGTAGATGATTCTTGCTCTACTTCCCTACTTGTAGATTCTACTCTTTTTTTATTTTTCTTCTGTTATGCAGGGAGTGCTCTAGGAGGCTCTAGAGGTTGCAAACCCTTCTAGGAAAAAAATTCTTGCCAAGAAAGGGGTGATACATCCCTCAGGGAATGCTCGATCAAGAATTTAATGAGGGAATGATGGACAATAGAGTTGTCCCTACCCCTCTGGGTTTCATGGGCAGAATGTTTGAAAAGGTTTAACAAAAAATTTGGAACATTGATAGCTAAACCATGCCTCATATGACTCAATAGTTTAAAATGATAGGAATGCAAATAGGAAAAATGTCCCTCACAAGTCAAGTACCTGATTATGAAGGTGGCATATTCTAAGTATGGAGGAGGCAGTGACACCCATTTGCATCCTTGTTTGGAAACCTCCAAGGGTCCATCTATTTTTATTCTGAATTTTTCCCTAGTAAAGACAGCATCTCTCCCTGAAGAAAAAATTTCTCCTACCGCCGAAAGCCCAGTTACTTCTGTAATCCGCTCTTTTGTAACGGCTATTGTCAAACCCCACACTATATAGGAATCTATCCTCACCTACAGCTTCCTCATTATAGGAATATATCCTCAGAAAATAATTCAGCCAACCACAATTGTTGAATGCCTGAACTGCTTGAGGATTTTGTGTCAAGGGTTCATGAGCTACAGGCTCATGCCTTACTAACTGGCCACCCATATTCACAAATTATCTTTGCTGAGATTCCTGAAACTCAAACTTCTAAAAATTTGAAAAACTTCTTTTGCCCTACTTCTTTTTGCCCTGCTATCACTTTTCCTTACTTTTCCAAGAATGACACAAAGGATAATTGCATGAAATGATTTTTAAAAACTACTCAAATCAAGTAGTTAATTATTGTTTAGGATGGAAGTACACAGTCGTACTTGGTAAGTACAAGAAAATAAAAATGTATTAACAGTTGTGACAGTGGCATAAGAAAAATTTGAAATGGATTATCCCCACCCCCTACTAAAAATTTGGCATGTGTCCACACATGTGCGAAAGGATAGGCGAAGAATAGGAAATGATGACTGATATGTACATAACAATTAATGAATAAATGAAATAAATAAATGATGTGACAATAATAGATATTGCATACCTTGTAATAAGTGCTCGTACATGCGGGGAAATATCATAGCTCAGCATCAAATGATGGCTGGAATTGAAACCATAAATGAGGACAGTACAGCAGGATGGATGACATGGATGGGTGACATGGATGGGTGACATGGAAGAAGAGGAAATGAATGATGGCGATGGATGAAAAATAGAGAAAGTGGCTTCCTTAAAAAAGAAACCTTATTATGGGCATGCAACATATAATTTTAAAGAGATGTTGCAGGAGAAAGGCTGAAGCCTTTTGCTGCAGGAAGATCAGTGGCCGCATCCGAAACAAACTGCTTCATAAATTCTTCCTTGGACGTTGACTTATGATACAACCTAAGATGGTGTCCATTAACCAGTAGCTTGAATCAGAAAGGATCTATTGTAGCTAATTGAACTAAACCATTATCAAACATATTTTCTATTTCATAAGGACCAAGCCATCTTGTGGTGAGTTTACCTTTATTTTCCTTGTACCTGGAGTCATAGAGCAGCGCCTAATCACTGGTAGAGAATTGCTTAGTTCTAATATGGTGGTCATGCCATTTTTTTCTTTGTTGTTGTATAGCTTTAGTATGTTGTGGGGCAGCTTTCCTTATCTCATCCAATGCATTCAACTGCATGAAGCGTTCCTTTTGGGCTTCTAAAATATCAATGTTAAGCTGGAGAGCAGTCCTTAAGGTCTTATGCTCAAACTCTATTGGAAACATAGTAGTTTTTCCATAGAGTAACTCAAAAGGAGTGAACCCTATAGTTGTTTTCCATGTTGTCCTATAGGCCCAGACTACTTCAGGAAGGCGACTACTAAAATCCTTCTTGTGTAATTGTACTGTCTTAGTAAGGATTGTCTCAATTTCTCTATTGGTAACCTCTGCCTAACCATTGGCTTGAGGGTGATAGGGGCTAGACTTTCTGTGTCTGATCTTGTAATCATTCATCAATGAAATGATTAATTTTGATTTAAACTAAGCTCCTTGATCACTAACAAGTTCCCTTGGGACTCCAAACCGAGTAAAAATCTGCTCATACAGGAACTCAACAACTTTATTGTCACGGGCATGTGTCATTTCTTTCACTTCCACCCACTTGGTTACATAATCAGTGCAAACCAAAATGTATGATTTTCCATTGGATGGAGGATCAATAGGCCCAAAAAAATCTATGCCCCACTTGTCAAAGGGACTAACTACCACTTGAGGATACAGGGGCATTTCATCAGACCTTGTTGGTCTCCCCATGTATTGACATCTGTCACATTTTCTGGTGTAGGCTGCAGCATCTTTGTGTAGTGTGGGCCAATAGTATCTTGTAGCAAGCACTTTCATAGATGTTCTCTTGGCTACAAATTGCCCACCACATGGCTCATCATGGCAGGCATGCAAAATCTCATAGGTCTCATCTTCCCTAACACACCTTCTCATAACTTGGTCAGGTCCTGTGTAAAATAAACAGTCTGCAATCCATGAAAAGTTAAAACTTTTCTCTACCAACAATTGTATTTCCTTTGGTGAGAAGTGGGCTAGGATCTTATTGGATACTAAATAATTTGCAATATCTGCATACCATGGAGTTTGAGCAGCAATAGAAAATAGATGTTCATCAGGAAACCTATCATCAATTACCTCAGGGGTGGCAGGTGTAGTTGCTTGAAGTCTTGACAAGAAATCAGCCACCACATTAGCCCGGCCTGGCTTATCAATAACTATGATATCAAATTCCTACAACAATAGGAGCCATCTTGCTAATCTTCCAGATATGACATGCTTATTCATGAGGTACCTTATTGTTGCATGATTTGTATGGACAAATATTTGGTAACCAGTGACATAATGTCGAAACTTGTTCAGGGAATACACAACTACTAGCAATTCTTTCTCTGTGACAATATAGTTTAATTTAGGGCCTTGAAGGATTTTGCTAATGAAATATATGGCATGCTCTATGGAATTCTCTTTTTGTCCTAAAATTACCCTTATGGCACAATCAAAAGCATTTGTGTGTATATGAAAGGGTAGACTCCACTTCGGTCCTTGAAGAATAGGTGCCTAAGTAAGTAAGTTCTTAAGTTGTAGGAAAGATTTGTCATAGGCCTCAGTCCAATTAAATTCAGAATCCTTAGTCAATAAGGCATATAATGGACTGGCTATTTTGCTAAAATCTTTGATAAATCTTCTATAATATCCAGCATGTCCTAGGAAGCTTCTAACATCCTTTTGCTTCATAGGTGTTTGCAAAGTTAGAATGACTTCTATTTTTGCAGGATCAACTTGAATTCATGTTTGAGAGATACGATGGCCTAAAACAATTCCCTCTTGCATCATCATAAAGCACTTCTCACTATTCAAAGACAAATTTTTCTCCTTACATATTTTCAACACTTTCTCCAAATTTTCTAATGCTTCTTCATAAGTAACTCCATAAGTGGTGAAGTCATCCATGTAGATCTCCATAGAATCATGAGAAATGTCAGCAAAAATATTGATCACTGCCCTTTGAAATGTTGCAGGTGCATTACACAGGCCAAAAGGTAAGATAGAGTAGGCAAAAGTGCCCCATGGAATGGTAAAAGTTATTTTGTCTTGATCCTTAGGGGCAATTCTAATTTGATTATACCCACTATATCCATCCAAAAAGGAGAAATATTTTTTACCAGACAATGAGTCTAGCACTTGGTCAACAAATGGCAATGGAAAGTGATCATTTTTAGTTGTTGTGTTCAGCTCCCTATAGTCTACACAAACTCTCCATTTTCCACCTTTTTTAGGAACAATCACCAATGGAGATACCCATTGACTATCTGAAATGGGGTAGATAAAACTAGCATCAAGCAATTTTTGGAGCTCTTTTTTAACTATTTCCCTGAGTGTTGGGTTTATCCTTCTTTGAGGTTGCCTAACAGGTGAAAAGTATTCCTTAATGTAGATCCTATGAGTACAAATTTGAGGATCTATTCACTTCATATCCCCATAGTCCCATGCAAAATCTCTATGCTAATCTTTCAGCATTGTGACTAGGGTAGTTTGTTGAGATTGAGGCAGCTTATTATTAATGTTCAAATAGTAGCCTGGAGACCCTTCTACTTGCTTGGTAAGATCATTCATGGAGGATGCTAATAAAGGTGGTGTATGTATTTCATGTGGAAGCAAATTGTGATAAACTGCAGGAAATTTAGGTGGAAGGCTCTCAAGATTCAGTTGATGTAGGAAACACTGTTGAAGATAGCTATCTGGAATAGATGAGCTACTCAAATCAGAGTTGGACTGCAAAATGCGTAAAGCAGGCCATCCTCACTCTGAAGCTGGGAAAATGGATTAGTTTGCAGCATCATTATCTAAGCCAATGAATTGACTTCTTCAGTTTCCTCTCCTAAATCTGGCCAAATTGGTTGAGACAAGTCTGGCTAAGGCTAGGCAGGTGGGTATAAAGCCAATTTATTTCTTGACTGGCCATCAGAAATTGTCATGTCTCCTGAATGGCATCCTATAAGATCATCAGCTATGGCTAACCATGTTCTACCTAGGATGATAGGATATCCTCCCAAAGTTGCCTTAGTGGACAATATGGTGAAATTTTTTGGGTATTCCCAAGACTCAAGGATGACAATGACATCTTCTACCACTCCATCAGGTGTTACTGTGGAACTATCAGCAAGCTACAGGATGGTAGGTGTAGACCGAATGGTTAGGATATTCAAATACTCCATAGTATGCTTGGTCATTACATTGATGGCTGCACCAAGGTCAATCAAAACATTCTTTACTATCTGGCCATTAATATTTATTTTTATCACAGGACTCCCAGGGTCTGTATATTTTGGAATGACTGCCTTCCCTAACATAATATCTGCCAACTGTCCTAGAACATGGATAGTTTGGGGATCCTTTTTATTTATTCCTAGTTTCTTTAAATAGGCCTCCTTAATGGCTTTTCCATAAATTGGGACATCTTTAATGACTTGAAAAAGGGGAATTTGAATGTGTACATTCTTTAGCTGATCCAAAATATCAAAGGTAGGCTCTTCCATAGACTTGGATGTAGTAATTTGCAATCTCTGAGGAAAAGGCGGTTTGGCCTAATGCTTCAGAATAGGCTCCTTAGAGACAGTATTTGATACAGGTATATGTTTTGTAGGATCAATAGGTTGTTCAGAGGAAGAGTCTAGAATCCCTATAATTACAGGCGGTTGCAGAGTAGGGAGAGTGGTTCTAGACCTAAGATGGATATCATTAATATTCAGGGCATAAGTTGGATACTGATTGGCTTTTACAAAATGCATAGGCTGTTGTTGTTGCTACTTATTAATAGGATTTGGCAATGGTTGAGCAGGCATAGGCATTTGTTTTGGAGGGCCAGTATTTGCTGTAGGTGTTGCAAGAGGTGGCATGAGGGCCGAAGGTTGTGACTGCTAAAGCTGCAAGGATCCAAGGGATTGGTTTGGCCATTGATGAGAACCTCTCCATTGAGGATTATGTTGCCAATTACCTTGGGGTGGAGTCCATTGTCTTTGTGGTTGCTACCAACCTCCTTGAGGAGATTGCCATTGAGGACTCTGATAGTTAGGCCAGTGTGGTTGAGAAGTATTCCAAGGTGGTGATGGGTCATATGTAGGTTGCCATTGGTTATTGTAATTAGAATAAGGATTACCAAAATTCAAAGGGTCTTGAAGTATACCTTGTATTTGAGCCCATGGTCGCCTTTGTGCTATGAAGAATACTTGGTCATCATCACCCTCTACTATCTTAAAATCAGTAGGTAATTGCTTAGCCTCTAGGTTAGCCACCATCTTACATCTTTAGTCACATTTCTTTTGTCTACAATTTGGACAAAACTCAGCCAAGATTGCTTCAACTTCCTCATGTTTCTTCCAAGCTTGCATAGTATCCAACTGTGTAGCCATGTTGTTTATGATATCCTGCTTGAAATCAGACAGCAAATGTGTGATCTCCATCTGTGAAACTCCATTAGTAGAAGACTTTCCCACTGTGACTTGATGACCTCTACCCTTCTCAACAATTACTCGAGAGTAGTTGCGACATATTTTCTTGATATTATCCCAAGGCACTTGGGTTATATCTCCTCCTCCCATTAGATCCAGGGCATCTATACAGTTGTCACCGATTCCCCTTTAAAAAGTAGTTTCTGAGATTCTTCATTGAGAGTATGGTCTGAATTCTTTTTCAGGGAAAACAAGAATCTTGAAATATAGTCTTCCAGACTTTCATCCTCATTTTGTTGAATTTTGAATATATCATCACCCTTACTACCACTCTTACAATATTCCTTGTATTTCTCAAGAAATTTTGTTTGCATAGTTTCCCAACTATCAACAGCATCCTTTCCCAAACTCATAAACCATCTAAGAGCTCCCTCCTTCAAAGTAGCAGGAAACAACTTCACCCTGTGAGCATCTGAAGTGTAATCATAGCTACGACAGAGGATGTCAAACTCAAACAAGAAAGTGTTTGGGTCCTCTGTAACTAGTCCATAGAACTTAGGAAGTAATGAAGAAGGAATATTTTTAAGGTTATCATTATCTTGCTAAGTAATGATGGGGAATTCATTAGTAGGAGGTTGATTAGGTGGATTACGTGCCATATTTGCTTGATGGAGTATCAAAGCAAATAGATTTTCTTGAGGTTCTTCGTCAGTTGGGGCAAGTGGCAAATAGATTGGTCTCCTACTTCCTCAAATAGATTATAAGCTAGTTCAGAAGTGTTATCAATGAATGTAAGGTTAGGGAGGAATCTTTCCAGAGCGTCTCTTCTTCTATGCATGCAATAGAATTAACCGTAAATTGAAGGAATTTGAAATTTTTTGAATAAACACACTAAACTACTACTAACAATGACTATGACAGGTTCTTAGATTGACACCATCACCGGCAATGGCGCCAAAAATGGTCGATTCCACAAAAGGATATAAAAGTCATGGCAAATTCTAACTTGGGAATTGGACATTCCAACAGGTGACTAACATATTCTTATGGTCATTCATTTACATTGTCAAACCAGGAACGTATACTTGAAATGGAGTGGCACTATATGTGCACTAAGAACCAGTTTCATTCACAATTTATCAGAAATAAATGCTTGGAAGGAATTCTACTTATGTTGTAGGAGTGTAATGTAAAGTCTTCTTAACTTAAGCATAACTTAATCAAAGCAAAAATCATCACAACTATTACTAAGAAACAAACTATGAACTAGCCTTATGCTATAGGAACAAACACAGGGATGGATTCCTGATGCTGTAGGAACAATATAAGACTGATTTTGCGCTGAAACCTTCAAGAATGAAATCTAACTTGTAATCAACAAGAGATAAATAAATAACTACAGATACTCACTAAGTGGGCCCCCTTAGCAAGCATCAACCAGTTTATGCAAGAATTGAACTCAAAACTTTGTCAGCTTTTATTCATAAACTTGGAATCGTATACATTGATTGTTCTGCTTGTAAGAAAACTAACACAAAACATTGTTTCCCATTATAATACTAACTTTAACACTTTGTTGCTCATTCACGCAGGAGGAACACTTATTTATATTAGAAAAGCAACTAACTACCTAACTATAATAGAGAAAGATGTGGACATAAATGCATCATGAAACTGAGGAACAAACTTCTCATAAATGAAGGCATATCTGTTCAACACGATTCAGAGAGAATTTAGTATTCCACTCTTCCTAGATTAATGATCATTTAGATTTCCTCCCAACGACTCGGTCAGAGATTCTTTGCTGGAACAACTTCCTCGATGTCGTCTTGGAAATGGACTCTACTGCAGGGCCAAGATCTGTTGAGCTTTGACTGGTTCATGCTTCCTTCAACAACCTGTGATGCACATGGCGATAGAAGTGAAAGAAATCACATGTGGAAAATAACATGATACACATTCATTAATCACATATTAAATCCATTTCATTATCCAAAAACCACATGCATTATATCATTCATTCGGGAGGTCAAACAGGGAAATTAATATAGACACATAGAGATGTTAAGCTGCAGGAATATAGGAATGTGTTGCTACAGGATACTACCCGATTTTAGATAAAAATCCTTTAATCAAAGAGTTAAAACAACCATCAGCAATAAGAGTAAGGGTATTAAAAATATATCATAATATTCAAATTATGAGCATATTTCGAGCTCATCATCACCCATGAATCTCCTCTTTGAGCGATTATTACAATTGGACTACACTTGTACATTTTTTGATGTGGAAGCATCATTTTCAAACATCCCGTCTTCTTCTTCCATCCATGAGAAGAGTGTGTTATTGGGAGCAATATCTGTCTCTTACTCCAAGGACATCCCTTGCATTTGCGGAATGAGAATCGCATTTTCCATTTGTGGAGAAGCATATATATAACCTATGTGGTCTAACATCATGCCTTGGATGCACTGTTCCACCACCTTTTGTTATAGATTTCCATGTAGGCAGTTTCATGGAAAATGTGCATCACCATAGGGGAAGCACCAAGGGTTGATGTCATCGACTAAACTTTTCTACCCCATCATCAGCTCTCTACTCAAGCTTGGGTTAGCACTCTACAATGAAGTAGGAATTGGTACTATTTGATTAGTTGTTTGCACCTACAGATTTGTGCATGAGCCTCCTTGGAACTGGTTTATTTTGTAAGAAGACCTTCTACCTTGATAATTTTGGTAGGTTAGCTTTGGAGGCATGGACTAGTTTTTCTTCATGACAATTATTTCATTGGTGATGGTCCACAACATTTCCTTGACGTCACTCATTTCATCTTTTCAAGATCCGAATGTAGAAGCGATGTTCTGTGGTGTGCCTGGATATGTGTACATGGATTGAGGAGGAGAAAACGCACTAGTAGATGGCATCTCCTAGGAGGGAACTAATATTTTAGGAAATATAGGCATGATGGGCCAAGGCGGAAACTTTCTAGAATCTATTAGATTGTTCTCCGCTTTGACTACAATGTTGTATGTGCTCAGTAGAGTGGTTCCACCAAGGGACTGAATCATCATCGAGATGTCGGTGTTGATGGATTTCAAGTAGAACATGAATGCCAAATCGGTCGACGGGAAAATAAAAGCCTAAATTATTTTCCAAGTTATATGGAACCAAGCGTTGAATTCAATCATGGCTTCATATGGGGCTCGCATTATGATTTCTAGCTAATGATATTGCGAAGACATGTCTTCATCATTCAAGAATATTTCATAGAAAAGGTCACCAAGTTGATCCCAAGTAGCGATAGTATTAGCTTACAGGGTGTAGTACCAATCTAGCGCTTTGCCCTTGAAAGAGGTTGCAAGCAACCTTAGCACTACATTTTGGGTGTTGATTCCATACACCAAACATACATAGACTGCCACATCTTGCAAATGTTCCGATGGTGTTCATGAGCCATCTCCGGTAAATTTAGGTATAGCTTTTAAAGTAGAGACTGGGATAGGGGCCCAAACATCAGGTGCTATTGGTGCTACAAGGAGACTTCTAGCATCCCATGCCACAAAATATTTTTTAGTGGTTGGCAACATGGCTAGCAGAAGGGGCGGAGGGAGTGGAACATTGACTATCTCAGTCATGGCTAGTACTATTCCTAGTGGAAGCACTAACAAACCAAGGTTATTCGCTATTTGGGATCTAGTAATAGGTTAATGGCCCATACACCTTCTTTAGATTTAGATTCATTTAAGTAGTCCCACCGGGTGTTCCAGAAAAAAGAAACTGTTGATGCCAAAAATTGGAAAGGTAACAACCTTTATGGGAACTCAGCTAATGGGGGGACCAATTGCACTAAACTGAGTGACCTCTAGATTTTTAAAGAAGTTGGCTTCTTCTATAATTGAGATTTTGGAATGGGAAAAGGAAGGAGATATAAAAAATAAATTCTAAGGCAATGCACCAAGACTTAGATGTAAGGCATGATAAATCTATCTTTTGGATGTGTTTGAGGGCTCGTTTAGTAATCTGCTATATCCCAGAATAACAAAAATCAAAGATGAAAACCTGAATAATTTATTCAATGACATAAAATAATTCTCATACACATTTACTAAAAATAACAGTCAAAAAACATGGTCTAAATCAACAAGCTTGTATTGAAATCATAGAAGTTCTACAAATAAACAATTTAGGACAATAATGGTACAGTATAATGTTTTATCAAATAGCCTAAGAAAACAGAAAGGCCAAACAATGGCATAGTCTGAGAGTCTTATACAATAATCTAAAAGCAATACAAAATGCCTAGTGTCTTTTCCTTAATTTTTTTGTATCTTTCGAACTCATTTTTGGAAGGAAGAAGCAGTATATATAGACAAAAAAATCCCACCACCTGGCGGGTCGATAACAGAAAAGATTCCATCATCATGAGAGAAGATACCCAGAGCAATTATTTCCCTCAACCATTGCAATAGAAAAAGATACGAGCCATGGAATGTACTTGCTCTGAAGCCATAGGCATCCCCTAGGAATGATGGTAGTGCTCCCAGTGAAGAAAAAGAGTGAAATCTCGTGTAGACAAGTGTTGCAAAATCATGCAGTTAGTTAAGACTTGCGACAGCCTAGTAATGCACACTACTCGCTCTCTCCCTACATTTGATGAAGTCCATGTGAAAGAGACACGTGGCAATAGGTTGGGGCCTGTTCATTGATTCCTCCTCCTTGTGATGAAAAACTACATAGTGAAGACATGTGGAGGCATTCTTTACTACCATTGTTGACTGTGGGGTCCACCCAAAAGGTGAATGTGGATAGTTGTTATGTGGAAAACCGACAGGAGTCGATTGAAAATTGAAGGGAAGTAGCCTTGAAGTGCTCGCAGTAAGGACAGGTAGAAGCATGGCGAGAGCTAGTAGGAGAGTGAAGGAAGGATTCCCTGCGAGGAGTGCCTGGTGGACATGTGGTGGCAATGGATGAAGTTCTACAAAAAGGGGGCCCGATGATTGTTCAAATAAATGAGGTGCGGGTCGATACTTAGCAAAAAAAAAAACCACCCAAAGGGAGCTCGAGGAATTTATGTATCCACACTATAGTTGAAAGGTCTTAATCTATGATGAACAAGGCTATTAGGGATTCCTCCAAATACCTCAAGGGTATATGAGGCCAAAATTTGTAGATGAAAGGGAATAATGCCAAACAACTAGGAGGAGAGGGTAACCCACTCTCCACCTTCACTTCTCAAAGATATAAATTTCTTGGAGGCTTAGCCCAAATTCACAAGACTCTACTTCCAAGAGAAGTGTATTTTGATTCACCTCCTACTCTTTATGCTCCACCGAAACATGGGAAATGAGGTTGTCCCCTAGGGTGATGAAATCCTTAGGAAGACCCCCTAAAATGAATGATCCAAGTTTTTTTGGTCACCCAACATTACACGAAGTGTAAAGGGAGAGCATCCACACATTGGGTTCCTTGGGATAGTAATGAAAAGAAAAGAAAAGAGTAGGTGATGTTTTTGATCCTCATTTCTTCATCAAATGCACCCAAGTACACAACCAGACACACTACATCATTTGGTCTCATGCTTTTAGGAATTTCACCTAATGTTTTTGAAAATCTGAGATTGAAAACTAGGACTAACTCATCTTCTTCTTTCTGGATGTTATTAAGTTTTTGTCTCACTAAATTTGGATTAATTCTTTCTCCAAACTGTTCTATGAATGTTGCCATGAACTCATTCCATGAAGAGATAGAACACATTGGAAAATATGAAAACCAATCTCTAGAATCCTTCTTTAGAGATTGAACAAAGAACTTCATGACAACATCTTCATGACTTATCTCATAATCTCCCATCAAATTAGAAAATTCTTGCAGATATTGAGATGCTAATTTTGATCTTTTCCCTTTGAACTTTGGAAAACGTTCCCTAACTTCATTAGGAACAGGGTTTGGGAAACCTTGAATACCATTAAAATTCAATGGTCTATATCTTTCCACAGAGAAACTTCTCTGATGACATGACAAGGGTTGCACACTCTTCATGTTTACATCATGCACCCCATAGGGATGTACAAGTGAATGATACATTTTCTTACACCCCTTTACAAACTTCAAACATCAACTCTATAGTTGATCATTGCCCTATTTTTTTCTTTTATCATGACCCTAAAATATTTCAATGCATAACTAAAATACATCTATAGCTAAGATCTCTCTAATGGGAATATTTCAAGAACAAGCTTACTTCTTCATTACAACATAGAAGCTTGAAATTATAGCCCATAAGTATGAAGAAAAATTACCACTACCATTCCCTTTCTTAGTGCTTAATTCAATCAATAGGGAATCAACATTCTTTCAAGACTTGAATACTTCTCGTAAATTACTTTCAACATAATAATACTTTGTTTAAATTTATGAGAATACCTAGAAATTTGTAGCAGTTGCTAACCTTTATTCTTGACTAAAAATTTTGCAAATCTGGAACTCTCTTCACATCTTTAGTAGGTTCTTTAGACAGAGGCATGACCTCTCTTCATAGAGGATTGAACTTCAAGTAGCATGAAAATATTTCAAAGATGAATTTCCTTTTGGGTCTTTTCCTACAACAGTCACACAAATTCTTTGAATTTATTTTGCAACAAACTCACTTCCAGGTTTGAAAACTTCTCAATATCTGAACCAGATGTTCATATTCACTAAATTCTTGACTCTACATATGATGTAACAGTTTGCAGCTAGAGATTCAAATTTCTTCCTAGTAGAGTCACCTATCTATTGGTTCCCAAATCAATAGATTCAATGAGTCCTATAGAATAGCCACTTTCTAATATTTAGACTCAAAGATGGATTTGGCCAATGAACAAGATTCAGTCAAAGACTACAATCTCCTCCACTTCTGGCTATGTAGGACCAAGGTGGGTCTCCCCAACAGTATGCTTATAGATACTCTTATGTGCCAAAGTATCCAAAATACTATAAACAAATGATTCTCCTTTATATTGTCAATAGACACAATACCCTATAGGCTTAGCCAACCTCTATAGTAATGCCTAATTTAAACATGAGAGATGTAATTCATTAAACTCCACACATAATTAAATTAAGATTGATAAGTTAATTTGATTTAAAAATTGTAGTTGCTCAAAGTTTTGGCTGATTTGACAAGCTTTCCAGATAAGAAAAGGATTAAGGTGGAGGTGGTCAAGGTTGAGGATTCCCCTATTGAGGAGGAAAAGGAGTAGAAAGAGGAGCGTAGGGAAGTCCCTAGTAACAATTTGGAGCTGAAGGTCGCACCTCCTGTCAACTGGGATGAGGTGAATATGGATTTTTTTTGTAAGATGGCTAAGGATGGAACATGAAATTTTCTCTCTGGTGAAATCGTTGTTCTCTGAAATGAAGGAGATCAATGTCTACATCAAGAACTAGAAGGATGTCTGCATGGAAATGGTTTGATGCAATCATAAGGAATGGGCAATTAAAGGTAAAGTTAAATCTATGAATGTAATGTTGGATAAATTAGTTGTTGATGTTGATTGCCAGGATATTACTCATGAGGAGAGGATTTCCTCTTTGGAAATGATGGTTAATAAGTTTTTGGAGGAAATATTTGTTAGTATTGAGGACAAAATTGGTAAGTTGTCAGAGGATTTAAAAACTGTGGTGAGCATAAGCAACAATTCCTTGAAGTCTACTACTAAGGGTCTTTCAGTTTTAAATGAGAAAGCCTTGAAATGGATTGGTAAACCCTTGGAGCTTGGGGAATTTGAGAAAGTGATTGAAGATGTGAATTACTCAAACCTGGTGGATAAAAATGTGGATTCTACTCCAGCTATGGAAAAGGATGTGGAAGCTGGATCATGTTTGAGGACAAGGAGTAAGACAAAGAAGAGGGTTGTATCATTTGGTGAGCTCAAAGATGTAATTGAGATGCATGGGGGGGTCATTGAGGATAATATGGCCTCGATTAATGTTCTAGAAAAAATGTTGTATTTTTTGCTGACTCTTTTGCTTGATCAACCTGGGTGTTGATGTTTTTTGTTGTTGGTTTGCTAACAAGTTTCTTTGGTCTTTTTTGTTGTCAACATTTTGGTTTTTTGGGTTGTGGGTTTTATTTGTTTAGTCTTTATTATATCTTGTCGTTGTTGTAAAGGGTTTTAGGGCCCCTTCAAAACCTTCTTTTCCTTATCAAAAGTAGTCTCAGGAAATTGCAAAATTAAGAGACCAATGCCATATCCCAAGGTGGAGTCATCCAAACCATGCAATTTAAAACCTAACACAACATTCAATCTATCATAATTATGCCTATCAGATGATGCATTACACCATTGATACCAACAACTAAACTAGCCATACTTAGCAATCCTAGCACACAGTTGTATAAACCTCAATTTGTGTTACTACAAATTAAATCATTCTTTGAATGAGAGTAATAACATCAAAAAACATACAAAGAAAGAAAAGAAGCTGAATAATAATAATATTTGATTACTCATATTCAAAATTTATGCAATGTGAACAATGGAGACAACCATTTCATAATATTTTTCATTTACATACAACTATGACAATATTGTAATTAAATTCTTCATTACAAAACTCAAACCACTCTAGAAACTTGAAAAACTAGCATTATACATTGGAACCCCTGTTACAAAAGTGTTCCTGTGAAAACAAAAATGTGCAACCTCTACAAATGAGAAGAAGAAAGAAAATATAGAAGAATGAGAAACCCCAAAACTACATTTACAGTTGACACCTAGATCCATTCTTCTCCATTGATCTGTAACTACCTCCAGCTCATGAATAATCTTCAACCTACTCCCAGATTCATGCATCTTGCATTCACTTACCCTCTAACAAAAAATATTCCCTTTATGATGAGCTTCTTCATTCTTTATGCCCTTTTGTTGAAAATATTTCTTTTCCATTGACAAATTCATTCACTCTAAAATTTACCTTGACTGTGAAAACCTTCACTCCATTTGATTTTCCCAAGTTGCAAATTTATTGTTTCATTGTGACAAATTTTCACTTATCCCATATTTTATTCTGCAGTAGAAAATATTTGCTCCTCTGTGAAAGCCCATTTTATTTCTCTACCTTTGTTTTTCCTTGTGCAGTTCACTTTTATTTTCTATAAAATAATAACCTTTGTGTTACAAAGTGAATACTTTATTCACTTTATAAAATATTCTCTTGTGCCTTTTTACTTTGCACATCATACTTTAAAATCTTGGCAATTAAAAAAGTGAAAGATTTAAAAAAAATCACAATATTGGGAAAGAAAAACTTTCACCCGTGCTCCATTCACCTTCACTTTATGTTTAAAATATCTTTCCCTTGAAAAGTGGAAAAATTTAATTCATTCCTGGGAAAATAAGATATTTACCCATTCCCCTATCTTTTGCATTTTTCACTAGAGCCCATAAAATGGTAAAAAATTTAAAAGAATATTTTATTGGGAAAAAATGAGTCTTACCTGTTCTTTTTAATTTTTTACCTCATATTCAAAATCTACCTTTTAAAAAGTGGAATGTAGGCCTTTAAAAATTAAAACATCGGGCAATATTTTTTAACTTATCACCAAAAGAGACATTAATCAATCCCCTTAATACCTTTGCATGGGCCCAAAAAGCCCTTCCTTCCAATGCCCATTCCCCCGCTGCTCTTGATGACGACATCCAAAATTTGCTTGGGCTCATGGGGAAACTACAAAACAAAAAAACAAAATATTTTTTTAAAACTTAAAATATTTCTTTGGAGAAACCAATCCCTATTCCCTCACAGCTCCTTAGTGATGTCACCCCTTCTCTACAGGGGTTGATGGGGAATGCTTGTTGAGCTCCTTCGCAGTTTTCCCTAACTCACTTCTACAACTCCTCTTTGATAATGGTCGCAAGAAAACATATATGGCAGTCAATAGGAAATGCCAATCTCCTTCTAATCTTCTTCTTATTAAAACCCCTTCAAGATTGGCTGCCACATTCTTTGGATCGGTCCCCTTCTCATGTAAGAACTACAAAATGAGTCAAACACCCAAGTAAAAAAGTCAATAAATGAATTATTCATATTAGATTTGTTGTTTCTTGTTGGTTCTCTTGCTCGCTGATGTTTTGATCATAAGATGCTTGAGAAAAATGCACATCAGTTTTCAGTACCAAGATAGAATTTCCACAAAAAAATTTGATACATTTTCATTAGAGGCACAAACATTTCCTTTGTGCAAATTAAACTTATGTTGGATTCACCCACACACAAGGCATAGAAACATAGATATTTTTTGTATTGGATTCTCACACCTATGTAAAATCTCCCTTTGTAATATCAAATTTACCAATATTTGACTTGTACGATGGTAGCCTCATTCTTTGGATGCATATTCTCATGGTGTGAGAAACTTAAAAATGTTTCCACATTTCAGTAAGATTTCTTTGCATCTAAATTTCTTGGTACATCCTTAACTGTTTCCATGCTTGCTTTTCACTAAGCATCAAACAAATATCCCTTACAATGCAGCTCTTTAGCCGCCCCAAGACAGGTTGCCTCCTATTATGTGCGCTGACTGATAATTTCCTCAAACAATTTTGATACATTTACACTTGTAGGCGCATAATGCTCTATGCGCTGGATTTTCATTCACAAAGTATTTAAACAATGATGTTTCTTGTTGCAACATCTTGATCCTGTGTAAAAATTTCCTTTACAATATCTAATTGTTTCCTTTTAGCTGGCATAGTGATTGTCCATTCGCATCTTATCAATTCCGATTGGTGGAAATACATTATAAATAACTTGCTAGCCATCCTAAGATGTAACACTACATTGAATTCTTTCAAATGTTTTCACTATAGGCACCAACAATCTTTGTGCAAAGTAAACATGAGCTAATTCACCCTAAATCAAGAAGTATAAAGAAATTAGCAGCAGCTTCTTTTCTTTGCTTATTGCTTCCACACTTTACACTATAGTTCCCAAGCCTTTTCACAATGTGAAGTCATGCTTAATGGATCTCCATGCTCTGAGATCAAGCTCCTTTACTAGTTTCTTATTTTTAGCATGTAAATTAGTAACGACATCAATAATGTTTTCCAAATCTTATTGAGGGAGTTTTGAATCATCTTCTCTTACATCATGTCTAACATTTCCTTGGACTCCCTTCATGGTGGAAGGTTACAAAATATGCCAACACTCAAGTGAAATTTTCAACATTAGAACCCTTCACATCTAATTCACATTGTGCACTTTCAATGTTTCATCTACCTTCAAATGATCATTTGTTTGCAATTCCATGTCACCAAGCATACATAGAGGATCTGACATGTTTTTATCCACCTCGAATGCATCCCCAATCCATCTTGAGAATGTGCAATCACATTTTTAGGAAACCCTAACATATTAGCCTATGTAAAAGATTTACTTTTTCAATATCCTGTAGTTGTTCAAACAACTAAGCAAGATTAAATAGTCCTATGACTTTGTCTCATGGAAACTCAAGTGAAACATCACCTTATTTCAATTGATGATAGAACTCCATATCCTTTGACATACCTAATTAGGGATTTGAGGCCTAAATTCCTTTGGTAATGAACACAAATCTAATTTATATATTTCAATAAACAAGTTAATGCATATATCTTCTTCAAGGTTGCAACAATTAGGGATCTGTAAGAAGGCATCTAAGAATCTAGCAAACAAAGAGTATGTTGAATCTCTCATGAATCTCTTTATGTCAAAAAACCTTGAAGGAAATTATTATTTTGCACCCTTTCATATGTTGACCCATTCAAAGCAATTTACTTGAAGTGATTTCCATAATGCAACACTTACAATTTCACAACTGTGCAAAGCATGTCGGGTCCCCATGTAGGCTCGGCTAAAAAGAAATTATTTTGGAACAAATTTCATGTTGAATTGATCTAAGGCTGCTTACATATGCATCTTAGGTGAAAATTTTGAAGTGGGTAACCATCAGAATCCACTTTCAGGCACTTTGTACTGTATTCAAAATAGGTCAAGTGGCCTCTCGAATTGCCTTGGGAAACTACTCAAACGACCTCCTGAAGTCATGAAAATGCACAGGTATGTAGTAATTTGACCCAAGAATGTAGTGAAAAAAGAAGCTTAGAAAAAAATGTCACGAGGTGCAAGAAATCCAATGTCAAAGTAGCTTAGTTAGAATTTTCTGTAATTGAACCTATTAGAAACTAGCTAGGGCTCACCAAGTTGCCACTTCAAAAAAATACCAAATCATCTCCTGGGGAACTGCCACTAGACACACTAGGTAATTTGGGTCCATTGATTAGGTGTGCAAGAGGGATTTCCTTGAACCATCATTCATCAGAAGATATTAAGGGTCAATGTTGACCTCTTTGAAACATTCTGGAAATGCAAATGTAAAAACTAAACATACTACATTTTCTTTTGATCTGGTAAAAAATAAAATTTGATCTTGAGGCTCTAAAACTAGACCAAGGAGCATATGAATGTGTGGGGAATTCAAATAATCAATATTTTTGTCATGATGATCACCTAGCTGTGAAATATTAACTCGAACAGGAGGCCACTTCGCAAAATTGAAAGTTCACAAACAACAAAACAGTCCTACAACCCTCTAGCTTTTCTTTTCAAAACTCTGTCAAAAATCATCATCGAAAGCTAAAAATTGACATGCATGTTCACATATATCAATTGAATACACTCTCCAAGGGATTTGGCATGAAATTCAACTGGCTCCAAATTACGACCCTCCAAAGTAGTTCACTAGGGCAGATTTTTTAGAGGCACTTCTGAGTGTGCAGATCAACTTTTTTCATCATGGGAACTCAAAATTTGAAAATTTTGAAGGTGCCATCAGGATGAAACAATTTATTGAATCATAAACCCTACATCACAACTGTTAGCACAATAACAAACATGATGCCACAATATCCTTGATATGATGCTTGAATCTTGATGATGGCTCCAAATGCTTGATGAATTACTCTTGAATGCTTGAATACTTGAATGATTGGATGCTTAGACTGCTTAGATTGCTTAGATATGAAAATTAGAGAAAGGAACCTTGTATTTATACTTATCCATGCTTAATATTGTTGAATAGTCTGGATAACTAAGAGGGGGGTGAATCAGTTATCCTAAAACAATTTTCTTCACTTTAACTAATTCAGAGCAAGCTTAAATCAATCAGATAATAATAAAAAAGATATGAAAATGAAATCACATAACAACACCATGCACAATGAACACCAGAATTTACGTGGAAACCTAAGATGGGAAAAACCACGGAGAATGCTAATTCTTAATTATAGAACACCGGTTAAGGTGACACCAGTTAAGGTGATTTTTACAAAGGGGTCCCTACCAAAATGCTCACTGCACATAAGGCTCATTGTCGATGGTCTCACTGCCTGACTAAAACACTTGATTACAAAATAGTCTCACTGAAAAAACATGAATTGATGAAGTTGCATCTACATGTGCATGAAGTCAGTTCTGGTTTAGAGCACAATATCTTTCTGTAGCAGATCCGGTCAAGAATATTTTTCCCATCTTCCTTGAACAACCTTTGCAATTCAGATTACTTCTTCATGTCACTTTCCTTCAGCTTGCTTCTATGTTTCTTGTCGCATAATCATTCACACCCTAGCAAAACATGTCGGCTTTGAAGAACAACCTTGAAATATTCATTAAGGCTTGGCATGCTAGCGCCAGACCCAAAAGATAGGTTGCACATAAAAATCTTCTTACCACGTTACCAAGGGACCCATTAATAGGTCATACATAAGATAGCATAATTACCAAAAGATTATAGAAAACTCTGAATTACATGAAATATATTCTAGAGCCAATGGGAATGCCACAACCAAGACCAAATCTTGATTTCCATCAATTTCAATACCAACTGGAGAAACACAATTAGACATACCAAAACTCGTAACATGCTACATGAATGTCCAGATAGCAAGGATACCCAGAATAAGCTTTGAGAACAGCAGCCAATATCAAAAGATTAGTTTTCATTATTCTACATTAATTTTTTTCCATGGATGTCCCAAAAAGTACTGCCATATCTAGATCAAGGATAATATCCACAGTGCTCAACATCAAAGCACACAATAGGATAGATCATTTTTGTATATAATCTAGAGCACAACCTTTCAAATCCCAATTTTTGACATCAATGACAACAATGCTAAATCATCTCAACGAATTCTCAGCCATCTCCCCCTTTGGAATTGATGCCAAAACAACAAAAACTTAAAAGAACAAAAATTGCAAACAAAAGACTCCAAGAACTCCCCCTTTGTAAAGCAATTCAATTCCTCTTTTCTTTTCTTTTTCTCTTCATTTTCTACCCCTTTTCTCCATCAAAGGCAAAGGGCTAAATAAGAACATTTAGGAAATCAAGTAAAAATAACACTCTTCACATGAAAAAAAATTCTTGTACCTTTCTCTCATAGTTGGAAGAATCCTCTTCCAAGCTTGCACAAAAGAAACCATAGTGGCACACATACTTTCCAGTAGAGCCAAAAACTTAAATGATGATGACCAGTCTGAAGATAGACACTAAAGTTCACAATCTAGAGAGATGATCCAACTGGACCTCAACAATTTCTTTGACCAACCAGAAAGTTTTAACCAAATCTTCCCTTTGTCTCTGAGTAGACAATAACTTATCTTGCAACTCACCAACTCTTATTCTTTTTTTTCCATCTTTATTTTTGAATAAGTCAAAACACTTTCCAATATCATTCAGTTTAGATTCAATAGCTTCAATTCTACTCCTAAAATTATCAACAACAATAGGCCACTAGAGATAGTACATGTAGATGTCATACATCTCCTTAATGCATTCTCTTGTTTCAAAAATTTGTTTGGATAAATTATGTTTGGATTTGACACACCTTCTCTCAATCATATCTTGGATCTTGTGTCTTTCAAATCCTTCCCACAACAACCTTTCTTCAAAAAATTCTACCAGATCATCTTGTAACAAGTCAAAAACAACAGAAATAGTAGTACCCTTTTTTAGCAAATAATCAACTAGAAATCTTCAATTCTAATCCTACTGATTGGAGAGAAGGAATACCATATTTCACCAATATCTTTCATATCACCTTCATCCAACACCGAACAAAATTCATCTAGATCTAAAGAGTTAGATCCAGGCAGAGACTCTTCTTCCTTCTCCTTCTATTTTGAGATAGTGATGGCATCCTTTGTGTTAATTTTCCTCCTTTTAGGTTCTAGATGGGAACCACCAATGACAACCTCTAATTCCTTCTTACCAAAGGAGGAACCCTCCTCAAACTGATTGATAGGCATAGCACTAGACACTATCACATCAGAGCACAAATTCATCCAGAAGGATGAGAAATAAAATGTGCATGCACTTGCTTTATCTTCCATACATTCCAAATATATGTAAACTTGCTTTTTGATAGGGATGTCGAACTTCCACTTAACATTCTCCTTTGATGGTAGTGAACTCAGAAATTAAAATACTAAACATATGAGTAGAGACCCAAACTAGAAGGGATAACTCTCAACCAAAGACATTATGGCATTATCAATTAGGTTTTCCATTATTAGGCTACATAGGTCAAACTATTTATTTTCCTTCACCATCTTATGTGCAAGATACACAATAATAGCCAATGTAGAACCTTCACAATTTTGGAAATAGCTTTTATAAGTGATTCTGTAAGAAACATACCTTACTACAGGATCGGCAATGGTATTTATCAGTACAGCTCGAGGTTCTCTGTCAATACCAGTAAGTTCCTCCACGTCTCTGTATTTCACTATCTTCTTCCCAGGGAGATCACCAACACTGCACAATCCAGTAATAGCTTAAATGGCTTCCTTAGTGATTGGATAGGGTTTGTCCAAAATGATGTTGTCATCCTTGAATCAACTCAACAAGAACAAGATAGACACTTTGTCGGCAATCTAGGGAAATTCTCCCCATAAATCCATACCCAGGGCACTTACATTTTTCAATTCATTAGTCTTCAACCCTAGTTCCATTTCCTTCATCTTTCGATGATCGAATGCGTTCAACTCTACTCCCTTCAGCCTTAGTGGAATACCGCCACTAGATTCATTATCAACCAACATGGATTCCATTGTCACACTTAGGTTCTTCAATCCTTTTATCACTCAGTGAAACCTCTTCTCCTTCTTTGCAAACTATGAGAAAAGATTTGAAACTCCACCTTTTATCCTTAACTGCTTATAATGATTTCACCACCAAAAACTAACATTGATGATTCCATCAATAGTACTTCACTTTTCAATCAACTAGATTAAGCTTCATCATGCATCACCACCGAATCAAACTTAGTCATGTCGAAAACATATCAATATTACTTCGAAGAGGGAGAACTGATAGGATATGTATTGTAAAACTCCCCCTGAGCCAAGGTAGTTGGCTCAGATTCTAGAAGAGCTTCTACCGAGATCTAGTACCATAGAAGAGCTCTCCACACTCATTTCCTTTTTCTTCCAAACCATGACGATCTTCTTCTTAGATTCGTCTGATTCTACAACCTTCTTTTTTTTCAGACTTTTTCAGAGCAACATATCTACATGTGTTAGCATAATGTCTGGGTTCACTACACTTGTAACATCTTTGTCCTAAATTAACTGAGTGAACCCTAGATCTACACTAATTAGCTTTGTGACCATAACCATGGCATAAATAGCAATAACCATGAAAGAGATTATTCATTCCATTCCTTCTAGCTAGATTAGATAATTCACTTCTGCAATGACTTGCTTTATGACCAAACTTGTGACAGTTAAAGCATTGAGTACTTGGTTCCTTCTTGCTTCTACATTCTACAACCTTATGTCCAAAATTTTTGTATAGAAAATGATAGCCATTAAACAATAAGTACCTTTGAGCATTTGGTTGCCTGACCGGAGGTCTTTTGTAGGTGTTCTAGAGTTTTGGTCCTAGCTTGTTACAACAGATCTCGCTTCAGCTTCAACTACTTTTTCTTTACCCTTAGTATTCTAATTTGAGCTTTCATCTGAGAAGCCAAGTCCTCCCTTATCCTTCTGGCATTTCTGTAGGGATAAGAGTTGATCCAGAATTATGCTACTTTCACATACTCTTGCTTCTGATTTCATCCTTTTTAACTCTTGATCTAACTTCTCATTCTCTTCTAATTTATGTTTGATATTTTCTTTAGTCTTCTTGCATTTATCCATTTTATGTTTGATAGTATCTTTGAGATTTTCTTTAGTCTTCTTACATTCATCCAATCATAGATTTAAATCCATAATACTTTCCTTTGAATAGTTTAATTCCTAGCTGACCTCTCTGTGTCTTGCTTTAAATTTCTAGATTTTCTCCCTTAGCTTTGAGATATAGGCATTTTCCTCCTTGGTATTTTCTTTCAATTCTTCATTTCTAGATTCTGTTCTTTCCATATCATCTAAAAATTTATTCAATTCTTCATCAAAGTAATAATCTCCTTCCATCTGTATAAACTATCAAGATCTCCCTCAAGTGGTTAAGCTTTATCTACAAGGGACCAAGATCTAATACCAATTGTTGAACAATCTGGATAACTGAGAGGAGGGGTGAATTAGTTATCCTAAAATTTAACTAATTTGGAGCAAGATTAAATCAAACAGGTATGAACATGAAAGCACATAACAACACCATGCATAATGAACACCAAAATTTACATGGAAACGCAAGATGGGAAAAACCACGGATAATTCTAATTATCTATTATAGAACACCAGTTAAGGTGACACCAGTTAAGGTAATTTTTACAAAGGGCTCACTGCAAAAATGCTCACTATATAGGTAAGGCTCACTGTCGGTGGGGTCAGTGCCCAACTAAAACACTTGATTACAAAATAGTCTCACTAACAAAACATGAACTGATGAAGCTGCATCTACGTATGCATGAATTCATTTCTAGTTTAGAGCACAATATCTTTCTATAGAAGATCCGGTCAAGAATCTTCTTCCCACCTTCCTTGCACAACCTTTGCAATTCAGATTACTTCTTCTTGTCACTTGCCTTTAGCTTCCTTATCCATTTCTTGTCACATAATCCTTCGCACCCTTTTCTTTTTTTCACACACATTACTACTTCTTGTTCGGAACCAAAGAGTTGTTCAATATATATATGTACCCATAGAACAAAATAAGTCATCCTAGCAAAACATGTTGGCTTTAAAGAACAACCTTGAAATATTCAATAAGGCTTGGCATGCTAACACCAAACCCAAAATATAGGTCGTGCATAAAGATATTCTTACCACATTACCAAGGGACCCATAAATAGGTCATACATAAGATAGAAAAATTACCAAAAGATAGCAAGCTTTTAATTACATGAAATATATTTTGGAGCTGATGGGAATGCCACAACCAAGACCAAATCTTGATTTCCATCAATTTTAGTACCAACCAGAGAAACAAAATTAGACATACCAAAACTTGTAGCATGCTACATGAATCTCTAGATAGCAAGGATACCTGGAATAAGCTTTGAGCACAATAGCCAATATCAAAAGATTAGTCTTCATTATTCTTTATTAACTATCTTCCATGGATGTCCCTAAAAGAAGTACTACCATAACTGAATCAAGGATAATATATGCACTACTCAACATCAAAGCACACGATAGGCTAGATAATTTGTGTATATCATCTAAAGCACAATCTTCTAGATCCCAAGTTTTCACATCAATGACAACAATGTTAAATCATCTCAACAACTTCTCAACAAATATCCCAAAATTACACCATAACAATTTGACATGTGAATTCAATAATTAAAGGAGGCTAAATCTTTCCAAGATTTGAAATTAAATCCAAAAAATACCTTAAGGGGGACTAAGACGCCCTAGGTGGTGTCTTAGTCCCTAGGCATGAAACTTGGGGCACAAACTCCAAAAAGGGGCCAATTTAAGGCACACTTGAAGTCAAGGTCCCAAGATCTTTGGAGGAAAAAGACACCCTAGGTGGCATCTTAGTCTTGACCCAAAAATTAGGGACACACAACCAGAATCATTATATTATCATTTCCCCTTTGAGGTTTATCAAGATTATCCATAAAATTATATAATTCAATAGGCTTTTGGATGCAAAATAGGACCAATTAAGACATAAATAGGGATAAATAAAGAAGGTGGGTCCAAAAAAGTGTGAAAATGCAAGGGTATGCATTTTCCTACACAATAGAGAGAAGTACATAGGGAAGGAGAGAGAGAGAGAGGGGAGATAGTGAAAATTAGAGAGGAAAGGAGGGAGGGAGAGAGAGAGAGAGGTGATATAGAGAGAACTAGAGAGATAAGGGGGAGAGAGAGAGGCAGAGGGAAGGAGGGAGTGAGGGAATGAGATAGAGAGATCTAGAGATGGATAGGTAGAGAGGTAGTTCTTGAGCTCAAGGGAGAGAATTAGATAAAGGTATAGAGATAGTGAGAGAGAAAGGTCTAGAACATAACAAATGAACAATGAGTGAGATAGAGAGAGAGAAGGATGATACATCTTGTTGATTACTAAAATTTGATCTCTTGATTACTAAAATTTGAAATGTCGATTACTAAAATTTGACTAAGTTTGAAAATTTATAAGATCTTCCAAAAAATAAAATTTGCATTATAACTCCAAGAGATCCAAAACCACTCTCAAAACATCTTGAAACTATATATATGAGATATAACTTAAAGTATAAGAAAATAAATGTCCATATGTAAATGTCAACTTATACATAAATGTTTATTTCATGTATATAGTTTCACTGGCAGAGAAAGAGAAAGAGAAATAAAAAGAAAAAAGAAACACTTCAACAAAATGCATTCTTAAAACTCAATATTTACATTTGGTGCTCACCAAATGTTGCATTTCATTTGGTGAGCACCAAATTTGGCACTTGCCAAATTGATTGCATTGGGAAATACCAACCCAAAGGGTTGTATTTTTCCTTAGGCATGACCATTTCATGCCAATGATGTGAGTTTGTGAAAGGGTAACAAAATTTCACATATTTTTGGTCATGCTCTCCATAAATTTTGCACATGTTTCAATGCAAATTTACAAAAATACAATGGTGATATTAGGCTCTCTCTTAGCTATCTAACCTTATAACTTTTTACATTTTGATTATGTTAAGGTTTTCATCTATAACTTCTCTTGTTAGTGCCTCCATTTTCTATCAAAAACCAACATGTACTAGTTTGGGTATAGATTTTTACTTGTTCATCAAATTTTTAAAAAAATACATTTTTAGAAACTAGACTCCATTCTACATGTATTGAAAATTTTGATTTTTGATTAGTTTTCAAAAAATCTAAGGGGGAGAACACTTAAATTTCATCTTTTTAGGATGTTCCCATTTTAAAAATTATTAAAATATTATATTCATTAAAAAATTCAACAAAAAACCTAGCATAAACTAAATGGTGTTAGCTAATGTCTCACCAAAGCAATTTTTGAAATTCTAAAAAAAAAAAAAAATTTAGGTGGGGCACAAAAAAGGACCACTTTGTGTGGCCCCTCTTTTTAAAAACCTTAATCTTCATTATTTTAAAAAAAAAATAGTAGTTTAGAAAGTAGATTCAGAGAACTATAACTCTTGATCTTATTGCATCTTTAAATTTTGAGTGTAACTATCTTCATTTTCTTGTGAACATCAAACTCTGCTGACCTCAAAAAAAATGTGGAATCTTAAGAGTCATTTTTGTGTCACAACTTGGTCCACATACCCTATGGTGAAAATGTAAAAGGTTATAATCTTTGGAATCCTCTAACCCAAAAAAATGATTTTCTTTAGAGATGTGATTTCTAGGGAGTTTAGAGCTTGCTCGGGTGAAGAACAACCTAAGGAGAAATATAAGACAAAAATAGTGCACTTTGAGACAAAGATTGAAAATTAGGAAGATTCACATGTGGAAGAACAACCAGATGGATTAGAGGATTGAGAAGAAGAAGAGGGTTTATAGAGTTTAGATGATGTATAGGATGAGCATAAAGAAGAAGAAGAGTAGCAAAATCCCCTTAGTCATACCTTGTGAAGATCCACAAGACAACAAAATCTAGTTGACAGGTATAGCCCATCTAATTACCGATGTGTATTTTCTTTGTTGAGTACTAATGATGAACCTAAATCCTACAAGGAGGCTCTTTCTTCAAAAGAAAGTGAGTCTTGGAAGTAGGCAATGTAGTAGGAGATGATGACTTTAGATAGTTGCGATACCTAGGATCTTGTGAGTTTTCCCAAAGGAAGAAAACTCATTGGTTGCAAGTGGGTATTTAAAAGGAATTTTGGTGCATATGGTTGGTTAGAGTGGTACAATGCTAGATTGGTGGACAAGGGCTACTCTTAGAGAGAGGGAGTTGATTTCGGTAAATTTTTCTTTCCTATTGTTAAGTTAACTTATATTAGATTCCTATTTTCTATTGTTATTGCTTATGATTTTGAAATAGAGAAAATGGTTGTTAAAGTTTATTTCTTGCATGGGGGTCTTGAGGAAGAAATTTATATGTGATAGCTTGATGGTTTTGTTGTGAAAGGAAAACAATACTTGGTTTGTAGGTTAAAGAGATCTTTATATGGTTTGAAACAATTACCCAAGATGTGGTACCAGAAGTTTGATTCCTTTACATTGAAGTTGGGTTTTGTTAGTCTAGTGAGGAGGATCATTGTATTTACATTAAGGTTATTGGTGATCAAATATTAATCATTATCTTGTAGGTTGATGACATGTTGTTTATGGGTAACAACAAGGTGATGATTTTGGAAATTAAGATGAGCAACTTTTTAGCACATTTAATATGAAGTATTTGGGGGCTACAAAATATATCCTTGGGATGGAGATTAGTACAGACTGGGTTCACAAAAAGCTTTGGTTAAGTTAGATTAAGTATGTTGATACTATTTTGTAGACGTTTAGTATGCATGACTATAAACTAGTAAATATTCTATTTTTGGTTGGTACTAAGTTGAGTTTAGACATGTGTCCTAATTCTGATGATGATTTTGAAGAGATGTCTTCCTTATGCTAGTTTCATTCGTATTTCATTGTATGCAATGGTTTGCTTTAGACCAGATATAACCCAAGTTGTGGGTGTTTTGAGAAAGTTTGTCTAACTATAAAGCAATTTTTCCTTAATCATTTTTTGATTTTTGGCTTTTATGTGTTTTTGGCTTCGGGATATGTCTGCACTCAAAGAAAAAATGTTTCTGAAAGGTGCATAGTGTACAATGTGGTGGTTGCATGGCTTTTGATTATCGTCTTCCTTTTGGAAGAAGGCCAAGACACATGTCATCTTGGTGGAGATTTTCTCAAGGGAAATTTTTCTTAAACCTGAGAATCTTCACCCGCTCGATACATCATCTCTTTGCTACATGTTTTTGCTTTTAGAAGCGATCTCTTTTGGAGTTTTTTAGAGCATGTTAGGTCTTCCTTGTTTTAAGATAGAAACTTTGAGTCGATGTCACTGAGTTACATGATTGGTCAACCAGATTTATGCTAGGCTATTTTCTAGGATCTAATTGCTTTTAGATAGTGATCTTTGATAAATATCTAAAATGACATAAATGAGGTGGTTGAGAATTAATGAGAAAATATTGTCTTAGCCTAACAAGAGATCTAAGATTGGATCATGAGCTATCAAATGTTGGCATCCGAAATTATTTACTTATGGGATGTGGCAGCGGTTCTCTCTCTTTTCAACTATAAATGGGAGGCGGCGACTGAGGGAAAAAAAAAAATTCCAAAAAAAAGAGTTCCAGTTGGAGTGTTCAAGTTTTCTTTTCTCAGAACAAAAGTTCTTTTATTTTTTCTTAGAAGATAGATATATTTTCAGAAGTAATTGGCAGAAACTTCTTGTTCTTTGGCATGTTATAATGTTTTTACTCAAACTATTATCAGATTGGCATCCGACCTTTTTTTTTTTAAGTTCATTTGATATTTAAGCATGAATTATTTAGAAGAAATCTTTAATACTATACACGTTATGGCCTTTTTCAAGTTTCCTTCCTTATGCTTTCATTCAGAATGAAACACTATGTTAAGCTTGATTCAAATAGTTTGAGTAGTTGATTTCCATGTTGTAGGCTTATGTGGTATGATAATAACTTGTGGAAATTGGATTATGTATGTTGAATTTTTTCAATTTCTTTAAGCGTTATTGTTTCTTCATATTATGCTATAACAAGAGGAAGCATCTATGCAATTTCTTAAAAAAAAATTGTTAAACTTGGAAACTTTTATGCTTGATCAGACCTTAATCAACACTACCTACATGTGGGTGTTTTGAGCAAGTTTATTTCTATTGTAAAGAATTTTTTCCTTAATCATTTTTTTATTTTTTGACTTTTATGTGTTTTGGGCTTCAGGATATGTATGCGCTCAAAGCAAAAGTGTTTCTGAAAGGCGTGTAATGTGCCATGTGGTGGTTGTGTGGCTTTTGCTTATCGTCTTCCTTTCAGAAGAAGGCTAGGACATGTGTCAACTCGACAGAGATTTTCTTAGGGTAAATTTTCTTAAACCTGAGAATTCCCACCCACTCGACATGTCATCTCTTCGCTATAGGAAGTTTAAGCTTTTAGAAGTGATCTCTTTTGGAGTTTTTTGGAGCATGTTGGGTCTTCCTTATTTTCAAGATGGAAACTTTGAGTCGGTGCAACTGAGCTACATGATTGGTCAACTAGATTTCTACCAGGCTATTTTCTAGGATCTAATTGCTTTCAGAAAGTGATATTTTCTAAATATCTAAAATGACATAAATGAGGCAGTTGAGAATTAATGAGAAAAGATTTGCGTGACCTAACAAGAGATCTAAGATCAAATCATGAGCTATCAAATGTTGGCATCTAGCAGCATTTACTTTTGGGATGTGACGGTGGTTCTCTCTCTTTTCAACTATAAATGGGAGGTGGCGACCGAGGGTAAAAAAAATCAGTTCCAAAAAAAAAGAGTTGCAGTTGGAGTGTTTGAGTTTTCTTTTCTCAAAACAAAAGTTATTTTAGTTTTTCTTAGAAGATAGATATATTTTCAGAAGTAAATGGCAAAACATTGTTGTTCTCTGGCATGTTATATTGTTTTTACTCAAACTATTATCGGATTGGAATCTGACCTTTGTTTTTTAAGCTCATTTGATATTTAAGCACGAAATATTTAGAAGAAATCTTTGAAACTGTGCATGTTATGGCCTTTGTCAATTTTCCTTCTTTATGCTTTCGTTCAGAATGAAACACTGTGTTAAGCTTGATTCAAATAGTTTGAGTAGTTGATTTCCATGTTGTAGGCTTATGTGGTATGATAATAACTTGTGAAAATTGGATTATGTCTGTTGAATTTTTTCAGTTTCTTCAAGGGTTATTGTTTCTTCATATTATGTTATAACAAGAGGAAGGGTCTATGCAATTTCTGAATATTTTTCTGTTAACCTTGGAAACTTTTATGCTTGATCAGACCTTAATGAACACTACCTATGGGGATATTTAAAAGAATACACTATTCTTGTATTTAGCCTTTTTTGTTCATTCTCTTCCCAAAAATGAGGGGTTGTGGTGTTCTGTGTCTTTTGTATCATTCATAGAAAAGGAATTGGATTTAAAATGTTGTAAAACCTTTAGTGCATTACCATTTTCCTATTTTATACTTACATTTTCTTCTACCTTTTTCTCCAATTTAACTCAAAGAAAAGTCAACTTTCTATAAAAATCCTAAAGGTATTCAATGAGGTGCAAATCGGTCCCCCACTCACTGAATTTCCCATAAGGTTGTTGAAGAGGCACAAGCTTTGATGATCAATAGTTCTTTTTCTGGAACACTTGGTGGGACCTAAGGTTTTATGAATGTCTAATTAGAAGTCTAAAATATTTATTAAATTGGGACAAGGAAAGAAGCTAGAAGTTTCATACCTAGAATCTAAACAAGAGCATCTTCAAGAGGTCATTTCCAATACTCCCAATTATCTACCTCATCATCTAGGAGAAGAAGACTTACAGGTTCTATATCACCTATAAGGATTAATAGAGTGAGAAATGAGAGCCCATAATTTAGAGCCTTATCTACCCCACCTGGGGGTGAACATTCCAAATTAGAATACCAGTTATCCAATTCATAGGAATTTTTTCTCCATT
Organism: Sequoia sempervirens; assembly: GCA_007258455.2. NCBI lineage: Eukaryota > Viridiplantae > Streptophyta > Pinopsida > Cupressales > Cupressaceae > Sequoia > Sequoia sempervirens. Next base: position 163,204,013 of record VDFB02000007.1, on the reverse strand, counting down.
GCTCACATAGTTGCCTCTACTCCTATAAATTTCATAACCTGGAATAGTGGTAGTCTGCTACAACCACCTACACCCCCAGATGTGTGGCCCCCTCAAGGCTATTCCAAAATTTTCTGGAGAAGACTTAAAACCCCCTCTGAACACCTCCAAGATATAGTGGAGGTATGCAAGGTACATAACATAGCAGAGGAAAATATTGCTCTTAGGCTATTGGCCACCTCTTTCAAAGGAAAATCTCAAGATTGGTATCGATCTTTGGCTTTTGGTTCTATCTGCTCTTGGGATTAGCTTCAAGAAAGGTATTGTGAATGCTTCTCAGAGAAGGGAGATCGCTCTTCATTGCTACATCAATTGATCACCATCAAAAGATCCCACAAGAGGCCATGAGCAATTTCAACACCAAGTTCCACAAAACCTAGCAAAGAATTCTTGTGACTGCCCGACCTCTAGCTATGATGGAATTCATGTTCTACCTAGAGGCCTTCAATTTAGACATCGCAGTGATGATAACCTCCCTAGGATGGGATGTCTTACCTAAAGAATATGAGTTATTTGTGTGTGAGAAAAATATTTTGATCAATGCTGGAAAGCTTCCTTCATGACCTCCAATGCTTGTATTTGTAGAAATATTTGGTGGTCCTTAGGAAGAAGCTACTGCAAGAACTTCGGCTACATAAGTGGTGGCATCATCCATGCCACAATCCATGTATGTGTACCCCTTCAAGCAGCCAAGCACGTTGGGCTCTTCCTCTAGAATAGTGGACATCAACGATATGAAGAGTATCATGTGATCTTTCACTAATGAGTTGGTTCTCATCAAACAATAGCAAGTGGCACCTCTGAAGCAAGACACTCAGACCTATAAAGGGGGAAGATCATCTTATCAACAGAACATGTACCAAGGACCCTTAAGAGGAGGAAGTCAACAAATAGCATCTGTAAACTAGATAGTCCCAGTCACTACGTTGCTACGAGTAGTCAAGGATAGCCATAGTAAAGAGTTAATCCTAGGTCAAAACAACTAGGTAGAAGATGAGAACGTATGGTGCTTCCCATGCAGCGATAGTCACATGCCCCAAAATTTTCCAAGGGGAACATGCAACAAAAGATAGCAAAACAAAGAAACTAGGGCACACTCCTGAATGTAGAAGAATATGAGTCTCGTGAGATGGAAAATGCTTCCTTTAGAGTGCAAATGCAAGGAATTTCTTTAGAGCAAGAGCTAGATATTGCGCCCAACCAAGCGCTATTTTTTGTGGATGGAGGAAGAAGATGTATTCATGAATAAAGCTCTGATGACTAGTGCCCCACAAGTGTAGTCAAACTACAATAAAAGATCTAAAAGAAGGCTCATAGGAGAATACGTATAACAAGCTCTATCGTGTCCTCAACCACATCAACCATCATTGTAAGAAAAGTAGGCTCTGCAGGCCATGGGCCAACTTACTTAGCAGTTGCAAACTCCATCATTGCTAGAGAAGGAGATGGAAAAGATACCAAACTCATTCATGAAGGATCATTTCCCTCTGAAGACAAGAGAGATACCACCATTTAAGCCCAAGGTCCAACCATTTAGCTTGCTCAATGTGGTAGAACAACTAAAGAAGGCGCCTACTAACGTATCTCTATGGGATGTCATAACCATTCCCAAACAAAAGACATTAATTCAGGAAGCATTAAAGAACCTGGAAGACCAAGTACCGCAGATGGATGCTACTTCTTTGTGCGATCAAAGTAAAGATAAAAGTCTCATGTCAGAACCTCAAGCTCCGAAAGCCATAGCCATTGTGAATGATGTGGACAATGCAAAGAGAAAGAGGTAAGCAAGCCAAATCCCATGCCTTTCTTTTTAACACTCATTGTGGGAGATAAACTTTTGCATAATAATATGATTGATTTGGGAGCTATTACAATGGTCATGCCAAAGCAAGTGTCCAATGCTCTGAAACTTAGGTATGAACCCCTTAAGAATGGAATCATGCAATTGGATGAGAAGAAAGTTCCAACTATTAGGTGCATTAAAGATCTATCTTTAACCATCTTCTCATGTCTAAGCCAAACAGTCTCACAAGAAGTAGTGGTGATAAACATTCCCCTAGTCTTTGAGATGTGTCTCTCAAGAGATTTCACCATAGATCTTGGTGGGTATTTGGTACTTGATTGGTCCCACCTAATATTGAGGACCAAGCATGGGGTGAAGATGAAAATCTTGTCTGAATCTTTGCATCTAGAACACATAGCAGATAATGCAATCCTATGTTTTGAAGTAGCACATACCTCCTTTTCACAAAGGGAGAGATATTGTGTAGAGATCTTGGAAGATGAAGAAGATACGAGTGATTGGACTCCTGAAGAGGAGGTCCTCCTCAACCAATCCATCGATTCTGACCCATTCAACAACTTTCATGCAATGGGACTAGGAACCTATGTGATTTTTCATGATGATCAAGCTTTTTCAAAATTGATAAAGGATCGAGAGGAATATGATTATCTGGGTGACAATTATCTATGGATCCTATACTTCAATGGCACAAAATGCAAGGTCGGTTCTAGAGAGGGTGTCTAATTAGTGTCCCAAACAAGATCAAATACCCTCAAGGCTTTTCATTTTTCAATTCTCTTGCTCGAATAATGATGCAGAATATGAAGCCTTGGTTCATGGTCTAATTCTTGTAGAATGAATGGGTGTAAAGAGAATGCAAGCATTCAGAGACTCAGAGTTAGTTGTGGGAAAGGTCTATGGGAAAGCGACTATGAATAATATAAGAATGAAATAGTGCAAACATCGGATATGGGATCTGATCAAAGGTTTTGAAGGTTGAACAATAAATGAGTCATTCCCCAATCTCAAAACAGTGTTGTCGATCAGATGGCTTCAATTGATTCACAATTCGAACTAGTTTCTAATTCGACAATAAAGTAGAGTGCAATATAGATCATCGTCTGACCAACAATCCTTGACAATGATCATAACTAGTAGGTACTTGAAGACAATATTCAAATCATTTCCTTTCTACTAAAATCAGGAAGAGCTTCCAACTATTCATCGCCAGGAGTAGAATCTCCCAAAGAGTAATTTATCTAGTTAAAAGGAAATAAGCTTCCTCAATGTTTATTCTCCCTTGAGAATCTCTTTGACTATGAGGGTGAAAGAAATATAAAATAGAGGTTCATGATAGATGTGAGGGATTATGAAGAGCTCAATGTCAAAAGTGGCAAAAAGTTGAAAGTTGGAAGGGATGTTCCACAGAAGGAAAAGGAAAGACTAAAAGATTTGTGTTCTAGATATGATGGGGTTATAGCTTGGACCTATGATGATCTCAGAGGGTATGACCCAGGAATAATTCAATATACCATTGACTTGGAAGAAGGATCAAATACCATCCAAAAAAAAAAAAGGTTGGTCAATCCAAAAGTTGAAGTGTTGATGGCACAAGAGCTCACCAAATTGATCGAATCAAGGATCATATATCCAATTAAACATTCCACCTAGGTGTCTAATATGGTACTAGTTTAGAAAAATAATTGTGATATTAGACTCTATGTTCATTTTAGGTATTTGAATAAAGCCTCTCTCAAGGACCACTACCCTTTGCCATCAATGGAGCAGATCCTGCAGACCATGGCCGGTTCAGAGATGTTTTCATTGTGTGATGGTTTCTTAGGTTATAACCAGGTATATGTACAAGAAGTTGACCAACATAAAACAATTATTACCATTAAGTGGAGAACGTTTGCATATTCAAAAATTCCATTTGTACTTTCATATGCTGGTGTGACTTTTCAATGAGCAGTGGATATTTCTTTTAGAGGATTTTAAATTAAACTGGTTATCCTAATATATCTGCATGACTTAATGGTCTTTTCAAATTCAAAAGATGATCACTTCGATCATCTGGAGCAGGTTTTCTAGAATTTTCAACAGTTATGAATTTCCTTAATTCCCAAAAAATGTGTTTTTAGAGTGCCCTAAGGCAAGCTACTCAGTTTTGTGTTGTCAAAAGAGGGAATAGCAATAGATCTCGAAAGAGTGAGATCAATAATGGAGTTTCCCCTACCATGAATCAGAAAGGGTTGTAGTCTTTCCTAGGGAAAATCAACTTTTTCAACAAATTCATTTCAAACTTTGCATGCATCACAAGACCTATCACGCTCATGCTCAAAAAGAACTTGATGTTCAAATGGACCCCCAAGGGAAAAGCAGCTTTCGAGCAGATAAAGGTAGCTATCTCTATCACTCTTGTGATTGCTAACCTTAAATTTTCAAAGGATTTTCTACTCTATGTATACAACAGTCAACATAGCATAGCTTTAGTACTCACTCAAAAGGATGAGGGAAATAATGGAGAGCATCCTATTGCATTCTATTCGAGGACTCTGAAAGGATATGAGGCTAGGTATAATTTTTTTGAAAAGAAGGATTTCCCCATTGTTAAAATCCTAATGAAGTTCTGACACTTGGTGTCAGCCAATAGAATCATTATTCTTGTTGCGCACCCTAGTGTGTGGGAGTACATTGAACTAAAGATGAGATAAATGAGAAGAGGGAAAACTAGATCACAAAGATCCTAGAGTATAATGTGGACATTAGACCAACCAAGCTGGTTCAGGGAAGAGGTTTGCGTGAATACCTTGTGCAAGAATCAATTTTGTAGCTGAAAAGGAGACCGATCAAGTCTACACAAACTAGTTCGAGTCCAAAAAGTCCTGGGTGGCAGATAGAATGCAGTATATGCAAAAGGGGCAATACCCAACCAACCTTCTACCTCATAAGGGGTGAAACTACTGACTAAAAAGCACTAGGTATCTGTTAATTTAATGTATATTATTCAAAATAAATTATGATGGTATCCTACTTTGATGCTTAGACAAGCCATAGGAAAAAATATTTCTTAATGAGTTTCATAGCAAACCTGAAGGTGGAAATTTCTCCGCCAAGACTATTGCCTTGAAGATAATGTGAGTGGGATATTATTGGCCTTCTATGTTTTCCAAAGTGCATCATTTGGTGCAAAAGTGTACTCGATGCCAATATTTTGTTAGCAAAAGAAAGAATTTTTCCTTACCTTTGAGCCTAACTGTAACTAAAGAACCCTTCACTCAATGGGGTTTGGATTTTGTTGAAATGATAAACCCTATTTCTAGTGTTGGCCATAAGTGGATCCTTACAGCAACTGATTACTTCACAAGGTGGATGAAGGAAATTTCCCTAAAAAATGCTACAGAGGGTGAGATCATCAATTTCCTTGAAGAGCTACTAACCAAATTTGGTTCGCCAAAAACCATCATATCTGACAACACTCAGCCTTTTATAGGATCGGGGGTGTTGTATTTCGCTATCAAACATGGGGTTTACCTTCAAAATTCATCAAACTACTACCCACAAGTAAACAAGTTAGCGAAGTCAACAAAAAAAAAACCTAATTAGGTTAATCAAATGCATCGGGTTAGAGCGACAAAGAGATTGGCACAAGCACCTGCAAGCTTCTCTGTGGGTAGACCAGATTATGCCCAAGCAGATTCTGAAGGCCTCTCCTTATGAACTAGTATAAAGAAAAGAGGTAGTTTTCTAGTACCTATTTCCATAGAAATACATGCCTTGCAAATGCTTAAAGCCCTGGAGATTGAAGAAAGTGAAGAGATGGAAGTAAGGTTAGCATAACTCCTCAAACTCGAGGAAGACAAAGAAAAGGATCATTGATCCATGATCGGTTGCCAATAGAAAGTAAAGTGGTGGTTCAATAAAAAATAACTCCAACCCATATTTCAAGGAAAGGAGCTTGGTACTAAAGTATGATGATCATACTATGAAACGAGGGCAACACACAAAATTTGAAGTGCTATGGAAGGGACCCTTTTGAATCAGTGTGTGTAAAGAAAAGAATGCATACGAGCTTGAAGATATGGAAGGTAACACTTTGGATATATCGGTGAACAGTATTTATCTAAAATTGTTCCATTAAATACGTAGTTCTTTAAAAAAATCACAATTATGTACCATATGTAAAAAAGTTTGTAAATACATTTTAATTTTGAGAATAAGCCATGAGAAAAAATTGAAGTAGAAAAGTATTGTATTATATTATATTCATCAAAAAAATTACAATGTAATACAATCCCAAGGCTCATATTTAAACATGAAGCTCTCTCGAGCAAACCCAAAAAGAATCAAAGAAAAAGGAAGCAAAAAGGAGGAAATGTGCAAAAAATAGTGAAGCTATGCCTCCAGCCATTGTAAGAAATTGAAGTGGCTCATCGTCGGGTTTTCTTCTTCTTCTTCTTCTTCTTCTTCTTCTTTTGTAGGAGCAAAAGGGGCTTGAAAACATAGCACACGTAGGCTTGTTGCAGCGTACACCTCAATTCTCCTTGCCACAACTATACACCAGAAACTCCAAGTGTTTTTTCAATCAAGCCCAGAAATGCATTATACGCCATACTGCCACAACAAGATGGTGGCCACTGGAAGAGATGATGAATGATGGCTTTTAAGGTCCATGGCGTGGAAGTCAGTGAGGAAGATAAACCATGGTATGTCTATCCCTTAATCCATGTGCCTACAGATATCCATAGCACTCGTAATATCAACACTAGGGATAGCCACTTACAGGATTTCGCTGAACCCTTCTAGCAGTACAGAGTTGAACATCTACTGGAATAGCTCAATTACCATAGGCTTGGAAATGTTCAAGTCAAGCAGGGAGACGATGAAGTGGGAAACAACATTGCAGTTGCTCCTCAACTGGTTCTCATCCTCAAGGTATTCGAAGCCAACTACCCACTAGAACACAACGAGAACGAGGCAGTCACAATTCTTCACTATACTCTTAATTTTGTCACAAGTGACCTCCCCCACAAATCTATATTATGATCTTCATGGTAGAAGTCGAACGGGAGTGCCTAGGCTAGCTGACATTATGTCAAAATAGTAGAAGCTAGCGAAATGGGAGATAGCAGGAAAAGCTTGCTAAACTAAAATGTTTTTTTTCAAATGAATATTGCAATAGGGTGGTATAGCTATATATAGAAAGGATTTTCCAGTAAACCCAACCAATGGGAAGTCCATTTTTGGACGGACAACAATGGAGAAAATACAAAATCATTTGGACGGCAAGAGATAAATCATATGAAAAATCTAACAAGACGTCCTAAGAAATAAATTTGGGCATTAAGAGTAAATTCTCTCATATGTCGATCGTCGACATGTGTCCTTTTAAATCATCAACACCAGCCAACTTGCTTATGTGAAAATCCATGGATTAATGCACTAAGTTTTGACAAATTAAATAGGCTCATATTTTCAAAGGTACCTTTGCACTACTAAAGCATGTTTCTTATGGCTAAATACACGCCTCTCAATGCAATGAGCTTATTTGTAAAAGAGGCGGTGGGGAGAATGTACCAATTCCATTCTTGTGGCATTTTTGGCATTCCCAAGGGATATGGATCCCAAATCCACACATATCACCTCGGTGGTAGCATTTAATGGACCAAAGGCAACAGTAGAGCCTTAACTGCATGTACATGTGAAGGAATTAACTACACCCAAAAGGTAGATTTTTCAAAGTAGCAAAGAGCAAGTGGTCATTTCGTTGAAGAAACTTTATGCAACTTCTCAACATAACCATGGTGGAGCCATCAACATCTGGTAGAAAGGTTGGAGCCTCATCTAAAAGGCTAGGTTATGCCAATATCTTTGGGAGGAGGTCATTCACCAATGCCCCAGCGCCAGTAGCACGATCGTTCAAATTTTGTAAATTAGTGCAACTAGATAATTGAATCAGAAGAGAGGTGATGCAAGACTTTTCCAACAACATTTTTGACCCAAAATTGGTGGCTAACCCTAAAAACCTTAGGGAGGGGCACCCAAAAGAATGATAGATCATGGGTCATCTGAAGGATCACGTCTCGGCTCTTGAATTATGGTTTTCCACAGTTCATGTTACCTACCGTACACCCATGCCCAGAGCTAGTTGACGCATGTGCCAAGAGATTCAACAAGGAGACAAGAACTATTATAGGAGATAGGATCAAAGCTACAATTTCTACAGTAGCCATACGAGATATGTTGTGTATCCTTACAATTTGGGGCACCCAGTGCTTTGATGAGGAAACGATGGAAAATTTCTGGGAGGAAATAACCAAGAAAGGAAGCTTTTATGAGGAAGAAACGAAGGAAAGACCAAAGAGAAATCACCTTTCTTTCCCTCTTACGTGTAGAAAATTCATGAAATACACGTAGTCTATCTTCTCAATGTTGGTCTAGATTTATAGCCTCAATGATGATGAGGACGTCCATCCCTTCCAGATGGGCCTACCCTTCGTGCTTAAAAAGGAGAAGAGTCAGAGGTATTATGACTTTGTTGATGCAATAGCCGAAGGGATGCTAGAGTAGTTGAAGACTTATGATACTGAGTATAAATTAAGGTATTCTTCTTTCTTGGCCCACTTGATTTTGCATCAAAATTTTGAGTTGCTAGAGAAAAGTTTTCCAATGTCTAGGCTTGATGTAAATAGCTTCTATCAGCCAGTTTTTATGTGGACTTATGTATTGTCAAATACATGCAAATATTATTGGCTTGTAGATTATTTCATTAGGTTGATACTTCAAGATCTACTCCCACACCCTATAGGTCATTTTTCTCTTGAAATATTGCATTGGATGAAAACTCCATTGACCCCAGTGGATTATTTCCTGGGTGAATATTTTACTTTCCTCCAATTCCATGGTTTCACCAGCCTTTCAGACTCCCCAAGTTTGTAAAAGATAGAGTTTTCGCTTTGGAGGCATGCCGACAGGAAACCCTTTCTGACAATACTTATGGTGCTGAAAGGAATAAGACAAGATTATACCTGATCCCCCCTAACATTACCAACAGTCAGGTAACACTGGGAAGGTGGAAGACAGAGGGTGAGCTTAAAAATAAATTGGTAGCCTTAGGCTTGGTTCTAACTTGTGATAGGTGGGACTACAATCCGGTCAAACACCTCCCAACCTTGAAACATGAGAGTTAGGAATATTTCAATTCAAGGAAGAATCTGACTCAAGAAAGGCCAAAATTATACATTGACTTGGCCCGCATATCATCCAAACAACCAAAATGGTTGAATTTCTATATAGTGCAGGTGGAGTATCATAGGAACCTCCTAAAATGGGTAAATCCCTCAACACACAATTGAAGCACAAGGGATGGTCAGAAAGGAAGAAGGAATATTTTTGGAGGTTCTAACAAGAGACGAGATGCCTCAATGCCATGTTCAGCAATTTTTAGCCACATGATGAAAAGTTCGAAGAGACTTATGACGAAGAGGTCGATACCAACAATAGCAACCCAGAGACAAGTCATGAGATTGAATAGTAGTAGCTTGTGTGTCATCCTTCCCAGCCCCAAGAATCAAACAAAAGAAAAGGGTCGAAGCAAAAGGACTCATAAGTCACATCCTCCACTAGTGGCCAAAGTAAAGGGAAAAGAGTTTGATGATCCCCAAGAAGGTCCACTGTGGTCATTGAAGACCAAGTTTTAGTGGGATCGGTTTCCAAAGGTTTAGAATGTACTAGTTCCAACCATGCAAAGAAAAGATGAGTCCAAGATTTGGGCGGACCCAATGTATCGACTAGAGGAAAAGAAGAAGCGGATTCCATCTTGTGAAATGTTTCAACCGTCGCAACCCAGGTAAGTTTTACTCCCCTTCTTCCTGCTTCTGCATCTTTGGTTACTTCTCTACCCCCATATGTGGATAAGAGTCCTTTGTCCATAGACCTCAATATTTTGGTCCTAAATACACCCCCTACCATTTTTAATAAACCTTGTGAAGCAGCCCCGCATGTTGAGTGAGCAGCATTCACTTTGGCTACTATTGATTCTTTAATCGCCCTGTCAAGGGCCCCCATTGAAAGAGTTGAAACATCGATGTCTCCCATTACCCTAGGTCCATCCACTTTTGGGAAAACATATCTCCTTCTGCTTGTGTATTTTTCCACTCTGACTAGTTTTTCCCTTGCCCAATCTCAATTCGGTATCTAGCTGTTTTCCATTATTACACTCCCATTTGCCTCCCCACATGCTCATACATCTAAGGTTTCTCCTTTCGTCACCCTTTTTGGTCTCCCTCTAGGTGCTTCCATTGCGACATAAAGCATTGATACCCCTCAAAGTCTCCAAGAGAATTTTAAAGCAACCAAGTGGGCCTGACAAGCAAGAAAGTAGAAAAGACTATTAAAGAGCATCATGCTACCAGCTACCAATAAGATTGAAGCTTTCTTCAATAAAGAGCAGAATTATCTTTTGATCACTACCATGAAGCTGCTCATGTCCAAGCCTGAGGGACAAATGCAGATGGAGGATTATGATATCAAAGTCATGGGTCTAGATCTAAATGAAACTCGTCAATGCGACAAAGTAGTCCTAGCTAAGGAAACTTAGAATGTGGTATATACGAATTATGAAAGGCTAGACAGGAAATTGAAGAAGCGTGAGGAAGAGTTGATGAATGTAAAAGAAATAGTGAACAGGATGCAAACAGAGATCAAGGCTAGGGATGTTGAAATGGACCACATAATACAAATACAAAATTAGTAAGGAGAAGCAACAAGGTTGCTCGAAGAGGCCCAAGGTGAACAGGTTTAGTTGTATGCTAAAATTGAAAAGTTGAGAGTTGAGCTTGCTACTGAGTGCCAAACAAATATAGAGTACAAATATACTTAAGAAAACATAAAGAGAGAGCTAGACAGAATCTGATCTCAAGCTTCCAATGATCTATAGAAGGCCCAGGTGGAAGCAGAAAAGTCAAGATGAGATCATGTCTACTCTGCAAGTTTGTGACCAAGATATTGGAAGATTGAGCTCTGAATTGTCAAATGCACTCTGAGAGAAGAATCAAATGGAGGAGAATGCAAGAGTCAGAGAGGCTAGATTCCATCAGGAGTTAATGACTGCACAAGGGTCTAGGACCCTCCCAATTGTGCTTTCCATTCTCATGCTAACCCTACAGTTTTTAAGGGATGTTTGGGAATTAAACAAAAAGGTTGGCACGATGGCTGACCAATTTCTACAGATATATGCTCCCCAAGTAGCGGACTTGCAAAGCCCAATTTCCTTATTGTGTGTGGCCATTGATGAGGCTCTCAAAGGTGCAGGGATCCCAGATCAAAGGGCTACCTCCAACAAAGAAAATGAGATCATCAACTGCCACAAGATTGCAACAAGATGTAAGGAATGCTAGGCAGTGTTGAACAAAAGAGTTGATGAAATCTAGAAAGAATTTAGTGTTCTAGTTAGCTATGGTTTTCCTTCCCTTTTCTCACCAGATGGAGATGTGCTATCAGTTGAACAGTTCATGGATGTAATCAGACATAAGGTCTATACTTCTACGGAAATCCCGAGTTCAAGCGAGATGCCCATTGTTGATGAAATAGAGCGCGATATTTTTCCCCTTTCTCGTCTCTATTATCACCTTGGGGCAGTTTCAGCAAGATGGGGAGTTGTTTCCTTCAAGGAAGTCTTCGAGCTAGACCAAGAATATAAGCTCATCTGTGCTCTTGTTTGATCGACTGATTTGGAATGGGAAGTATAGCATTCCACCTTTCTCAAACTCCTGGAGTTTCTAGATCCCTAGGTTCATGCCTCTACAAGCAAAGGCCCCGTGTGAGTTTCCAGAACTGTAAAGCAATTTTTCCTTAATCATTTTTGGATTTTCAACCTTTATGTGTTTTTTGCTTTGGGATGTGTCCGTCCTCAAATCAAAAGTGTTTCTGAAAGGTGCACAATGTGCCACATGGTGGCTATGTACATTTTTATTATTGTCTTCCTTTCGGAAGAAGGCCAGGACATGTGTCTGCTTGGCAAAAAATTTCTCAAGGGAAATTTTCTTAACCTTGAGAATCCACACCCACTTGACACATCATCTCTTTGGTACAAGCAGTTTACACTTTTAGAAGTGATCTCTTTTGGAATTTTTCGGAGCATGTTGTGTCTTCCTTGTTTTCAGGATGGAAACTTCAAGTCAGTGTCACCAAGCTACATGATTTGTCAACCATATTTCACCAGGCTATTTTCTAGGATCTGATTGCTCCTAGATAGTGATCTTTGCTACATATCTAAAATGACATAAATGAGGTGATTGAGAATTAATGAGAAAAGATTGTCATGACCTATCAAATGTTGGCATCTGGCATTATATACTTCTGGGATGTGGTGGCAGTTCTCTCTCTTTTCAACTGTAAATGGGAGGTGGAAACCAAGGGATAAAAAATTAGTTCCAAAAAAAAAGTGTTCCAGTTGGAGTGTTCGAGTTTTATTTTCTCAAAACAAAATTTCTTTTAGTTTTCCTTAGAAGATAGATATATTTTCAGAAGTAATTGGTAGAACACTATTGTTCTCTAGCATGTAATATTGTTTTTACTCAAACTATTATTGGATTGGCATTGGTCCTTTGTTTTTAAGCTCATTTGATATTTAAGAATGAACTGTTTAGAAGAAATCTTTGAGATTGTGCACATTATAGCCTTTGTCAAGTTTCCTTCTTTATGCTTTCATTCAGAATGAAACATTATGTTAAGCTTGATTCAAATAGTTTGAGTAGTTTATTTCCATGTTGTAGGCTTATGTGGTATGATAATAACTTGTGGAAATTGGATTATGTCTGTTGAACTTTTTCAGTTTCTTTAAGCGTTATTGTTTCTTCATATTATGCTATAACAAGAGGAAGGGATTATGCAATTTTTGAATGTTTTTCTGTCAACCTGGGAAAATTTTATTCTGGATTAGACCTTAATGAACACTGCCTACAGGGAGATTTGAAATATTGCACTGTGCTTGTATTTAGCCTTTGTTGTTCATTCTCTTCCCAATAATGAGGGGTTGTGGTGTTTTGTGTCTTATATATCATTCATAGAAAAGGAATTAGGTTTAAAATGTTGTAAAACCTTTGGCGCATCACCATTTTCTATTTTATGCTTACATTTTCTTCTACCCTCTTTTTCCAAAACTCAAAGAAGAGTCGAATTTCTATTTAAAAATCCTGGAGGTATTCAGTGAGGTGTAAATTGGTCCCCTACTCGCTGAATTTCCCATAAGGTTGTCGGAGAGGTGCAAGCTTTGATTATCAACACTAACCTTGGTAAAGAGCATTAGACTTTTGTTAAGAGTGTGTTTATATATTCAAATGGTACTTCAAATTACTATTTAGTTTTCATGGTACTAATGATGTGGTTAACTAATTTGACATACAAGGTTCTTTTATGCATATTGGGTAGGCGACTTGGATGGTCGAAGGTCCACTAGTAGCTATGTTTTTACTTTGTTTGGATGTGCAATGAGTTGGATGAGTAAGAGAAATTCTATAGTTACATTACCCACCACTAAAGTAGAGTATATGGTTGCTACACATGCCTCTAAGGAGGCGATTGGGTTATAGAGGCTTGTTAATGGCATTGATTTTGATTACAAGACAGTGAGGATTGGATGTGATAGTTAGAGTGCCATATGTTTAGCCAAAAATCCTATGTATCATGCTCATACTAAGTATGTTGATGTTCAGTATCACCTTATACAAGAAATGGTTGAGAATGGAAAGGTCTTGATTGAGAAGGTTGACACTTTCTAGATAATGGTTGTAGATTCTCTCATCAAGACAATGACCATAGATAAGTTATCTTGGTGTGAGAAGGCATGGTCCTTGATGACTATACTTGATTATATGTTTTATGTGTATCTCATGGATGTAATTGCAATGTATAATGTCAAGTGGGAGAATGTTAGGATAGGTGGCATTATATATGCTATCCTAAGTTGATAGTTGTGTGTATCCATATTCTTTGGAAAGTGTTCTAGAGGACATGAGGGGAAAAATATTTATTATTTATTTTCCTATAAAAAATTATAATTGTATTCAAGGAGTTGGACCCACTATGGTGACGATTACAGAGCATCCTAAGAGCATATTCCTTTTGGGCATCCAATTTATGGGTGGGGACCACCCAGAAGTGCATGCTCTTGCATGTTATTTGCATTATATCCTAGGTTGGGCACACAATATTGCATGTTCTAGGTTTGATTCATTGGAGCCATCAGAGAGTTATGGAGCACTCAGTATTGACTAATTTTAATTGGCTATGGGTAAGGTACCCATGTGAAGGCCATATGAGAATTTCATAATTTTCATCATATTTCTAGGTTGTCCACAAAGGGAGGCATGGATTTTTCTAGGTGGTTATACTTCTTGCTTTGAGATACCATTTGTGGTATTCTCTCCCACAAATTTCTATATATTGGAGCATTGAGATGGTGGTTTGTATGATTTTTTTTTACGGGTTGATAGAGTAATGAAGTGTTGCTAAAATTCAAAGAGGATTATTGTATTATTGTATCTCATTTGAAGATTAATATAAACATTCCATCTCTTTGGGTGTGGATTTTTTCCCACTAGGGTTGGGTATGTGCAGGATCATCATGGAAAAAATAGGCCCTTAAGTGGCAAAAAAATTAGAAAAATCATAGTTAGGAAACTTGACATAAAAATTTGAATAAGTTATCTATATTATTTCAAAAATATGTAAGAATAGAATCTGTAGAACATTGAATGTAATTTATAAACTACTAGGTTTGTTTAAAAAAAATATAAATCTATTTGGTGAAAATTTGAAATTTCAATGCAGTAGTACTTAAATTTCAGGGAAAAAATAAGTAGGTGTCTATCTGACCACCCTAACCACAACAAAATGATAATATTTTTTTTATAATATTTTAGATATAAGTAGAGGACTCATGTTTCGATGTGATGCATATTTTTTTTTAATTTTTTTCCAAGTAAATAATTAATTATGAATTTTTATTACAACTTTTAAAAATATAAAACTCGTATGTCGACCACCTTAACTTGGTCAAAACTTCATGAAATTCACTTTTTATTTTTTAATCCTATAGTATGCGAGCATTAATGTGACACATGTTTTGGATTAAAAAAATGTGATACCGTTTGAAAGCTATAGATGTTTTTCAATCAGTCTTTCAATCAGGACTTTAGTCATAATTTGAATAGAAAATGAACAATAATTACTTATTAAATTCAAAGTAAAGCATAATTTATATTGGTGGAAATCTAAGAATCTCCTTTAAAAACCCTTTTTGTTTCATCAATTTTGGGTTAAAAAAAGTCGTCAGCCACATACCCATCATAATGCCACTTTTTGGCCCATCATGATCCTACACATACCCAGTTTCTCTATGTATATCTTGTGTTACTTGTGATTCTCAACTTGTGGTATTGTTTATTTTCTTTCATTCTTGTAATTACTAATCACATAAACATTATTGATGGTCTTGAATACACATAATGTAAGATTTTCAACCACTTAATTAAGTTCATATTGCTACAAGTTTCACCTTGATCTCCAACAAATACTTCTCTTCCCTACACCACAAATAGATGTAAGTTTGAGCCTTCAGAAGGATTCAAAAAAGGTTGGGGGTCTTGATAAACATGTCAAAAGCTATCATTCTACACATTTCATGAGTAACCCTTATGAAAAATAAAGAAACCCTATAAATAGGCCAAAATAATCCAAAAAAAACTTTATAAAATATGCCAAACAAGCGACAAAATCTTGGAGATCAAAGATTGAATAGCCCACAAGAGGCCAAAACAAGCCAAAAATACTGCAAGATTACAAATATCAACCCAAAATAGTAGATGGGAAGAGGGCAGATTGGCCTTCTGCTATTTTTTATTTTTATTTTTTACAATTTTGTACAATTGATACAAACGCCCAAAAATTTGTGAAAATTCAAAGTTACTGAATTTGTTGAAGTGATAGCTATTTTTTATTTCCCAAGCCTTCTAGATGCAATGGCAGTGTTCGTTTGGCTACACACTTCTCTATTGATAGGGCTATGTGTGAGAGTTACCTCGATGTGAGAAGGAAGGTGCTCTCATGGCTCTGATACCATGTTGTAGAATGCCAAGATCAAAGAGCTTGAATTGATAAACTTCCACAAGTGAAAATATGAGCACAGTAGTATCTTTATCAATATATGATGAAGAGTGTATAATACAATGAGAAATCCTTGCATATATAGGCAAGGTGGATGAGGTAGGAAGGTAGGATTGAACAACTGACTAACCCTCCAAATGTGAAACACTTGTGAGCTCACTTGGAAAGTGTGTGAGAAAGTGTTAATAGGCATCTCAAGTGATGAAGAAATATGTCTCAAATCTATGAAGTGAGACAAAAGCCTAAAATTCCTAACTAAACTTAAGATATGAGTGTGAATAGGACTCTCCTAGGAAGGCTAAAAGCTAACTAGTTCAAGATAAAGTCACTATCTACACCAACAATAATTCCTTATAAAAATTAGATGTAAATAATCAATATCATGTCTCAATGATGTAGTCTCTTGGCATTTACAAAGTGCATGATCCAATTGACAAAATGCCACAAAAATACAACCATAATCTATTTGATGAAATGTCAAAGATATACATCTACAAGTTGTATGAGGAAATTCTAACTTATTGCAACCTCTAATATAAGTGTTGCTTTCATAAAATCAAAATAATGATGGTAATATTAGCTTATTTAATTAAGAAAATGAGTGGAAAATTTATATGCAACTATCTAAACTCCTTTTCAAGGTGAAATTGAATTTGTCCTCAAAGATTGATGTTTTTTAGATTATTTAAAAATAAAAGACATGCATGAATTCATTATTTGGTAAACCCAATGTTCAACTCCTTCTATCAAATAATAATATATTATAATATTGATATATGAGGATTTTCTACAAACATTTATAAGGAGATAGATTTAAATGAAAGATTAGAGATTGTACATGCCATAGAATTGGTGTGGTTGTTCACAAGATAATATTCTATGAGAATTAACTAGTTTCTATTCCCTTTCCAATTCCCAAATAAAAAAAATTATGAAATTGTTAAAATGTAGCTCTAATTTAAGAGAATTTTAATCTTTATTTTTTTTATTTTATTAGAATATTGTTCAATTTCAAAGGAAACAAATTGAAAAAAAAAATATTTTTCTTGCTCCAAAATACTCCTAATCTTCCACTCAATCTTCACACTCAATTGCAACAATAATCAATAGGGAAGAGGAGAGAAGGCTAGTGAATTCTACACCCAACTTCCCATGCCCTTTCTAGTGAAATCACCAAAGGAAATGATAAAAATTAAAGAACAAAAACTACCTTCTAATTCACATGCCCAAGTGTAGTAATAGTCCATGAAGAAAGAAAAAATAAGCATCCAAAACTCGCACCCCAAACTCCCAACCCTTGTAAGAATATTTTAATAGAGAAAGAGGATTGGAGAATTCAAGAATAGCATCCAATTCTCATGCCTAACTCCCTAAATAATTTCAACAAAAAGAGAGGAAAAGGGGAAAAAATCAATGCCTATCTTCCTCATGCAAAATGAAACCTCCCCCCCTCCACTGTTATATTTTTTAAATAAAAAAACTCAATGTGGAGGTTTAAATAATAAAATCAACTCTCTCTTGCCAAAATGGTTTAAAAATAATAATCAGTGCAAAGATTTTCAAATAAAACTACAATATTCCAGCTAGCTATAGATTAAAATAACTAAAATAAAATTTGAATCCACTATAAATCTCCACCACAAGTGAAGTTTGAAAATAAATTAAAAATTTTAAAAATATTTCTAAAATATTATCATTTTAATTTTAAATTTTAAATATATTTCAAATATTTAACTATTTGATACTATTATTGTACATGGAAATGCTATAAGATAGATCTAGGAAATGATGTACATGACTTAGACCAAATGCGTCAAAAAGAAAAGATCAAATTATAACTTTCAAGAAAACCAACAATCTACCTAGAATGCATTCATCTCAAAGTCAATCTCATGTGAGTGTATGGGTTCTTAGATTAGTATAGTTTTACCATCTTAATGTTGTAATTTTCCTTCCTCTCTTAGATGATTTACTCTCCCTCAATGTGTGAAAGAACGGAAAATACTATCATGCATCAACCTCATGTCAATAGACAATAGTTAGTTTAGGTCTTTATATTAAAAAAATATATTCATGAAAAAATGAAAATATCAGTTAGATATGATTACGAAGCCTTTGTTAGTTCATAACAATAAACATTTTCAATTATCATATTCAATTCAATTATCAATTTAAATAAAAATACTCCACATAGATAATAAAATATTAAGTTGGTATAATATCATGCAAATGTAATACAATCATTTTTAGTACATTGTTTAAAATATTAATTACACATGCCTAAATTAATGAATTAATCACTAAATAAATATTTTCTTAATAAACGATAAAAATGAGATATGATCAAGTGTCCCCTTTCAATACTAATGACAATCTTCCAAAAGTACTTCTAAATATCGCTAGTCATTAGATATAAAAAAGAGTAAAGCAGATAAATTTCATTTAGTTGCATAATGGATTACAGATATACACTATGTAGAGTCAACTTGAGTGTAGAGGACAAATTCATGACTATGAACTTGATCTCTAATAAAGGTGCAAGTCTAGAAACATTTTATTGATAAAGAGATTAGATTTCTTAAACATACGTCAATTGAGTTTTGACAAATTTAGCAAAGACAACCATTCTTTGCTCATAGAGCTAAACATCATCTACTACCAAATTTACTTTTCAAAATTAACTATTACAATTATTTGATTTAACATTTCTAGCTATCATTAATATATGAAATATAAAGAAAGATTAGTCCATATTAAATATAAAGAAATGTATTTTTCTTTGTAATATTTTTTGTTAAAAAAATATATATATAGACTGGCATAATATTAATATGGAATACAGCAAATTCATCACCATCAATTCACCAAGGGAAAATTCACTGCGGTAAAAATTCACTGCCATGACTATTCACCGCACAAAAAATTAATTGCATGCATTTTTGGCGGTTAATTTTCCGTGGTAGTGAATTTTCCCACGATGAATTGTAACAATGAATTTTTTGTCGGTGAATTGCTAGTGAATTTTCCTAGAGCCTATTAATATATATTTTTAAATTAAAAAATTGGAAGGAAAAAGTTATATATTTTTAATTGAAAAATAAATTGATTTGAAAGGTAAGAGAAAAGATTAAATTTATTAGTCAATAGGCTACATATAGTGTGAGATTTGAACTTGAAACAAGTCTCACAAACCACTAATGAGTCATCGAAAAACAAGTTACAGTTGTCGTTTAATGGTAAACCAACTGTCATTTAATGGTAAAAGCCTCCAAAATCTCGCTTATCACATAAAAGCCATATAAATATTGATTTTACAACTAGATGGGAACATTCTATTTCCATTTGGAGTGTTTTTTGTCAATTTAATGGAAACCATTTTTTTCATTTGCATTACTTTATGTTTTAAATAGGTACTGCAAATATTTTTTATTTATTTTTGATGAATAAGCCACTAATCTATATTAATAAAGAGATTAAATACATATTCACAAAAAAAAGTTTGGGTGGTAAGAAAGCACACCCCAAAGGTCACATGGGCAGAGCCCAAAAAATCAAAAAATCATGGGTCAAGCCCAGAAGTCCAAAATAACAAATAGTAAAAGACGGCCATCAAGCAGCCAAGGCAGTGCCAGCAGAGCTAGGAGGGTCTCTGTCATCCTTCTTCCCCCATACATCAGTGGGGTCAGGATTGATGTCAGGAGGAGCCCAACCATCGTCATCTTTTTCTTTAACTTCTTCCTTGCGTTAGGGCGAGATTGCAAGGGCCAGCCGTGAAAAGACTTTACTTGTATCTGGCCAACCAGAACCAGAGGCAGAACTAAGAGCAAGAGCAGCATCAGAAGGCCAACCGCCACCGCTCCCCGACAGCCCACCAGAGAACCACCCCTGGCCAGCCCGCGGTGGAGGAGAGCAAGCACGCCGAGGGGGGTGGGAGTCCCGCCGAAGCGGAGGCTGAGAGCGGGGGCGAGTAGTACCACTTCGTCGCTGGCCCTGAGAGGGCGACTAGTGGCAGGAGGAGGAGGGCGAGTCAGGGACCTAGGCCACAGTGCACAGGGCATTGCCCCAATGGTCCAGGAGAACCTAAAGGTGAGAAACTTTTAACACCACTTTGTTGGCTTGCACCTGTATCTGAAATAATACATTAGAGAAAATAATAGCTTTAGAATACATAGAAATCTAACAATCCATTTGAGAATGAGCAAATATGTAGGCATTTCTATCCTTCCAAATAGTAAAAAAAGATTTCCACCCTGAAAGTGTGCTAAAGCTGGGTATACTTTGTTGGGAATCTAGGAAAATCCCCCAGTAGAATCATGTGCCAAGAGAATGGCTCCAGCCGAAATGGCCAAAAAAAATCATGTATCCAAATCCAATACTGTTGAGCTCGAGGGAAAAACCAAAAGAGATGCTTAAAAGTCTCAGACTGCCCACAGAACAAGCACCAAGGGTCCGGAACCCCCAAATGAACAAGTCAAGAGCCCACCGGTAAGCCCTGGAAAAGAATACACCAGGAAAAATGGGTGAGCTTTGGCTCAACACTTGCAGACCAAGTGTTGGCAAATCGTTTACACCAGACAGGAGCTGGAGATTGGAGAAACCACCTCTGATTCAGACTCTGTATCATGGGAAAGTGAGGCGAAATCCACCTGTACCCAAGTCGAGGCTTGTAGTTTCTCAAAGGAGTATCTGGGTACCATTTCCAGTCTTTCCACCATGGTTTGGGCCCACAAATACCAATTTTGTGAAGCATCTCGTCTGGGATAGCACTCACCAGACCCTCAAAAGTAGCATGGTCTTGGTTATGAAAACTATATAAGGCACGAAACTCATCCCAATGCATGATGCGCATGGCAGGTCTGAGAAAAAGCTAATGGAGGGTTTGGATACCCTTCTTGTGAAATCTGAGAGCTTTAAGCCAAGGCACTTTAGCCAAAGGCTGATCATTTCTGGCAAAAAGGAGCAACCACCACACATTGTGCTGATTTAGGGAGAGCCCGTCCTGAAAGCCGGAGCCAGACCACCGGAGCCAGGGTTTGACTTTATTGGGAGTCAACTTGGTACACATTTGTGTCACTATTCATAATTTCTTGGTATTAAATATTAGATCATGGAAATGTTTAAAATTTTCAAGTAATCCTAGGTAATATACACCACAAGGAACATTCATGTATAGGAATATTTTCATTTTGAGTAAAGGAACCAATTGTAGACACCTAAAATTGATATCCCATCACTACCGAACATGTCTCACATAATTGGTGATTCACATTTGATCAATTATCCTAGATTTCACTCTTAATATTAATCAAATAATATCTTTCTTATTTAATTAATATTTTCTAACATTTATTCTATATGTTTTCCTCATCTAAGATCATGTATTCCTATCATTTCAAAGATCTAATTTTCTTGGTAAATTATTATTGGACCCCTAATCACCCTCTACCACCTAACCTTCTTCTAATCATTTGCATGTTGACTTAAACAATGATTAATAAAGGTTTGATTCACCCAAGTTCACATGTGTATCCACATGTCATAGCTCATATGATATGATGACATAGCATAAGGTATGTTGGTAGGGTAAGTGCAAGAAGTTGAGTCCACGAAACATGGAATTTTTTTCCTTAGCCAAAAAAATGAAATCGTCTTGCCAAAAACAAGATACTACTTTTTAATAAATAGGATCCCGCTTTTAGAAAACAAGATATTGTTTAGCTTCGGGATCCTGAGACTAAATTCTAAACAGGATCTTGTTATTTAAATATCGAGATCCTATTTATTAATGGGTCCCAAACCGATGGACAGGAAATGGGATCCCTATCTTTACAAAATGGGATCTTGATTTCTACAAATCGGGATCACGTTTTCAAGTGGTATTTATTTTTATTTTTTAAAGTGAAACTTAGTTATTAATAGAGCTCAAGATCCTAATTTAGCAGAGATAGCAGGGACAACAATGACCTGTAGTTATGCCTCCACCCCCATTTTTTGTGCTTTTTTCATTTTTTTTGAAATTTTTAATACATAAGTAGGTTTTAGCATGGTTTTTTCAATTTATTTATCTTTTATGTATTTTATTTACCTATAATAGAAGAAGTGATAATTTGTAGAAGTAGAAAAAATGAAATGAAACCCTCTAGAAATGAAAAAATATCCTTAAATCATATATTAAGAACAAAATTTAGCTTTTGAAACCTAGATTGTTCAATCAAACAAACAAAAAATTGCCTTTGAAAACCATAAATTGAAAGAAAACAAAAAAAATTGTATTTGAAAACCCTAAATTGAAATGAAATAAAAAAAATTGCATTTGAAAACCCTAATTGCTTTTTGAAACCCTAAATTGAAATCAAACAAAAAAATTGCATTTGAAAACCCTAATTTGAAATGAAACAAAAAATTGCATTGAAAACCCTAATTTTTTCTTCAAACCCTAAATTGAATTCAAACAAAAAATTGTTGAAACCCTAAATTGAAATCAAACAAACAAATTGCATTTGAAAACCCTAATTTGAAATGAAACAAAAAAATTGCATTGAAAACCCTAATTTGAAATGAAACAAAAAATTTGCATTGAAAACCTAATTTGAAATGAAACAAAAAAATTGCATTGAAAACCTTATTTTTTTCTTCAAACCCTAATTTGAATTCAAACAAAAAAAATTGCTAAAACCATAAATTGAAATCAAACAAAAAGTTTTGTATTCAAAAGAAAACCCTGATTTCAAGCTCATGAATATTTGATAATGGAAAAAATAGATTTGCATTGCTTAAATGTTTTAAATTTCATTTGCATTGTATGGAGACAAGTATGTAGGCATGCCTATGGAAGACATTATTTGATAGATTTAGGTTGATACATAGTAAATTAGGGTCCTTGATATTGACAATGAAATATAGGATTTGATAAATATTATACTATACCATAGAAAATGGATCATTGACATTTTCATGGTCTTTTAGGTATTTCTCTTGTGATGTTTGAATTGTCTTGCTTTGATTTAATGTTGCAATGTAACTTATGCATTCACATTAGGTCCTAAATATTCAAATGATAACCTCTTGTGAAGGTGTTGTGAAGTGTTGTAACACATTTCTACACTTTTCTAGACTCTTTTCATTACAATTCACCTAAAAATAACCTTTTCATCACTTATCAAGTCCTATTCTAAAGTGTTTTAAAGTATTGTAACAATATTTCATGCTTTTCTAGGCTTGATTTCACTATTTACACCTCTCTTATGCTTTATATACCCCCTTTATGCACTCATAAGACTTAGTAAAGTGTATTTTTGAATGTCAACCTAACAAAAAACATTAAATGTGACTTAATTCCTGACACACACTTACAAGCCCAAGGTGGGACCCATTTTCCATGGGTAGCGAATGAGTCCCTCTTGGCTCCAAATTCAAAATAATTCAAAATTCCTTTTGGGTTTTATTCAAAAATACCTTATGTCAGCCTATGATGATGTATTATTAGGTTATTAGGGCATAAGTGTGTATAAGTAAGCATTTTTCTTCTCATTTCAATCCTCATTCACCTAATGCATTCAAGCATTCTCTTGCATTCACTCATTCAACATCAATTAGCATTCAAGCACTTTGCATCATTCAATCTTGAACATTCATCAAGCATCTTGGAGCAACCATTGACATATCTTTAGATTTCTTCAACAAGGTTGTGGTGAGTTTAGGAAATTTTCATGTTGTTTATTCATCATTCTTTGATCATTTCATTTCATTTATTCATTAATGGTTTTATTACAAAAGTGGGATTTGACCAAGGAAAATCCCTATACTCTAACCCTTAACCATTTTTCCCCTTTTGTATGTGTGTTTGCAGAATTTTGTATGCAAATTTTTCAAGCAATAAAGTGTTGAAAGGTGGTAAAAAGTTCAAAAAAGTTTTTCAATTCAACTAAACCCTATTTCAAGCTTGGAGACAACCAACAGTCAGTATTTTGCAAATTTGATGTCAACCCGACAAGAAGACAAGTGCAGATCTGGAGCTACAGAATTGACCTTTGATTTCACATATTTTTGGAGGAGGATTGATTTTCCATCAGTGGAAAATGAGTCCCACCTTAAGGTTGAAAAGGGTGATTTTTTCATAATCCAGTTCTCGACAATTGAAAAGCAATTTCAGGTGTTTTTGTTAGAAGTAGGACTGATTCGCCATTAGTGGTGAATGAGTCCCACTAGTGATTTGCATTGATCTCTACTAGACCTCAGAGCATTGTAGATTCATCATCCAATTCCCAGGTGCACTCTATTTAACCTAGTTCAATTCTGTTTGCATTAGTTTTCATTTCTATTGTATTTTTTGCATACCTCACTGTGTTTTCAAATATTACATATTACATTAGTTTTGCATTAATAATCAGCCAATTACATCATTTAGTTACATCTACATCATTTCATTTAGTCTTAATTACATCATACAATCCTCCATTTGAGTGAACCACTTCAATTTTGGGGTTCTATCTCTCTCCTTTTAGGTGAAAGATCCTAAGAGTGCAAGAGAAGTCTATAAAACACATCAAAAATTGTTGGTTCATATACATTTAAATGTGTATTCATCAAGATACACAATAAATTAAATTTTATTAACATAGATATAATTAGAATAGAAAACAATATGTTAAACTTTACTTGTGGAACTAGTGGATCGTTACAATTGATAAATTTTCAATAATTGTTTGCAAATTTAGTTAGCAAATTCCTAAATTCTTGTATAATCCATTTCCAATTGTCACTTAATTAGACAATATGTGCATTCATTTCTATTTTATGTTTTTATATCTCTTAGTCATGTCTTGTTTCCATTTCTTGTTTGCATGTGTTGTCTCTTGTCTTGCGACAATCTTAACTCTCATTCTAGTCAATTAGTTGTTAATTAGGCTTCTAGTTTAGTCTAAAATCTCAATTTGCATAGTTACCTAAACACCAAATGAATCTAAATATTTTTCTTTTCTTTATTTTAGGTTCTTTCAATTCCAAAAAATCCAAAATAAAATAAGATTCAACATTAACTAATTTTATTATAATTTTTATCTCATAAAATTCCTTTAAGTGGGAAATATTCAACTTTATCATAGTATATTAAAATTCATATATATATAATCTTATATTCATATTATGTTAAATAAAATAATCTTATATTCAATTAAAAAAATATCAAGTTAAATTATGCATCAAACTCAATTTTAGTAATACATAATTATATGTTTCTATTACAAAAATAGGCAATCTATTCATAAAATCAAAAAAAATCATAAACCAGTTAGTCTATTACCATAAACCATAAGCTATAAACTGATGTCTTAAGGGGTCCTAATATGACATTTATTAATGGGATCAAGGAAGTTCTCAAAATTTGGTGAAGTTGCCCAAGGCAACCAAATTTAACAATAATAAGATCATGCAAGATTATAATGTGAAAGATATTTCATGAGAGGTTGGTCAGTCGAAACAAGAGCTATCTCAATCAAATGTTCCACAAGAAAATTTTGTTCACTACTTGAAAGTCCATTATTCCAAGGGCCACCCAACTTCACCCTAAGTACCCTAAACCCTAAACCCTAAACTCTAAAATCTAAACCCTAAACCCTAAAGTATTCATTTTGTCCTATAACCTTAAAATAAAATTTGGTTTCCTTGGGAAACTCCACCAAATTTTATTCACTTAAGCCATTTCATTTTGTCCTATGACCTTACTACATAGATTCCCTTAAGCAATCCTATTACCCTAAACCCTAAACTCTAAACTCTAAACCCTAATCCCTAAAGCCATCATTTTTTCCTAGGCCCTTAATGAATTTTTGTTGCCTTGGGAAACTTCATGAAATTTTATTCACTTAAGCCATGTCATTTTTTCCTAGAACCTTACTACATAAATCCCCTTAAGCCATCCTATCACCCTAAATAGTAAATTGATGTCTTAAGGGGTCCTAATATGACATTTCTTAAG
The DNA here is from genome assembly GCA_007258455.2 of Sequoia sempervirens. NCBI lineage: Eukaryota > Viridiplantae > Streptophyta > Pinopsida > Cupressales > Cupressaceae > Sequoia > Sequoia sempervirens. The sequence goes on along the minus strand of VDFB02000007.1, from coordinate 163,178,049 downwards.
AGAAACAAAGAATTTCTCAAAATTTGGTGAAGTTTCCCAAGCCAACCAAATTTAACAATAATAAGATCATGCAAGATTATAATATGAATGAGATTTCATCAAAGATTGGTCAGTCAAAACAAGAGCTATCTCAATCAATTGTTCCACATGAAAATGTTGTTCACTAACTTGCAAGTCCATTATTCCAAGGGCTACCCAAACTTCACCCTAAGTTCCCTAAACCCTGAACTCTAAAATCTGAACCGTAAACCCTAAAGCATTCATTTTGTTCTAGGACGTTAAAATAAAATTTGGTTGCCTTGGCCAACTCTAATCTAGGTGGCTCTTCCGAACCTAAAAATTGAAGTGTTCTAGTTTCTCCTAGAAGCAATTTCATGGCATAGAGGTCAGATTCATGATTCCAACGCAAATTGAACAGGCTTAAAAGGAGTCTGTATGCTCAAGTTATGGCTATCAAAGTTTGGTCAAACCTAGACCAAGAGCCCATTAGAAGGAAAAAAGTTGATCATCTCAAATTTGATTAGAATCAATGTCAAATTGAAAGGCTCAATTAAACGAACCCAATGATGTTTTTTTCATCAAAATTTGAGCCCGTACATATGAGATATCGTCGGTCAAAGGTCAATCAAATGCTGGTCAACTCAGGTACCAGGGACAAGAAAAAAGGTGGAAAATTCATCATCATCGAATTGATCAAATTCAGCATCATCGTGAAGAGCTCATCAAGAGCTTTCCAACTGCATTTGTTTCATGCAAATCAGAGCTCGTGTGTGCAAGATATCGAAGGTCAAAGCTAGTGGTTGACTAGGTTGACCTGAAGGTACAATGCTTACGTCATCATGACATCATCATGTTGACTTGGTGGATGAGTCATCATACAGCACTAACATGGACCAATAGCATCTTGACATGTGGTAGGTCATATAGGTGACTAAGTAGTCCATGTGGCAGTACGGAAGGTGAGCTGGACCAATTGGGTGTCAACACATGTCATTCGTACAGGTGATGTGGCATCTAGGTAGCATGATGACGTGGCATCCAGGTGGCATGATGGCGTGGTGTCCAAGTGGTATGATGACATGGATGAGTACACTGAGTCAACAGGTTAGTTGACTAGTTTCCAACAATGAATATCAACATGACACGTGGCACTGTGTCTACGCGCCACGTGTCTCCATTCTTTCCCTCTGGTCCGCTTGGTTGAATTTTCCACCAAAATTTTTTGTGAGGTTCAAACCCCCACCCTTCATTCCCCAAGTGGCATGGCTCACCGTTACACCACACCGAATGGCTTTACTATGTTTGGACAATCATTTCATTTGTTGATTTCCAGTTTGAACTCAAGTGAAAAGGAAATCGGCGGGAATTGAGCCCCACACCGATTGGCTCCCAAAATATATGGTCATCGTTATGCTATCATCAGTGGTTTGTATATATATAGAGGTCAACAATCTAAGTGATGTTGTTTAGGTTGAAGCTTAAACCAAAATAACCAATTAATGGTTATTTGTTGAAAACAAAACAAAAACCCCAAAAACAAACAAGCAACCAAAGCCCGAAATTGATTAAATATGGGCTTAAACAAACAAATTTAATAATTTTGAGGGGATTTTATTGTAAAAATGGGGAATAAGGGTGATTTTTCAAATCTTATGGTTTTTAGCCTAAATAGGAAAACCTCTTGTATAAAAGGGAGAGCTATGAGAGCTTTCGCATCATCCATCAGTGGATCATTCTTCATTGTATCTAATTCCTAATTCCATTCTCTTAGCTTTGTGAGATTTTTGTGAGAGAATTTGGGGAAATAGAGGATTTGAGAAGAATATGGTTTTTAGTCTATATTAGGTCTTATTTTTAGGCAAAGTCGGGTTTTCTTACTCTTTATAAATCATCCTTAGCTTTGAGAGCTTTTGTGAGGTGGTTTGAGTGAGACTTTTGTAGGACTTTGAGGATAGGCTATAGATATTGGTAAAGCAGTGTTGCAAGAGGCTTTGTTGGAAATTTTATTGTTAGTTCAGAACATTTTAATAGATTGGTCACTCAGTTGAGCTAGACCCGGAGATGTAGTCCACTCGGATGAACTCCGTAATCAAATTTGTGTCTTTTTCTCTCTCTTTGATTGGTGTTATTGCTCTCTATATATATTGTTCATGTTACTCCATTGGTTAGTGTCTTTTCACCGTTGTGCATAATCACTTAGCAACATTTTTCATAGATCCCTTCTTTCGGATTAAGTGGTATCATAGCCTAGTTTGGCTAGTTTTGCAAAAGTGATTGTTAGTCAGCTTGCTAGTTAATCAGTTTGTCATATCAATAGTTTTTTGGTTTTCAGTGACCGTGTGCAAGTTGGCAGGTGGAAATTTGGAGTTTGGAGTAGAGATGTCATTAGAGAAGGGTGAATCTTCAAGGCTGGCATTGACCGCATACATGGTGGATGATTTCATGTCAATGAAAGGCATGGTTGAAGAACTCTATCGAGACCATCGAGAGAGGACTGATAGGATGCAAGAATTGGAGGAAGCCAATCAATGCCTACAAACAGAGAATGCAGAACTTTAGCGATTGCTTGAAGAATCCAACACAGAGAAGGAAAGACTGCAAGTGTTGTTGTAGGAGGTCTTGGAGGAGCAAAATAGGAGAAGTCCTCCTGTATCAGGGAGTGTGCACATATGTGTCTTCTTTCTACATTTTGAGGATACTTCTTCCTCATACTCCCCACATACCCCGCTTGATAGTCTAGAAGCAACTTTAGCAATGAAGTATGTTGCAAAAATTCCTAAGTTGAAATTCGCTTGTGGTCATGACTGGGCTAATCCAACTGGTGCAACAAAATGTGCTTACTGTCAACAGATGGAGTATCTGAAGACCCTCAACATACCTGATAGCAATAGAAGTTATCAGGTGACATCTCCTGCATTGGACCAAAAGAAGCAAATGGAGGATGAGTAGAACTCTTTCGGACACTTCAAGAAGCACACTAGAGGCATTGGGAAGAAGCTACTTTCCAAGATGGGCTATAGCGGAAAAGGCTTGGGAAACTCTACTCATGGAATTGTAAATCCTATTGAGGCCAAGAAAAGACCTCGATATCAAGGTTTTGGCTTCAAATCAACTAGAGAATCATCTAAAACTCATGACTACTGCACCCACTGCAAAATCAATGGGCATTGGGATGAGAAATGTTGGAAACTACATCTAGAACCTCATCAAAGGTTGGTGGTTGTGGAGCTCGACCAGAAGGAAGTTGTCGAGACAAAGGCAGAGCTAGTGATTGCTACGATCCCTGAGGTAGTCCAAGAGGAAACTCAGCAAAAGACTAAGCAGTCAGAGAAAAAAAGCTTCTTCGAACAGCTTCCTAAGAGCTGAGAATGCCTTGCCTCTAACTAGTTGTGTCAACTTTGTGTATGTTACCTTTTGTTTATAGTGTGGTAATATGTATGTTGATACTAGACTAGTGTGGTTTGGATTATGAAACTCTGAATAAAATTGTTTGTAATAGTTTTTTTTATGAAGTTGTATTTCTCTAGAGGTTGGGATTTTGTAAGGCTCTTGAAGTCACACTTCCTGTAATAAAAAAGGAGAATACTTTATAATTTCTCATTGCAGGTTTTTTCTTAAGGACTTGTACCTGCAGATTTCAAGTGGGAAGCTTCTATTGAAGAGCACTTTCAGACAACGAGATATCGAGAATGATCAATAGTGACCTTGCATGTTCTCGGCTTGAAGACTCAGTCGAGGTCATTTTTGAGGATAAGTCTAAACTCAGTTGAAGTTCTTGAAGGATTTTATCAATGACCTTGTTGCTTCAGACAAATGGGACCCAAGCTATATGGTAGAGCCTTGAATCAACTATTCTGAAGTATAAATGTGAAGGAATATTTTAGGATGAGGCACAAATACCATGCTCAAACAGTTGGAGGAGTAACAGAAGCGTGCCAGAAAAGATGGCGAGAGATGCAGAATGTGAACTACCCCGTGAGAAGCACTAAGAGACAGGTTTACCATACTCAGTTTTCTTCTTGCTTTGGGTATGCTAAGTTCCATTTTGAGCTGCATCATGATGAGCTATGAAGTCCTACATTGTTGAAATGTAAGACCCCTATAGAGGGCAGATGTGGCAATAGGGAAGCTCTTGCTGATAGTACATTTCCGAAGTGTAAGACCTCAGTAAGAAAATGTGGCAGTGTGTATGTCCTGGTTTGAGATCGTGGTGAGTGTAAATATGCATAATGGGAGATGATTTGAAGGAACTGTAAACTTTTGGAGACCAAAATTTCTTCAATGGGGAGGTTTGATCCAGGTGGATCTTTTGAACCTAAAAATTCAAGTGTTCCAATTTCTCTCAAAAATAATGCTATGATGTAGAGGTCAGAATCTTGATTCCAATGCAACTTGAATGGGCTCAAAAGGAGTCTATATGCTCAAGTTATGGCCAGTCAAAGTTCAATCAAACATGGACCAGGAGCCCATCAGAAGGCAAAAAGTTGATCATCTCAAAGTTGATCAAAATTGATGTCAAATCAAAAGGCTCAACAAAACAAACCCAATGATGTTCATTTCATTGAAATTAGAGCCCATGCGTGTGAGATTTCATCATTCAAAGGTCAATCAAATGTTGGTCAACTCAGGTACCAAGGATAGGAAAAAGGTGGAAAATTCATCATCACCAAATTGATCAAAGTTAGCATCATCGCGAAGGTCTCCTCGTCACGATCCCAATGACGTTTGTTTCATGCAAATTAGAGCTCCTATGTGCGAGATATGGAGGGTCAAAGCTTGTGGTTGACTGGGTTGACCTGAAGGTACAATGATGGCGCCAACATGACATCATCATGCTAACTTGGTAGATGAGTCATCGTACAGCACTGACATAGACCAATTTAGCGTCTTGACACATGGAAAGTTGTACGGGTGACTAAGTAGTCCAAATGGTAGTACAAAAGGTGAGTTGGACCAATTGGGTGTCGACACATGTCATCCATACAAGTGATGTGGCATCCAGGTGGCATGATGACATGGTGTCCAGGTGGAATGATGATATGGATGGGTACGCTGACAGGACGGCTGACTGGTTTCCAACAATGAATCACAATATGACACATGGCACCATGTCTATGCGCCATGTGTCTCCTCCATTCTTTCCCTTCGGTCCACTTGGTTGAATTTTCTACCAAAATTTTTGGTGAGGTTCGAATCCCCACCCTTCATTCCCCGGCTCACTATTACACCTCACCGAATGGATTTACTATGTTTGGACGGTCATTTCATTTGTTGATTGTCAGTTTGAAATTAGGTGAAAAGGAAACTGGTGGGAGTTGAACCCCGCACTAGCCAGCTCCCAAAATATATGGTCATTGTTACGCTATCATCGATGGTTTTTATATAGAGAGAGATTGGCGATATAAGTGATGTTGTTTAGGCTGAAGCCTAAACCAAAATAACCAATTAATGGTTATTTGTTGAAAAAAAAACAAAAAACCAAAAAAACAAACAAACAACCAAAGCCTAAAATTGATTAAATAAGGGCTTAAACAAACAAATTTAATAATTTTGAGGGGATTTTATTGTAAAAATGGGGAATAAGGGTGATTTTTCAAATCTTATGGTTTTTAGCCTAAATAGGCAAACCTCCTGTATAAAAGGGAGAGCTATGAGAGCTTTCTCATCATCCATCAATGGATCATTCTTCATTGTATCCAATTCCTCATTCCATTCTCTTAGCTTTGTGATATTTTTGTGAGAGAATTTGGGGAAATAGAGGATTTGAGAGGAATATGGCTTTGAGTCTGTAGTAGGTCCTATTTTTAGGAAAAGTTGGTTTTTCTTACTCTTTATAAATCATCCTTAGCTTTGAGAGCTTTTGTGAGATGATTTGAGTGAGAGACTTTTGTAGGACTTTGTGGATAGGCTACATATATTGGTAAAGCAGTGTTGCAAGAAGCTCCGTTGGAGATTGTACTGTTAGTTCAGAACATTTTAATAGATTGGTCACTCAGTTGAGCTAGACCCAGAGACATAGTCCACTCGAACGAACTCCATAATCAAATTGGTGTATTTTTCTCTCTTTCATCGGTGTTATCACTCTCTCTATATGTTTTTCTTGTTACTCCATTTGTTAGTGTCTTTTCACCTTTGTGCATAATCACTCGGCAACGTTTGTCATAGATCCCTTCTGCTTTCAGATTAAACTCCACCATATTTTATTCCCTTAAGCCATGTCATTTTTTCCTAGGAACTTACTACATAGATCCCCCCTTAAGCCATCATATTACCCTAAACCTTAAACTCTAAACCATCATTTTGACCTAGGACCTTAATGAAAATTGGTTTCCTTCGGCAACTTCACCAAATTTTATTCACTTAATCCATGTCATTTTCTCCTAGGACCTTACTACATAGACCCCCTTAAGCCACCCTATTACCCTAAACCATAAATCCTAAACTCTAAACTATAAACACTAAAGCATTCATAAATTTTCCTATATTAATAGTTAATTGTTTTTTTCATTCAAGGGTGATCCCACAAAGCTGGTTTACAATTTTTGGAAGATTCTGATTTTTGTTGAAATCACATATTTTTAGAAAATATAATGATTTAATCATTTAAAAGCTTCATTTAAAAGTATATTCCAATTGAAGAGGGTTTGATCAAACTACCTTAGATCAAACCTCCTTGGATAGAACCCGCTAGTTTTAAACCATACCTATAACGAAGTCTCCTTTGCACCTATCAAAATGCTAATAAAAAGTAACTTTTGATTTACCTTTTGGGGGATTAAATGAATTCATTTAAAAAAATTGTAAGTATGTAGTCATTATTATAAGTTTCTCAAAAGTATAATTTTAAATATATTTAATTTGATTATCATTTTTTTTTTATTTCTTGTGAATGTAGGTTTTTCAACAAAAATCAAGTTCTATGTTCTACACTCTTGTGGAAAAATAGGAATATTGGCTCACTTTTCTTTTAAAAATATTATGAGTGCACTAGATATTGAAGTCCTTTGATCCAACAAAAAATGAATTTTGATACATACAAAAGTTGCACGCTATACCACACACTATGTCCTAATTGTAATTAGTTTGACTTGAAACTTGATTAAAAATGTAAATATTCAATAAAAACTATCTAACCAGGAAAAGCACTAGATATCGGAGTTAGAAATCTAAATTGACAGAAATAGAATTTTATTCTTCATGGGAAAAAGCATGTGTTATACTTGAGTGTCACTTTCTTAAATGTTTTATGAAAAAAAACTAGTTTTTGAGGGAGAGATGAAAAAAAAGTGCAATTTGATTCCAAAAAATTTTAAAAATATTTAGAATTTGCAAAAAATCATGAAACTATAGTTTGCATCACTTTCAAATTCCCTCAATGCTTAGCCACTATAGGTACTCAAAATGAATATTTAGTTAAAAAATTATTTCAATGTCCAGCAAAAATTGTAAACCACTATTGTGGATCATCCTCAAGTAACATTCCTTAAACATAAAATGAAGCTTACATTTTATCATTTTGTATCTCAATTAGGCCATTTATATTGAATGGATTAAGGGTATTTCCTAAACATGTATCTTACATTTTGAAATTACAAATCTAATGCAGGTTCACTTATATCTTAGAGATCACATGGATCAATTCAATAATATATGTAATCCAACTCCACACCCTCCATCTCCACCACCTTCACCTCCACCTCCACCCACGTTGGGCCTCATAACCCCCAACCTCCACCACCTGAAATTGATGGTGCTTGCTTGCAAGAACGAATCAATGTCGATGTTAGAACCATTTAGGATCAAATCAACATTATTCAAAATGAAGAATGTATCACACCACCTTTGAGGATGCTTGCATCTAGGATGCAAAATGTTGTTGATGTTGTTAGGGCTATGGATGGGATCTTAGATGAGCATCGACGATGGCTAGAGGAGAGGAGAACTTCTAATTCTGAAAAGGAAAACACTGAGATATGAAGAGATGCAATAGAGAGCCGCAACACTTTATAAATTAAGAGAATGATCTTATAGTTATGAATTTATGAATTTGGTCTGGATGTCCATATTTTGTGTGATATTTTGTTTGATGAATTTATGAATTTGGTTGGATGGATATTTTTAGTTACAAATTTATGATTTTGGTTGGATGGATATTTTTAGTGATGAATTTATGAATTTGGTTGAATTTATGAACTTATAATGATGAATTTATAATAGTATATAGAAATCTAGTAATACAGGTCTCACTTTTGGCCCAAGATGGACATTTACACTAATATTTTAACCTAATCTTCATCTTCTTGACCTATAGCAACCGTGTAAACTAAGAATTTGAAGATCCTGATGTGAACTAGTGATTTGTGGAAATTTGTGTGTAGATTGTAAATTATTTTTTTTTCAATTTTTTTGAAATAAATCGCGAATATTTCAACATTTCCTTTAATAACTAGTTTTAAACAAAAAACAACATTTATAGAAAGTAACGTTTGTGTCGTACAACATAACTTTGTTTCTATAAAGGATTAAAAATTCTAATTTTTAAAATATAGATTCTCAACATCAATGTCACATATCTAGGGAAAGGATATTTTTTCATAATTTTTTGTTGCATTTTTTTTAAAATTAATTTTTGAAGTCATTGTAACTATAATTTGGACATACATGTGTGTTGTACAATCTAACTTGTGTATTTATCAAAATCAAATTTTTCTTTTTTGGGTGTAACAAGGACATCAATACCTAGGGAAAGGGTATTTTTTGAAATTTTTGTATAATAGTTTACTATTTTTCCACCTCTGTACAACAAAGAGCTTGATGTTTGGAGAGAAGCCTATGTTTAGTAAAAACTAGAAATTAAATACATGATAAAATGAAAATATATCAAATCTATACTTGTTGGAAAGCTCATTTTGAGGGATACAATCTTGCAAAATATAAATTTTAAATGGTGTTATTTACTCCCTCAACCAGCATTTTGATAGGTGTGAAGGAGACCCCATTGTGGGTATGGTTTAATGCTAGAGGGGTTCTATCTAAGGGGGTTTGATCCAAGGGGGTCTTATCTATCCCTCTTCAATTAAAATCCTTTAGATGGAGCCTCTCAAGACTTAAATCATTAGTTTTTTTCTAAAAACATTGATTTCAAGCAAAAATCAACACATCCCAAAAGTGAGACACACTACTATGGCAACACCCATATTTTATAACTATCTACTAGATCATGATTTCTCCTATTAGAAAAATGTAATATATATGTGTGTGTGTGTGTGTGTGTGTGTGTGTTAGACATAAATGATATTTTTGTGAATGTTTCAAGTTTATTTTTTAGTATGTGCATGTATTAAAATTACATAGTTCTAGATCTTAAATTTTGAAATTTGTATGCACATGCTCAAGTTCAATCAATGTATGTATGTGTATGTCTTGTAATTTTGTAAGTTTGTATGTTAATTTTGTATAATTTAATGTAGGTGAACACTTATATAGATATCATGGATCAATTTAACATTGATGATATCATCAATCGAGTACCTCAACAACCTCCACCTCCACCCCAAGCTCCACCTCCCCCTCCACCCCCTTCACCTCATATCCCACCTCCACCACCTGCTAGATCAGATGAGGCTCACTTGCGAGCATGTATAAATGAACAAGTGGCATCCATTCAAAACCAAATAAATGCTATGCAAAATGAAGAATTGATTCCACCACATGTGATACATTTTGCATTTTTGATACAAAATGTTGTCGATGCCATTCAGACTATCGATTCTAACTTAGAAAGGCATCGACGAGAAAGAGAAGAGATGAGATGATTTTATGCAGATGGTCTCTCATTTAAACAAATTTTAGACCTAAAAATAACAAAATTCAATCTAGCCCCTTATTTTATCGACCCTAATACTTAGCAGCCCATTCTTGCCAATAAATCTAGAATATCCATGAGGTGGTGTATACATCCATAGATAAGTGCACATTTTTGGGATCGATGACTAGTATATGGTATTTGACAGTCCACCACACGCTAATCTAGAGGTCCCATTATATTTTTTTAGGAAACTATATGTAGAGTTTGTTATGTGGCAAAAGCCCAATTATTTTGATTTAAATCATTTCAAGGTGTTGGTAGTGGCATGCCACAACAAAGGTTAGGGGAAAGGGTTGATCCCCAATGCCCCATGCATGTGCAACCCCTTGTTTCTCCTCTTGGTCCTACCATTCCCACACTTGTGCATCAACGTGTGGTGGTATCAACACTAGGATCCTTTAGTACACTTGCAAGAGACCTTGATCAACATGCTTCTATGAAAGCGGGTAGGGAGTATAGACACTGCGATGATAGAGGAGCATTTTATGGAGTTGGTCTTAGTACCACTCCACGAGTTTCAAGACAACATGTATGTACTAGTTGCCATTAGTTATGCTATGTGTTATGCCCTAATATTGTTGTACATTAGGTGATGAATAGTCAACTTGTGGCTATCTTAACTCCTAATTAAGTCATGTTATCATTATTATATTATTATTTAGTTGGTTAGGTTGGCCTAGGGCTTATATAGTGGTGTCTAAGTTGACCTAGGTGATATCCTAGGCATAAATAGGCATATATAGGAGGTTGTGAGTCTTATTTCATCATCATATTGTGAATTGTGTTCTCATTAGAGATATTTGGAGGTTTTCCCCCTCAAAGTGTCTTTTTATTCTCAGTTATTATCAATTATTTGCAGCATATTTCATATCATCTTCTTCTATTTCTCAAGTTATTTCATTACAAGTGGTATCAGAGCATGATCTTGGCACCATAGAGGCATAGTTTCTTCTCAATATTGCAGGTGGTTTTGGGGAGAGCATATCTTTTCTCTGATTTTTAAAGGGTTTTTTATGACCATATTAAAGAACCTATAGTCCATATTTCAGAGAAATTGGAGCAGAATTGAGTGAATTATTATAGAATTAGGGTTTCTACACAATTTATTTGGAATCTTCATATCTCTCACATATTATTGAATTGGAGCCTAATTTTTATTAGGTTTTTGAAGACATACTAAGTTAGTCTACGGTAAAAAATTGGAGAAATTGGAGCAGAAATTAGAAAGTTATTGAAAAAATAAGGTTTCTACAAATATCACTCTCAAGGCTGTAAATCAGCTTATTTCTTGGAGATTTTTCTAGGTGAGAGGTATTTTTTCCCTAGTAAGTTACAGTAAAAATTTTAGAGAATTTAAGTTTCATTTGTGTTATTTATTTCAAAATTATTGGTTCCCATCATGGTGGGGCCTACAATAAGGGGCAAAAATAATGATGTCACACCAGGGAAGACTCCTGATAAGGATGGGGTAACAATACAGGATATTAATCCTAATGAGGAAATCAGTAAGGTCAAGGAATACATTTCCTCAATCAAGATGGATATGTATGACCTAAGAGGAGATATATCAGATATACGAAGCATGTTAAGCTTCTATATGAATGAACCAAGAAAGGAGTTCTCAAGCAACCAAGGTGAAACTTCTAATTCAACTAACATTGACACAATTTTTAATACTCCTATGGGATCTAGGAATTTTTTTCCAAAGGTGGAAATGCGCATGTTTGATGGAAAAGATCCTCTAACATGGATAAACCAAATGGAGAATTTTTTTGAAGTACATCAAATCCCAAATGGACAAAAGGTCGGGATGGCTTCCCTATATCTAGAACCAGATCAATTCATTTGGTATCATTGGCTTTATACTCATTGAAGAAAAATGGTCTCACTGTCTCATGGTCAATTTTTATGGAGGAACTCTAAGCACAATATAGCAATAGTGTGACAGACAACTTCTTCAGCTCTCGCTTGCTAAACTTCAACAAATAGGATTAGTTAAGGATTATATTCAACAATTCCAAAATCTATCCTTTAGAGTGGATACAATTATAGAGGAGAACTTGAATTATTTATTCTTGGGGGTCTCAAGGATCATATTCAACATGAGGTACGCATGTTTAGTCCTAGCTCTATCAATGAGTATTTTATCTTAGCACGTAGGGTAGAGGAGAAGTATTTGATTCCTAAGAAGCAAGGGGATAATGTGACAAGAGAGAAAGGATATTCAACACATTCTCTTCCTCAACCTACTAGGTTGACTCCACAGCAAATTGAGGAAAAAAGAGCATAAGGGTTTTGTTTCAATTTTGATAGCAAATACAGTCAATAACATAAATGTAGTGAAAAGAAATTTATTTATATTGAAGGTCCAAGTGAGGAAGAAGAGGAGGAACGCATATTAGAGGATGAAAGGGAGCCAAATGAGGAATAACATGATTCTCAACCAATCATTTCTTGTCATGCTCTCTTAGGTTTCAGTGCTCCACAAAATCTCAAGGTGGTGGGGTTCTTAAAGAAGCATAAAGTAATAGTGTTGATCGACTCAGGTAGTACTCATAATTTTATCAACAAAAATTTAGCCACTCATCTAAATTTTTTTATATATCCAGCTCTAGATTTTTAGGTTTTGATTGCAAATGGTGGTATATTAGTTAGTTGTTTCGGGAAGTGTCATAGCATTAAATTATTCATGGGAGATTATCAACTTGATACCCCAATGTATGTGATATCCATGGGTGTAGCAGATATTGTTTTAGGAGTACAATGGCTTACTACATTGGGAACAATTGAGATGAACTTCCAAGAACTATTCATGAGATTTCAATCAGAATGAAAGATAGTAGAGCTAAGGGGGTTGAAGGAAAAGTCTCCACAGATGGTAAGCTCTCACCAAATGCAAAATTTTCTTAAGAAAGGAGTGGATGGATTTGTGGCCCAACTTTGTTCATTAGAAGTCTCTCAATCTAATGCTTCTACTGATCCAAATTTACAAACTATAATTGATCGTCACTCAGTTGTTCTTGGAGATATACTTAAAGAAATTCCTCCTAAGAGGGATCATGATCATACCATACAATTAGTTCCAGGGAGCCAACCACCAAACATCAGACCTTACAGGTACCCACACCTACAAAAGAGTGAGATAGAAAAAATTGTTGAGAAGATGCTAGAGGCAGGAATTATCAAGCATAGCCAAAGTGCTTACTCCCCACCTATGGTGTTGGTAAATAAGAAGGATGATACTTGTAACATGTGTCTAGACTATAGAGTGCTCAACATGTATACCATTAAAGATAAGTTTCCTATTCCAATCATTAATGATTTGTTAGATGAATTGAATGGAGCTATGTATTTTACCAAGTTAGATCTTAGATCTGGTTATCACCAAATTTGGATTAAGGAGGAAGATATTTGTAAGATAGTATTTCAGACTCATGAGGGTCATTATTAATTTTTGGTGATTGCATTTGGTCTTACCAATGCACCATCTACATTCCAAAGCTTAATGAATTCCATTTTTAAGAAGTTCTCAAGAAATTTTTTGTTAGTGTTCTTTGATGATATACTAATTTATAGCAAGACTTTGAAAGAACATTTGCAACATGTGGATCAAGCATTACAAATACTTGAAGATCATCAACTCTATGCTAAGCCATCCAAGTGTTCTTTTGGTCTTAAGGAGGTGGAGTGTTTGGGACACATAGTTTCACATGGATTAAAGATGGACCCTAACAAAATCAAGACTATCATGGAATGGCCTATTCCAAAAACCATTAAGAAACTAAAGGGTTTCTTGGGATTGACAGGGTACTATAGAATATTTGTGAAGAATTATGGTCATATAGCAACACCCCTCACCACTCTATTGAATAAGGATTCTTTTCATTGGAATGAGCCTGCTAATACAACATTTGAGAGATTGAAGGAGGTTATGTGCACAACTCCAATGCTTTCCACTCCTGACTTCAATGAGGAATTCATTATGGAATGTGATGCTTCTGGAAATGGAATAGGAGAAGTTCTCATGCAAGAAGGTCAGCCAATTTCTTTTGAGATTCATCACTTAAAGGGTAAGAATCAGCTAAAACCCATTTATGAGAAGGAAATGCTAGCAATCCTTTTGCAATTAAACAATGGAGGCCTTATCTAATGGGTAGACACTTCAAGTTTAAGACAGATCATGATAGCCTTTAAAATATTTTTTGAAACAAAGACTATCTTCTGAAGAGCAACAAAATGGGGTCACTAAGATGTTAGGATATGACTTTGAGATTGTATATAAGAAAGGGAAGGAAAATATTGTGGCAGATGCACTTTCAAGGAAGGATGAGAAAGATGAAGCCTTATTGTGTTCCCTTTCAATATTACAAGCAAATTGGGTGGAAGAAGCCAAAGCAAAGTGGCAAAATGATGTTGCGACAAGTAATCTCATCCAACAATTAAAAAGAAATCCTAGTAGTTCAGATAAGTTTTGTTGGAAGGGAGATACTCTTTGGTATAAAGAGCATTTGTATCTTTGCAAGAATTCCACTCTTAAACACAAGATTCTCACAAAACTACATGAGTCTCTAGTTGGTGGTCATTCAGGATTTTTGAAGACATCATCAAGTCAAGAAATTTTTTTGGGGAAGGGCTAAAAGGTGATGATCAAAATTTTGTGGTTGAATGTTTGATTTGTCAAAGGAATAAAGGGGAGACACTTAATACACCAGGTCTCTTGCAGCCCTTATCTATTCCTAGCCAGCATTGGGAAGAGGTATCCATGGACTTCATCACAGGACTTCCCAAATCTAAAGGTCATAATGTCATCATGGTAGTATTTGATCATCTCACTAAATATGTACATTTCATTGCATTATCACATCCTTTTACAACAAGTGCAATGGAAAAAGAATTTTTGGAGAGTATTCAAAAGCTACATGGTACACCTAAGGTTATTGTTAGTGATCATGATCCTATTTTCACTAGTCACTTTTGGAAAGATTTATTCTCATGTTTGGGTACTCAATTATCTCATAGCTCTTTGTACCACCCTCAATCAGATAGGAAAATTGAGGTTGTTAATAAGTGTTTGGAAGGATATCTACGTTTTTCACTTTAGAGAAACAGTCTCAATGGGTAGATTGGCTACCACTTTTAGAATGGTGGTATAACAGTTCTTTTCATAGCTCAGCAAAAATGTCTCCATTTTTGACACTTTATGGATATCATCATCCTTCCATCACATCATCATTAAAGGTGTCAACAAGAGTTCAGGAAGTAGAGAACCACTTGCTTCATCAACAACAGGTACTTTCAGGACTCAAGGAGAATTTATCCATGGTACAAAATCAAATGAAACAACAGGTAGACCAACATCGTAGTGAAAGAAGTTTTGAAGTTGGGGATTGGGTCTTCTTGAGATTGTAACCTTATAAGAAAGTCTCACTGAAGCAACAAAAAAAGAATAATAAGTTGTCTCTGAGGTATTATGGGCCATACAAAATCATGCAAAAGATTGGTAGTGTTTCCTACAAGCTAGAGTTGCCACCAACAACAAAGATACATCTAGTTTTTCATGTTTCTTGTTTAAAGAAGGTAATTGGGCATAATATTCCAACCCACACAGCACTACCAGAGCTCGATGAAGAAGGAAGAATCATTTTGGAAGTAGAGTGCATTCCGAAAACACACATGAAGAAGCTAAGGAATAGAACTCTTACTGAGTAGCTCGTCCAATCAAAGAATTTACCAGTTGAAGATGCCTCATGGGAGGATGAGTTCATTCAAAAGCATCCACACTTGATTAGCTTTCAAGACAATTCTTCTTTGAAGAGGGGGCATGTTATGCCCTTCATATTGGTGTACATCAAGTTATAAATAGTCAACTTGTGGCTATCGTAAGTCCTAATTAAGTCATGTTACCATTATTATATTATTATTTAGTTGGTTAGCTCAGCCTAGGGCTTATATAGTGGTGTCTAAGTTGGCCTAGGTGATATCCTAGGCATAAATAGGTATATATAGGAGGTTGTGAGTCTTATTTCATCATCATATTGTGAATTGTGTTCTCATTGGACATATTTGGAGGTTTTCTCCCTCGAAGTGGCTTGTTATTCTCAGTTATTATCAAGTATTTGCAGTATATTTCATATCATCTTCTTTTATTGTGCAAGTTATTTCATTATACTATGGAGCCGATCAGGCCACACCCAGTTCAGGTGGACATGGAGATTCTGGTGCATCATCTGGTCACCTCAATTCATTTGTAGAATTTCTTACTGCAAACCATCGCCCTGAGGACAATGTGACACAAGTATAAATATGCATCTACATGTTGAATTTATAAGAATTTTAATTAATGTATATATCAAAAAAAATTGCAATACATTTTAACAATCAAAGTGTTTGGTGTAAAAATGACACTAACAATGGGGCAATCATCTACACCATGAGCACATATGTTGACACCAATCCTAGTCGCAACCCTTATGGGGTATTTTGATTTCAATTTTTTAAATTATCTATGAAATAATTTTTAACTTGAGTTTTAAATTTATAATTCAGTCATGGACATGTTTTAAATATTTACATTGGTTCAAGGGAGTCAATCGACTTCCACGTCGATTCCACCCGAGGGGTTGTCGAGCGGTCCTCCACTATCGAGCGTTGCAAATTAGGGGAAAGTACATTTATATTGTAAATTGTTTAACTTACATTACTCTAGTTACAATTATGAATTTTGAATTCACTATATATATCAAATGTGCATGTACACTTGTAAATATTATAAGCGTTAAATGTCTATATGTATATATCTAGGTTGATATGACAATGAGAATGGGCATCGAACAAACATTAGATGTTGCAGCTACTCGTGAGGCCTCTGAATTTTAGTTTGTTTAAAAATGTTTCTACACAAAATGTGAAAACTTGAATATATATATTTTAACCTAATTCAAGTATAGATGCTTTAAATTTTATCTTGTAGGACTTTGTTAGTGTGACTTTCTACCATGACTTAGTCATAGTTACACCTCTAGGAGGACATGCAGAGCAGGCTCCAGATATCATGGTAATTTAAATTTTTTATTATATTTAAATTCAATTACAAATTATATATTTTGAATAACTTTAATTAAATTTAAAATTTAACATATAAATATAATATGAGCTCATATATGTTAAATTATTTTTCTTTTATAGCATGAGACACATCTGGTAATTGAGCATGTACAAATAGGTCTTGGAGTAGCTGGTGCAGAACCTATTATGGTACAATTTAAATATGATAAATTATAAATTAAATTGAATTAAATCATTCTTAATTGTAGACTTACATCTAATTCAACTTTCTTTCTCTTGTATATGTAGATTGATTCAGAGAATTTAGAGGTTGGTCCAGGTGCACCAGAGTGTCCAAAGCCAGATATGATGGTAATTTAAATTTATGATGAATTATAAATTAAATTTTCATTAAATCATTTTTAATTGTCTTAAAACTGATTTCATCTTTCTCTTATACAAAGTGTTTCAAGCCATTCATGTAGTCTGCATGGTTTGAAGAGGTCTCTTGATTGTAGAGTTGATACATGAGCTAAACATGATTTTATGGGTTATATTTGATTATTTCATGGACTACATATTTGCTTTCTCATGGACTTAATATATTGTTTCATGTACTTTATTTCATGGGTTTTACTCTATTGGACTTTATTTCATGGGTCAAGTACTTTGTTGGACAAATTATTTCATGGGTTGTACTCTAATGGACTTTATTTCAAGCACTTCATATATTGGTTTTACACACTTAATATATTGTAAATAATGGACTTTATTATTGTTTAATTTTAATTTACACATGTACATTTATGTATTTGTTGTGAAATTTTAATATGTAATTGATAGGACATACATCATATACAAATTTAATTCAGTCATCCATATACATGATATATATGATATCAAAATTTAATTCACATCCTAATAGGATGTCTTAAGGGGTCCCACTACACAGGTTAGATCTAATAAAATAAGAAAATAAATTATAATCTACAAACAAAAGCAATATGTTTATATACCACAAAGGATGAAATTTTAAGAAATAAACAATACCATACAAGATTAGAGAACAAAAGCATAATATAAATTTTATAAACTAAACATAAATACCAATCAAAATGCAACAAGTTTTTCCAAAAACAAAAAATTCTATAAGTATACACCATATTTCCTAATTCTTTTACAACATAAAATTAAAGAACTTGTGCCATAGAAAAAAGGTCCCTTGTCATTTTTTTGGCCTTTTAGGTCTTGTTTCATGGTGTTGGAACTATGTTGCTTTGATTTTATGTTGTAACATGGCTTGAACATGCTTATTTAGGTACTAAAACTCAAAGAACAGCATCTTGTGAAGGTTTTGTGAAGTGTTGTAAGACATTTCTACATTCTTCTAGACTATATTTAAGGCAATTTACCTAAAAATAACCTTTTCACTCATCAAAAAGCCCTATTTCAAAGTGTTGTAAAGTCTTGTAACAAGATTTCATGCTCTTCTAGGCATATTTTCACTATTTACACCTTTCTCATGCTTTATTTTTGTCTCTTTATGCCCTCATAAGTTGTAATTAAGTGTATTTTTGTATATTATCCTGAAAAAAAAACATTAAATACAATATTTTCCCAACACATATTTTTAGGTCCTACATGGGACCCATTCACCATGGGTGGCAAATGAGTCCCCCTTGGCCCCAAATTTAAAATATTTCAAATTTCCTTTCGGTATTTTATTCAAAATCACTTGATGTTGGCCTATGATGAGGTATGAACGGATACTAAGGCACAAGAATTATATAAATAAGTGATTTTCACCTCATTTTACATCTCACTCATTCAAGCATTCAATTCTACATTTCAAGCATTCAACCATTTTACATCAATAATTCAAGCATTATTCAAGCACTTTGAAGCAGCCATTGACATTACTTCAAACTTGCATTATCAAGGGTTAGGTAATTTTATAGCACTTGCATGTTATTAGTTTATCTTTCTCTTTCATTTCATTATCTTTTCAAGGGTTTAATTACCAAAAGTGGGGTTTGACCAAGGCAAACCCCTATTCACTAATGCCTAATCATTTTTCCCCTATTGCATGTTTGTTTGTAGCCCTTTGTTTGCAGATTTAACAAGTTATTAGGTGTTGAAGATTGATTTTCAGGTCAACTACGTGCTTCATGTCAACTTGAATCAAATTCAAGCTTGGAGAGAGTTATTTGTCTGTTTTCTGCAGATCTGACTTCAACAACCCAACAAGCAAACATTTCCAGATCTGGTGTTAAAGTGTTATCTCCTAATTTTTTAGAAATTTGGGAGAGGATTTATTTTCCACCTATGGTGAATCTGAGTCCCACCTTAGGATAGGAAACTTGATTTTTGTCAGATTTCAGATCCCGACAAATAGAAACTAGCTCCCGACAGTTTTTCACTAGTATGTGGACTGATTCGCCACCCTAGGTGAATGAGTCCCACTGTGAAAAATTAGTGATTTCCATCAGCATTCAAAACACTTTAAAATCATTACAATTCATCCAGGTGCACTTAGATTCATCCTTTGTATTCTCTATTTTGCATTATTTCTTCATTTACATAGTTGTTTGCATATCACAATGTGTTTTCAAACATAGTTGTAATTACATTTTTTCATTCATTTTTGGTCATTTATATTAGTCAATTTCATTTATTTAAGTTCATTTACATTAAAAAACATTGCATAGATCCTAATTTGAGTGATACATTAGCATTTTTGGCCCTATCTCTCTCCTTTTAGGTGAAAAACCCTAGAAGTGCAAGAGTAGTCCATAGGGTCCCAAAAATCTATGTTTCAAAACTTAATTATCCAAAAATAGGCTAAATTTTTGAAATTAAATCATGCACTCCCATATTTACAAATCATGCAAAGTTCTAGAGAAAACTAAAGAACATAAAAGTCCTCTTGACCTCATGTTCCAAAAAAAGCACTAATTTATAAGTTGTCAAAACAAATAATAGCATTCAACAAAAACACTATATCCTTATTCATCTACATCCACCCTTTCTTTTGGTACTTTCTGTTGGAATGGGAGTGACATCCTCTCTCAAAAGAGACAATTAAGTTAATCTACAAGTTTCCATGTAATTGGAAACATCCTAAACCAAATGATTTCAAAATACAAATCGAATAATAGAAAACATCTTCACCTATGGATGTCTTAAGGGGATGAAACTATTCAAAGTGCATGTCTCATATTTAATTGCAATTGATATAATTAACTTAGAATTTAGGATGACTCATCATAACAATCACATTCTATTTAATTTAAATAGTGTCAATGTTTATTTAATTCATGTCATAATAGGATGTCTTAAGGGGTCCTAATACGACGTATTAAGGGAATCAAAGAAGAGTATAATTAAGTATAAATATTAAGTGATATGAACAGGTATTATACTTTAGGGTGACTCATCATAACGAATGATATAATTAAGTATATTCATTTAGGATATGTCCTAATACAACATCTTAAGGGGATATCTTAAGGGGTCCTAATACGACATCTTAAGGGGGTTAAAGAAGAGTATAATTAAGTATAAATATTAAGTGATATAAAAAAGTATTATACTTTAGAGTGACTCATCATAACAAATGATATAATTAAGTATAATATTTAGGATGTCCTAATACGACTTCTTAAGGGGATGTCTTAAGGGGTCCTAATACAACGGCTTAGGGGGATGTCTTAAGGGGTCCTAATATGACATCTTAAGGGGATCAAAGAATTAATATACATATTTTTTAGTGATTATACAATAAAATTTAAAGTTTCAAAGTAGGGTGACTCATCATAATAAATGAATACTTAATATATAGGATGTCCTAATTGGACATCTTAAGGGGATGAAATACTTCAAAGTACATGTCTCATATTTAATCAAAATTGATATAATTGATTTAACAATAATTTATACATAATATTTAGTGATTATACAATCAAATATAAAGTTCCAAAGTAGGAAAACATGCACATTTAACAAATAAAATATATAGAATATTGATTTTGATACATAAAAGTACATAGAGTATAATTGTGTATGTACATGTATTTTTAATTTGTAAAAAATGTTTGATTGTGTATGTATGTACATATATGTCAACTCAAAACAATGTTTACAAAATTTGGCTATGCCATCTCAAGAGCATCTAAAACTTGTGCCTAGAATGTAGTAGGTCTTCATGCCACCTAATATCAAAATGGTACAAGCAATATCAATGAAATCATCAAAACATACATATTTTAATTTATATAAAACTATCAATATGTACATAACTCAAGTACCTATATTTAAAAATATTCCACACATGTGTGTAGGTTGAATCTACATCCTCTCCTTTGGTTTCAAAGTATGAGATCAATGTGATAATGGCTTAAGGATACAAAGGATTGTTGATGAATGATAGCTTAGGTCAGATATAAACGATGATTGCTATAAGCATCATCATCGTTTATATAAGATCAATTGCTCTTCATATTTAATATTTCTAAAATAAGTAAAATCGAATTTTATAATGCATGTATAAAATCGAATTTAAATAAATGATGTTCAAAATACACATTGAATAAAATTCGGAATTCATATAATATATATCCGCCATGTGTGAGGGGGTATATGTGTTAAGTATGTTTAACCGAATGATAATTGGTTGTAAAGGAAACCCGCACGCCCAAAGGGACACGTCCCTTGAGCGGACGTGTCTCCACGTGTGGAGACACGTCCTCTCAAGAGACGCATCCCTTGGGGGCGGGTCTCCTTACATACAAAAAGGAGTTCCACTCTTGATATGCAAACATCGAAATTTATTAATGTTCTGCAATCAGTACATTCAGCATTAAGAGAAGAAATCTGAAAATCGTCTTTGACTTAGAATTTCTCACACAAATTTCAGACCTTAGTTTATTCTTAGATTTCTAGGATCCTATTTGATAAAGATTTGATTACATTTACATGGTATCAGAGCCACGTTGTGTGAATCCAAATCAAATCTAAATATCAAATTGCTCAAGAAAATTCGTATTTTCTAGAATCGAATTCACATCACATTCTTCATAATGTCAAGTGTGATTAGATTTGAAGATCGTCTTGCAGGAGCAGACAATTTCACATCATGGAAATTTAGAATCATGATGATCCTTAAAGAGAATAAGCTAGACTCACTTGTGAGAGAAAATATGAAGGAACCAGAGTCTGAACCTGAGAAAACTCAATGGATGGAAAACAATGAAAAGGCCATGAAAATCCTAGTAGATGTAGTTAGGGATCATATAGTGCCCATCCTAGCAAAACATGAAACTACATACCATATGTACAAATCTCTTGAGAGTACTTATGAGATCAACAACATCTGCAGGACTCTTGCATTAAAAAGGAAAATCAACAATGCTCAAATAAACAAAGGAGAGTCCATTAATGCATACTTCATGAGGATTATTGAACTAAGGGATCAATTATCCACAATTGGATATCAGATTGAAAGCAAAGAATTAACCCTAATTGCACTAGGAGGCCTACCAAACTCATGGGAGTCATTTGTTCAAGGAGTAAGTGCGAGATCTAAACTCCCTAAGTTTGACAGGCTAAGAACTGACTGCCTTCAAGAAGAAACCAGACTCTCCACAAAAGAAAATAAACAAAAGAACATAGATGAAGACATTCATGTACTCAACTCAACGTCTAATAAAAGGAGTAAGAAAAACTCCTTCAAGAGAGGATCTTTTAAAAGAAAGAGAAATTCCAATGGAAAGGGATCTTATAAGAAGAAAGATATCTCTCAAGTACAATGCTTTAGATGTGATCAATATGGTCACTATGCAATGAAGTGCCCTGATAGGACTAAACAACAAGCATCCTTTGCTAAAGTAGGAAAGTCAAATTCAGATCATGAATTTGAGAACTTTGTGTTCTATACAGCCTTATCCAGTCAAGTATCCAACAACACCCACAATTGGGTAATTGATAGTGGTTCCTCTAGACATATCACAGGGTTCAGAGAACACTTAGATACTATGACCGAAAGGTCTGATGAAGAAGTAACCATTGGGGATGATTCTGCACACCCAGTAAAAGGGGTTGGAACTTGTTCCATCAAGTTGAAATCTGGGCTTTCTCTACAACTCACTGGAGTCTTATTTGTACCTGGAATAAAGAGGAATCTTATATCCATCTCTACCCTTGAAGACAATGGTTATAGAGTTACCTTTATGGATGGGAAAGTTCTAGCATGGCCTAAGAACTCAACAATCAAGAAAGCCCAAATCATAGGTGTGAGACAAGGGTACCTTTACAAACTATGCACTGAAGTCAAACAAGCCCTTACCCTTGACACCTTTGATTCAAATGAGATCTGGCATAGAAGATTAGGACACCTTCATTTCCATGCCCTACCTTCTGTAGAAAAACTTGTGACAGGCTTACCTAAGTTAAAATCATCTCATGAAGGAACTTGCAAAGGTTGTGCCTTAGGAAAGAATACAAAGGGGTCCTTTCCCAATAGTTTGAGCAAAACCCTAAATGTGTTAGAATTGGTTCACTCAGACTTATGTGGACCCATGTATGTACCCTCTAAAGCAGGATTTCTATACTGTCATATTTGTAGATGACTTCTCTAGGGAAAACCCTGATCTATTTCCCCTATGTAAAGAGTCAATAGAAATCCTCAAAAGGTTCAAAGAGTTTAAAGCCCTCACTGAAAACTTCTCCGGAAAGAAAATAAAAACCTTAAGGACAGACAATGGGAAAGAATACACCTCTAAAATTTTTAAAGAATTCTGCATGAGTGCTGGAATTAAGAGGGAGTTCACAATTGCCTACAACCCTCAACAGAATGGGGTTGCTGAAAGAAAAAATAGAACCATTGTAGAAGCTGCTAAGGCAATGTTGCTGGACCAAACATTGAAACTCACCAAGCAGTAGCCTCTAGGACTATTTCCTATATTCAAAATAGATGTCCTCATTCTCATCTCGATAACAAAACTCCTGAAGAAGCCTTTACTAGTTTAAAACCTAACATTAGTCATTTTAGAATTTTTGGCTGTCCTGTCTATATTCATGTGCCCAAAGAGAAGAGATTCAAACTAGAACCTTTTGGAAAGAAAGGGGTATTTGTGGGATATAGTGAAACCTCCAAAGCTTACAGGATATTCATACCCAAGCATAAACAAATTGAATTGAGCAGAGATGTCATCTTTGGCCTGGATATTGCATCTAAGAGGGCAAGAAGTTCTAGTGAGACAAAACCTATTCCCCTAGAGTACCCTCGGAATGAACCTCCCCTGACCAGAGGGAACATCCCGAGGAAAGCCACTACATGAACTTCCTTCTACTTCAAATGAGAATACAAATGACAAATATTAGAGAGACCACTTTGGGGCCGTGAAGATGATCAAAGAAGCTAACGATCATACAACACCCAAAGGAACGTTCAGGGAGAGTAAAAGACCCAAACATTTCTCTAGCTATGTTGCTCTAATGAACAACATCATAAACTCAGAACCTGTCAATGTTACAAAAGCTTTCCGACATCAAGCATGGAAGGATGCAATGACAAAGGAATATCAGTCTATTCTAAAGAATGATGTATGGGATATAGTGCCTAGACCAAAAGAGAAATCTGTTGTCTCTTCCAAATGGCTCTTCAAAATCAAGCATGTTGTTGATGGCAGTATAGAAAAACACAAAGCACGTTTTGTGGCAAGAGGTTTTTCTCAAAAGGAAGGCATTGATTACGAAGAAACATTTGCACCTGTTGCCCGTTACACATCAGTGAGAGCAGTGTTAGCCATTGCAGCAGCTAAAGGCTGGAAGATCCATCAAATGGATGTGAAAACTGCCTTCCTGAATGGAACCATTGAAGAGGAAGTCTATTTGGAACAGCCTAAAGGTTTTGTGATACATAAACCTGACTCACATGTATGCAGACTGAAGAAAGCTCTCTATGGACTTAAACAGGCTCCCAGGGTCTGGTATGAAAGAATTGACAGCTATCTCTTGGGATTAGGTTTTTCGAAGAATGATGTTGACTCCAATCTCTACTTCAAGGTAATCAAAGGTGATATGGTAATAATTATTTTATATGTTGATGACTCAACATAACAGTATAGAAACACCCCATTACTCAAGGGAAGCAAGATCCAATTTTTGAATTTGACATGAAAGACTTGGGCATTTTACACTACTTCCTAGGTTCTGAAGTTTGGCAGAAACCAGATGGCATCATACTAAACCAAGGAAAGTATACTATTGATATTATGAAGAGATTTGGTATGTTGGATTGTAGACCCATGTCTACACCTATGGAAACCAACCTTCACAAATTGAAAGAAGTGTTAGAAGTGCGGTGATCCAAACCCTTGCTGCATTGCATGATTGATCTGATGTATCTAGTTAACACTGCACTGAAGGATTGTTGTGCAAAGTAGAAATGTTCGTACCAATTCAGCAAAAACCAAAGGAAATTCACTTAATGGATGTGAAACATATTTTGAGATATCTTCAAGGCACTATTGGATATGGTCTTCTTTTACAAAGAACATCAACTAGATGTACATGGGTACTGATTCAGATTGACCTGAAGTGTAACTCCATCTGAAAAGCACATCGTGTTGTTGCTTCAAATTTTTTTAGGATCTACTTTGGTGATCTCTCCTCGATTTGGCAGAAAACACCCTCACTGCACGTGAGCTCAATGGAAGCAAATACATTGTAGCCTCAATGGAGCAAGAGAAGCAGCTATTTTGTAAATTTATGGGACTCTTTTATGAGCCCTCTTTGAATCCTACAATTATTCATCATGGATAATCAAAGCATCAAACTCTCTCAGAAATCTTGTATTTCATGATAGATCTACATTGAGATCCCCTATCATTATGTAAGAGATATGGTGGAAAAGGAAAGTGATTCAGCTTGGAGTATATCAAGACAAATGATCAAATCCACAGCATATTCTCACCAAGCCTCTCTCCTAACTGTAGAGTACCTCTGTGCTTGAAACTTGCATGGTTGGAATGTAATTTTTATTTATGTTTGAAATACAAATTGTTTATAAATTGTACTAATATATAAAGATGTTTAATGTGTAAACTCTTTTGTCATGTGTGTGACTCCATGACCTTATGGGCCTACTCCCCTGTGTACATTATTGAAAGGTGACGATCTTTCTAATAATGAGCACTTGTATTTGACATTGTAAAGTGACGACTCTACAATGATAAACTATCATGATAGATATCATGTGATTGATATCTGTGGACATGTCATGATAGTATCTCTTGGACACTTTGATGGATATCATGGGACTTGATATCATCTGAAGATCATTGTGATCCTTAAGAGATAATCATGGTGGATATTTATATCCGTGGATATGCCATGAATTATGGTAGACATCATGTGACTTGATGTCAGTGCACATACCATAATGAAGATGTGTTATGAAGAATGTCATGTGACTTGACAACATTGAGAAAACATATCATATCTTCGATATCACGTGTGAAGGTGATATCTCCACTTATTTTGATTTGAAATATCTTCCCTAGCTAAGAGGGAGTGTTGATGAATGATAGCTTAGGTCAGATATAAACGATGATTGCTATAAGCATCATCATCGTTTATATAAGATCAATTGCTCTTCATATTTAATATTTCTAAAATAAGTAAAATCGAATTTTATAATGCATGTATAAAATCGAATTTAAATAAATGATGTTCAAAATACACATTGAATAAAATTCGGAATTCATATAATATATATCCGCCATGTGTGAGGGGGTATATGTGTTAAGTATGTTTAACCGAATGATAATCGGTTGTAAAGGAAACCCGCACGCCCAAAGGGACACGTCCCTTGAGCGGACGTGTCTCCACGTGTGGAGACACATCCTCTCAAGAGACGCATCCCTTGGGGGCGGGTCTCCTTACATACAAAAAGGAGTTCCACTCTTGATATGCAAACATCGAAATTTATTAATGTTCTGCAATCAGTACATTCAGCATTAAGAGAAGAAATCTGAAAATAGTCTTTGACTTAGAATTTCTCACACAAAATTTCAGACCTTAGTTTATTCTTAGATTTCTAGGATCCTATTTGATAAAGATTTGATTACATTTACAGGATAATAAATCAATTTTAACTATTAATGTACAAGCAATATCAATATATAATCAAAACATGTATTTAAATATAATTTAACTAATAATTACCTATTTTTACCAAGTATTCCATGTTTTCTAGGTTGAATTTGCATGGACTCTCCTTTTTGTGATGATGTCTTAAGGATCTATAAAAGGAAAATCTAAATCATTTTCAACTAATAGCACACTTGAGCAATGTCAAAACATGTATTTAATCTATTTAAAAGGACACTATAAAATTAAAACTATATTTACATGTATTTACTTATCCCATTGTACCATCTGCATCCTCTCTTTTTTGCAATGCATCTATGAATGTCTCATGATCTTCCATAGAAATTTTCCATAGAACTTTATTTTTAGGTCTTCCATGATACCGATCTAGCTTTATATTTGTTTCCACCACCAAATGTGAGTAGTGTATAATCTTTTTGTATGTGTTTCATAATCTTCAAATGCAGGCAAACCATTCTCCCTTATCAGGTATTTTCGTAGCCAAGTTCCAACAACCACCACTGATCCTATTTGAAAACATGATAACCATTATCAAATAAGTTCTCAAATTTTTCTTAAGAGGATCAAAGACTTGTTCTAAAAATTTGTTTAAGGGGATCAAAAAATTGCTATCAAAATTTTCTTAAGGGGATGTCTTAAGGGGATCACTGTACCTATTGGATAATGATAGCCATCATCATCTTCTTGAGGTGCTATTAACTTATGTTTATTCTCCACACAATGAGCCAACCAATTTTTTGTTTCCTCTTCATTCCCCTCAGGTGCAACAATAGCATACACATGTCCTACAAAAAAATTTGATTTAATAACTTGTGCATATCCATATAAAAAAATTATTATTACAAAATAACTTAATAAAGTGAAATAAATTCAATTAAATTACCTTCTTGTGCAAGGTTTGAAACATAGTCATAGTCTTCAGAAGCAAACACTTGATCATTATCTTCAATAGTTGTTTCATATTGATCGTGTGCTTGTGCAGGTGTCAACAATCTTTTCTCCCACTCTTCAACCCATTCTATATTTTCACATGCTTCCCAATCTACTGAGATACAAAACTGAAAAAAATATGCAAGATCCCTTTTCCAAATAGTCCATGTGCTTGTTGTCAAACTCTTAAATGAATGTCATTTAGTAGATCCACTGATTGTCTCACAGTCAACTCTAGGTAGAATTTTCTTTTCTTCGACCAACCAAAAGAATCGATGAACTGTAGAGTACTCACTCAAACCAGGTGTAGATAATATTGTATTGCACCAATCCACAATCCAACATGCATCTTTAAATTTTACCGCATCCTCAAATTTCAATTGTTCTCTAGCAAGAATTTTTTTGACACATGCACCAGCTCCATCATGTTCTCCTTTACCATGTCCAACTTCAAAAAAACTCCATATATGTTGGACATTAAGTTCCTTGTGAACCCTACTTAACCAATAGAACATTCAAGAATTCTTGAACTATCGTGTACAACTATCTGACCATATGAGGTGTTCTATCATCTGGATTCTCCTTTCTCTTAAATTTCTATAAAATATATTGAAACAGTATCAAACAAACTCTGACGAGTGTAACCAATTGTCACTCAAATAAAAATGATACTCCCTCAAAAAAATTATATCATCCTTTGTGCTATCATCTACATGTCTATAAACAATATGGACAAACATAGCTACTTGCACTGAATTATAATACTGTGATTGTATTTCCTCTTGTCAAGCCAGAGTATAATTTTCTACAAAATCAACCATTGAAAGTATAGTACCAATTGGAAATTTGTTTCTAAATGCACGAAATTGGCCATCAAGTCATCGAGCATGTTGAGAGTGCATGACATGTTTTGGTACAATCTTATTCTTAAATTCACTTATGAATTCATGTACACTAACTATTTCATAACTAAATCATAATGCTTTCCTATTTTTCCATCTTTTAAAGAATAGTCAACATTCTTAAATCATTTAAGATCTAATTGTTGTCCAAAATCATATCAACAATTTCATGCATACGAATTCTTAAGAATGAAAGATTTCCATAACTAGCACGCATTGTCCAAAAATACAAGAACTTAAATAAAATAATTTACCATTAGATATTTCACAAAATAAACCTGATATAAACTCCCTTATTGTTTTAGGTGGCATATTAATACCACATTCCTATATAATCATTTTTTTTATGAGGAAAAGTAGGTTTTGAAGGGACCTGAAACCCTTTACAAGACAAGGATGCTGCAAGAAAAATCAGCAAGCCAACCAGCAGTCCCATAGCAGCAACCAAAAATAGTTAATCAAATCAAACCATTCTGCAACAAAAAGGTTTTGAAGGGACCTTAAACCCTACATAGCTAGTTTTTGACAAGGACCAAAGACCTTAGGGGAATCATCAGAGAGCTACAAAACATTAGCATTCCAATAACAACCCTCAACCACCAAGCTAATAGCATGCTTCATCCAGGAAACAAAAAACCCAACAATAGAATATTGTAACACAAGAGCATTCCTACAACACTCCTCCACCAACTCATAATGAAAAGTGAACATCCCAACCAAATTATCAACCACAAAACAAAGTTGAGCCAACAAGAAGAACCTCCCCAAACAAACAAAGAGAATGTTGCAGCAAAAAGCAGCAGCCAACATACAACTCCTACCAATCTGAGACAACAACCCACACTCCACCTCCATAGGATGGGGCCCCCCTCTAGAGGAGAGGAAGAAATGAGAGCTCAGCCCACTAAAGAAACTAAATACGGGATTGGTTGCATACAAGTCCACCTCAAAAGGAGCGAGCTCTACCTCAACAAGAGAAATCTGCAAAAAACATCCACAAAAAGACACACCAATGGAACAAACACTCGCAACAACCTTTGTAAATCCTAGCAACAAGAGCACCAGGTGGACCCAAAGAAGAAAAAAAGGCATGAGGAGCCACCCATCCTTTAACGATGAAACAGAACCAAGGGTGCACCCAATCAAAACCTTGCAAAAAGCACTCCTACCAAACACCAAAATTTGTGAAAAAGAAGAGAGCCCAAAACAAGCAACATAGGGAGTCGCCACTCCAAACAAGAGCATCCAACTAGAGGAAGCCAACCCCATAAAGAACAAAGGCCAAACCATCGAGCAGGGGTTGTCCCCCAAACCACAGCCAAACCACAAACAAGAGCAGTCGTTCCACACAATAGGAGCCAGCCCAAAGAGGACAAATAGCTTCCTAGCAAGAAGGCTCATGAAGAACCACAAAGCCCCACAAAGAAACAAGAATGGGACATAGAGCCAACAAGAAGCCCTTCCAAGGAAAAGAGATGCGCTGCCAGAAACCTAGCACCCCCACAGAATGCTCCAAGACAAGAAGTACAGCTTTTAGCACAAAGTGAACACAACACAAATCAATCCAACCACCAAAGGCAACAGAAATAGCAAGGTACAGGTAAAGAGACCCAGCAACAGGGGGAGTGGAGAGAGAGCCCAACATTGCAAAACACCATTCTTCCTGACATGCCAGTCTGGGCCTAAAAAAGGGAAACTCACCACAAACACCCCCACCCCAAGCCTCCCAACAACCTTCCCCAGCCTCCAAAGCAAAGCCTCAACGAAGCACAGTGCCAAATGAAAAACAACATAAAGTCCCAACCAAAAACCAGAGGAGCCTACATAAAGCAGGTCAAGGCAAGCAACACCTGACAATAGAGAAGCATGGGAGGAGGAAAGACAATAAAGAGCACCATCTAATCCCACATTCTAGTAAGGATCTAAGACAAGCCAGAGACTCTCCAAAAACAACTCCACCACAGGCGAACCGAAAACTACCCCCAACATCAAGGAAGGGACAAAACTAAAGTACAAAGCCAAAATGTCTAGAACCAAGGACACCGCACCCCAAGGAAACAAATCAGCAATAGGAAGAAGAGTCCCTTGCACACCCATGAACCTAGCAGCATCTTCATTAGCCTCTACATCAGCGTCTAAATTTCCTTCCTCTATAGATGCATCCTCTCCCTCATTCAAACAGGAGTTCTCGCTCATCACCTTCTCCTATATAATCATGTTAGTATGAAAAGTACAATGCATATATCAAAAACAATCATAAAAATAATGAAATTGAACATGTGTTATACAACAACAAAATATTTGTTGCTTATTAATTTTTACATACTAGTATTTTCATTTTTCAAAAGACCTTTAACTTATTTTAATATTACTAGGTAATACTAAATCACCACAAAATTTTCTATAAAATTCAATTTATGTTGTATCTAACAGGTGTTTCGGATGAGGATCGCGAACTTTGGACCCCACTCTTAGTTTTAAAACATCTCTAGCATTAGATGATACCCTAGTATTATCATGCCAATATTTTTCAATCAAATATTTAATTTGAACATTCAATTTCATGTTAGACCTCAAGAGTCAACCACTAAAACTCCAACATTGGTTAATTGGATCATTTTCTATACTTCCTCTTCTTTTTTCCGCTCTTAGCAATGTTTTAGGATGTATTTGTAGAACTTCGCTAATATTACTTACCATTATTTTATTCAAAGTTGTTTTATTAACTATAATTGTTGTTATAGCTCTTCTTGCTACTTTTTTATCTTTAGATCGACTATTTTTTCTAGTAGATTGAATGATACTAGCAACAGTAGACATTGCATGTTTTAATTATTGATCTTTTCTTTTTGGTTTAACAAAAAAGCCTAACTTTTTCATTATTTTTCTCATTTTTTGCATTCTCATCAATTGCATCATTAGTTGACATTGAAATGCAATTTTTTTACGATAAAATATTTTTTTGTATATTTTATTTGCATGTGTTCTTATTTGCCTCCAATAAGTCTTACTAGGAAGAATATCCAAAGCATCACTTTCAATTTTAAAAAAATATTTTCATTAAATTCATCACATCCTAGATTTTCATTTTCATTTTCAACTTCAAAATGGTTTTCATTTTCATCTTCATTTTCATCAACAAAACAGTTTTTGCTTTGATTTTCAACAAAAGGATCATTCTCATTTTCATTTTCAATAAAAGATTTTTCATTTTCATTTTCAACAACATTTAAACGATTTTCATTTTCATTTTCTAATTTATTTTCAATAAAATCTATAAAATTTCCATCTCTCTGAATATTATCAATGTCAACATCATTAAGTCAAGCATCTTGGAAAAATTCTACAAACAAATTTTCCATTTCACTAAAATGTGGATTTGAAGACATACCTAGATTTGTGCCTGTATTGAAACATTCTCCATAGCATTGAAAGAGGGATTTGAAGACATACTAGGACTTGTTTGTATAATCATATTATTTTTCAAATTGACTTCTTGCAAATTAGCTTCATCTACAACCATGGTCTCCTCAATTTTTTTATCTTCAATAGTTGTGGAATTGGATGCTTCGGCATTATTCATTGATCGAATCCTCATTCTTCTATCTCTTCCTTTTTGCTTCTTTATCTTTCCTTGCTTGAATTTATTCAAGAGTCAATGTCTTCCTATCTTTCCTCTTATTACGAGCTTGTGAACCCATGATTATAAAATTCTCAAGCACAAATGAATGTCAATAGTGAAATTCTTCAAAAAATTCAATCCAAATTGCAAGTTGAAGACCTATAAAGACAAAATTCTTGCTCTTTTTTTCCTCTAAACGAGTAGAAAACTAACACAATTCCACTTTAAAAAATGTTTACATGATGCCTCCTTTCAAAAATGCAATCCAAATTGCAAGTCGAGGACCTATAAAAACAAAAGTATTCCTCTTTTGTTCCTCCAAACAAGTAGAAAACTAGCACAATTCCACTTAAAAAACTATTTACATGATGCCTCCTTTGAAAAATTCAATCTAAAATGCAAGTTGAACACCTGTAAAGATAAAATTTGATAGAAAATATCCCAATATGTCTCAGTCATCCGTACATGTGAAGTTGCAAACTTCACAATAAAACTTTTTCCAATAAATTTACAAAAAGGGTAAAAAGAGAAATGGTATTTCATTTTATAATCAAGATCTCATAGTGGGTGATCCCACAAAGCTAGTTTACAATTTCTGGGAGATTTTGTTTTTTGCTAAAATCATATTTTTTAAAAAATATAATGATTTAAGCCTTAAAAAGTTCCATTTAAAGCATTCCAATTGAAGAGGGTTTGATCAAACTACCTTAGATCAAATCCCCTTGGATAGAACCCCGCTAGTTTTAAACCATACCTATAATAGAGTCTCATTTACACCTATCAAAATGCTCATAAAAAACCACTTTTAATTTACCTTTTGGGGGATCAATTGAATTCATTTAAAATTTATTTTTTGTATGTAGTCCTTATTATAAGCTTCCCAAAAAGTATAATTTTAAATAAATTTAATTTTAATATTATATTTATTTTGTATTTCTTGTGAATGTAGGTTTTTCACCGAAAATCAAGCTCTATGTTCTACACATGTGGAAAAATAGAATATTATCAAAAAAAAATTAAAAATATGAGTGCACCAGATATTGAAGTTCTTTATCCAACCAAAAAAAAAAAAGAATTTCGATTCATACAAAAAAAGTTGTGTTATACAGTTTTTCTATGTCTAAATTGTAATTGGTTTGACTTTGAAACTTGATTAAGGAAAAAATATTCAATATAACACTATGAAACCAATTGGAAGCACTAAATATCGTAGTTACAAATCTAAATTCCAAAAACTTAGAATTTTATCCTTCATGAAAAAAAAGTTGTGTTATATGGTAAGCGTCACTCCTTAAAAATGGTAAACTAGTATTGTATGATCACCTAGTAAACGAGATCTTGTTTCCATGTCAATGGTCCAAACATTTAATATTGGGAAACAAGATCTTGATTTACAAAACGGGATCTCGATTTACAAAATGAGATCTTGTTTTGTACACGGGATCCTATTTCTAAAAATTTGAACTTCCCTTGCTTTGTGGTCAGGTTTTTGGCTTGTATTCTGGTTCAGGAAAAGCATTGGGAATCCAAACCTAGGCCTTCAACCTGGTTTGACCTACAAGTTGAAGGTCATGACAATGTCACAGAAAAATAGTGTCTTTGGACAATGGCTAATGACTTTTTTGTAGAATTTTTTGACAAAATTAAAATCCATTATAGATGAGAGTGCAGATTCCAAATATGTAAATTTTTTTACAATTGGAATATTTTTTCTATTTTTCAATTAATTTCTAATGAAATTGGTCCATAAACTTGAAATATCAGGGTTTTTTACTATTTTAATAGCATTTTATTAAAATGTTTTTTTGTAAAACGAATTGCATGAAAATGTACTTAAGAAAATTATTTTCAATTAAAAGAAAAATGAAATGATAATTTTAGGTCATCTTATACGTGACGTACATGATAATTTTTCAAAACAACAAATATTGCTAATAAAAATTTAACAAAAAAAAAATCAATAAAAAATTACAAAAAATATCGAAAAACATGTTTGAGTGAGTTACAAATATTTTCCCAAAAGGATTTAGAAAAATTTGATAATTTAGGTCAAAATATGGATGACATACACATGCATGGTATGGTAAAAAAAAAAAAGTGACTTTTAAATAGTGGTTTTTAGAAATTCCTATTGAAAATCAATTTGTAGCATCTGGGTATTGAAATAAATTACATATTTGGAAACTAGACTCTAAGTACTACATTTTATGATTAGTGACTTTTTTGAAAATTTCATCTCTAAGTGCTTCAAATTTTAAGGTCAAATGTGTCAAATTCTAAAAATCAGGGAAAACACTTCCACTTTTTGGCCAAAAAGTGAACTCAACTTCTTGCCAACACCCAGTACCTCAATTTTTTGTGTCTCATATATGATTTGTTATGCTCTTTAAGTTGTGTATTTGACCCTATCCATACTTTATTAATAACCAATATGATAAATCTTTAGTTGGGTCCCCTGCATTGAGTAATAGTCCAATTGTATTCATTCAAAGTGTGTTCATCAATTATCCTTAGTAAAATTTGATAAATGATACTTTTGTGGTCAATGCCTTATAATTTGGTCTTTCTTTAGCTAATTTTTTAAATTTTAGATTTCCAAAGTTTCTCATAATAACATTCTTGTTAGACCTCTCATCCTTGACATGCATTTCCCTTCAAATCTAATTTTCACCTCTAAGTCCCTTTTCCTTGAACTTTGGGATTCTAGGTTTGGTTATCCACACATCGTTTCCTCAACTACCAAATTTTCTCTCCTAAAGTTTAGAGTTTCAAATTTTCTCATATTAACATGCATGTCAAACCCATCATCCCTGACATCAATTTCCCTCCAACTTTGATTTTCCCATCTAAGCTCCTTTTTTCTTGAATTTTGGGATTCTTAGTTTTTTCATCCTTGCACCTTTTCCTCAACTACCAAATTTTCTCTACAAAATTTCACTTTTCAAATTTTGAGATTTCAAATTTTCTCATACAATCATGACTAGCATACCTATCATCCCTAACATTCATTTCCCTAAAATTTTGAGTTTCCCCTCTAAGCCCCTTTTCCTTGAATTTCAAGATTATGGGTTTGGTAATCAATGCATCCTTCCCTCAATTGTCAACTTTTCTTACCAAAATTCCACTTTGAAAATTTTAGGATTTTGGAGTTTCTCATATCATCATGAATTTCAAACCTTTAATTTATTTCCCCTCCTCTTCCCCCTATGGCATGCAATATCTTGAAACTCCATCGTTTGAATAAAACACCCTATTTACCTTCTTACATGGCCCAAGATTCCATTAATGGCCTCAAAATGAATATGATTTGATAAATGAATACTCTCAAACACCTCATGGTATCCATGTGTCCTCTTTAAGACATGAATGGCCCGTACAAAACCATATCCAGTAGTTGATGTAAAATTCATGGCTTCAAATGTATTCTCATGTGAAGGTGATGCAAGCATAAATTGGAGGCATGTACAATTACATATGACCGTGATTCTTTCTCCAATATCTCTAGATGATGTTGAAAGATATTTTCTATATTTTCTAAAAGAAAAGGGAGGACGAAAAAAGAGGAGCAATTGTAGAACCACTAGAACAATTATATTCATAAGAAGCCCTAGGGTTTCAATTTTTAATTCTATATAAAGGTATTTTCATAATGTAATGATTTGGGTTCATCCTAAATTTGTAAAGAAAAATTGTAACCTTTTGTTGGTCAAATGATTAAAGGAATAAACAACCATATTTGAGTGTCTTCTTGTGTATGGCATATATTTCTAGATGTATGTTGTTTAGTTAGTCAACTAGATGACTTTAAAATCCTTGAAAAACCTTTGTAAGGTATATTTTAAACATAGTAAAAGAAATTTATGAGTAATCTCATGGATTACTTAGTAGACTCACTTAATATTCTACAATCATTTTTTCTAAATATATGTGTTGATCCCAAACTTACTATGCATTTTGAAAGGCATGGTTTTTTGTTTTATCTTGATTAAGGTATCACATTTGGTTTTAGTTATTACATATTTTATACAAATTCAAGGGCTATGTTATGCAATTTGATAAAGGCATTGATCTGTCACTAGAGCCATATCCCCATCATCCCAACACACTCAAGATAAATCAATACAAACATATTTTAAGTTTCATCTATTTTATAGTGTTCTCATTTCCTTGTTTGAATATACATAACATTAGGGATTATTATAAAATATATTATTTGACACTCATATGGTGGGTGTTTTATCTTAATAAGGTACGTAATCTTGAGTTCCCCAAACCAACATATAGGACGGAAGTGAAAATTAGAATACGGGTGTATTGTGTAGTGGGTATGATTTATTTTACGGTGAGTATTTTTCTTTTGTGGTGAAATATATTGTAGCACCTTCCCATTGGTTGAGTAGATATAGAAGTGAATGAGACTTGTATTACCCACCTCAATAATTGGTCCTTAGTTTTCCAACCAAAATATACATTTTGTGGATATTCTTCCCATGCTTGAATCCTTAGCACCTGAAAGACTATCTAACCTTCAAGATCTGGGACCTATAAATCATATCACCAACAAGATTGTCAACATTTCTATGGATGAAGTAATTTGGTTTTATCTTGAAGACCCAATCAATTCAAAATAGGGAATTATTCTTTTATAGTATTTTAATTATTAGCTCTTAGAAAATATTGTATCTTCTAAGTGAAGAGTGGTGACTCTATTTCAATCAACCTGAAATTCAACAAGTAGATCAATGTAATTTGAGATGGAAAGGAGAAAGTAGCCTAGGTACTAGCAAGGAGAAAATGTAACTTCATCTATTTCATGAAGATACTTGGATAATAAAAAATTATAAATAAATTTGTAGGTATGATTATAAAGAAAGAAATGATATGGTTTTAGGTAGAAGAGAGGGATATATTGTGTTATATATTATATTTATTAATATTCCTCTTCTCTAATAAAATCATGTGATTGTAATGACCAAATAGATGACATGATAGATCAACTCAAATAGGATAAACTTAAAAAAGTGAAAATTATTGAAAAATGAGATGTTCAATTAGAAATAAACTATATACTTCTTGATAGGATGAATGTGGAAAAAAACTATGATGCAAAAAAAATTGTCATGATTTATCTAGATGAAGAAGAATATGATACTGGTCAATATCATCTTCCTCCCAAGATCACATACAATGACTTTAATTTAAACATAATAAGGTATTGTATCACCTTAAGCAAGAAAAACTTCTTACAAACATTAGGTTGTGGGAAGCCCAACTTACCACCCTTATGTAGAGAATAGCAACTTGTCATCCCCAAGACTCCAAGTCACAGGAGAGCCCCAAGGAATAGGCTACCATAAACTACCTTAGGTTTGCTAGAAAAATTTAAAAGGACAAGATACTGAGGCTAAAAAGGAAGGGAA
The DNA here is from genome assembly GCA_007258455.2 of Sequoia sempervirens. Classification (NCBI taxonomy): domain Eukaryota; kingdom Viridiplantae; phylum Streptophyta; class Pinopsida; order Cupressales; family Cupressaceae; genus Sequoia; species Sequoia sempervirens. Next base: position 163,140,090 of record VDFB02000007.1, on the reverse strand, counting down.
AACGGCTTGTCACTTTCCTTTTGCTAAAACCAAATATTCACAGGGTCGGAAGAGCCAACTTCAAACATTCGGTCTACTACCTAGATAGCTCACTGTCTGAGGATGACATCATGGATCTTGGACTCCAACACGGTGCGCTGGTGTCTCGGGGAAATTTTGGCATCCTATATGAATAGAGGTCTAGAGAATAGACAAAAACACAAGAGGCCTACTTAAATATCCAACTATTTAATGTTTTATGTTTTAATATCTAATGCAGAAAAAACATAGAAAGCAATAAATAGACTATTCTAGAAATAACAAAGAAATGATAGAAAGTGATACTGAGCTTCCCATAGTTTGATTCTTTGACTAGCCCAACTCTAATGTACCTACACACACGAAAACAAGAAAAATGTTGGGTTGTGTTTGAGTTTTGCCTTAGTCAAACCCCCATTTTGGTGTTTCCACCTCCACGGACAGCCATGTAGCCACAAAGTAGAGAGCACAAACAACTAGAATGCTACTCAATAAACAAGATGATGCAAATGGACAACAAAGAACAATATCACCTTCTCAAATATGAGTACTCAAGGCTAATAGTAGAATGATGAAGCTTTATAATCCTCTAATAGCAGTGGTGTTGTAACAAGAACGTGGTGTTGGAACTAATATCAAAAGCTTGCAGCCAAGAAGAGATGGTGTAGAAGTAAGAATGGAGAAGCTAGAATGAGTTAGAATGCAAGAGAGAGTGAATCAAGTGAATAGAAGCCAAGAGAGTCAAGGAATGAGAAGAAGTCGATTTGAATTAGAAAAAGGTGGTAAAAGGCCCAAATCTCATCAGTTAAGGAGGCAGGAGGCATTATAATTTGCACCCAATAGGAAATGTAACATTTTTGTTGATTCTAGGGGTAGGAATACTGTCGACACAAAAAATTGTGGCTAGGTGGATGGAGAAAGGTGGCGACAGAGGATTTTGTATCATTGAATTCACATTTTCTAATGTAGGGGTGATGAAATGAGGAATTTTCCTAGGGTGCAAATTCACACCATTAAATTCTTCCCCCACTTTACTGAATGTACGTGTCAGCATGGATGCAAGGTAAAGTAGAAAGAGATTGAAGAGAATATACCTTAATCATTGAGGAAGCAGATCTTCAATCTGGCACACCTAGATGTGTAGGAGGTAACTCTATAGGTTCTTGGTCCCGCAAGGAAACTTTGACATGAAAGAGAGAGATGGCTCCAAAAGTACTTGGTCCTATGTAATTGGCTCCATGGGTTCTCAATCCCACAAAAGTTGAACAAAGGGTCTACAAGTTCTCAGTCTTGCAAAAAGAAGGAGCTTCACAAGTTCTCGGTCCTACAAAGGGAGCACCACAGGTTCTCGGTCCTACAGGGCTTGACATGGAAGGATTATATAGGTGCTCAGTCCTAAATATTTTGATGTGAAATGCCATTATAGGTTCTCGATCTTGCAAGGAAATCTTGATGAGGTGTTCGGTCCTGCTAGGCAAGCTTGATGGTAAAGGGGCTTTACAGGTGCTCTGTCCTACAAAGCAACATGTTAATCTATAGATAAGACATGTTAGGTAGAAAATCCAAATAGACAGACACATCATAGAGCAAGCAATTGAAGGAGAATTTTTCAAAGGGGTCCCTTCAGGAACCCTTCAAAATAGAAAGGGGTTCATTCAAAGGGACACTCTGATTGAAAAGCGTAATATTTCTTGCAAATGATTCTGTCATCAAGAAATCCTTTCGAAAGATCTCTTTCGTTAAGGAATATGGTGGAAAGAATGCTCCTTATCAAAGGAAAAAATTTAGACTTCTTCATAAAAAAAAGTACTCCTTTTTCGAAGGAAAGTTTTCAGATGCTTTTGCTAAGAGCTCATTTTTGAAAGAAAAATGTCACTAAGAGGTCCTTGTTGAAGAATAGATTTTTGAAAACTAAAAAAAAATTAGTAAGGGATTTGTTGGCCATCGAATTCACCTTATTGAAAATCAGAAAAGCATGGTATCCCCCACTTAGGATGGTGTGTGCTATGCAAAGGAGCACGTGGCATCCCAAGGAGAGAAAGGAGAGGCAGAGATATTGTGGCCTGAGATATATTGTGAGATGTAATTGTGGAATGTTGTCACACATGCGAGGGACAACACATAAGCACCACAACATCAATAAGCAGGAAGAAAGATAGACAAACAAAGAAAAAGAAAACAAGAGACAAGCAGAGAAAGAAATCAAGAGATAGGGGGATCTAGGAGTTTGGGGTCAAATCTATTCACATATATAACTAGGTAGCACATGATGTATGAAAGAATGATTGTAAATCCCCAAAGTTCCCAGATCGTGAAGAGCACATGAAGACAAAATGAAAATAAAAAATTGGGTAAACATGGAAGGAAGGCCTAAATGCCCCCAACACTTTGCATCGTCCCCAATTGTCGAAAAGCAAAGTCACGACATATAGAAGAATGATAAAACAAATAGAGGAAGTTCATGAAAAAAAAATTAGTCCTATATCCAAGCACCTACAAGGGTAGCAAGGGTCCTCTAGGAAAGATCAAAAACACATAAATACAAGCACAGGGGGAACACAACAGACACACAAATCTAATCTACAAATAAAGAAGAGGCACCACCCTACTCCTCATCGACCAACAAATATCTTACTCCCAATCTAGATCATTATACATGGAGGGAGGATGGGCCTATAAGGGCAGGATAGCGAGGGGAGCACCCTCTAACTCTCCTATAACAAGGGACAAGGAAGAAGGCACCTTGAGGTCTAGGTTGATGCAAGAAGTTGGGTCCACAAAAAGCTCAAAAACTGGAAATGTTTTTGTTGTTTTCAGAATTTTTTCACACTTGGAATGAAAATTTGAGGCACTTACACACTGAATCTTTAAAAAGTTCAGTAAAATGAAATTTTAAATTTTGAATCTAGTTTCCAAATATGTAATTTATTCAAATACCCAGAAGATAGAAATTAAATTTTGATAGGGATGTATAAAAATCACTTTTTAAAAGTCATCTTTTTTTACCATTCCATGCACATGTACGACACCAATTTTTGACCCAAATAAAAGCATTTTTCTAATTCCTTATGGGGAAAGATAGCTAGCAACATGAAGATTGATGAGAATATTTTTTTGAATTTTTTTCTGAACATTTTTTTATTGAATTTTTATTGGTCTTAATTGTTGTTTTTAGAAATCATGTATGGACAACATAATTAGACCTAAACTAAACACTTTTTGAATCTTTTTTTTCATTTTGTATAGAATTTTCTAGAGATTGATGCCATGTAATTTTTTTTACAAAAAAATTAACCAAAAAAAGTTATTAAATTTTTTTTTAAAGTCTGTTATTTCAATTTTATGGACTAGTTTGATTAGAAATTAATTAAAAACTAATAAATATAATCCAAACTTTAAAAAATATATATATTTGGAAACTACACATCGTTTTCTCTAATGGATTTTAATTTCATAGATTGATTTGGAAAAAAAGTCCATCAACCACATTGCCAAAATTGGACATTTTTGTTGAACCTGCCTTAGTTTTTTAGTTGCAAGTCAAAGGCTAAGGGTCAGGTTTCCAAGCCTTTCTCGAGCCTAAAACCGAGGTAGCATGTGGGTTGGGGATTCAAAATTTTAAAAACACCTATGCGTTTTTAAAAACACATACACATTACAAAACGCATACTTATTCTTTATTTTCTTGATTATTCAAAAAAATAAATACTTTTTAGAAACGCACACATGTTTTAAAATGTGTATGTGTTTCTAAAAGGTATTTAATTTTTTAAATAAATCACTTGTATGTGTTATAAAATGCATACGCATTTTCTATGAGATTTTTTTTGGCTGAAACTTCCCCTCTTCATGGACCCAACTTGTTGCTTTTACTCATCTTCTCCACTGAGCTATTGTGAGGTGAAGTTCATCAATCTTGCAAAGATAGAGGACAGTTTTGGGACATCATCCACCAAATTATACATGCACTTCATTGGAGTGCCATGTGTTAATTGGGTGGGAGAAGGAGGCATCAAAATCCACTACCGATCTCATCAAGAGGGGAAATGAAAAACTCAAGGGATGTAGGGGCCACCTCCATCACAAGGATGGCATAGACCAAAATAGGACTAGCTCTCAAAGAAGGTGAGCACTTCTTCTAACCACCACTTGAAGTGAGGTCATCCTTCGGCTTACACTTCAGCAAAGGATGTTGGATCCACATGGAAGAAGCAAAGGTGGAGGGAGAAGAAAGAGTCGCAACAAACACCACCATTGTGTTTGACATGTCTATTGGCTGAGGAAAAGGAGGGATATCTGAAAAGGACATCAAGAGAGGAGGCTCCATAGAAGGAGCGATGAACACCTACACCCTTTTGGGGTGAGGATCATCAGCACCTATCAGGGGAGCCAGAAGTTGAACATAGGTGATTGGAACTAAGGCAAGAATGGCAGAAGGAAGAGAAATAGTAGGAGATGCAAAAATAGGAGCTACTGGCTCCCCCTCTATCTTTTGTGAGGCAACTTATTCTATGGCTAGAGATTTTTTCCTATGCTTGCACTCATTTTCAAACCAGTTATGTTGACTTCAATCTCTTGAATATGTAGCCTAAGAAGAGGCAAGAGGTTCTTGTTCTGCCATAGGAGTGTCCACAATTATGGTTGGTCAAAGGACAACCTCCTAGATAGGTGTAGGAGCAGGGAGCGTAGGAGAAAAAACAATAGCAGGTGGAGAAGTAGACACAAGTGCCTCAGTAGTAGGCATCTTCCCATTTGCTGCCAAAGGGGTAGGAGGCCGCAGAGGCTGAGATTCGGGGGTCACTCCACGAGGACCCTTCCCCTTGCCGTAAATAATGGGTCAAGGAAACATGGGTAAGACATGAAGTTCAAACACTTGACACTTATCTTTTCACCCAGTGTGCACCATTGAGATCCCCATGCAAGGCGTGGGAGCAAGAGCCGAGGATGCCACAACGAGGAAAGAAGCAGAAGACACAAAAGAGGAAGGCCCATGGTCGTGAGCAAGCTTCCCCTTCCCATTTTGTTGGGAGGGAGAGGAAGCTTGTTGTTGTGTAATCATATAACCTTTTACAGAGATAGCATAAGGAGATACTAGATAGGTCACTTTTGGTGTTGTGCCCCCAATCTTATACTTGACATAAGCATGATATAGGAAGTCTACCCTTGGAGGGAGAGGTCTAAACAAAGTGGGCAATATTGGCCTAATGAGAAGCCCTCATGTGATACTAGTAGTTTGTAACCAATGTTGTGTATTATATGTGCAAAGCCCTCATGAGAGAAATTGAGGCATTTTTGAATCACCGAAGTGATGCCATTCATGGAAAATAGCCACGAAATGCCCAATTTCACCTTGAATAGGTCTGACTTTGGAATTATGACAAAAGAGGTATCCACAACCCTGGGTCCTACCAACACCAAAAGAGTAATAGAACCAATAGGAGGGATTAAGAGTCCATCATGTGTACGTATAGTGGCCTCTAATTCTTCGTATTCCTCCCTATGCAAAAATTTTATAAGTAGAGTTTCTTCCATTATTCATGGGGTCAACTAAGACACTAGTCATAATATTCCCATTGTCACGAGCGGGAATGTACAAGGGAGAAGGCTCTTTAATCATAAGTAAATCCTACAAGGTAAAGGTTATGTCTGGTGATCCACTCACTAGATAAGTGGAATGAATACGTGTGAATGAGACCATGTTAACGTACTCTGATGGAACAAACTCAATAGAAGTAGAAGGTTCAATGATTAAGTTTGTAGAATGAGAAGGAAACAAATCTATATATATTTGCAATTCGATGTTAGCCTTTTCAATAGACTTATTAGAATTCTTCTTCTTCCTGTCGAGATGGATAGTACCATCATTGATGCAGTCCTAGATCTCATTGTGTAGGCACATGCATCTTTCAGTTTCATGTCCATGTATCTGGTGGTACTAGAAGAATTGATGCTCATCATACCAATTAGGATAGGGTTTAGTAAGAGGTCAGGGTCTTGTAATGTTAGGACTTTGTCTTTTAATAATCTTTTCAGCACAAAAGTGTAAGAATCTGATAGCTTTGTAAAATTCCTATTGCGCTTCATGCTCTTATCGTTAGATGTAGAGACCATGTTTACAAAATCCTTTTTCTTACTAGACACTAACACTACAAACCAACCTTCAGAATGTGAGAGTAAGGAAGATCCCCGAAGTATGCAACTGTCTATTGTTATTCTCGTAGTGCAACACATAGATGTGCAAAAGAGGGATATTTCATTAAAGCAAATATTTCCTACCAAGGCCTCTGTAGGTTTTTGACAAAGAACTTTTGAACATTTGAGTCAAGCAAAGGATAAAAAATTTGTGAGAAAAGCACTTGATAATGAGTGATAAAATCAACTATCTTCTCATTGTCCCCTTGCTTACATCAGACGAGATCTCAAAAAGGTCATCTTTGGTCCAATATGAGCTTGGAACTATCAAAGAAACTTATTTACCAATTGATCAAATAAAAAGATAGAATTTTCTAGTAAGTAACAATACCACTCGAGGGTAAGAGACCTTAGAAACAACTTAGCCATTAAAGCATCATGATGAAATAAATCCATGCACATGAAATTAAATGTAGAAACGTGCATCTGAGGATCTTCTTTACCACCATATTTTTCAAATTTTGGAATCTCCATCCCCTGAGGGATAGGAGTGTTTAGAATAGAAATCAATAAAGGATTGTGACAAAAGAAGGGTTGAACTTGATAGGTTTTGAAGTAGCACTGGACAAGTTCGCTAGTTGATTCTGCATCTGACCCATGTTCTATAACAAGGCATTCAAGATAGGGTTAGAAGACAAAACAAGACCAGTGAATTACCACTAGAACCACTAGAGCCACCAAGGCCACCAGCCCCCATTCTAACAAAGGCCTCGCCACCCAAACCAACATGGGTTTCAGAACTACCACCAAGAACATTAGATCTGGTAGAGTTGAAACCCAAGGGTACCTTGTTTACCTTAATGATGAGGGTGGCTGAGGAACAATGGTATTGTTGACAGACAGGCCAATCTCAACCATTTACACTGACATCTTGTGCATTGAGACTTTTATCTATCTTTCAGTGGTCTCAGATTCAAGGTCTTAGGAAATGCTAGACCTAGGGTTGTATGATGGGACATGAGTGTACACTATTTCGGCAATACCTGGAGGAATTCAAGACCCACCCAATCCTTTTCCAACATAACTCTCAAGTCATTAACAACCTTATCAGCCTTAGCGATAATCATTTATTTTCCCAAATAATCCCAAAACTCTCAAAGCCTTATTTTTAGGGATAGAAGTTGCTCTACAAGAATCTCAATAGCCTCATCCTCCTCCACAGATGAAGCAAAAGGGGAAGTGAGAGGGGCAGGAATATGAGGTTCTTCCCCAAAGTTACTAGAAAAAATTGTATTTGTTCAAAAAACTAACTCATCAAAAAAGGGACCTGTAATGACCTTCCTAGGATCCATCACTATATGTCGCATGCTTCTTCTGACAACATTTTCAGAGGTTGTAGATTGAGTTGTAAAGCTCATAAATCTTTACAACACACAATTTTGCAACACAATCGAGATGTGGGAGAAGATCTCTCAACACAAAGAAATGAACACAAAGATGTTCATGTCGAGTTCACAAAAATGTAGAGAAGGGGAACCCATCACCCCTGGGACTCCAAGTCACGGGAGAGACCAAAGGAATGAGCTGCCCCAAACTACCTTGGGTTTACTAGATATATTGAAAAGGACAAGGTACTAAGGCTGAAAAGGAAGGGAAAACAACTTGTCGCCTTCCTTCTGTTAAAACCAGATGTTCACAGAGTCAGAAGAGTTTACTTCAAAGTTTCAGTCTATTACCTAAGCAGCTTATTGTCTGAGGACGGTAGCATGGATCATGAACTCCAACATGCGGCACACTAGTGTCTCAAGGATGCCTTGGCATCCTGTATGGACAAAGTTCCAAAGAAAAAACAAAAACACAAGAGGCCTACTTAACTATCCAACTGTTTAATGTTTTATATTTTGATAAAATGCGAAAAATTCACATAAAGTAATAAATGGACTATTCTAGAAATGACGAAGAAAGGATAGCAAGTGATACCAAGCTTCCCATGATTTGATTCTTCAACTAGCCCCACTCGAACGTACCTACACACATGGAAATGAGAAAAATGATTGGCTATGTTTGAGTTCTACCTCAATCAAACCCCCATTTTGGTGTTCCCACTGCCACAAATAGCCAGATAGCCACAAAGTGTAGAAAGTGATGGAGATAGTAGAAAGGAAATAATATTGCTAAGTAGAGAGCAAAAACAACTAGAATTCTATTCAATAAACAAGATGATGCAAATGGACAACAAAGAACAATATCACCTCAACTATGAGCACTCAAGGCTAATAGCATAAGGAAGAAGCTTGGAAATCCTCCAATAGCAATGGTGTTTTAGCAAGAACATGGTGTTGGAGCCAAAATTAAAAGCTTCCAGCCAAGAAGAGATGGTGTAGAAGCAAGAATGGAGAAGCTAGAATGAGTTAGAATGCAAGAGAGAGTGAAGCAAGTGAATAGAAGCCAAGAGAGATTCAAGGAATGAGAAGAAGTGGATTTGTATTACCAAAAGGTGGTAAAAGTCTTGAATTTCATCGGTCAATGAGGCAGGAGGTGTTACACTTCACACCCAATAGGAAACGTAATGTTTCTGTTGATTCTAGAATCGCAGGGTATAATGCCTAGGATGGTAGCTTGCCGACCGTGGATATTCATCGCGGAGTGTGCATGCACCCATGAGGGCTATCCATGTTTCAAAATGTGTCACCAAATTAGGATGGCTTAAGGTGGCGTGGAGGTTGCCTCATCGCCAGATGGCTGCAAGGTGGGAGTGATGGAAATGGGGGGCCCACCAGGGTGCAAATTCACCGCAATTACACAAAATTTAAACCACCCCTCAAGCCAGGTACAAAGGGAAGATCTCCATTATGAGGGATGTTTTGCTTTTTCACAAAAGCATCTGCTTATGTTGGAATTGATATATCCGCCGGACTGTAAGCTCCACAGGTCATTAGGATCAATGGTACTGATAGCATCCTTTGGATGCTGCATGATGTTGAGACTAACAACTTTGTGACTTGCCTACCTAGTTCTACCAATTTTTCCCTTTTGATTTCTATGTTTGGTTACCTTGCAATCCATGCTACTCATTTTTATTCAAAGTACATTTTGAATGGTGAAAACACACTCACATCTAGTGGCTATAGTTTATGCAACATGTGTGTGGGAAATGTAAGAAAATCAAGGACAACATCCTTGCCTCTTGGATTGTTGTGACTAAAACATGGCTTTCATGGCTATAAAAAATGAGTAGGTGCCTATTTGTGAGTGAGACAACTCCTAGAGTTGATTGTACAAAGTGGTGCAACCAATTCATGAAAAACTCTGTTGACATTCATGTGTGTGGTTACGCTACCATGTAAACACCTAGTTCGTAGCTTGCAATGTAATTTTTGAGCTATTTTTTCCTCTATGCTTTGACCAGAAGCATTAACATAGTAGAGAACTGTAATCCATTCCCAAATCTTGTAAATTATGTGTGATACACTCCTATTACCTCTTCTAGCCAACACCCTCATCACACCATTTTTTCTTGCTTAAATACATCTTTTATCGTAGTTCCATATTCATTGAGGACCATACAAATTTACATCCTATGCAATGGACAATGCCTTGTATAAAGTAGATACAACAAAATCTCAAAGGTTGAGTGCATTTTCCTTATCCAGGCCTTCATTTATGCTCAAGGTGAGCTTTGGATAGCATCTCTTAAAACTTGTCCACCTAGACTTACCAAGTAGTCCATCCTTGAAAGCATGGTTGGGTCTAGATTGGTAAATTTGGGCTATCTTTTCCTTGAGATTGATAAATTTGTAGGGCCATGGCCAATTACACCCATCTCTTTGCACCATTTGATGATTAGAACCTCTTCATCTTCTATCAAGATAGTCAAAGAACCTTTCTTGCATGTGGATGTAAGCCCACCTAACTAGTTGGTGAGTGTTGTTGAAATTCTCCATTTTTACTACAACCTTTTTCAACATAACATTTTCCTCTACATCTTGAAGAGCCCCAGTCATGTCATTCATCAACCACTCTCGTTATTGAATTGTTGTTTTCAACATTCTTGGAGGTGCAGTAAACTTCGCTACTACCTCAATAATTTGTGGACTGTTGTCTGCATGAAATGGAGGATCTTATGTAATGCCTCTTTAATGTGGAGGAAACCTTGTCATGGATCTCTTCTTGCTTGGTTAGGTCCTCATTTGAGCTTCATATGCCACCTAAAAAAAATAACAAACATGAATCAAACAATAATTAAAACTAGTTAAGGAAACCAATAAGTCCACAATGATGCTTGAATAGTTCTTTATTTTTGGCGTACATGTTCATAATTTATAATGTGAAAGATGTTTATAGTTTTCTTTTATTGTTTTCAATTTTTTTGCTGAACTTCACATAAACAATAAAAAAACAAATAAAATTTTCACTTAAAATACAATGGGTTGAATAATTACATCATATACAATATATAGGAATTTATGGAATAACATTGACGACCATTAACATTTTATAAGACCCCATGTATGAACTTGTAGTACACTGGATATAACAATTTGATATTGTAGAACATATGGCATCTCACAATGGGTAAGACATCCACATGTAGAACATCCACTTCCTCCCATTTACCATATGATGTCTTCTCTTTCTTAGTCATCCAACCACATTAATAATTAAAAATAGCGGCCCTATTGGTTTTTAATGCAATCATAAATAATATAACTGAAAAACCCAATAGGTTATGCACTTACAACATAGTGGATATAACAATTACATCCTATACAATATATATGCATTCAGGTGCAAAACTTTGTCTAGTTTTAGAAAATTTGATTGCTCAAGGAGACTTGCCTCTACACTGAAAGCATCCACACAAAATTGGGTTAAGCTATACCAATATAATGGATTGGCTATTGTTCTGGGTGATTAAAAGGGAAAATTCTTTAGGCTATTTTGGGAAATTATATGCTTAAGGAAGAGGTACTATAGGCACATGGCATTTGAATCTACACACAGTCATATACTAATTATTATTCTTCGATAAACTAATAAATTTGGTAGAAGAAGATGAATACTTTCATTTTGGATTGAGGGTTGGGCATGGAAGGAAACAATGCTAAAGGGAGGCAAGAAACTATAAAATCTATTTCTTCCTCCCATCAGCATCATGACACAATCTATGTAGAATTTTGAATCTCAAGAAAATAAAAAAAGTGGAAAAAGAAAGAAATGAATGGCACTATTAGTGGCCCCAAACGTATCCATGTTGTGCCCTAGTTAGGGATTATGTGAGAGATTCCATCCATATTTTAGGTCGCTTGGAAAAAAAATCACAATTTAAGGTTTAAAAATTTGAAGATGGTGAGGGTTTTGGAAATGATAGGCTTGGCTCTAAAGATCTAAAGACTTCATTATCCCCCACACATGGGGTGACAGGTTTCTTCTCCCCTGTTAGTACTCTCCTAGTGTCCACATACACATCCTTCATTTAAATTATTTTTAAGGGTTTATTGCTTGTTAAAATTTATTACTTCTTTGCATTAGAATTACAATAGTATTTATTCATCTTACTTGTTTGTGGCCGTATTTCTCTCGCGGGTCCTTGCTTTTATTTCTCTATGGTAAAATGTAGCAACTAAGTTATGTAGGGGGTGTTGAGCCCCTCGACAAAAATGAAATCAATAAATGTAATATTGATCCAAGAAAAAAAAAGAAAACCTTTCGAGAGGTAGTGGTAGGGCATTCCATCAAGTTTTGGCCTCTGGAAATTTGTAACCCTAAATGATGGTTCATGTTAACATTTCGTCCCACCCTTTGAAGACCCATCATTGATAACTGATCTGAGAGATCCTACATTGGCCATCTTGCATAAATTCTCCTTGAAGGGTCCTAAATTTGGATAAGTCCTAGTGTTTTGGGCTTTCAGGATTACACTTACCTCTCTACTCGCATGTCGCTCCTTCTTTGCCTTCCATTTTTACTAAATGTTTCAGGTTTCAGCCATTGACCTTACCCTTTAACCCTTATTGCTTCCCTTTGGTAAGCCACAAGCCTTACAACCGATCACCAAATTTCCAAGGATTCTTTTCAAGATTTTTCTAAGTCTTGGTTTGTCGGACTTCAAGGTTCAAGCTTCTCTCTTACCTCTTCCATCTTCTCACCTTTTCTTCTATCGATCTTTGAGTGTCGGAATTCATCCTTACCCCTTTAGCCTTACAGCTTTCTCCTCATAAGGTGTAATCCTTCCTCCTGATCTCTAATCCCTAAAATCTCATCATTGGCTTTTGGTCATTAGAATTTTTGCTTTATTCTTTCTTCTCACATTCACTCCTTCCTTTGAAAATTTGACTAAGTATTGAGTTTTTGGACATCAGGCTTCATCCTTCCCCTTTACCTCTTACATTTCTTCAGTAAGAGGTAAGTCTTCTCTCCGACCCCCAATGGCTCCTTTCGAACTTTGGCTTCCAGTCTTCCCTTTTACCCTTTTTTGCATTCATGATAAGGTGTAAGCCTCCTTCCTAACCTTCAAAGCCTAAAAAGGGTGATCTTTTTGGACTTTGTGGTTTTCTCTTACTGCTTTCTTCCTTCTTGCTTCTTCTAAGAATGCAGTAAATAGTACTCTTGAAGCTCAGTCGCCAATGGTCTAATGCCAATGAAGAATAAAGTATGAAGCAGGCCCAAAGTTCGATCCTCGACAAAGGTGCTCTTTTTCATGGCTCCAAACCATTTAATGCATAAGAAAAGGTTTTCTTTTGATCCCAATTCCCTGACCTTTCAGCGGATTTGATGTGTTTTCTGGGTGGCGTGTTTAACGATCAATCCAACTTCTGACTAGCCTATTTTAATTCTAGGGCTTCAAGGATGACATTTATTGCTTCTTTGACTTCTACAAGTGGATTTTATGGGTGCCCATGCTCATTTATTATGTATTGTTGACCTTTCCTAATGAATCCATGCCCTAATCATGATTTTCACAAGATGGCTCCATCCTTTCATGCATAGCCTTCATTGTTAACCCTGGTTAGGGTTAGAGTTTGACTTGTGATTCTAAATTATGCCTGATCTATAAGGGCAAGAAATGTATTCATTTCAAGGGTTCTTCCTCTAGCTCCTTTGAGTTTTTTCTTTGGTAGACTTATCCATTTTGCATCTCTACAATTGTAAAGATTGTCTTTTTCCTCTACATTAATGAAATTGAGAAATGTTGCATCTTCTTAGGTTTTTTATGTTTGTGTAAGTTTATTGCCTTCATATCTAAGTGTGTGTTTTCCTTTTCATGCATGCATGTTTGAATTAAATCATTTACAATTGTTGCTTGAGAATATCTTTTCCTTCCAACACCCTGTCAAAATCTAACCTTCATGCTTTCCTTTGGGAATCAACCAAATAGAGAGTTGTGTGAGTCCCCTAGTCCCTCTTCATCAATATTGTTGAGGATTCTAGGTCAGGAAGAAAAAAAGTTCCATCTTGGTGTATCGCCTCCATTTCCCTTTCACGCATTCCTTCTCCCCTTTTCCCCTGTGAGCTATTAGAGTAGAGTAGTGATAGGTTTTCATGTGTTGGATTATACCAAAAAATTGTACTTAGATTGAAAGAGGTAGTTAGCCTTCTCTAGAGATTCAAAATTATATGCACAAAGGTCCCACACCTTGAGTTTTCTTCGATTGAGTCATTGCAATTTTGAACTTCATGTTTAGTAGGGTGCAATTTCATGTGATAATTTTTTTGGCACGCCCAGTGGGACTACTTTCTCTTCATTGAATAATTTAGTGTTTCCTCCAACGTATCTTTCCTTTTGAGGCATTCCTTCTAACACCATGACGACTCCATTCAAATCTAATGGTTAAGTAGTGTTGGTTTTACTTCATCTTGTTGAGGAAGTGGTATCTTCTTCAATATTTCAACCTTTGGAGGTGTTCTTCAAGCACCTAGCAACTCTGGATTATCCATCTTCGGGTGACTCTATTGGTGTGTACCAAAAATCTATGGCTGGGCAGTCCTTTTCTCTTATTTTTGTAATTTTCATTGGGTTTCCAGCTTTCCCTATGCATAAAAATGTCAAATTTTAATGGAACTATGTTTATACTCCCCCATACCATGAAAATGCCAAATTTGTTCCTCCCCATCAGCCATATTAGGTTGGTTATGCCTCCCATTTCATTTCCTATAACCATGTTTTGGTTTTCAATATTTTCAAAATGCTAGCCACCCGCCCCACCCTACTCAATCTTCCTAGATGGCTACACATTCCTATCAACAATCCAAAGAGGCTCCTTGTTCTTCCTTTCAACCCCAAAGTATGAGTGAAATCATGTTTGTGATGAGGGATCTCCATAGAAAACTGATTGAGATTAAGGAATAGAAATATTTTTACCTACAATAGGAGGAGTAGGCTAATCAAGCCTATCAGGGGCAGTAAGATTGTTTCCCATGGCAAGATAAGCTTGATCATCAAGCTCACTATCCATAGAAATAAAATACAGAAGCTCAGCGGAAGTATGAGTAGCATTTGGAGGCATAAAGAAGGCAACAAGAGAATCATGCATCAAGGGATGTTGCTACTAGGAAAGAGAAACACAGAATTTCCCTTGCAATAGCACAAATTCATGAGACTCAGGCAACCCCTCATGTGCCTAGTTTCATACCAACACCTCCAATTCCAGAACATCCCACTAAGGAGGAGGTAAGAGAGCATAAATTTATTAGTTTCAAGAATCCTAATCAGTCTCTTGAAACTTATATTAGCCCTCCAATTGTTCCAAAATAACCTATTATGCAGGTGGTATGCAAGCACAAAATTTTTAGTTTCAAGAATCCTAATAAACCTCTTGAAACTCATTTTCAACCTCCTGTTCCATCAAGTAGATCTCCTATGTTGCAGATCCCAAGTTTTGAGAGCTTCCATTCCTCACAAGAACCCATCCTTGAGGAGGTCCAGCCTTTTACTCCTATTGAGCAGCCCCTTCTAGAGCTTCAACAAGAATTTCAATGCCCTTTTTTCCCATTTTTCTCCCCCTTTCCTATTTTACTCTTTAAGGGTGGACTAGTTGTTTGGGATCCTAATTCGTTGGAAGAGCAAAAGGAGATGTTTCAGGCTAGGAGTAAAGAGGTTGCTCTTAAGAACCTTTAATGGCAACTCCTGCTTTGTGAGTGATTTGGTTCGTTTGCAGAAAAATTTGAAGATAATCAGGTTGGTAGCAGGAGCCCTCGAGGTAAAGGAAATTATTGGGAACTGAGTCCTGTTTGATTTCCTTCAGCACACTATCAAAATGGGGACGAATCCACATACCTACATACGGTGACTTGCTGAGCCAGCTTTGATTGAAGCAGTGGATGAAGTGCAACTCCACTTGGTTTTGAAACATAACAATGAACATTTTGCTCTACCACTAATTGATTAGAGATCTGCAATTCTATTAGAGGGTCCCATTCAAGGTGAGCATCTTTTTGGGATACTATAAACCTTTGTTGCAGGTTTAAAATCTCAAATAATCACTAAAAAAGAGGAGTTTTGTTGATATCACTTGCTGAAACAAAAGAGGAATGTGGGCAACTATTAGGTGTAAGAATTTGATTTCCATTTGCAACAATTGCCTAGAAGAGTAAACGGAGACCAGTTTGAAGGTGCAGTTCAGAATCTCCTACAGAAGCTTCAGACATGTGTTGATGAAGTGTGCATCAATGCATGTAATTATGATTTATTTTAGTTTTTTGTTGTCCTTGAATGTAGCAATGTTGAATATGAGGTTTTCATTCAAGGTGGAGATGTGACCTTTGATGTTAGGGATAATGTGACTGACTTAGAATGCTTCACATGGGACCAACATACTAAACATCCATTATTGAGTAGCCACACATTTTTTGGGAGAGTGATGCTCCTACTATTCAATTTGATAGTGTACCTAAGGTCCAAATCTTTTCACTTGAGAGGCATGAAGAAGAGACTCCTTGTGCAAATCAACAAAAAGAATCAACATATTTTTCATCAACATGTGATATGGAAACTTTTTCTTTCTATTTTAGCTCATGCAATGAGGAGATCAATGGTGATAGTATTGGCCTATCCTTTTGTGAGGAGAGTTCTTTTCCCTCTACAGAAGGTTTGCTCTTGGATGTTCACCTATCTTCAAAAAAATTCACATATATTGTTGTATGTTCAATTGAGGTACTAGTGTCAGATGAATTTGACACTTTCATCATATGGTTCCCCTGCAATGGAAAAATTTACAATGAAGTGATCCTTCACCTTGTAGGCATCTTGTGCAGTTACATGCATGTTGGCAGTGGTTTTCAGTGGCTGCAACTTGTAATGTCCCCATTTTCAGAGTGACATCTTGATGACTTGATTCTATCCTATCCAGCATTCCCATGGGTTAGATGGTGAGATAAGGGAATGCTATTGGCCATGAGAATTATGAATTTTGGAGAAGAATCATCCTTAGCAAAAACAAAGCATCATGTTGATCATATTTTACTAATATCTCATGGTCCACTTGTAAGTCAAAGCACACAAGGAGGTCTACTTCAAATCAAATCAAGCAAGGAGGTCTATTTGCAAGACCAAGCAAACAAGGAGGTGAGTCGACATTATCAAATTGGATCTGCTTCTAGAATAATTCCCCTTCCTATGGTGGTTTAGAAGACTTAAGGGTGAAGCAACCAAAATATAATATTTTAAGATCAAATATGATCTCTCCCTTGGAAAGCTAAAGGAAGCTTCCAAATTGAAATATTTTAATGTTCAAAAAGTAATCAGATCCTTTCTTAGGATAGTTTGGGAAACTTAGCCATGATGTCATGAATAAAATATGATCTTGGCTTAGGGCGGTTGGAGGTGCCTTAGTCCTAAAGTTAAGTGAATATTTTAATAAAACAAATCCAATTCTCTTCTTGGGGAAATTTTGGCTTGGAACCTTATTTAAGGAAGCTTGGGAGGTTAAGAGAGATATGTTTTTGTGTTACTATTCTGATTGAAGAGAGTTGTCTCTTGACATAAATTAATTTTTAGTCCATTCAAGGTGATGCTCCCTTGAATATCATGGTATGGTGATGTCCCCATTCCACCATGTGAGATGAATTCAAGTAGAGGTCATCATAGAGCTTAAACAGATTGCTTTGGTGAAGTTTTAGTTGTAGATTGTGACTTTTTTTGTGACATTTTCATCTTTACTTGCCGGAAGGAGGTTTTCAAGAGGTTCGCATGGCAAAGAAGGTTTTTTTTGGCAATTTCCAACTACAAGTATAGTCAAATTATTGTTACAACAGTCTTCAAATTGATTTCATCATCATATCTAAGGATATTTTTGGTGTCTACATCATCTAGTGGGCTGCTATAGTCGTTTTCTTGTCATTTCCAATTGGGCACTTCATTCTATTTCACTCAGCTTCATCTTCCACTCATTCAGCTAGGGTTTGGTCTTGTGCTTTGGCACCATTGGATGTAATTGTACATCTGAAACTCAAATCAGACCTAAGTAACTGTACTTTCTATCCCCTTTGTTTGTAATCAATTTTCAAATCAAATAAAGAAGATAAGTTAACGATTGTTGGGTATGATCATCTTTGTTTAATATGTTCCTCTTGTTGATTGCCTAAAATATATGTACAAGTTCCTTTCTTGTTGTTTATACTTGGAACCTTTTAATCTACATGTTATAGTAAATCTCTATTGAAACATAAGTTGAAGGCAAGTCAGAAATTTTCAAACCAGCAAAAAGGGAAAAATTTCAGTTTGAACCTATAAGGGTTCTTATAGTGGTAATTTAGAGCTTGGATATTGCTAGCCTGTTGGGTAAAATTAGTTGATTTCATTTCAGTTTGGATCGATTTTAAGTTGTGGGCAGCAAGCTAGTTAATTATAGGCAAGATGCCTAGCATGGAAAAGATCATCAAGGACCTTGTCCAAACTCAACAAAGGTTAGCTCATATTTTACAACGTTATGAAGATTCTCTTTTGAGACAATCCAGGAACTCTAATGACTTATCCACATCTACAAGTAAAGATTCAACACAATTGGATAGAAGGGAAGAAATACTTAGCATGTTTAAAGAATATGATACTCTCCCTCAATCTATTAAGAAACATTTACCTTTCATTTATTTCATGGACTTGCATCCCAGGCTCCACTACAAGACTAGTTTGGAAAAGAAACAATACCACGGGATAGCTCTTGATCTATTCACACAAAAAGAGAATAGAAAAACTACTAGTGAGGTTTGCAAAAATATTCATGAGGCGTTTGAGAAACATGTTGATTTAGTACATGAGGATAAAAGGATAGAATCTTTTAATGATTCTAATGTGGCCCCATTATCCTTACAAGAAGAAACACATGAAGCATCTACAGAAGAAGGAGAATTACTTGCCTCTTCTACAAGTGAAGTATACACAAATTTATGCATTGGTGATGTAGAGATTGTTCTTGATCAGCCGCATGAAGGTATGGATTCTTTTGATACATTATTTGAGTAAAGAATTTTCACCATCTCTACATAGTAATTGCAAGGAATCAAATTGTGAGTTGGGTGACCTTGAAGATGGTATTTTTAATGCACATGAAGACACCACAAATAGGTTTGATGATAATTATGATTTTTTTATTACAAACAGTAGTCCATTATCGTCATATAATCATGAGGTTATAGAACAATCATATGAAGATGATAATGTTATAGAGTCTTCAACTGTTAGCACTAAAGCTTTGTGTGTTAAACATGAGGAATGTATTGTGGATTCAAGCCACAAAGGTTCTAATTTTATACATCATACCATGGAATATGTCAAGAGAACTCAAGTCTTGTGTGATTGTTGGTTACAAAGAGATAAGAAGGAAAAGTTGTTGGCTGCTCAAGCAAGATAGCGCCTTCAAGAAATCAAAGAGCAAGTCAATCACATAGATCAAGTAAGACAATGAAGAGAAGCCTATCTTCAATCATTATTTATTCCAAGGGAAGAATGTGTAGAAGTTGAGCATGCAGAGGAGGAGCATCTTGAGGTAAGAAAACAAGAAAAATGTGTAGATGAGTGTGAACAAGAGAAGCATGATTTAGAAAATCCTATTTGTGTACCTAATTTACATCTTGAGACTCATGAGTTACCTCAAGTTGAGAATCCATTAAATTCTCAAGTTATAGAGTTAGGTGAAGTAGTTGGTCACACAATTGATGGATCAGCCACAAGTATTATGTCCATTTGTGTGGAATTTGGTTTCATTATGGTTAGTCATGCATCATCTATAATGGAAGGACAATTGCTAAGATTACCAAGAAGATCCTACAATTTGATAATGTTTGGTATGTCATGGATACCACGCCATGGAGTTGGATAGAAGAAAAAATCATATCAGCTAAGGAAGCGAGGGTATGGATTAGTTTGGTGACAACTATGGCAGCTAAAAGAGCACATAAATTCCAATATGGCACACACCTTGGGAAAGGTAAGGCACATCTTATAGAGGACATATGTGATGATGAGGAGATCCCTAATACATATTCAAAGTTGCATAATGTTGAATATCACTCTAAATATGAAGATGAATACCATGTGTATACACCTGAAAATGGTCACATCACAATAGTCTGGTAAATTAATTAAATATTTTTAATATTTAATTAAATCTCTGAATTCGATCTACGTATAAATAAATTTAAATAATTTTTTTATATTTGTTCATTCTTTCATTTGGATTAAATAAATAATTTTATTTAATCACTTTTCTTATCTATTTCTTAAATAAATTTAAATA